>CM062525.1:13757000-14990500 GCA_031439595.1 Pterocarpus santalinus
CCAGTTGACTCATATTTCTTAGCTACTCTGAAAACTAAATTCAAATTCGGCACATCACTTTCAGATATGCTCTTTAACAGGATAACGCAATCCTGAACTGATGGCTTGTATGAGCTATCCATCATAAGCTCATAAAGCTTGACAGAATCCTCCACCATCTTATTCTTTCGAAATTGCCTTGATATTTTTACATAAGTATCAATGTCCAATTCATGGCCCAGAGTCTTCATCGCCTCAAGAATACTCCAAAACTCCTCAATTGAGTCACTCCTTGCAAGAACTCTAGCAATTGCATTATACGTCACCGTATTATGATCAAAACCAGATTGCTTCCCAACCCAATGAAAGAACTTGTAAGCCTTTGAAGGACGACTTCGAAGCTCCTTCAAAACCCTTATCACGAAGTTATCCGACAGCTGAATTTTAAGCTTTTCCAATTCATTGGTAACCTCATCACCCCACTCTGACCCTGAAATGATGCCAACCACCTTGGTGACAACACCTTGCATTGCATTTTCCTCAAGCATCCGATTATAGAAGTGGGTCAGAGCAACAGAATCACTGTTCATCTTTTCCTTCTTAAAACGCAGTGAAATAGTCAAATATGTCTCTTCATCAAGATAAAACCCTTTCTCCTTCATCATCCTTAGAGTAATCCAAAACTGTTTCATCGTCTCCTTATTGGCCAATAACCTAACAATTAAGCTATACACTGAGGAACTTGCTCTAAACCATTGTTTCTCACTGACCCAATTGAAAAAGCAGGAAGCTTTTTCCGGGTTCTTATCCAATCTCTTCAAAACGTAAAGAACAGTTTCATGGGTCATAGAGGGGCAGCACTTCTCTAACTCTAGCTCTAACCCTTGGGACCAATCGTTGGCCAAAACAAGCTCAACAATGGAGTTCGGTTTCGAAGAAAAATAGAGTTTTTGGTGAATGTTGGGAAAGCGAAAATCGTGAGACTGACCCAAAAGGGGTGGTGGAGTATAGAGAGAGAAGTGAGGCACCTGGTTCCGAGTGAGTGTGAGTGAGCGAGTTGCAAGAACTCGGGTGACGCGGGGTGAGTTGAGGACTCTGAGGGAAGCGGCAATTGCCTTCACGCGGTTCATGGTTACGCAGAGGGACAACGCAAACGTTGGAGAGCTCCGAAGACGAAGGACGCAGGCGAAATCGAAATGGGTGCTTTAGGGAGGGTTTTACATGACTGGCTTTGTGGGTACGGATCCAGTCCTTTACCCATAACCCGACTTACAAGCCCAATTAATATCTGCATGTGCTGGTAAATGGTAATCGATCAATGATTAATTGCACTAGAGGCATTGGTCTAGTGAAGAATATATCCATTTTCAAAGAAGTATATCCGAGTTAAGCTAGCAGAGTTGGATGTGGTTATGAACCCTCCTCTTCCCTCCCCCGACCGCCATTCTACCAAAAAAGTATGATTAGTTCATCATAAGTGTATATTCTTATTATTTTCTATCGTCTAACGTATGTGGCAACATTTAAGTGCATAGATATCTTTTTGTGTAACTAAAGAGAAATTCAACTAGGAGATTCAGAGTATGATAAATTAGGATAGTGATAGGAATTGATTTTCTTGCATGAAAATTTTACATGACTTTGTCATGTATAGATTTCTATTTTTGATTAAGAAAGTAGGTCCCACTATGAGTCTTATAAAAGAATATAATCAATGGTAAAAATTTTTATATTACAAGGTTATATAAAATTTTCATTTGAAAGAATTTATTATCGCTTAAAAAAAATAGTAATAGAAAGTTAAGGAACTAAAAATAACCCATCATACTGATTTGTCAAGCTCTAAATAAATTATAGCAATAAAAAATTCTTCTCTCAAGTCATGCAAAATTTAGTAAGAAGTGTAAAAATGTGAAAAGATTTGAATGAAAGTATTTTAGTCTTAGCATTATTGTTATCATAATATACTTGAATGAATAATAGCTTCAAATAATGGCCACAATGTCTGATGTTTTGGAGGACAAAATGCATGTCGAAAATTGAAGAGAATTATCCTCTTAGTATAAAAAAAATTTAATTTTTTTTTACCAAAAAAAAAATTGGATTTATATAGTGTTCTGGTATAATAGATAAAAAGTTTAAAGCCTTAATATATTCACTTAACTAATTCCACTGTTTGTTCTTTTGTCTCGATGAATATGCTTTGGAGACTATTGAAAAACTCAAGTTTTTTACAAAACTTATGAGTTCTTACTTGAATCAGAGTTTTTTTTTTCTACAAAAAATAATTATTCACTCAATTTCAAATCCAAATAGTGGTAATTAGGTAAAATTTTTACTGAAATAACGACCTTAGATTCATCACGCCTCACATTACAAGTGAAATTCATTTGAGATAATAAGTTCTCGAATGTTAAACTTTGTCACGAACACAATTTGATAAAAGAAAGAACAAATTTAAACAAGACTAAAACCGTCTCTGTTTATGTCTCATCATATAAGGTGGAGGCTTCTTTTTTGTTTTTTTTGAAAAATATGCATAATTGATCTAATGGATTTTGGTTTGATCATTAAAAGACTAACTTTTCCATCATTGTTGAGTTAGAAGAATTGCAAATGACATTTTTAGCTGACTTAAATCATGGATTACTTCATAACCAAAATAAATAAATAAACCTCATTACCTTTTATAAACATCTCTTAACTACAATACAAAGTAATTTCATCAGCTGAAATTATTTGTTGTCGAGTTCAAATCTCATCGAAAGCTACTTCTTATATTTTGCCATGTCATCAGAAGCTACTTTGTCTGAACTTTAAATTTCATTTTCTTCCCACACCAAATCTTAGATCTTAATTACTGCATCAAAGAATTGACCATTGTTGACACAAAAAAGAAAGAATTGAACATTAATTCAATGAAGTACATAAATAAAGAGAAAACACAAACTGAAAATTATGTTTTAATTGGTCTAAACTCATTCTCTAAAAAAATTTGGCTGCGAAATATTTTTCTTTAAAAACTATATGTTGATAACGTTAGTGGTTCTTATGACTTAGTGGCTCTCCAATGTGCAAAGACCAAACCCACCTAAAAGCATGATCAAACTTTATAATTGTAATCATTTTGGGTGCAACCTGCAATCATTGGGGTGCATGCCATAAATGAAAAGGTTACAGTGGTATTAATAGATAACCACCAATGAAAGAATTAGAATACCACAATCAAAACAAGACCTTTGTTAGCTTCTACCAGTTGAACGAATCTTTACTGGCATCAATGTAGTCATTTGAAGATTTGTAGATAGATGAGATGCTTATTAGGTAGGCAAACATTCCAGGTATCAAGTAGCACTAGCAGCCTTGCAATCCTCTACTGAACCAAAAAGTTCATGAATTTTTTTATGTTCAATTATATGGCGACGACACTTGCACAATAGATATCTGGCCTCGGACTCTCTACCTTCTCGGAAGAAGGCTTCAAAAACATGAAGATAGGCTGAGCAAGACTGCGGACTTCCCTTACTCCATGCCTTCAGGAATTTTGCAGCATCCTCCATGGTCCCGAATTTTGAAATATACTGCACACAAGGTTCAGTGAATGGGGGGTACTTGTGTTTCCTCATCAAACAAAGAAGGTGAAGTGCCTCCTCAAATTTTCCAATTCCTAATAGGTTTTCAATCAGTTTCTTATATGTACCTTGCCATATAGATGTAGCACACTTTCTAACCATCTCTACAAGCAACTTGTATGCATCCTCTATTCTCTTTTGACTAAGAAAACTGTCAACCAGAGCACCTAACACAGCAGCATCTGGATTGCATCCCTTTTCAATCATCTTATCTAAACAAAGCAATGCCTTATCTACTTCACTGGCAGCACAATGCCCTTGGATCAAGATGGTCCAAGTCTTGATATCAGGGATGCATCCACAAGATTCCATCTTCTCCAGCACTATACACGCTTCTTCAAGCCTCCTCATCTTACAAAGTCCAAAAACCATTTGACCGTACATGATATTATCAGGCTCATAGCCAGCATTTCTCATACTCTTAACAATGTTTTCAGCTTCACCAAATTTCCCAGCACCTGTCAAAGACCTATGGATTCCATCATAGATTGCCTTCGAGAGAGTATACCCGTTTGACTCATATTTCTTTGCTACTCTGAAAGCTAAATCCAAATCCGGCATATCACTTTCAGAGATGCTCTTCAAAAGTAAACTGCAATCCTGATCTGATGGCTTACATGAGCCATCCATCATAAGCTCATAAAGCTTGACGGCATCCTCCATCATCTTATTCTTTTCAAGCTGCCTTGATACTTTTACATAAGTATCAATATCCAATTCATGACCCACACTCTTCATCTCCTCAATAATTTTCCAGAACTCATCAATTGTGTCAGTCCTGGCAAGAGTTCTTGCAATTGCATTATAAGTCACTGTGTTTTGCTCAAAATCATATTGCTTACCAACCCAACGAAAGAACTCGTATGCTTTTAGAGGACAATTCCTAAGCTCCTTCAAAACCCTAGCTACAAAATTATCAGACAGACGAATTTTAAGCTTTGCCAATTTATCCATAACCTCATTACCCCATTCAGACCCTGAAACAATGCCAACCACCTTGTTGACAACACTCTCCCTTGCATTTTCCTGAGTCATGCGATTATAGAAGTGGGTAAGAGCCACACAATCACTGTTCATCTTATCCCTCTTAAAACAAGCTAAAATTGGCAAATAAGTCTCCTTATCAAGCAAAAATCCATTTTTCTTCATCAATCCTAGAGTAATCCAAAATTGTTCCCTAGTCTCCTTATTGGCCAAGATCCTAACAATTAAGCTATACAGTGAGGAACTTGGTCTGAACCATTGTTTCCCACTGACCCAATTGAAAAAGCTCGAAGCTTTTTCTGGGTTTTCATCCAATCTCTTCAAAACGTAAATAACAGTTTCATGGGTCAGCGAGGGGCAACACTTCTCTAACTCTAGCTCTAACCCTTGCGACCAATCGTTGGACAAAACAAGCCCCACAATGGAGTTCGGTTTCGAAGAAAAGTAGTGTTTCTGATGAATGCTGGGGAAGCGAAAATCGTGTGAGCGATCAGTAAAGGGAGGTGGAGGAGCAGTGTAGAGAGAGAAGTGAGTCACCTGGTTCCGAGTGAGGTCGAGTAACCGAGTTGCGAGAACTCGAGTGGCGAGTGGCGAGTCGAGGAATCTGAGGGAACCGGCAATTGCCTTTAACCGATTCATTGCTGCGCAGAGGGACGACGCAAATGTTGGAGCATCCTACGACCATAGGCGAAATCGTAGTTGGAGTTTGGGAGGGTTTAACGACCGGTTTTTTTTATTTTTTATTTTTTGGTCAAAAACGACTGGTTTGTAGGGTACGGATCTAGTCCATGGGCTTGTCTTTTCGGTCCTTGGTGTTTTTTATATGAATAATGTTTGGTGATTGTAATTTTTGTAACTTATATGCAAAAAGTGCTGGTAAATTTTTTTATAAAAAAATTAAATAAAAATAACAATAATTATATGAAATCTATTATTTAAACATTTTTGTTAGCTTATACATCATATTGTTTATGCGTCTCCTTAGCACTACTATTTTGATATTTACTTTTTCGATTCACATCCATTCTTTTTTTGGTTGAGAAGGGGGGCTATTTTTGTGGTGGGGGTGGGCCTGCGAGACTCAAACTCACGCCCTGCTGAGCCATGTGTGCTGGCCTCTGGGTGCGTAGATTCACATCCATTGGTTATCATCATCTAGTTTTTGGGTTGGGCAAAATGTGACAACCAGCCCAGTTATTGTATTTTGGGATCATTTTTGGCCCAAGACTTCGAGTCTCTGGCCACGTTAATTGATCCATGCATGCAGGGTAAAATTTTCAGAAGTTTGTCTCCAACATAAAAAGAGAAAAAGTGGATAGATATTTATTTTTAGGTGAATTCTATGTCACACACCTTACAAGATTGACAGTCAGATGTGAGGGTGCACAAATACACCCTGTGAGATTAATGGTCAGATGTGAAGGTGTATTTGTGCACCCTCACATCTGACCGTCAATCTTGCAAGGTATGTGATGCACCTCATTTTGTGAGTAACATCATAGAATTCGCCTTATTTTTAAATTATTTACTAAATTCTCAATGAACTGTAATTCAAATAAAACCTCTCCCTATTCTTTTGCCAGGAAGTTGTTAGCATTGGGAGCTCTTTATAAAAAAAAAGAATTGTTTAATGAATTATAACAATGCATTTTATCAATTTAAGTGAATACTTCTCAGTTTCTCACTTAAGATACAAGTTCATTTTAGATGTGTTTTATTCCTAAGCTCGTTTCCTAAACTCGATTTAATTCATGGATTAATTTTATAGATAATTCCTAAAAATGTTGTCTCATTCTAAATTTAGGACGTATTACAAGTGGCAGTAAAAGATTGTGATAATATTCATATCTGACTTACAAGTGAATGACATTCAAATCTTAAACTTTCTAATCGACTAATTGCACTGAGCCTCATTAGCATATTAGACATGTTGATGCTGGTTGATCAAACCTAAGACTGTGTACCGTGAACTAAGGGTTGAGTTGGGTTGTCCTGTTAAGCAAAAGTACAAGGACTATGTATACATTGCGTGGTTAGTGATGCCATGGATACTGTAGCGTAGGGTTTCGGCTTGGACTTGGAGCCACCAGAATTGCCTTCCACGACAAGTTTGCGCCCACAATTCTTATTTCATTCGGGCAGAGAGCACTGCGATGAAGTGATAGGGGGCATGCCACGGTGGGGCCATTTTGTCAAAAAAAGATTTCCACGTGTCACTGATATATCTGGAGATTAAGGCTTATGGGTCCTGCTTTTATTTTCTTTTCTTTCTATTTGTTGTTACTGGGGTGAAAGTGTTTCACTTACGCAAGGTGCCAGCAGAAGTGGAAGTGGTGGTCCTTCGAGGCTGAGGTGGACCAACTCAACGGGCCACATGCATCCACAGGCCCCTAACCCTCTTTTTGTCCTGGGCGGGGGCTAAGTGTCACTTATGGAAATGTTTCTGTTTTGTTGATTTCGAGATACAATAATTCAGGATGATTAATCAAAGAGAATAATGCGTGACGATGGCCAACAAGATTTTTACTTTAGAATTTTGTGTCGCTCATTACCTTCCAAAAAGGAAGATGATAGATTTATTGCTAGTCAAGCGAAGATAAAAAAATTTTTTTCGTTAATTAAGTGCTATTTATCATGTATCCAAGTGTGCATATTGCATGCTCATACATCTTAGGGATATATGCTAAAAATGTTACAAAATTCTTAATCCTCTATCAAGATTTTCTTAGGAAAAAAAAAAAAAAAAGGAAGAAGAGAAACTTTCATATACATGCATTTGTAAACCCTCAATTTCATGCACAGATGTAACTGTTCACTTTCTGTAATTTTTTAAGGGGGAAAAAAAAAGTCTTCAAATGAACGTATAGTACTGTGGAATTTGGTCATGATGAACCAACCAATGGAGCCTAAAACTCATATGTTGAACTTGTCACTCTAAAATATGACCTTAGCCAGGAATTGGGATAGGGGCACACGCAAAACTGGATGCAAGTGTAGATCACATGTCAGCTGTGTGGTTCATCTTCATCAGGACCCTCCCCATGGTTAGTCATTTATTTGTTGACATACTTTTGTGAAGACAGTGCTGCCGTTAATTAGCTCTACGGTTTTTTTCTTAATCTTCTGTTGCCAAAACGAAAATTGACAGGGCATAAAGACGAACATCTACTACACGGGTTGAAGTGTTGAAATTATGTATACCACACCCTTTTATTGAATCTTAAAAATATCCATCTTATCTGAACTGAATTGATGCATAGTTATTATCAGACTTGAAGTATTCGTATGGCACATGATCGTCCATTTTGATCGAGATTCCTCTGTGTGTTCTTTCACTTCTTATTTATGTAATAGTCCGTTGCCAATTCTTAATTCAAAAAGGCAATTATTGAATTTAACAAAAACAAGCTAATAGATTTGCGGGTTTGATGGGCATACATGCAATTGGAATCGAGCCACATTTGTTCGAATAGAGTTCATGGAAGCTCACAATCATATGGTTGGCGCAAAATCATAAATCATTATTACTATTGCTATAAATTACTACCAACTGCAAAATTGTGCTAACAAGATGTTCTGATCACCGATCATTAACTTCTATCTATGTTCATGGACTATCTTTTCCACTTTTTCATATGCCAAGAGAGTTATCCGTAACATGTGCCGAGACATGGTTTCACACTCCCCCGTCCCACGATATTAACGTACTAATTGCATACATTATAGACATATTGCAGTTGAAGATCAATATACGTCAAAAGCTGTTTAAAATATTCAGACAAGGCCCAACATGCTACAGCAAGCTTTTTTTTATCACAACCGACCAAATTAAGATAAAGGAATATCAAAAGCCGAAAACATTAAGCACCTTAGACAAAGACCCTTTTGGAGAAAGGCCGTGACTTCAGGCTTGAAACACCTTGCTGCCTTTGCCAACAAAAAGAGTACTTCCATCTTCAACACCTTCACTGTCTATCCTTTTCATCCTTTCCTCTTTTTCTTCCCTTGGGGAAACGTGTCAGCCCTGTATACATTAAAGAGAGACGTCCGCATGCGGGCAATATATGATTAAGATTAGCCCTCTTTACAGTAAGCGTGCATCACAAATTTACAAAATTTCAGTACCTGCCTCAGAGTCGTTTTTCTGCTTCTATATATACTAAATTACATAACTTGTGCCTTACTTATATTTGTTTATATGCTACATGTTCATGCACTTGAAATCTGTCTATCACAAAATATGTATGTCTATATATGAATATATGATGTATCCTATAGCTAATTCTCTCCTCCCTTTTTGTTAACAAAGTTATTTTGTTGATGCTCAAACGTCAACATGTCTTCAGTGTACTCTCCGACCATCTTTCTAGCCTTAGCCTTCATCTTTGTGGCAATTCCTGGGTTCATTTTCTCATCAAGACACAGGCAGTACATGCCTATAGCTCCCATTTTGACGAAATGGGAAATGTCTGTAGCCCACATTACCTGAATTTGCTGCAGGACTCTTCTAGCCAACGGTCATAAAATGTAAGGCCTACACCCACATCCATGGGGAATTAAGCGTACTGGTCCGAAACGGTTTTTCTTCTTCTCAAATAATCTCCATTTTCCAATTTCCCTTTGTTTTTCCTGGTCTTTTGGGACCCTGCAACCTTGCATGCTAGTGCTTAATTAGCTTTTCTGGTCATGCTTTCAACTTCATTCAGATTTATTATACCTGTACTATGTATAAGGCCACAGTTTATTGCAGATGAGTGAATAAATGACTACTTCTGAATAATGATCCTGTTGAAGTACGAGATTCCTTGAGTTAGGTTTGAGAATGTAATGTTCTGATCTACTGATTTTTATGTAATAAGTAATAACCTTTCAAGATTTACTGTAGTTTCAGCTTTCTTCATGCGACAATCTTTTCTCATGTATTCAATTATTCAAAAATATACTATAATACTTTGATCAGTTTTAGGTATCTATAAATCTAGTGATTATGTACATATATGGGGATCAAATATTTGATGGGGTCAAACATTTATTGTTCTTTGTAGCAGCTGTGGTATACTTGTTTAGATTTAGAGTGTCCATAACTCAACATAAAGTTTTAAAATATGTGAAGCATGGATATTTAGAGTATGGATTGGCTTTTTTCAAGAAAAAAATACTTAATTTTTTAAAAAAAATACTTCTATAAATTTTTATAGTTATTTGGATAAAACTTTTAAAAAAGTGCTTCAATTAAAAAAATTAATTTACCATTTTTTTAAAAAATTAAGAATATTTAGCTTCTAAAAAAAATAGAAGTAGAAATAGTTTTTAATAAAATTATTTTTCAAAAGTATTATATATCTTTAATAAAAATTACAATACACATCCTTCCTTTCTTATCTCATATCAAACCTTACTTTTCTTTTCTTTTTTTTAATTTTTTTGGTAATTTGGCCATAAAAGAAGTACTTTTATTCTTTTATATCCAAACAGATTTATAAGTATTTTTAATATTTAAAAGCACTTTTCATATGTCTATCCAAATGCAAAATAACTTTTTCTAAAAATTAAAACTCTACTAAAAAAATTAAGAAAAAAAATTCTTCTTTTAAAAGCTTATTCAATCGAACTCTAAGATTTTCATGAATACTTAATCACTTAATGGTCAAGTATTGCAATAAATAGGTGATACCTGTATTGGAGACATAGCTAATTGCATAGTTGTGAAACTCGGCTCGAACCGGCCGATTGGACCGGTAAACCGGCCGATTGGACCGGTAAACCGGCCAACTAGCCAGTCCGAATTACTCTAAGGATCAGTCATGCAATCAAACCGGACTAACCTGGTCCGACTCAGCGGTTTTTGGTTACTGGTGACCCGCCAGTTGGTTAAATCGGACCGGGTTATGCTTTTTATTTTTTTTCGTAAATGAAGAAAAGCACCTAGCCACCATTGTGCCACCAATAACTACCCAAACGAACATTAACCTTCAACCATCAAACCTTCACTGCTAATAGTCACGATCTGTAACTCACAGCACGGCGTTCACCTCCGTCAACAGCCCAACCACCACACAACAGTCTAGGCTTGATCCATAACCGCCCTACAAGATTGAGCCATCCCATGAGACTGCCGTCGCCCAATCGTGCTTAGTGTCACTGCCATCACTTCCTACTACATCACCCTATGCATTGTTGTTTATTTTTGAACAACCAGTGCCTAAGCTGAGTGGATCACTTGTTCAAGTATAATAACTATGGCTAATTGGACTGATCCACTAAGTAAAGCATAGCCAAGTTATGGCAAACCAAAAGTTTTCTATCGTCACTTAATTGACGATTATTAAATGGTCAAACAACACATTGAAGAAGCAACATTGAACTATCTAAAGTAATTAATAGCTCGGTCTTTAAGGTTTTAAAACTGGCGACCGGCAACTCTTGTAAGAATCCCTCCTTAGAATTATATAAAGTATGTTCTAATATAGTCTATAGCGTCTAAGACCTTAAATCTATCATTAACTTGGTCAGCCTTTTCCATTGGCCAATTAAGCTCTATAAACTTGGCAAGAACAATACCTAAATACAAATTAGTTCTTATAAAACATCAAATTTTCAATTAAACTATTTGATTTATTTTTAAATATTTTTATTTAAACAATTTAAAAATTATATTTATCTTATAGTTTAATTAATTTATTGTTTATAATTTTATATAACATAACTCGTACCCTAACTTCTACACAATTTTTATAACCCATACTTGTATATATGAAGACGATTACGTACTTATTACTATTCTTTTAATTACCACAACCCCTCGATTGAATTAAATTTTCATAAATTACTTGATTGCGTAATTTAACCTATTTTTACCAATAATAATATACTTGCAAATTGCAATTATATTTTGCGGGCATTTGATATAAGGGAATATTTTCACATTTTCGAAAATATAAAAATATTTCCATGTTTAGTAAGGGATTTAAAGCAACATTATCGGGAATATAATATTCTCGGAAAGGAAAATATCCTCAAAATATTTCCATCACATGGGAATCCAATATTCCAATGAAAAAGAGAATATTTGTCATAACGAAAATAATAAAATACTCCTATTACCCCCCTAAAGCCACCTGTCACCGCCACCTCCATCAATGATTTTTTTGAAAATATATAAAATATTCTCAAAAGTTTAATTTACATGCTAAATACGTCTAAAATATCATGCTTAAAAAAATTATTTCCAAAAATAATATTTCGGGAGTACTATTATTAGGAATGAAAATTCAATCTGTCTATCAAATACTACCTTTCAGTTAATATTTACATGACGAAAGCGGATTTTGATTATCAAAGAATATTCATGATCTTGTGTCTTTTGTTAATTGGTTAATATATAAAAGAAACACACAAATAAATTAAGATTTTTTTAAAGCATTGTTTGGACGAAAAGGCATTTAAAGGTCTTTCTTTTGTACATGGAGGGCCCGTAGGCCCAACGATAGCAGTTACTTCCTTCTTTTTAACTAAGGATTTGTTTGGTAAATAGTAAATAATTTATTTAAGCTTTTATGTAAAAATATGACTAAAAAAAATCTCTTATGTGAAAGTAATTTTTGAAAAGTAACTTATAAATAAGTTATTTTATGTTTAGATATGTAGTAATAGAAATATTTTATTTAGAGTGTTTTAATAAGTATTTCTGAAGAAGTTAGATATTTTAACTTCTCAAAAACTATTAAAAATTATTTTTTGAAAAGTAATAAATTATACAATTAAATGAGATGAAAAAATTTAAAATGTGACTTTTAACTTCCAAAAAATCAAAAAAAGCATAAGTAATATTATCCAAACTTACCCCAACTATATTGATTTTAGTTTTCTGATATAGAGAAGGAGAAAGGAACATGATTAACTTTCAAACAGAACACCAAAAACTATCAACAGCCTAAAACTGTCCTCGGATTAAACGGGTGAGATATATTAGAGAAAAATGGGTTAATTTAATTATCAACAAAAAATGACTTTTATTTTTTAGGAAACATGGACTGATGAACTACCTTCGATCTAATATTTAAATATAGCTCAAACTTTGGTAAAATAAGAAAATCTCTATTCCTTTTTTTTTTAGGGTTTTTTGTTTTTTGTGTTTGTGGGGGGGGGGGGGGTGAATTTCTGTTCCTTTCAGAGTTTGTCAATAAGAAAAAAGGAAATAACGTCCTTCATGTCGTGTGGGCCTTTTGTATCATTTGTGGAAAAGGAGAAATGAGAAAAGCGGGTTTTTTAGACGTAACATGTGCACTTGGGCTATATGTAAATATAATAACGCTGTCTTTTTAGCCGGGGGACCCCAAGCCACCGGATTCCTTGGGTATCCACTAATCGCTATTGGAAGATGGTGATGCCGCCCACAGCCCAATTGCTCTTTCACCATTTTCCTAACTGCTTCCATCGTTCTCTTTTGGCATCACCATCTAAAATGGTTAGGCATAAAATAAGCCGTGCATGAAAAGAAGATGAAAGCTTTTAAAAAGCCAAAAAAAATCATATATATAGGGCTAAGCCGTGTCTTCCATTCTATATATAACAAATTCAATTCCTAAAATACTCAATAACCTTTTTCCTCTCTCTAAAAGAAAAAAGATTGCTTTTAATTTTTGACGACCTTTTTAAGTTTTGAGGTTGGGTGTTTTGGCCCTTTCCGGAGGTGTGATGCATCGCCCCTAGCTACCCCATCAATGGTCATGCCACGGCACCACCTAGTGTCCTCCATACCAAAGTAGCTTTTTCCTCCAACTCCTTGATTCATAAAATGTACTCTTTGTCCTGCTTTTAGTTGTCTACACTCCGACACTTCCCATTGGTTCTTTTGCTTTTCACCACCCCCTTTCGCTTTATCAATTGCTATTTATAATTATAACATAAATACATATCATACCCGTGAGACTTTTTTTAATCATTTAATGGTAATTATTTTCATGCGTATGATGAAATATATACATTTTTCGATCTAAGTACATATATTCCTCTAGAAAATGATGTTTATTAGTAATATGGATATGTAAAATGCAGCACTTGATTACTAACTAGACTACTTGTTGGAGAAGTTGCCAAGTCTTTTAATTAAGTCACTCTGAAAGGAATTGCCGGAGAAACTTTAATGGGGAAACTGCGATCAGACATGATTAATTTGTCTTTATCCTCGTTAGTCCAAATGAGGAAACATACACCGCCTCAAATCTCAAATCTCTAGATTTGATCTGACCTTTGTTGTGTTATTTGATTCGCATACTGAAGGCGTGTATCGTATTAAAGCTAAAAGCTAAGGAACAGGAAGCAAATTTTTCTTTCTCATGTTATTGCTTTTCTTTTCTCCCATGTGCTTCTCCTCGTGTCTTAGAAGAAGACACAATGGCTCGGAATTATATTTGATTTTGACATATATATTTAACTGTTCTGTTAGTTGTTACATACACCATTAAAAGAATTGTTTGTGGAAACCTTTTTTTTCTATTATTCTCTAATAATGTTATATCACATTTTTTTAAGTGTTTAATTATGATAATAACAAATTAAAACTTCAATTTTTTAAACCATTCGACAATATATTATTGAATTAGAGTATATAAAAAAAAACTACATCAAAAGTGGACAAAAGTTCAACTAAATTAATAACAACTCAAAATTATAATTGTGATAACATTGGCTAAAATTAATTTAAATAACACACTGAAAATGAGTTCAAGAACTTATGATTGAATTTTTTTATCAAAGAAAATATTAAAATTATTTACAATAATTACTTTATAGTGTAATTACATTACGAAACCGCAAATTATACAAAATTATTTCATGAATATTTTGTGAGCGACTGGCAACTGTAAAGAAGAAGTGGACGCCCACCTTGTATTCTTCGTTTTATTAATTTAAAATCCATAAAGCAATTGATTATTTTGTTGGGATCTATATATTGTTCTATAACTTCTCAATAATCATTCCGTGGAAAGTTAATCAAAATGGGTCTCCGGTGCTGTTGTTTGCTTTGTTCTTTTCTAAGTACCAACGTTGATTGTTATTAAATTATCGGTAACAGTTTACTTGAGAACAAGGAAAATAAGCACTAATAAAATGACAAGTGTCAGCCATCATGGCTAATCTTTTTTCTGTGTCGGAAAAGCATTCACAGCACAGTGTCAGAAACCGACTATATGACTAACCAAAACATCACAACCCCACAAAGCTGTTGATGACTGTGAGACGAGAAAGCAAAGTCCTCCTTTTCTTTTGAGTTGAGACTGAGACTCGAGTCTTTACCCCTCTTGACTTTTGATCACCGGCACCACCTCCTCAAGCCTCAAGCAAAACCACCACTTCCATTCCAGTGCTCAGTGCTTGTGTGAAGAAGCTGACATCATGGACTTCGACCTCAGGGCTAGTGTTCGTTCTGTTAAGCACCTCTCTGCTGTCCAAGCTGCACGGCTTCACTCTGGTACTTCTTTTTTCCACTTGCTATTCCCATCTGTTGTTTTGTTAGAGTACCCATTTTTAGTCTTGTTCTTTTCTTTTTTTTTTCCCCCTTCTATTTTCTTTCCTATTGGGTTCGATTGTTTGAACCATGGTTTTCTCTAAGTTCTCAGTTTTCAAGGAACCCACTGGCTATTCATATTGGCTTTTGATTTGGAATCCTATAGTTTATGTTTTTCTTTGGAGGGTTGAAGTGGTGGAAAGCTTTTGGCTTTCCTTGCATAACCTGAATTTTGCTTGTGTGTCACTTTTTGATGAATTTTGTGTAAATTTGCATCTCCCTTTTTGCTATCAGGGATATTGTGCTTGCTGAGCGAGCACATTTTATTACTTTTTGACTTCAAAGTTGTGTCATGCTTTCCTTGTCACAAGCCCCTGCACCTATCATTACGGGAACCGTACTAGGCTTTGTTTAAGGCTTATGTTGCTGTCAAAATTTGTCAGAAGCTGGTGTGGATGCGATGCGACTGAATTTGAGGATTTTCATTATGTTCTAAACAATCAAAGGGATCTAATTTGCATGAAAAGTCAATTTTTTTTTTTTTTTTTTTGCTATGCTCGTGGCATATAATCTTTTCATTTCTAGTGTATGCATTTCACAGCCGATGAAAGAGACGCTGATTATGTTAATGTATACAGATCATTCTCTGATGTTAAAGACTGGTAAAATTTTCTTTTCTTAATTTAGACAAAAATGAATTCTAGGATCTGTTTCTCGGAAGTCCAGTTTATTTTGGATATTTAGAAGGAAAAAAAAAGGCTAGCAAAATTGAGTTTCTACTCTTACCATTGAAAGTCGTTGACTCACTTTGAGATCCTTTCTATGTAACTAGCACCTCCAATCTTATAAGCGATTGGAGATAGGAATTTTTTTTTTTTTTTTTAATGAAATTGAAAGTTAAATCCCAAAGCAATTGATGATGTTGGTGGAGAAAGTTGAATGAATTGGGGGCTTCTCAGTGGAAGTCATGAATGAGGATGAAAAATTTACACCGAAATAAAGAGCGGTTCACATAATGGACTGTCTGAAGCTGAAGCTGATTCCTTTCTGCGCTTCCTGCATAGGCTCAAATTGGATATGAGCCCTCCATCAATGAAGGGATTGAATTGTATGACTTCACAAAATAGGATCTGTTAATGTAGCAGAGCAATAATGAGAAACCAGGACACGACCCTGTTTTTGGTAAAAGAAAGTTTACGTGGAGAAGTGAATAATGCCAGATTTATGGGAAACTGCATCATGGTTTTGATCTATCAATTTTCTTGTGCATGATTAAAGTACATCTAGAGGTTTCATGTTTAATGTCATGATATTAGATATTTTCTTGGCATATTGGATCGTATGGAGAAGTTTAACTTTTACCCTAGGGCTGTCCCGGGTTTCACGTGCTCCCTGGAAGAAACTAAAGAGCATAAATGAGCCCTAGCATCGTGCATATCTTTGTGGTTGTTAATTTCTGAGCTTGGCCAGTTTTATCAGTGTATCACATGCAATTAATTTATTTTTCCTATGGTTTTATACTTTATGCTTTGGCATGCCCCTTTTATGCATTCATTATGGAGTTCTTGTGCTTGTGCTAGAAATAGCTTGTTGACACTGATCCCTTTTAAACCACAGATAATTATTCAGTGTTCCATTACACAGATGTGGATGATGATGCCTATCCTCATTTTCGATGCCCTTTCTGTGATTTTGAAATTCAAGTTCCTGTGCTCTGCAGCAATTTGGAAGAGGAGCATTGCTCTGACCTAAAGAATGTGGTATGGCCTTTCTGGTCTCTAAAATTTTTGTCTTTGTAATTTGTTTATAGTTTTGTTGTAATGTTGTTTTCTTTTTCCTTTTCCTTGATTATTGTTTGGTAAACTGTCCAGTGACTTGGTCATATAGTTCCTTGCTTAAATGCATTTATTGATTTATCTGTATATATGTGTGTGTGCGTGCGGCGCATGTGTTAAAGGATATGGTGCAATACCTGGATCAAGAAGATAAAGGATCCAGTGATCCACCAACCCTTTTAGTTAAAACTAGGAAAAATGAAATAAGACATATCTAGACACCTCACGCAGTTATTTAAATCATGGTTGGAATCTGATAATTCATTCAATGTTCCTATGTCAGGTTTGTCCTGTGTGTGAACAAAATTTAGGGAAGGATGTGATCAGGCAATTTACGCATTCAAGCTCGCGAAAGGTATGTTTTACTTTTTATCAAAGTTGTGTTATAAAATGTAATCTAGCACATTTTTGCCTTTCTGTGCTTTTATTTTTGACCTAACTCGATTCAGTCAGTGTATTTGATATTTTGATCTCTAGTGGATGTGGAAGTCTGATAAATCTAGCTTCTGGTCTGGTAATTCTGCAATGCTTGGCAAGAAACTGGCTGCAATGGGAAACAAACAAGAATCACAACTACCTGATCCGCTTTTGTCACCATTTGTATGCAACGTGACTGTTCCAAACTCTAACAATATCCACCCTAATGAAGACTCCAGCTCCAGCAACAAGGACTTGGACATTCCTGATGCAAAAAGGTATGGTTCTATTTTTGTCGCGGTGCTGATTTAGTGTAACTAGAGAAAACAAAACGTGTGAAACTTCTAGTGCAGAGAGCGCCACATACAAAAACTAAGTACCTTTTTCCTTTGCTGTCTTAGCTAATCTCCTGTCTAGGAATTAGAAGTTCAAATCGATAAAGCTAGTCACACACTAAATATGCCAATGTGCACATGTACATTAGCAGGCCGCAATTGGTTTCTTTCCCCCTAGAACATTGCATTGTGCTACTAATTACTATGATAATTATTGTATTGGCAGTTTGAAGGATTGCATATCAAGAGGTTTACTCGATAATTTTAGTGCATTTTGTTGTATCTGTATAAACTATCTTCCCAAATCTTTAATTTTGTTGTATCTGTGTAAAGTTAGAATTTGCTGGCTGTCGATGTGGTGAGACACCTGCACTAATGTCTGCCTCTGTGTCTTTGTTTAACAAGCACGTTCCACTGATCCTGAGCAATTGCACTTTGATTAATTAAATATTTGTGACATGTAGAAAAGATAAATAGTATCATAAACGATTACGATCATTTTTCTTTAGTACAGTCCAATATTTCGTATATTAAATCATACATAGTACCTTTTAGCAGATTAGTAAGGGCATAGGTGCGAAATCAGACATCACCCATGAAGAATAAGTCAGACTCTAACCCTAGTCCTGATAAAAACTAGATAGCCTATTTTTAAGTTGCTCAGATTCTTCCATGCATCATGCAGGTGATCCTTACCAAAATGTCAAAGCCAATTGATAGAACTATTACTAAACCATTTCTCCCAAAAGTTTAAGCTAGTAGAATTTTTCTCATATATTATGCCTTGTAAGCTTAGTATTAAGTATCAAAACTGTATCAAAGTTTCAAAAAAGAGATGGAAAGAAGACTTAAAAAGTCTCTCATTAAAGACAATGCTGAAAGGTTGCTGGCGATGGTTGTGTCTGCAGGTCTGGGACAGTTGTACCGCATATGGGTGATGAGCAAGATCTACAAGAGAGAAGGCTGAGGGCTGCTTTTGTTCAAACGTTGGTATTGTCAACCATATTATAGGATATATGTTCTTAGAATTTACAGCCACACAAGTCATGAATTGGTAGCAGCTGCTTACATATTCAGATAGCCTTGATGCTGGCTCAGTAGGCACTGGGTATTATTCTGGTGAATGAGTTTAGGATGTGAAGTAGTATAAGCAGTAGTCACTTTAGTCATGCAGCTCGAAAAAATGGAGGGGTTGCCTCATTCTGAGGCCATGTGTATTTAACTATTCATCATTATATTCTACATGTTTCTATAAAAGCTTGTTTTTATATTACTTTATTATCTTGATTTCATCATTTACATACCAAACATCTCTAAGGATGAGTGGTAATGGTGAGCAACTAATATTAGTCTGGATATAGTATTAGAGTGCTTTATGGTTGGGTTTAACTTACTATGATATTTTGGTTAGACTGATGTTTTGAGTTTGGCCTTGGCTTGGTATGGTCTGACTAATGACCAATTTTGGAGATTTAAAAAGGTTGTATAGATCTAGACGACATTTATGAAATTTTAGAAATAAGAAATTATAAAGTAAAAGATGTTTCATTATATGTTTTACAGTTGATTCTTTCCATCCTATTAGTATGAGTTTCCAGAATAACCACGGTTGAAGTCGAAATAGTACTTCTACAAAGGTTTTATAATACGAGACCAATTTTATAAGAAACCACAAGGGAACCCAAAAGATGACAAGAAACCAACTCCATAGGTAATTTCTAAACTTCTATATTTTTTAAGTGGATATCTTATAGCGTGTGGCCTACTGTTTTTCTTTTATTTTTTAGGTGAATAAATGAATAAAACTGCCGTACACATGAATGTTACTAACGAAGGGAAGATATTGAGGTGCACTTTCGAATATTTTTTGGCCATTATTAAAGTCATTCTGCTTTTTAGTTTTCATGATAACGACTATCCACGCGGTTGGTGGTGGTTAAAATTAGCGCGCATCCTTCGCATTCATTCGTTTGCAGAACCAAAAAGTGACAATACTGGAAAACGGAAAGGCTATTGTTCAAACTCAAATGATTAATTGCAAATCCAAGTTACAGTACCGTAGAATGTTAAGCATGCCAAGGTTCAATGATGAAATTAAACAAGTCTTGATCTTAAAGCTGCACAGGTTGCTGTAGTCAAGTATGCATATAGCTAGCAAAGAATTGCAGAAGCAACCATTCTAACAAGCAGCTTAACTCCTTTTTAATTCCATGCAACATTTTTTTTTTGGGGGGGGGGGGGGGGAAGGTGGTGTTTCAGTACATGAAAGATCAGATGACATACGAGATTGATACATATGATAATCCAACTGAGGCATCTAAGTTCTGTATCTGTAACCGATGGTATTGGTATTAACAGAAATAAAAGATAGAGGTAGGTGCTTACATGATGGAAAAAATATATACACAAATAAAAAAGAAAAAGGAAAAACAACGTACAAGGTACAATAACACCGAGTAAGTTTATCCCCTACACTTTTCTCATGTAATATCTTAGATAAATATGGGTATATGACAAGGAATCATTTCAATTGACTCTGGATAAGAATGTGATACGGATTCAGGATGCAGTACTACTTTAAACACAGTAAGGGCCTCTAATCCGTATGAGGGGAAAGTGTGACATGCTTTCATAACTCAAACTAGTAGGGCCTACTAAGATAAGTAGTTGGTTGAAGGGCATATTGTAGATTTATTTTCAAAGAAGAGCTACCCGTCCAGAATAAAAATTCAGCAAAATGAAGAGGAATGAACGCCATTTTTGACAAATTGTGACACCAGATTATTTCTACAAACCTTAACACTACCCAACAAAAAAAAAAAAAAAAAAAGAGAGAGGCTGGGAGGGGCAATCACATCGTGTTGCATTAGTTGCATGATTGCAGGTTACAAGAAAACATTGCTTTGTTTGGATGAGGGAAGACGCAGAAGGGAAGAAGAATAGAGGGGAAGAGTGACCCAAAGCTGGAAGAGTATATAAGGAGGGAAAGTAGGGATGCATCCTCAAACACCCAAAATTTCTTCCCCCATGAATTGGGGGATAAATAGGAAGGAAAAAAGTGTATTTTAACTTAACTAGAGAGAATATAACTAGCATTCCCTCCACTTTGAATTTTAACAGGTAATGAGTTCCACTCTGTTACGGACCCCAAATTTGGCAAGTTCTATACTAGAAGAAGAAATAGAGTGAGTGGGCTGACTCAGGCCCATTAGGAGGATAAAGACAAAATTGAGAGTGGTTTTGCTGAGCTGTAGAGAGAGAAAGAGAGAGAAAAAGGACAGTCTGAAGGATTGAGGTAGTGGGGTGGGAGGAAGGATATATTCAGTTAGGGATAGAAGGGAGGATTCATTCAGAGATTTCTTGAGAGAAAATACACTGAGAGGTTGAAGGGCTCCTCTATGCCCAGGACATTTTTCTTGTTATTGTTCATCTTCTTTCATATTGAATATACAGCTTCAGAACTGAATCCTTCACACTGAAGCTCAATTTCTGCATTTCATTTCTATTGTTTTCTATTCCTACTCTACTGTGATACCAGTTCTAACAATTGGTATCAGAGCCCACGATCTTGAGGGCTCTGTGAAGGGTATCCACGCAAGCTGCAATGGAGTCCGATTGGGAAGAGCGCATGAAGAGGATAAAGCGGATGTTGAAGGAAATTGATAGGAAGTTGAGGAAAAGAAGGGCCAGGCGACGTCGACTACCGGTTTGGGAGGACGATGAAGCTGGGTGGTGGAGGAGAAGAAGGAGATCTACTACACAACTATGGATTCCTGAGTTTCCTGCTCTTCCTGAAATTAAGCAGGTTGAGGAGGAGGTAGAGGAAGACAGTGACGAAGGCGAAGATGTGAGTGATGATAAGGAGGCTGCATATGGAGTGGAGGAGGTGGTGGTTGATCACCATTTTCCACGCTCAGATTCGATTGAGACAGAGGAATCAGTGGAAGAAGGGGAAATGAAGGTCGATCTGCTCCCCATGGTGGAGCACAGACAAAAACAAACTCATATCCCCGAGGACGAAACTGAGAAAGAACCACTAAAGGGGGAAGAAGTGAATGTGTGGGAAGCTGACGCTTTGGGTCATGTAGAGCGATGTCGTAACGTACCTAAAGCAAAGGAGTTTGGGCCGCTTTTGAAGTGGGTCGCCGGAGGGTCAAGCCCGCAAGCGAAGGTAGTAGAGCTCACAGCCGACGAGGAGTTGAGAAAACCGGCCAAACTATCGTCGCTGGAGCCACCAAAGTGGCCGGAACCAATTGCACCATCGCTCGCCACCGGAACCACTGCACCGAGGGCCGCAATGGCCGTTATGGGGGAGGTGTGGCCAGAGATGGAGCCTTCATGCATGTTGACCCGCCTCATGCCACTAGAACCACCGGATCCGTGGGCCCTGTCGACCGTTACGGCGGAGGTGACTACTGAACGAGCCCCCAGCAGCGGCTACGCGAGAGGGAAGAGGCAGAGGAGCAAGGAGTATATGACTAAGGTCGAGCTCTGGTTTTCCCAAACACTGGTCGTCCGCCGGCACCCGTTGGAGCCACCTGATCTTAAGGCAGCGTCGACCATTGCAGTAGAGATGTTGTTAGAGATGGTGGCCATTGATCGATCACTCATGAGCTGCGTCGGAAGAAGGGACAACAAAACAAGAAGTGGAGCATTCCAGGGATCGGGTCCAAAATTAGACCCAAGGGATCAAGCCCAAAGGATTAGGGAAAATGATAGGGAGCAGAATGCTGAGCTGAAATTTTATTTCATGAGCCCATTTTCTAGTGAGGCCCACAATACCAAGGAGAATATATGGGCTTCAAAGAAAAATTGTTTAAGTTTAGATCAACGTAAAATTGAGGCAACCAGACCCCACAGGTATGCGGATGCTGATTTGGTGGGTTTAGCAGCTTCCACAGATAACCCAAGACCCTACAACAGTGATAGCAACAACAAAGTGAATCCGTTGATGAGGGAGAGCAAGTATGGCGGTGCCACGAATAAAAGAGATGGGGGGCCACCCAAAACTCATGAGTTAAATATTGTATCCAGAGACTTTAATACTCTTTCAAATGTCTGGCATCATTTGCAAGGTTTTCATGGTCTTGAGTTAACTCCCTGTTTGCTTTTCCCAGCAAGTGAATATGCATATGTACTAGTTGTAGAAAAAAAAGCTGATTATGCAAGGAACAGAACACCCGGTTCAATTTATTATTCTCTTAAGCATCGACACATTGCTAAAGAGTTTTTACTCCTAGTTCTTCATTCCAAATTAGAGCAGGCTGTTGATAATAAGTATGTAATGAAGATAAAGGCCTCTTATTTCTCAATATGCACATCTCATATGGTCAGAGGCTGGGTATCTATTTCTCATCCTTCTATGAATACAATCAAAAGGATGATCGAAACAGTGCTGTTATGGCCTTGTTTAGATACTGATTCAGTTTCTAAAACACAATATGGATGCATTGTCTGTCTATCACTGATGATTAGTGTTGAACTACAAGCTGAGGAATTGGGAATTTATGTTGTCTTGACTGTTGGAAGGGTGGGTTCAAGTTCAGACTTAATTATAGCAAGGCCTGAGTATGTTGAGAGGTCTCTTATTGCTGATAGGATCTCTACAATGTGTGTCCTAATGCTTCGGTTGACCGGTGTTTTTAGCGTTCAAGGAAAACAGGGACAATTAGCCGCTAACCAACCCCATTACTTAGAGATGTTAGATCCTGTCCCTAGGATAAGGGTAGGTGTGTTATGGGTTGAGGGACCTCCAGGATGGGACAAAAGCATTGATCTCTTTGAAGCTGTGGAGGATTTATATGCTGAGCATGCTTTCACAAATGGTGAATTTCTTGAGCAGCAGGCTGAAGATATCTTTAAAATTGTACATGTGATGCTCTCAAGGCCCTTTTTAATGGGAGATACAACAGAAAATATTGAAGGCCTCGAAGTAGATGGTGCTGTTATCATCAATGGTTTTGAAAGTATGCAGGCTGTTATGCTTAGCGAACAGGAAAGCTATTTGCTGCAATTTACTGACAGCCAAGACAGGCTAGAGGGTGGACATTATTATGCACCTAGGATAGATTTCTGCAAGAGAGCATGTGTTGAGATTGAAAATCAGTACTGCTGGATTGCATATATGTCATTTCTTATTGGATGCTGCTTGGAAGGTGTATTTCATCCTATAGCTGAAGAACGCAGATTGAAGATTTGCCTTGCCATGAGGACGACATTTGATGCCATCACAATAGTAGAACTTGTTCCTGCAACAGCTTTATTGGCTATCAAAGAGAAAGGTGAGGAAGCGGTTGAAGAAAAGGAAATTGATTCTTGGCTCAACTGGAATTTTGCTGATTATTTTAGTGATTGCCAAGCTGCAAGGATGCCTACAGAATTTGAGGAACATCGAGAAATTATAAGTATGGGACTGAGAATGGATATATGGGACCCAGGTGGAGGGTACTACACTGCAAGCATACTTTCTTCCTCTTTTTTCAAGATGTGGGACCAGGAGAAAGCATTTCCAACGGTAATGTTTTGCTTTCCATTGCACCACCTTGAGGACAAGGTGATTCTTGAAGGAGAGGGTATTGTTACGGACCCCAAATTTGGCAAGTTCTATACTAGAAGAAGAAATAGAGTGAGTGGGCTGACTCAGGCCCATTAGGAGGATAAAGACAAAATTGAGAGTGGTTTTGCTGAGCTGTAGAGAGAGAAAGAGAGAGAAAAAGGACAGTCTGAAGGATTGAGGTAGTGGGGTGGGAGGAAGGATATATTCAGTTAGGGATAGAAGGGAGGATTCATTCAGAGATTTCTTGAGAGAAAATACACTGAGAGGTTGAAGGGCTCCTCTATGCCCAGGACATTTTTCTTGTTATTGTTCATCTTCTTTCATATTGAATATACAGCTTCAGAACTGAATCCTTCACACTGAAGCTCAATTTCTGCATTTCATTTCTATTGTTTTCTATTCCTACTCTACTGTGATACCAGTTCTAACACACTCCTACATCTAAACAAGGGGCAGTAACTTGCCTTCCATCCAAACATAGCATGATTGTTCTAAAGATAATATTGGTCAGCCTTCTAATAAAAATCTCATCATTTCGTGCAAGCAGAAGTTTATGTGATCTTGCTCAAGTACTTAACAGATGAAACAAATATACAGAAGTAGAAGAGAATGGCTAGGTTTATCTTCTACAATTTCTGCATGCAATACCTTGGATAAATATGACAAGAAATCATCTTCTGATCAGTACTCAGGATGCATTACTGCTCTGAACACAATGAAGACCCCTTACTGTATGCTGAGAACATGTGACATAATTTCATAGCTTTTTTTTTTTTTTTTTTTTTTGAGGTAGATTTCATAGCTTAATATAGCCTAAAAGTAAAAGGAGTTAGTTAACTAATCTTTGCATATTTATTTTGAATAAAGAGCTACACATCCAGAATAAAATTTCAGCATAGTCTTCTACCACAAAAAATGGAGAGGCATGAACACCAACTGTCTCAGGATATTGCAACACCAACTATATTATACCTTAAGACAATCAAAAAGAAGAGAGGCAGAGAAGGGCAACCACATTAATGTAATAGTTGCATGCTTGCAGAGTTTAAGAAACAAAGAAAATAGAGTGGAAGGGAGAAGCGAGCCAAACCTGGGAGATGCCCCTCAAACACCCAAAATTTCTTCCCCCTTGAATTTGGGGATAAGTAGGAGGAAAGGAGTGTATTTGGAATGGGGGTGAAAAAAAATTTTTGGTTTTTTTTTTTTTGGGGGGGGGGGGTGTTAAAATTTCATGGAGTGACTTCATGTGGAACCATTTTTCCCCCATACCAAACACACAGAAAATAACTTACCTTCCCTCTAGTCTAACTCCTAAGCAAGGGGTAAAAAGTCCCCTTCCTACATCCAAACAATGGAAAGGAACTCACCATCCATCACCTAAACATAGCATGACAGTTAGAGAGAGAAATACTATTTGGCATTCTACGATAAATATCATCACTTCGTGCAAGCAGAAGAAGTCTATGAAATCTTGCTCAAGCACTTAACAGATGAAACAATATATGAGCAGGGAGTCAAACAAAGCACACGAAAAATCATTATCCAACTTGACTAAACATCATCTAAAAGACCCTACAAAATATAAGCAACAGGATATGGCAGAAGTTCTGTAAATTGGCAAAAAATCGATTGCATCATTATACACCAATAACAGCGACTTTCTCCACCATATTAAAAGATTCATTCATGCAGTTGGAAGCCAAGCATTCGAGTATGTTCCTTACAAATTTCACTCAATGATGGATTGGATGACACCAGCTCCAACAGTTTTCCCTCCTTCCCTAATAGCAAACCTCATCCCTTGCTCACAAGCCACAGGCACAATAAGCTCAACCACCATCTTAACCCGGTCCCCAGGCATCACCATCTTCGACTCCTCATCCTTATCATTCATAATGGATGTCACCTTGCCAGTAACATCAGTGGTCCTCATGTAGAACTGCGGCCGGTACCCGGCAAAGAATGGCGAGTGCCTCCCTCCTTCCTCCTTCTTCAAAACATACACAATTGCAGCAAACTTAGTATGTGGTGTAATAGTCCCAGGCTTAGCCAACACCATCCCTCTCTGAATATCAGTCTTCTGAATACCCCTAAGCAACAACCCCACATTATCCCCGGCCATTGCCTCATCTAGAATCTTCTGGAACATCTCCACACCAGTGACAGTAGTGTTCCTAGTCTCCCTCACACCAACAATGTCAACAGTGTCACCAACCTTAATAGTCCCTCTCTCAACCCTACCAGTGGCCACAGTCCCACGACCCGTGATCGAAAACACGTCTTCAATGGCAAGCAAGAAGGGAAGGTCCGTTTGGCGCTGAGGGATGGGAATGTAGCTATCAACAGCATCCATGAGAGCATAAATCTTGTCAACCCAGTCGTTATCGCCGCGCTTGATGGAAGGGTTCGCCATTAGAGCTTCTAATGCTAGAAGAGCAGAACCAGAAATAATGGGGACATCATCGCCGGGGAATTCGTAAGAGGAGAGAAGCTCCCGAACCTCGAGCTCCACGAGCTGGAGAAGCTCCTCGTCGTCGACCTGGTCCTGCTTGTTGAGGAAGACGACCATGTTGGGAACTCCAACCTGTGATACGATACTAATAGTTAGTTAGTTAGTTAGTTAGCTGGGTATAAATAACCGATTGTAACTAACTCTCGAAGAGGGAGGTTGTAACAACCTGCTTGGCAAGGAGGATGTGCTCCTTAGTCTGGGGCATGGGGCCGTCGGCGCCGGAGACGACGAGGATGGCACCGTCCATCTGGGCGGCGCCGGTGATCATGTTCTTGACGTAATCGGCGTGCCCTGGGCAGTCAACGTGGGCGTAGTGGCGGCTCTCCGTTTCGTACTCGACGGTGGCGGTGTTGATGGTGATGCCGCGGGCGCGTTCTTCCGGCGCGGCGTCGATCTCGTCGTATTTCTTGGGGGCGCTGTTGCCGAGGGCGGCGAGGGCCATGGTGAGGGCAGCAGTGAGGGTGGTCTTGCCGTGGTCGACGTGGCCGATGGTGCCGATGTTGACGTGGGGCTTCTTGCGCTCGAACTTGCCGCGGGCGGAGCGGACGGTGAGGGAGCGGCGGCGGTGGGTGATGGTGGTGGTGGTGGTGGAGGAGGAGGAGGAGGAGGTGAGGTGGAGGATTGTGGAGGGGTTGAGGAAGGAGGAGGAGAGGTGGGTTTTTAGGAAGAGGCAAGGGGATAAGGAGGAGGAGGAGGAGGAGGAGGAAGAAGGAGGGGCATGTGGGTAGATGAGCTTTGAGGAAGCAGCTGCTGCTGAAGAAATTGCCATTGGAGAGTGGAGGGTGGGAGTGAGGTTTAGGGAATGGGGATAGGAAGGAGGAGAGGATAGGGGGAGGATTTGGGAAATGGGTTGTCTATGGGTGGATAAAAGAGCACCTCAGGTTAAATTCTATGATTCTATCCATTTCTGTCTTATTTATTGGAGGTATATTTTCACATTGCCTATATTCAAGCGTATATTTTTTATTATGGATAAATAAACTTATGTTAAATGAAAAAAGAAATTGAAAAATAATTTTTTATTTTAATCCTGTAATAATAATTATAATCTAAACTATACCAATAATAAAAAAAAAGATAATCTAAACTATAGTTTCAATAGTTGATAGAACTATTGGTTTAGATGTCAATTTCTTCTCTCTTTTTTTTTTTTTTTAATTAAGTACTGGTTTAGATGTCAATTTCTTAAAATATAAAAGTAAAAAATTATTTATATAATATATAAACATAAATATTATTTTTACAAATAATTAGTTAATTAAAATAGTTCAACCTTTTTCTACTTATACAAGATCTCAATCTTGAATTTTATATATCAAAAAAATTAATAGTAGAAGAGATTTAGCCTTAATAAAAAGAATTCTTAATAGAGTTGAAGGGATAAAGAAAAGGAATGACATATGAGAGAGGTGCTCCTAGTGCAATGGATTTAGTGCTCTGCGCTTATTTTTCCAGCTTTTGGGCTTGTCTGGATTGTTTATTTTTTTCCTGGGCTCGATGTTTTGCAGTAGAGAAAAGACCCAAGGCCTGAATACATAGATTGGGGCTGGCCCATAGCAATTTAGTTGTTCATCATCTTACTCCAATAATCCGTCGCACGCTTGCTACTAAGACCTCAGTTGGTGATCCTTTTTTTTTTTTTATCACTTTTTTCCAGGCCGGGGGATGGGGCTATTGGGGGAGGGGTGGGGGAGGCGTACGAACCCCAATCATGTAGGATTAAGAGGCAGCTACTTAGGTGAATGTTACGTTGGTCCTACACATATTTGGGAATTTCTAGTGGTCGCATGTGGTGCAGATTACATCGTGGTGGTGGAGGGTGCTTGTTACTGACGTGGGCCGTGATGGAGCGAGGCGCCATGGCGAGTCCGTCACGAACCCAAATGCTGCGAAGGGAAGGAAGTCAGTGACAGCGGTGATCAGGGTGGTGGTCGGATGCGGTGGTGACTACAATGGAAGGTAAGAACAGGAAAAAGAGTGAATTCTTAGAAATGAAAATTGAGAATTGAATAAGGGACAATTTCGTAATTTTTAGTTGTTTTTTGGGTGGACCATCAGATAGTCCAAAAGAGGGTCGGACCATGCTATCACCCACAAGCAACTTAATCACTATGCTAAGGCCTCAACCACAATTAGTTTTCTTATTGTCCACAAATTCAAGCCACAAAGATTTTTTCAAGAGTTTTTGGTCAATAGCCACAAAGGTCCAAAGAGCCCAATGATGCGGCAGTGTCAAACGATCCTTTGAGGAAATCTGCGCTTATGTTATGTCCGCCAAACATTTCTTGGGTGTCCTTTGTTTACGTTACGTGCGGTGCCACGGACCACTATAATTGTTTACCGATTTTACTTTTCATATTTCTTATTTAATTTCTCATGCTGACGTGTGACATTCTTAAATTTTGTGTGTATACATTTGTTTTTATTATTACCTTATTAAAATTAATTCGACAGGTAAAATTAAAGCAACAGTATGCAACACATCAAAAATTTTCATAAAATGTGAAACATATCGTTTTTCCACAGAATAAAAAGACTAGCCAGTTTTCCAGCACTGATCAATTTTGAACAGTTTAAACTGATTTAAGCATAAATTCAATTCTGAAACTGAACCATAATAAATTAGATAGATACTTCATAATCAACTTATAAATAGATTATTTAGAAGAGGAATGGAGCCGAAAAAATTAGTGAATAGTCTTTTTTAGGAGGATAACCTTGTGTTTTCAATATAACTTTTTGCTATTTTATAAAATGTAGACCAATTATTCACTAGCTTTTCATTGTGCCATCTTTAACTAAACTCACCACAAAAGAAGAGACAGATTAGCTACTGTTATGGAAATTTCCGCATACGAACCACGCCGTGTGTCTAGAAACATTGGGTGTGCCCATGCATGTGTGCTTTCTTCACTTGTGTCGAACGGTGGCCTGAGCCCTGATCAGACCAGGCTGGACATGCAAATTCGAGCCATGGCCCATAACAACAGTGGACCACGGAAGGCTGGCAACCTTACTTTACAGTTTACATGTTACAGAATTTGTGGGCATGGGTTTGCGGAGGCTGCAGCAATACTACATTACTACTGTTCCTGAATTTTGAGTCAGCACGAACAGTGGGGAAAAAAGAAGAAGAGAATTTTGAGTCAGTACATGAGCTGTATGGCCTATGTCGCTTAATAGATTAAGCAAATTCTATTATAGAAACTTACAGAGTTTTATAAAATTAATAAGTTTGCAGCTATCTATAAAACACTTTCTGATCTAAATGATTTGTTAACTAAGATGTTAGTTCACAAGTGTTTTGCGATCAAATGTAATTACTACTCTTATTATCCCTGACATTTTTTTTGAAGGATTATGCAATTGAGCGCCAAAAATAATCTTTCAATTTAGCTAAACTAGATAAATGTGTTCTACCAATGAGCGCATAAGTTAATTGATCGGAGGATTATCTTACTTTAATTAGGTATCTCAGATTTGAATTTTGGATATATAATTATATTAAAACTTAAAAAGGAGAATTTTGGCCACCTATAAAGATTTTATTCAACTTAAGCAATATTACTCTTGATAAGAGAATATTTATGATATTGACCAAAAAATTAAAATAAATAAATGTGTTCTTTTTATAAGACTAGAGAAAAATATGAATAACATTTGATTACAAAATATTCGTGATCGAACAGCTCAGTTGACAAATATGTTAAGTCTGAAATTATTGTCAAATTGTGGAATTTTTCATATGAAAAATATGTGTATCCCTTCATAATAAGGAGAACATTTCTGTAGTAAACATATAATACAATACAAAGTAATTTGCTCTTATACTGTATTTGCATATTTTAACCAACTAAACTAACCAAAACATCCTTTAGATTTTTTTTTCCTCAAGTTCTCTACATTAAACACTATTTAAAACAATAAAAAAAAAAGATATTCTTATATGATTAGCAAAAGATGGAGTATTTTTTTTTTTGAAAAAAAAAATTGATTCACTGATGAAGTAAGTAAGTAATATAAAGTCTTATATATATGATCCGTAAATGTGATATCATTTAAGACTTAAAAAACTTTGTTGACAAAAGAAAAAGATTTTAAAACTTTTATCAACGAAGGACTGTAGCTATTATAATGATGTACTAACATTTTCTCAGGTTTATCCAAAAACTAACATGTTCTCATTTCGTAACAGTGAATTAAATTCATTTATAAAAAATAACAAATATTAAGGTTAGAATGGTAAAACTAGTACAGCATATATACATCTGGCTAGCCATGTAGGTAAGGTTGGTTAAGCATTATTAATAACACCGGAAAGAACCATTGGAATTCTTAATTATGCCTGTCTCACAAAACGGTTTGGTTAAGATAGATAGATCATAATTTATTTCATTGCTAAGTCCTCCTATTTTTTGCACATTGATTCAAATATACCGCTCCAAAGATCCATTCAAAGGCTCCTGATAGCTATGTACTAACTTGTTTTGGGGACCACGCCATCTATGATTCACCTTTCGTTACTTCGTTTCCCCCCCCCCCCCCCCCAATCCTCTTGAGCAAAATTAGATTAGATCCAGCTTATTTTAGGTTAAAATCATTATCATCATCGGAAAGCAGGAATTTTCAAAATATAAAAACAAAAAAGAAGTTGCAACAGAGAGGCCTATAAAAATTCACATGAAAAAATGTTGACCATCAATGATCTGCCCTCGTTCCTGACACATCAACTACACAGCAGATTTGTTGAAAACTTTTACAGTGCATTAGTCCCTTGTTTTATTTTATTTTATCTTACAATGTTAGTTAAACAAACTAGTACTAGACAGTAATTTACATTGTATGTTGGCTGCTTATCATGTGTGTAAGCTGTCCTTTCCTTTTTCTTTGGGTGAGGGTCGAGTGTTGTTTGTTAGGTCTGAAGCAGTTGGAACGTTATCCAATTGCATGTGGACAGTTCAAGTTGCTAAATTACCTAAGCTATATGATAAAGGTCAAATGTAATCACTGGAATAAGGCGTTTATAAACTACTTCATCTTTCACTTTTTTTCACCCGTGCATTAATCTCCCAAATTCAATCTGCAAAATTTGATGGTTACTGACTAGAAAACCGTCAAAGCCTCTTTGTCTGGTAGCAAAATGCTGAAGTCTAAGCTTTTTAGACCAGATCTGCAACTGCAACAATAGATTCCTTAGTCTTTTTTCCTGCAGCTACCTCTCCTTGGATGCCTTTCCCACCCTTCTTTGAAGTAATTAAAATTTTAAAGGAAAATGCTAGTTCACAAACCTTGTAATAGGAAAAAGCGTCAACCCTAGTGGAATGTTCTTGGATTTGATAAAAGTCAATATAAAATTTATGATATGATCTTGAATATTTTGTGAATCAATTAAAAACATGTTTGACTACGGAAAAGAAATACTCGAGAAAAAATGAAGAAAAAAAGGAATATAGGCCGAATATAAGCAAGCTTAATTAGACATCACATGCAATAGTAATATAGATACTTTCAAACAAGGAAGAAATATGATGACACCATTCATCGGAAAGCCAACCCTTCCAACTACAGTTGTTCTTTTTTTCCTAACAGCTTTGACCGGTTATTTTTGACCTCAGCATATCCCATATCATGTGCTGTTATGACTAGATGGCTCCCATGAGTTTGTAAAAATCTATACACCAAATCTGGTGAAAAATGGCTTCTCCACTGCCTACTATGCCTGGAAGTAAGCACTTTTGAATATTGTAGAAACAATTCAACCTTGGATTCGAAAAAGTGCATATAGATTTAACTTTAAGACCTAAAAAGGTAAATTTAATCCAAAATAAAAAATTTTAAAAGAGGTGACAGGTAAGAGAGATTAGACAGTGGTGCAGAATATAAAAAGGGTTGCTCTTCACTCACTCTCACTACTCACTGCCAGTCCACATGCCAGTTTGGAAATATTCTTTTCTTAACCTCAATTAATGCTGCCAAGAACACTTCAAACAGCATCTAGCATTGCATTCATAAGCCTGTGACTTTGATCTCTCTAGTCTCAGGCTCTTCATGTTTAAACTGCCCGCAATCCGTTTCACCTTTCATTTTCATCTTCTGATATCTCTACTGCTCAAATCAACTCTGCAATCTAGCTTAGTCCAGTAGATTGTGCACTCAGAGTTCATCAAGAATGATGCAAGACTCAATTGGGATTCCTGCTTGCTTCTCTTCTGCAGAGAAGCTAGGTGATGATCATCGTGCTGTGACCCGTTCAGGTCAAAGTGTCTACATGTCTGTATATAGAACAAAGATAGCTGATAACTGCCGCTTGATCACCATCACCTGGTGCAAAAACCTCTTGCTTCATGGCCTATCAGTATCAGTGGAAGGCCCAGAGGGAGAAACCCAATACACCTGCAAGGTTGAGCTAAAGCCATGGTACTTTTGGAGGAAGCAAGGTTCAAAGCGCTTCATAGTAGATGGCAAAGCCGTTGACATCTTCTGGTACCTCAAAGGTGCAAAATTCAATGGAGAAACAGAACCAACCTCAGAGTACTATGTGGCAGTGGTTTGTGATGAAGAGGTTGTGCTTCTCCTCGGTGATCTCAAGAAAGAAGCATACAGAAGAACTGGGTGCAGGCCAGCCCTCATTGATCCAATTTTGGTTTCAAAGAAGGAGCACATCTTTGGGAAGAAGAAGTTCTCAACTAGAGCAAAGTTCCACGAGAAAGGTAGGTGGCATGAGATCTCAATAGAGTGCAAGGGAAGGAGCAATATTATTGGTGATTCCACAAGTGGGGTTCAGCCAGAGATGGAGATAAAGATCGATGGGCACTTGGTGATCCATGTCAAGCGCTTGCAGTGGAAGTTTAGAGGGAACGAGTCAATTCATCTAAGCAAGATGAGAGTAGAGGTATATTGGGATGTTCATGACTGGTTATTTAGTCCTGGTTTAAAGCATGCTTTGTTCATTTTTAAGCCAATTTTGTCATCTGCATCAATGTCATCATCATCAACACCGTTATCATCTTCATCATCATCATCTCCTCCATTATTATCAACTCAGACAAGAAGTTCTGGGTCAGTGGAGGGCTTTAGTGTTAGTGGGTCATCAGAGTTTTGCTTGTTTCTCTATGCTTGGAAGGTTGAATGAAAAGGATCATGTGTCAGCCTAATGGTTCGTGATATCATCATCGTAATCATGGCCAGCAAAATATGGTTGGAAAGAGACTTGGGTCTCCAAGTTATGGAACACAATGGAATGGTGAGGATGCAAATTGAGATTGGGTTGAGAGAGAGAGATGGGTTGGGATTGAAAATGCTAGTGGGGCCTAAGAGGGTTTGGGAGTTAGTTACAGCTGGGTTGAACAATGGCGCATAATTGGGACAAGACAGATTGTATCACAATCACACACATGCATGCCCAATATAATTCTCAATCGAGAGCTATATCTACGTCTACATATACATTTAGGACATTGGAAATGTTCTCTCTTAATCTGATCTTGATAAGCCAGCTATAGATGTTACTTCCAATAGCTATCGACCAAATGGATATGTTATCTAAATTTTGTATCACAAAAGCATAAACAGTTGAGTAGACTAGTGAACTGAATGTCTGTATTTGCCCATAAAATTGTACATTGCATGTAACGGAAAAAGGTGTACCGGGAAGAGAGGAGTGGGGTTTGGTGATGATGTAGAAATGAGAGTGCAATAATCCATGTATGCGTGCCGCACGCATATTAGAGAAATATTTTTTGTACCACTGGGGTAGGTAGACACCTTAGACACCCAGAGATAGAAGGGAGAAAAAAAAATTGTAAAAGAAAATGAAAAGAGTGAAATGATTGATGGAGAGAGAAAAAGCTGAGAGAGGGTGTTGGGGTGTTGGAGAAAGAGGTATGTACAAATAACATACCTCCGCATATTAATACAGTATTTTTCTGTTCCAAAAAATTATATACACATTGTTCTCTTTCTAGTAGTTAGATTATCAATATCTTATGGTCAACATTATTGCTTAGCTGCCTAAGTCCATTAATCTATCCTTGATTGTTACATATGTTACAAATAAATTTATAATACGTATAGCCAGTTAGGTGAAGCATTGTAGTAAATGAATTTTATAGAGAACAACGTGCTTCCCAGTAGGCAGGCCAGAAATTATTGGAACATTATGTATATAAATGTGCTCATTTTATTGATAGACTACTATTTTACTGTTAGTTAGTGGTCAAATTTATTACTAACTTATGCTTTTTCAAATTCTAACCGTATATTTTTTATTTAAAAGATAAAAAATAAACATATAAATTAATAATAAATTCTACCATTAATTAAGTTTTTTTTTTTGGTTGGTCAGAACCATTAATTAGGTTTAAGCAAATACAAATATTCTACATGCCCCCTTTTTTTTCTTTTCTATTCATTAAGGGGGCGTTCGGTAGATGGAATGAATTTTCATTCCTGGGAATAGGGTTCCAAAGAATATTATTTCTGAGAATAACTCTCTCGGATATGATATTTTAGGAGTGTTTGGTATGCAAATTGAATTCCTGGAAATATTTGATAAATTTTCAAATATACCCTTAATAGAGGTGGAGGCTAACAGTGATAACGGTGGTCGACAGTGGCGGAGGATGGCCAGAGGCAGCGGCGAAGGGTGATCGGCAATGCCCAGCGGTGGCGAAGGGTGGGCGGCGGCGGCGGCGGCAGGCAATGGTGGCTAGTGGCGGCAGTGGCCAATTGTGGCGAAGGGTGCCCGGCGATGGCAGCGACGATCAACGATGGCAAAGGGTGGGCAAAGGCGACGACTGGCGGTGGAGGTTGGCTGGCGAAGGGGCCGAAGGATGGCCGACGGTGGCGACCAGTGGTGGTGAAGGGTGGCCGACAGAGGTGGCGGTGACCAGTGGCGGCTGGCGGTGATTGGTGGCGGCTGGCTTTGAGTGGTGATAGGAGTATTTTGGTCTTTTCACAATGGCAAACATTCCCTTTCCATAGAAATATTGGATTCCCATAGGGGGAGATGATAATGTTTTGGGATGAAACTCCTTCCCGAAAATGCAATATTCCTAAAAAATGTTACTTCAAATCTCCTACCAAACATAAAAATATTTTAACATTCGCAAAAAAATAAAAAGATTCCCACGTACCAATCGCCCCTACCTTTAATATGCAACAATGTGTCAGAACTTGTTAAGGGCCCAAATATACGGTTCGATTTCGGGTCCATACCAATGATAGTACTTTTATATTTATTTCAGTTGTTGCAATTTGCTGGGCCTTCAACTACTTCAGTTCATATGACACGCCTATGCACAATGGATATTAATTTAACCAGGTTGAGGCCAATGAAAGATCAGTCATCTTAATTTAATCCAACGCTAGGTGCAGAGTATGGAATTTCAAAACTATATAAAATGATTACATGTATCAGAAACTTCACGTAAAAAAATTAAATATTACAGCAGCATTTGTGACAAGTTTAATACTGGTAGATTTGTTCCATGTGGGCCAAAAGAGATAATCAAGCAAACAACAAAGTTCGTCGTTTTATGGAAGCAGTTGAAACAATTTGGACCAGAGAAGTTTGTATTTCACGTCAACGTCAAAATCAATAATAGCGAGGTCGCGCTAAAAGATTCAAAAGTACAAGGCCAGAGGAACAGGGCTGATTTACCAAAGAAACATGTAGTTGGTAGGCCCAGATGTCATTGCTCACCACGGCACAAAGTTAATATTTAACTGGCAAAGTCACATGAATGTTGTAAATTTACATGTACACACTCGTTCGCGAAACTAGTTTTCAATTTTTTTTTTTCAGTCATGTGCCAAGCGACAAGGGGAAAAAATTGGATATTCCTGATGGGATTTTTTTTTTCTTTCTAATTTTGCAAAATTGAGCTGCCATTGGGAGGATTTATTTATTTTGAACCAAAACCAAACCACCTTGCCAAGAAGAACGTGTTTTTCCCGCGAGGAGCTTCCTTTTCTGCATGTGCCAGTGGTGGTGCTCGTGCTGGAGTAGGAGATTGCAAAGGTGGCGAAATAAGTTTGGCTGCAAGGATAACTGATGTCAACATTTACAGTTGGAGCACAAAGGAAAAGGACTTATTGAGAATTTCCGCTTAATAACTAACCAAACTTTGTCTATAAAATCATGAGTTCAAAATATCTAAATTAAAATGCCATAATGGGAATAAAGGGAAGAGAGTGAAATACAACCTGGTTTTGGTGAAATCACGTTACTTTTTGCACTTTTTGTGTCGCTGGAATTCGTTTTTGGACTTGACATTGTGGTTTCTCGGTCAGACGTAGAGCTTGACTTTCTCTCTCGAAATTTATGCTCCATGTTTCCTTCACTGTTCTGGTCACCTATAATTAACAAGAATAAAGGAAGATGGAAGGAAGAAAATTAACCATATCATAGTGTTTCTTTGTTTTTCGATGGGAAAACCATATCACCATAATGTTGAAACTTGAAACTACAGAAAACTGCAACTATATATTATGTTAATAGGTGACTAGTCTAAGTCCAAAAGGCATTTAATTAATATTGCGGTTCCGTAACAAATCCATAAACATGGGCATAAAATGATCTCTTCAGATTAATCTTTATGCACATAATTGGGATAAGAAAAAGTACGGTCCTTGCATTCGGCAAATTTCAATAACAAGGTTAACATGAAAGACTCAAAGGAACACGGCCACGGCCAGAGGACCAAGGACACGGTCCTTGCATTCCAACCATATGTATGGAGAGGGCAGTGCACATACTTACTTTCATCAGAAGGCTTCCCATAGTTAAGGTTCAAAGCTTCGACAAAAGAAGTAGATTTTTGGTCTTGCATCACTTCAAGAAACCAAAAAGAACTTCATACATCAAAACTTGATGATCAATAAACTCACAATAACTCAACACTAATATGGAGAAACATGAACCTCACATTGATCAAATAGAGCATATCTGTAGTTTGGGGCTGACCCAACCAATAACAACTGAATTGCTTCTGCATCTCTTGTCATCGACATTGACGCAGATGCCTTTAAATTCTGAGTGTCTAGCAGAATACCAGCTAGCTGCAAGATAATATATAAGCAGAGAGTAATATAAAGTCACATAAAGCCAGTCCTTCATAATATTTCAGAAGCATCACTTGAAATTGGGGGAAAAATTTGTTAATAGCACTATAAATTAAAAGTTTGGCTAGAAATTAGGATTCCTATAAATTTACCAATAGTTTCTTCAGTACAGGGTTTTGAAGTAGATCATAGGCGTCTTCACAGTAATTATCCGTAAGGATGGTGCACTGAGATCCAACCTGGAAGTGCAAAACATGACAGAAAATTAATCAATCATAAAATTAAAGCATTCTTGGGATCACACCTGTTTATAAAATTTATTTTCTGATTCAGCAATAATTCATGAACCAATACCTCGCCAGTGGTGCTTAAGACATCTTGTCCAACCACCAGGACACTCACTTGGCCACTCACCAAAAGGCTTTCCATATCCACCTGCAAAGAAGCTTCTGTACCATATCAGCAAAGTAATCAATCCCATCCAGCCTACTTATCCTATTTCTCTATGAATCTGATATTTGAAATTAAAACTACATGGAACATCTAAAGGGCAGCAGATCATGTACTAATTAATCATACATTGCCACTTATCAACAATTAAAGACTTGTCTAAACGAAAAATAGCAAAGTGGCAATGCCAATTTCCTTTTTTTTTCAATTAACGTGGATCGAGTCGAATAGAAATAATTTTTAACCATTGAAAAATGAAAAGTCAGCGAGTCAATTATGTTCGAAAATAAAATGAAAAATAAAATCAAATAAAAGTGACCTCATCAGCGAAAAGCAATGCGGTGGCATCAAGACCAGCATGGTGAAAGAGCCATGCAGCCTGCCTCAGCTTCCACATAGAGCCTCGCTTCACGTTCATCACAGGCACCACAGCACACTCGCTGCTTCCACCACCCTCCTTCTCCCTCTCCCGGTAACCCAACAGCCACGCGTGGCAAATCGCCGCCACCATTGACGCCGTACCTGCACCACCACACCATACACAAACTCCATCACTTTCCAACATTCGCACAAAACAAAAACCACTTCATTGTTGAAAAATGAAAACAGAGCCCTTAACTGTTTGAAGGCCCAGGAAGAACGATTTTGGCATTTGCATGGAGCTCTCCGTCGGAGATTTTCTGGAACAAAACCCGCTGCTCTTTCAGGAACCCATTGAGGCTATGGTGATGGTCTTCGTGGCTCGCTTCTTCTCCTTTTGGCACGTGCCTGGGCGCGATCTTCTCCAGCGAGCACGTGGAAGACGATATGGTTCTCCGGTGGGCGGATTCCACCAGCTTCCTCGGCGGCGACAGAGGCAGAGAGTCAGACAACGATGGCCGGCTGGGACTCTCCGGCCCCGGCGACGGCGTGGATGTCTTGAAGTTTCGCCTGGAAGGGGCTCGGATCCCCTGCGGGTGAGGTGCAGCGGAGGGTTCGGTTTGGAACCGGGACTTCCGGTTAACAGGTTGGCGAGGCGGGAGAGGGGAGAGGGTAGGATCGGGAGGGGGTGTGTTGTTGTTATTGTTGTTGTTGGGTTTGAGGATGCTGGAGAACCATTTGTGGACCGCCGTAGCAGGGGATCCGTCGTCCTCCAAAGAAGAGGAAGGTCGGGCGAAGGTGTCGGATTTGTTGCGGCTGTGTTTTGCTGATTTTGTGAGTATCTCATTACTCACCCCTTCCGTGGCTCTGAACCTGCTTCACACCATTGTTTTAGTATAATACATCAAATGAAGGTAACGTACCAACAATGCTTTCGTTCTTAGTTCTTACCTATTCTAAACCGAAGAAACTCCATTTCGTTATTTATGATCAGTTTGATCTTTAAGGATAAATGATGTATCAATGTAATTACTTGAAAAATAGGAGAAGTGTGTGTGTGTGTGTTCTTTAGGGGGGTTAAAAAGGATCCAAGCAAAGTTAAATGCGGGACTACGTACTAAACTACTAGTACTAAACAAGTCACAAGAAGAAAATTTAAAAGGATCATTTCATTTAAACAAGTCACAGATATTTCATTTATTGATCTAATATAGATTCTAGATTTTTGAAAAAATAAAAGTAAAGGTGAATATTGGACCTTATTTTTTTGTCTTTTGTGAGAGTGTGAGACTGTCAGGCTACATAGGCTTACACACAGAAATACTTGCTTCCTTCATGTACGCACAGTTTGCTTCGAGCCTAGTGATTGACACAGATACACAAACGTATATATATATATATCTGCATAGCGCATGCTGTGCAACTAAACACCAATTTAAGGTCTCTAATTTCATTTTGTCTCCTCTTTTCTTTTCCCTAATTAATTGTATTGATGATTTTGATTGATGAAACATTGCTTTCACTTTTATTGTTACCTTCCATTGATGAAACATGTTTCAACTTTTCATTATTACCTTCTGGCAGACCTTGTCCTAGGGAGATTATCTCTTCGATCCAAGGATGGAATAAGGGGAGACCCTGGTTGTGCCGCTGCAAACCTCGGAGACCCAGAAAGACGTCCCGGTGAATCAAACCGTGTAGGAGAGGAAGCCACAATCCTTTGTGCCTCTTTCAACCACTCTTGTGTCAACCTCGCACTGTTACTTCTTGTGCTGTCATCGAAACCATCGTCCTCGTCGTCCAAAACCGGACCAACCCCTCGTCCAGCACCACCTGTGAGGTCATAGTTCTTCTTGTCCATGTCCGCTGCCCCAAAAAACATGTCGTTCATGAAATCGCTGAGGTCCGGTGCCGATTCTGCCCTGCGCCGCGTCTCTGCCATCCTCTGTTGTAGGCTCCGAGGCCCTTTGCTTTCTCTGCTAAACCTTCGATCCATTGAGACACGAAAGTGCTGTTCTCTCTATTGGTTTCACCCACACGTGCAACCAAGGATTAGTTATGGAGGGAATAAAAGGCTTGGGATATCGATATTAACATTTTATGACGGGTATAGAACATAGTAGAAACATAGAAAACATCAGTTTGACCATGCATGAAAGAATTTTGGCCGGCGTACGTTGTGGTCATGGTTGCTGCCTTGTTCTAGGTGTCTTTGTCCGGCTTGCACACAACGCATAATGATGTTATTCCATGTTATTTTATTTTATGTATAAAAGATATATTCGCGAGATAGAGTGGAATGAAGATCCGCTAAATTTCAACTTTAGCTTCTTTTTACTGAACTCCCGTCTCCAGCTCCCATGGTTAGTGGTAAATCCTGAGATTAATTCGCAGCCCTACCCAGTCGGCATGAGCCCTCTCGGATTTCTTTGGAAATAAGGATTGACTATCGATGCCTAAAGTAGAAGTGAACATGCCAAGGGGAGAAATTCTTAGCTGCAACGAGAATAAATCATTGCTCTTGTACTCTTATTCATGGGTTGCATACCACATCAATTTTATGGTGACTAAAAAGATAAAAGTAAGAAGTGGATGATCAAGAAAATAAGGGTAATGTGCAATTAATGGATTAAAACGAGAATAAAAGACTTGGTCTATTAGAGCATCAATTATTAAATCTATTAAAAAAGGCCGCAGTGTTACGATTAAGCAAGTCATAAGTTGTGTAATTGACGGTTTTTAATCTTATTAAAGGCACCCTTTTTTGTCAAGTAAAAGGCACATGTTTTAAGAGGCCTCCAATCTATTTGGACCTTTGCAGGCGGGTTCAATCTTTCTAAATTAAGTATTGGTCTCGCCCTATATCATTGCTAGTTATTGGATGACATTTAACCAAATTTGATCGTGTTGACAAAAAAAAAAAAAACCCAGAATTTGAACGCATATCATCCAATAATCGAAATTACAATAATACAAAGACCTTTGACTATAACTAAACAGTGCTTAAAAAAAGGAGAAGGAGGAGTGGGGGTTGTCCTTGCTTGAATTCTTAAATTGTATGATGAAGATATTATAGCTCAAGTATTGAGTAAAGTTTTTTTCCCCAAGACCAAGAATGAAGTATTTTGTAATAAGTAAGTATTTTTTTTCCCCACACTGCAACAAACAGAGAGTGAGATATAGTTACAAGTAAATATTGTAAAGGAGTGTAGCTCAAGTGGCATTTTTCTTGGTCCTTGTGCCAACAGATTGGTTCCTGCTTTGTACAGCACTTTTGCTGCCTCTGATGAAGATAACACTTCTCTTGGAAGCATCGTTGAAAGCTTCAAACTATAGGTTCTACCTTTTGATATTGCTGAGATCACTAACACTCCCAATGATGGCAATCTATGTTGTGGTGGAGCAAACTGGTGGGAGAAACTTGATGCTGTCGAGAAAAATGTTGCAGAAACTCTCACAGAAAAAAAAAAAGTATCAGAATAAGAGATATTTGAACCTATCATTTGCTAACTCCTGTTAGGGCAATTTAATCTGTTGTTCAACACACTGTTACCAAGGAGCAGCAACACAAATGTAATGATTGAGGTGGATCAAATGTTCATGTTTTATCTTATGACTAGAAGAAGGATTAATCTGGTGATATTGATTCTTGATTTTATCATCTCTGCCGTTGGTGCTAAAAGGAGAAGACGTACTACTTTGCCCTATGGCATGTTTCTCACTAGAGTGTTTACCAAGGCACAGTTGCCTTTGGATGGACAAAGATCTGACACAAAAAGACCTACTACCACAATAAAGACCTTCTCTACTCTGGGATTGAAATCCTCCTAGGTTCAGGAAAAGGAGAAAGAGAAAAAGAGCAAAAAAAATAAAGATACTGTTGTCACTGCTACTAATGTGGTGCCTAGCACCAAAAAGTCCAAGTCTAAGCCTTCTAAGGAAGATAAGAAAAAGAAGATAAGGAGAGAAAGAAGCCTCTCTCCTATTCTTGAGGAAAAAAAAAGTATGCGAAGATTAATGAAACTTGTTGAGGAGTTCTCTTCTTCCTCAAAGGCTAAAGATGGGGTATCTGCAATTGCTATAGACCCCACTATATATGGCTGATATTGTCACCACTACTACTGTCTTTCCTGCTCCTCATGCTGCTAGACCTACTAAGAAACGAATTATGATAAAGGAGCCCACACTAGAAGAGCCAACACCAAAAAAGGTTGTAAAAGGAAAAGAGAAAAAGAAGGTGAAAGGAACTTCTACTGCTGCTTTTAGAGATTCCACTCCCTCTTCCATCAGAAGAGCCACAAGGGAAGCAAAAGAAAATAAGCTGAAAGAAGGAGCTTGGCTCCAAAAACGAAGAAATAAAGTCACTGGAATTGGAGCATTTGAACAAAGGAGCTCTTTTATCTCTCAAGTGGTAGAACAACACTTTGTTGTAATAGAAGAAGTGAATCCTCCTTCTGAGATGAGAAGAGTGGTAACGCCTTCTGAATAATGAGCTGTAGAAATTATAACTCAACCAAAAAACCTGCAAATTGTTCCTACTGGTCCAGAAGGAACTATGGTTGAAAGGATTGAGACTAGAATGGAAGTTGCTGCACTAGAAGGAACTTTGGTGACAGAAACTCAAGTTGGTGTTGTTCCTGCTTTAGAGGCTACACTCATCTCCATTCCTATGTCGAATCCAACCCAAGCTTCTGAAGACATTCCTGCTACCCCAACTATTGCTAATGCCCTATTGTTGTTGACTACTGAACCTAAGTTTGGCAAAATAGCATTTGAAGTTGTTTCTGAATCTGCAAAGTCTTTAGCTACTCACATTGAGAAGCTGCCTTTTGAAGAACCATCCAGAACCCATGATAATGTCCTTCCTAATGCTGTTCAAGTTCAGATAGATCTCATCCTGGCCAATTAGTAGACGACAATAGTGAACCAACATGCTCTAGAAAGAAGGATGGATATAATGGAGAATCTAATGCTGCAGTTAATAAGAGTTCTTCAGAAAGGAGACACCAAGGGCAGTCAGTGATGGTCTTTCATGATCCCTGCTCATCTTTTGCTAATGTCAAAAGGGGAAGATGAAGAGAAAAGCTTTGGTTGAGGGGGAGCTAGGAAACTAAAGAAATTAAAGCATAAATTTCATTTGTTTTGTATTTTACATTTTGCATTCATAGAAGAATCTTTCTATTGATACATAAATTATCATATTTCTACTCAAAATTATTTATTTTTGCTTGTTATTTATCTTAAGTTATTTCTACTCTAATAATGCTCTGATATTTATCATAGTTTTATTGCTTTGATATCTGATTATGCATTTTTTGTATGTCATAAGTCATTTCTCATATATTATGTTTCTTAGTCTTTTACTTTTTGCTTTGATTATAGCATGAACTGCATATCTACCAAATTTTGTGGTTTGAACAAAATGATAGTATGGCTCAAGATGTTTTTAATGGCTAATAATAACCTATATACTATCTTGAAGTTTCTAGATAACATAACAATTTGTCATAAATTTTAGAAAGTATGTTTTCAAATCAAAATTTGAAAATAACACAAACCATACAAATGCTTATGTGCTTTCAATTTTTTAAAAAAATAAAAACTTTTCTTAAGTACTGGTTTGTCATTATTAAAAAAGTGGGAGATTGTAAGCTCCAATACCCTTTAGAAGCCACTAAGTGGTCTAAAATATACTTGGCTAAGGGTTTTGATGGATAACAAATCAATCATAAATAAAATATTTTGTGACAACTAATGACTTGTTTAAATGTTTGTTCTTATTAGCACAAGATCACGCTAAATACTCGTTGAAGAGAATTGGATCATATAGTATTTCGGTTTTAAACAAATTATCTAAAGATTCTTATATATCTTGTATATATAATCCTAATAAAAGAACTTTTTTTGCAAAAAAACTTATGATCTAAAAAATTCTCTCACAAAGAGCATATTAGAAGCTTTAGAAGAATATTTCTAAGTTATCAGAAGGATCACAAACACATTAGAAAGATGATTTGTCTAAAAGGATTAACCAAAAGGTTGATATTCATAAAGTTGATCTACATGAAGATGACCTCACTCTCAAAGCTTGCTCTATACTATTCATAGATATTTTTTGAAAGTCAAATTTGACAAGACAGAAATCCAAAAGGAGCACTGAACTCTAAAAAGCTAGTGGAACCAAACGACTAGTTTTCCTCTTTGATAATATACTTATTTGCTGAGAAATAAAGCAACCTATTTCTCTCTCCAATCTAAGATTGGTGGATCTAAAAAGCTCTAGGCTCAACCTTTGAAGTCTTAATGAATAGATTTTTAAGTCTATATAAACCTTGAAAATGAAGCAGAAGTAGTTGGAACTCTACTAATTGAAAAATCTTATTAAACTTTCATCTTTCTCAACCTTCTAAACATCCAAAAAGTTACTTTCTGTAGCTTCTCTTAATAAAAATATTTTCATTGCATTGTAATAACTAATATCCTTCTAGTGAGATTATTGAGAAGTCACTCTACTCTATACTTAAAAATCTTATACACTTTGACTGATCTAGTATGAGTCTTAACCAAACACAAACCTTCAATATTTTCTTGTAACCTGACTTAATAGTAGAGATAGCGAAATGGGCTAGACCCACTAAACCTGCTAAAAATAGTGGGTTGGGTTGATATATTGAACCCGCCAGAAAACTTGAACCCATCTAACCCGCCCCACCTAACCCGCAGGCTTTGACGGGGCGGGGCAGGTTGAACCCGCGGGCTAGAGCCTTTTTTTTTTTAAGTCTTGTTTTTTACCGTTGCATCTTGCAACGTTGAGTTTTTTTTTTCTTTCCTAGCCCAAGCCCACTATTCACTCACTTTACTATCAGTATCACTCTTACTAGGGTTTCTTTTTCTTACTTTCTTCTCAACTTTCATCTCTAACATTATGTGATTCTGCTCTCATTTCTCCTCTCCCTTCATGAGTTAGCCTCACGCCACGCCTTCACCCTGTCACCCACCCTCCCTCACTGTCTCATCTCTGATCTCTCTCTCATCTCTCACTTCACTCTTCACTTGGTTTCTCTCACGCACACTCTCATTGTCACATACAAGAAGAACAAGAAGCACGTGAAATTAGATGATGGTGATGCAAAATTAGACGACGGCGATGCGAAATCAAACAACAACGATGTGAAAGTAGAGGAGCAAGAAGCAGAATATGATGGCGATGCAAGCAGCAAGGAAAGGGCACAACCGCAGAAACTGATCGGCACAGCAGAAGGAATGAGGCAGGATGCAAGCTGGTTGTAGTCCACAAGCAAGAGGCACAGCCGCAGAAGCTAACACCGCAGAAGGAAGGAGGCAGGACGCAACGGTGGCGATCTAGTTCTTCAGGTGAGTACCATTTCTTTTTTTTTTTGTTATTAGTTTTTAATTAATCAAATTGATTGAGTAATTGATTTATTGATTGTTTTATTTTTCAAAGTTGAAGTTGGATTTTTGGTTTCATTTTAAAAAGAAAAATTGTATGTGATATGTTCTAATATTTAATTTGATGGTTCATCATGATTTATTGTTCCTTAATAATAGTTTTATTATACTGATTTTGCTACTGATTCTAATTTTTTTTTTTGTGTGTATGTTGGACTATATATTATGTGAATATGAATATGAAAAATTGAAAATATGTAATGTTGTTATTACTTGCTAGAGTGTTAAGTTAAACTAAAATGGATTTTTTCTCTTTGTGTGTTGCAAATTCTTATTTGTAGTAATTGGGTTATCCTGGTTTGTTAGTTAAAATAGAATCTGCTACAGCTAATAATCTTGTTAATAATGATTTGGAAAATTTGGAATAAGTTTGGATGGAATATTATTCAATGCAAAACAAAACAAATTGACCAAAATGGGATATTTAGTGATATAGCTAGCCCAGCATTACAAATTATATTTTTTGATGGGACATTATAAATATGTTAATATTGAATTTAAGAGATTTTTTTTTTCAAACAAAACTACTTAATTCTCCTTGTTTTTGGCAGGCAACCCGCCATTAAACGGGGCAGGTTAAGGGGTTGAGCTCGTTTTCCTAAAATGGCCCGCCTCACCCCACCCCATTTTTGGCATGCTAGGGCGGGCTAGCCCATTTTGTTAATGCTACCTAATAGTGGTCTTGTTAGCTTGGAGAGGTTAGGACAATACTAATCGATTGTTTAGCTTAGAGAGGCTAGGAAAAGACTACTTTTTTATAAGCTTGGAAAATGTTGTACAAAAGAATATCTATGTTTATAAAATCTCAACTAGTTTATTGAGAACTGGACATAGGTAAGTGGTTTGGCTAAACTAGTATAAAATTCTCTTGAGTGGTATTCTATCTCTATCTCTCCTTATAGATTTTATAACTTGTGTTATTATTTTGTGTTTTCTATTGATCGTTTTCTAAGAAAATTGTTGTGAAAAATAATAACTTAGTTTCTAACTAAAATGCTTACACATTCTAAGTCCAAAGACTTGAGAAAATTTGTTTAAGTTTTTAGATATGAAAAAGTTTTTAGAAATACGATTTAACCCCCCTTCTTGTATTACTTTCACCCTCACTCTCGACAAAAAAAAAAAGTAATTCTATGAAAAAAATGTTTGGATGTTCACTTCTAAAATCAATTTTAGCTTCAAAATCAATTTCAAGTGGAAGCAACTGATCTAATTCCACTACTTTCACATTTGAAAATTTTTAAATGGAAGTTTCCAATTTTGTCCCCCAGGTAGCTGCGCATGTCATATCAAGAGAAAAAAAAGGATTAACAACTCATCCTTGCATGTTTTCTATCGAACGTTTTCTAAGAAAGTTGTTGTGAAAAATAATAATTTAGTTTCTAACTAAAATGCTTCCACATTCTAAGTTTAAAGACTTGAGAAAGTTTGTTTAAGTTTTTAGATATGAAAACATTTTTAGAAATACGATTTAACCCCCCATCTCGTATTACTTTCACCCTCAATCTCAACAAAGAAAAAAAAGAGTAATTCTATGAAAAAAATATTTGGATGTTCACTTTTAAAATCAATTTTAGCTTCAAAATCAATTTCAAGTGGAAGCAACTAATCTGATTCCACTACTTTCACATTTGAAAATTTTTAAATGGAAGTTTCCAATTTTGTCCCCATATATATATATATATATATATATATATATATATAGACACACACACACACACACACACACACACACACAAAGTGATTTCTGTCTCAAGTGCGACGAAGTTTTTCTATAACCAACCAAAAAATGATTGGTATACACATCAGAGAAAACAAAAATTATATTTCAAAACACAAAGTAAGCATTTCCATTTAGTATTTTTTTTCTTTAGCAAAAAGTATTCAAAATTTAATTCGACTAATTTAGTTTGAATCAAACCACTTTATTATAGGAATAAAGTGATTTAGAGTTATTTTTTTCAAATTTAAAATATTACTTAAAAATATAAATATCAAATTATGTAAAATAATCAAACTCTGGTGTCACTAATAATATTAACTCTTATATATAATTACTTTCAAAGTCATATATATTTTTTTAAATTCATGCATATGATAATATATTAAAAAAACTTTAGATTGAATTTCTTATATTTATTTAATTTAATTCAATTTTAAAATAAATAAATATAGAGTTTAATTGGTATGCACTGATAGTGTAAAACAGTTTTACACTGTCAACCAATAGAAATAGGGGAAGTGAGAAATCATGGTGGATCCCTCATTATAATGGATAGTTATTTGTATGAGTTGACACTTTCCACTATTTTTATTGGTTGACAGTGTAAAACTGTTTTACACTGTTAGTGTATTTAAATTAAATTCATAAATATATATGGATATTTTTTTGAAATAAATAAGAATTTTTTCATTAAAAAATAAATAAACAACAACAATAATTAGTTTATAGTATAAAAAACATAGTTATGATGTATCAATATCAACTGCTATTTATCATTAGAATAATACTAAATGATACAAAATTTCTTTACAAAAACAAAGTATAAATATATTAAATTTCGTTTTTAATTACGTTACATTTAAAAGTTCTACCTTCTGTATATGGTCATAAAAGAACCTGATTGGTCAAGTATTATATAGATACCAAAAATAGGCAAAAGGGGGAAAAAATGGCTTCTATTTTTGTTATTACGTCTGAGACTTACGGAAATTACGTACAAACAAGGAAATGAATTCTGATTCAAACATCAGTGCCAAAAATGTAACGTTAATTAATACTTTAGTTTAATAAAATACAATTATTACAAATAAAAACTCAGTACAATTTATCCAATTTAGAGGAAGAAGCTAAAGAATTGAGGTCATCTTCTTTAGTCAGCCAAGCACCACCGACCATGCCGCCTTTGGGTTGGCAATTTGGCAAGTTTCATCTTCGGCAAGAGATAACTATGTAACAGGACAAGTCATCGACCAAAAACAAAAAGAGAGGACAAGTCAATGACAGATGAGCATATGCAACATCATCCGTTCATTCATAAATTTGAAAAAATTTGCACGAAGCCTGATTGGGACTTTTGTTTTACATATTTAAGTGATGAATCAAAATCACGAGGCCAAGTTGTGAATGCAGAAGTGTCAACGGGCTTTAATATATAATAACGTTACAAGGGTAATAATAATGGAGTTATTTTATTTGAACATTATTTTGTTTTTGCGTGAGTAAAGCTCCTTAGGCATTAAAAAATAATATTTATACATATAATTTCTTGATTTCTATGCTAATATATTCTTATTTATTGTTAGATGAGGTATAAATTCTACTTAATTTAAATTCTACATTCCATCCAATGATGGATAGAAGAGCATCAACACAACAGCCAATAAATCATGCGTATAAAAATCATAATTCTGAGCCATTAGACTGCGGCGGCTTTTCCCCAACTGTATGGCTGTGTCCTATGTCCAAATTCCCAATACGCTACGTATTTCTTGTCCGCATGCCCTTTCTAACACATAAGGGGACAAAACAAATACTAAAAGATATAAACTTCAATCTACACTCACTTGAGAGGAGAGGAATTCATTTGGATTCGGACCAGCTCGAGATATTTTCCCCTAGACAGTTATGGAGTCATATAATAAAACGTACACGAATTATTAAATTCAAATCATTTTATATATAATGATTTACTTCAATTTCACTTTGTCACAATGTATGTTTAAAATCCATAAACTATGTTTTTTTTGAGGGAAAAAATTCGTAAACTATAAACTTATGCATTAATTTGAAGTTTTCAATACCAACTTTTTTTAAAAAAAATTATTTATACCACTTGTTGTACATAAGAAGTAGTTTATGCAGATATGTAATATGTATGAAATATACATTAAAAAATAAAAGATAAAAACTCACCATTGATTTCGTGATATATAAAGCGGAAAGCATCGATGGGAAATTGTGTCACTATTAGCGTCCTTAGTAATTACTAATTAATAATATTGAAGTAATTTATTTTTATTACCATTTCTTAAAAGAATACAAATAAAATCGAACTGAATCACGTTGAGAACTTGAGACAACCGTGTAACTTGCCTACCATAACTAATAGAGTTAACCAAAAAATTTTTATATCTAATGCGTCATGCAAATGTTGGTGTTATCCATCAAAAACTCCAAGCAACTGGGGAGGGTAAAAAAATACAAAGCTAAAGTCAACGAATAAAAATTATACTAACATCTGTAAATGGCCAAATATACCGTTCAAACCCAACGACACCGCAATGCAAGGCTTAGTTCGGTAGCTTAAGTATGGGTCCCAGCAAGAGGTGCACGTTGGAGTCAGGGTCGCGTGTTCCACCCTGGTCCGAGACTGTAGAATCCCTCCCCCGCCCCGGGTGTGCATGTAGACCAAAAGAAATAAACCAAGGACATCAATATTCTACACAACCCTTGAAAAAATAATCAAGTAATATTTGGAAATTTTGAGCCGTTTGACTTGTCATGGCTGTGGTTGCTAAAAACTCAATTTATTATTTCCCAATAGCTTGTTTTCCTAATATTTTAATATTTTAATATTTTATGGGATTGGGCCTTGTACAAAAAGGCTGTAAACTTGAGTGCATCCCCACTCAGATTCTGAATACACCATTTCCAATTCATTGGATTTGGCTGTGCTCTCTCAAGTATTCGCCTTCTCACACGTTGACTTTTCTTTCAGAAGGCATTTTTCGGTGGAGTTGAAAGCTGAGTGGTAACAATGGCAGCACGAGTGGTTGTTTTAGCATCACTTCTTCTTTGCTGTTTAGCCACAACCTGTTATGGGAATGTCCTCTTCTCTTCCCTGAAGAGAACCCTTGATGTCACCGCTTCCCCCAAGCAAGGACAAGGTAAGAAAAGCACAAGCAACACCCCTCTCCATCTCACTTGCCAAACTCTACAATCACTAGTTTTCTCTGAATAATAATTCATGCAAATATAAGGATGAATCCCCATGAAATATAAGAGGATTTCATCTAATTAATCCATATGCCACTACAGGAACATCTTCTCAAGAAAAATTGCACAAGTTTAATAGGGTCTACAATTTTATTAATCGAATAGTTAACATTCTCCCTTCCATGCTAAATTTTATTTTTGGTAATTAACAACTATGCAGTTCTGGAAGCTGGATTAGACAAAATCACCGTGACATGGGCTCTTAACAAGACCTTACCAGCTGGGACAGACTCTGCCTACAAAACAATAAAGGTGAAGCTCTGTTACGCGCCCATAAGCCAACGTGACCGCGCGTGGAGAAAGACGGAGGACAACCTCCCCAGGGACAAGACCTGCAGTCACAAGATCGTCGCGAAACCCTACGACGCTTACAACAAAACGGTGCGCAGCTTCGAGTGGGTGATCGAGCGCGACGTGCCCACCGCCACGTACTTCGTACGCGCCTACGCTTATGATTCCAATGACGCGGAAGTGGGTTACGGTCAAACAACGGATGCTAAGAAGAGCACCAACTTGTTTGAGATCCAAGCAATCAGCGGGCGCCACGCGTCCCTTGATATATGCTCCGTTTGCTTCAGCGTTTTCTCGGTGGTGTCCCTCTTTGTGTTTTTCTACTTTGAGAAGAGAAAGCAAAAGGCTTCCGAGTGATTGACACACAACATGAAAACCACCGTGGCAGGTTTATTATAACGATGTTATTAGGTAAAAGTTAAAAAGGGCATGTAGTGCTGTTTTCTTTTGTGTCTGGCATGCCATAACATAAGCTCTTGCTGCTTAAAAATGTACCTATTAAGTTAATGATGAGAGGGTGCAAAGCAGAGCAAATAGAGAGGGGGAAAAATATGATGATATGGGGGTCTAGTTGTTCTTGTTAGTTATCTCTTTGGTGTATGGGTTATAAAACTTCAGTGCATGTTGCTAATTCTTCATTTGCATTAGCCTGATCATGGCTTGATATGGCAACCCCGAACTGCCCTCCAATTAAATCATAAAAGTTGAAGAATTGACAAGGGATCTTTCCATAATGATTAATAGAAGAGATCTTAGGTATTTTTAGGTCAAGAAAAATATTGTGTTGTCATCTATTTTATATTCGACAATTCAGCAGTGTGAATCATCATTATTTCCGCCGAAGTTTTGAGCATTTAATAGAATAAAGTAAAAAAAATTTCTTGTTGTAAAAGTACCTAAGATTTTTTTTTTTTTTTTCTAAATCATGAGGGCCGATTCACATCAATGTGAAGCATGATCTCATCCACAACTTGTAATTTAAGGAAGGGGGCAGGTATTTAATAATAAAATGATTCGATATCTATGATTGCATCTAGGATGAGTCACAAATCATAAAAATGTCATATTACTTGATCCGGAGGAGCTGGTTTATAGCTTGCAACAAGCTAAGCCACATGCAGTGAAGTACGTAGGTTGAAAGCGGACATAGAAAGCAGTCAAATTCGCAGTTTCAGAATAAGAAAGTACTGAAAAATAACTGTAATACTACGTAAGAGAATGTGTTTCATTGAATATATATATATATATTTATATATATATCTCGAGCAAAGCTGCCTAAGAGTTTTACAAGATCAATCAAAATTTTCACAAGCAAATCATTTCTGGCGAAACCGCCAGTAATGTTAATGCTTGTTGAATCTTTGCCTCTCCAAGAAGCAACGAAAAAAAGGTAGAGCCGGAAGTGGCTAATATATGAATTTGCAAGGTTCCTGTGGGAAGGACTTGCAACAACACATCTTGTGGTCACAAATCTGCTTTAGGATTAAAGCTCATGTCTATACTCTTCATTCTGTCACTACCATAAAGTGATATTCTGTGATCATAAACATCAACATATCCAAATGCATCTGTGCCAGGAGGACATTCTAGGGCAGCTTCAAGAACTTTATGGTGTACTCCATGGGAATCAATTGAGTATCCACCTTTGTGATCATGTCCAGCTAGACATACCTTCACACAATTATATCTGTGTATCAAATCCATCACTTCATCATAATTCCACAAGAGTGCCTCCTTAGATGATGCACCAGGATGTAGAGGCAGATGGCAACACACCACCACCTTCTGTTTCAATCTTGTTGCTTCCTGAAGAACACCACCTAACCATTCCAATTGTTCCTTTCCAACACCTCCATTGAACATAAGAAACCTTCTTTCAAGGCCCACCAAACTGGTTGGACTGTTCTTATCTTCATTCGGGTTCTTCTCCCGCAGGAATTTCAAGGCCTCCAATGTTCTTGGATGATCTCGGGGCCAACCAATGGCACTGATGTCATAGCCATCAAGAACAACAAACCTATAATCGGGTACTGGTGAAAAATCATAGTAAGCATGGCCTTTATCACTCTGGATCTTCAATAATGGAAGCAACTTACTGCGAGGAAGATTGTATAGGCAGTGATTGCCAATCAAATGATAGACGGGTCCCCTGAACATCTCAAATTCATCTACGACTTTCTTTACAGTATCAAGAGATTGATCTTTTGGACAGTACCCATCGACGATATCTCCAAAATTTATAACAAACTTGTGCCTCTGGTGAGTGTTCCATTCTTTCACTGCTCTTTGTAATACAAGAATGCTATGCCTATAGTACCGCGGAACACCAAGAAATGAACGACCATCAGGAATGTCTGCATACTGGACATCAGAAATCAATCCAAAAGAAAACAGAGGCCGTTTCCCATGTGCAGTAGATTGTCCGTTAGAAGTAGCTTGTCCGTTAGCAGAACCCATGGCGTATGTCTCTGCTCTCAACAAGCTCCTCCTATTGGACATAGAACATCTATGATGTCAGCAAAATAGGACTTTTTGACGCGCAATCTAAGGTAAAATTAATCGTCTGTGTAATTTCAAAATATGAAAAAGCTCATTTGAGTTTACAAATGAATTCTTTTATGAAACTTGTTTAGAATGATATTAATTTAAAAATTTTATCATCAATTTACAAATTACTTCATGTGAATTCTTTTAAATCCTGCGATTGAAGTGTTCAAAACAGAGGATAACAAAAAGCAGTAATCTCAACCTGTGAGTAAACTGATCTCCGCCAAAAAGTTCCAAGTTTTCTTTTTATCAACCATTATTCAATATCAGAAATCAGCTTATGGGAATGACAATACAGAGCACAAACAAACACCACAAATGTTGAATTGCTAATATGGCCTGTCTTCAAATTATTTCACTCCGACATTTTCTCATGAGAAAGCATATGATTCTTTCTATACATAACGGCCATCCTGTGGCCAAGTCCACCAGTTTAAGAATAGTGAAAACACAATTTCCAAATCAAACATAGCTAATACATACAGCGTCAGTTATCTGGTAACAAGTTTCAAGTCCAGAAAAAAGAAAAGATGATATTCTCGTTGTACACAACTGCATAGTGATCTCTATATAGAAAGAACTGAAGAAATTGTTCCAAGAATGGACAATAAACTACATAGTTTAGTTGCGATCAGCATAGCGTCTTAATGAAGTATTAGAAAAATAGAGGAGATTCTGAATTCTGATTTATGTTAAGCCACTTCCAGAAGACAAATTACCATTGACAAGAAAATCAACTAATTAGAATTGAGTGGTCATCACTAATATCTTTCTCCAAATTTACTTGATACCGAGCTAGGCAGCTGGCTTTATAAGAGAACCGTTCCTGTCCCATGTAGCGATTGGCATTCGACCTTTCTTAGGTTTCAAGGTGTGAGTTCGTGAGAGTTGTGATTGTTCTAATTATCTAACCCAGTTACACCCTCAATTTTATTTGATGTCACATTAAAGGTTCCAGATTTCTCCTCAACTAAATTAATTGTCTCTATACGAATGCAGCGTGCAACATATGACCCGGATGCAATAGAGCCCTTAATTACTATATTAGATTAAATTTGTATATAATGTCCCCACCAAGGTACACTAGGACAAAACCCCCTGGATTAAAACCGGCCAGTTTCGCGAATAGCAAACGAACAAACAAAATTCGGACACGCAAGACACAATACGATCAGGCAACAAAATAAAGAGAATGGGAGAGAGAGATCAGAGGGAGGTACTTGTTAGCAATGTGAAACGACGATATTATCTCTACGTTGAATCCTGAGAAGTGGAGCAATCAATAAAGCATGTACAATGTACATACTAGAGAGGTTACGATTGCGTCAAGGTTTGGAGCTCGGAAGGAAGCAGAAGTTAGAGTCAGAAGAAGAGAAAAGAGAGAGAGAGAGGGAGGGAGGGGGGGGGGGTTAATAATCATTTTGGGAATGGAATTGTGAGAAGTTAATGTGATCGAATGACTAAAATTGTTTTAACCAAAATAAAATAAAATAGAAAGGACTAAAATTGTCATTTTCCAGTTGTCAGAAACGCGGGACTGCCACTGTTACACCACAAATAGACCTCTTTCTCTCCACTCTTACCTATTCTTTAACGCCACCTGTCCTCGTACCATGTCGTTGACCACGTTGACATCGCACGGATAGTTAGTTAGATTTCTCTAATCATCAATTAGTTGCCAGCTTTATAAGTTAATTAGCCCAGATCACGTAGTTGCTTTGTTGTCAGCTTTCACATACGCACTGTATTTTTTATGTACACTCTCTACAAGCAACCATGTAACGTCCCTTTGCTTTTCTGGTATTTTCAATTTCACTTCATCTTACACTGCCTTTCGGTGTTTGAACTCAAGCTCAGCAGCACGATCACTATTTTTTTCAGTACCAAAATTGCCCTTCGGTCTAAAAGATACTAATCTGGTTTGGTTAACAATAATCCCCCTTTTCTAATTATATAGAAGAAACTAAATGCGCATAACGTTATGACTTATGTCTCAAATTGTGCTCGTCAATGTATAATAACCATAAGATGATGGCATTGCAATTCACAATGGATGGCTAAATATAAGTTACTATTTAGGGGTGTTAAAGAAACAAATCTGAAAAATAGCTGTGGAGATGCTCTTAAAAAAATTATTTAAAAAAAACCAAGCCATTTGAAAGGGATTTCATCCCTCATGAATAATAGCTGGGGACTGAGTTATGGCAATCGTGCAGGGGGAAGGACATTACAAGTTGGGAATTTTTGAACTTTTATTTACGTCAACGACCAGTGGCTGATTTTAATTTTAGGCACACTTTGGCGGTGATCAGAGACTTTTATATTATGACCTTAGTGCTCCTGGAAGATCTGATTTATCACCATCGTTTACTATTAAGAGAGATATTCGATTTCGGCACCTTTAATTTGTCATGCAATCAGTTCAGTGGTACAATATCCAATCAGCTCCAGGGAACATGAAACATATATTCGTACCGTTTTTATTAATCTTGAAGGCAACATCCAAACACCGCCGAATTGCTCATCACATGCGAACGCATAAGAACTAAATGCAGCAAAATAGCAGCTGAAGATGAAGACAAGTATGAAAGGTACTTATAGCGTATTTGGTTATGATTTTGTAAAATTGATTCTAAACAAAATCAATTTTGTTAGAATTGATTGATTAATTAATTTTGAAATAAAGTGATTTATATTTAGAATATATTGATCAAAATCACTTTGGCAGTGTTTGGTTAGTGGGACGGGACAGGAAATACAGGGACACTGAGACAATAGAGACAGAGACACAAAATTGGAAGAAAAGTTACTAAATATTTTTGTCTCCAATCTTCAAAATTCGTGTTCCCCTCTGTCTCTACTTTTTGGGCGGACACAAATTTGGCTAAAATTATCCCAGGCAGAGAGACAATTTTCCACTTTTTGTTCCTGTCTCTCCTTCCAAACATCTTTCTGTCTCCATTGTCCCTGTATTTCCTGTCTTGTCCCACTAACCAAACACTGCCTTTTAGATATATAATTTATAAAATAATATCTAAAATCAATTAATTTTGAAATAAAGTGATTTATATTTAGAATATATTGATCAAAATCACTTTGGCAGTGTTTGGTTAGTGGGACGGGACAGGAAATACAGGGACACTGAGACAATAGAGACAGAGACACAAAATTGGAAGAAAAGTTACTAAATATTTTTGTCTCCAATCTTCAAAATTCGTGTTCCCCTCTGTCTCTACTTTTTGGGCGGACACAAATTTGGCTCAAAATTATCCCGAGACAGAGACAATTTTCCACTTTTTGTTCCTGTCTCTCCTTCCAAACATCTTTCTGTCTCCAGTCACTTGTATTTCGCTCTTGTCACTAATTAACCAAACACTGCCTTTTAGATATATAATTTATAAAATAATATCTAAAATCAATTCTAGTAGAATTAAAAAGTGAAAAATTTTCACTTATACCAAAAATTAATTTTGAAATCATAATTAATTTTGAGATGAGAAGCCAAATATGAACAAAAAGCATCAACCTCTCAAACAAACATCAATCCAAACATGCTGTTAGAAATTGGTTAAATCTTTTTTTTTTCTTGGAAGTAAAAACCGAAGCTGAAACCCAGCCGAAGTGGAGATCTATCTACAAATCAGGGTTTGTTTGTAATGCACCTGCCTATAAATGGTGCTTCAAGCGCATTATGTGTTGGCTTAATCTTATAGTGAGTGTATCCATACTTCTCTATATATGTGATACATATTAGTATCTCTCTCAAACTTTCACTCTTCCCGCACGAACCTTCTTCTTCCTCCTTTCCTACTCTCGCCGACATCAACCACCACCCCACCCCTCAGTACCCCACGGCATCCACGCTCTTCGCCGTTGGCTCCGTCATCGATCCCTACTAGAACCAAATTGTCGACCCTCAAAGTCAAACGCCATCAACAACTGGTTCTCGCCAACAACCTAATGTCCCTGACATTGAGAACCTAGCCGCTGCAACTTGCCTACCACTGGCTGCTGCAACTCGTTGGAAAAGGAGCAACACCAACCACAACAATCATCCCCGCTACTCAGCCACCCTTTGTCATCGACCTCCGCGGCGCCCACGCTTCCTTGTCGGCATCGGCATTGCAGGTGACGTGAGCAGGGTCCTGGTCACAGACCTCGCTGAGGGATAAAGCGAGGTTGGCAGGAGGTGAGCTTGTTGGCAGTGGCAGCAGGTGCATCAGCCATCACCCCAGCGCTACATGAGCACCTTTGCATCACCACCACTGCCCTCCACATTCGCGCCACCCTTCGTCAATCTTCGTGAAACCGCGGTGGAGGGTGAGTTGGCGGCGGTGAAGATCGCAGTTGTTGATGCGTGGAATGGCGATGGTGTGGCTAAGCTATTGGTAGTCATGCAAAGTGGCTAGGGCACGAATCGAGGTCGTGGTCATGGAGGTCGTGGTTGGCAGGGGGTAGAGACGGGTGGCGGCCGTCGACAAGTGGGCTAAGGGTCAAGGCAGTGGTGAGCCATGGCAGGAGGGCAGGCGGGCAGCTCCAATAGGTGTCAAAGAGAGGGTGGGGTGGCGGAGGGTAGCTATGGAAGACGAAGCAGAGGGAGAAAGCATGAGATAGAAGATGAAGAGAGGATTAGTGTAGACCGCAGATAATGGGATGCACCAGTGCACCATTAAATTTTGTATATTAGATACATGATGCACCATTAATAAAGTGGTGCATTGCAAACAGACCCCTACAATCAATATGGCGGTTGCAGTAGGGTTTTTTTTTTCCTATCACTGTTTGATGTGTCAGTGAATCATGTGCAAGAGCAACTTGCATTATTAATTAATCTTTTTGTAAAAAGTTTATAAAAAATCTATTACTAATTGAAAAATTAAGTTGAATTTAGTAATAAAATTTCATATATTATTAACTATCTTATCAAACCTTAAAAGTAATTAAAATTTCTAATTATTTATAAGTTCATCTCAAATTTCCACTCGTCAAAAAAGAAAAATCTCAAATATCTAAAATAACTTTTAAATCATGATTTCACATGTCTCTTTGCCATCCATAAGTCTTTCAAGATTTTACGTCCCCCAGATCCAAAAAAGTACTATTCCAACTTGTTAAGAAATGCTCAGAGCTTTCACTCCAACCATTCTTTTCTCTAATTTTTCAATAATGAGGCACCCCCCTGTTACTTGTTGCATGCAGTAGCGAGAAATGATCCAGCTACAATAGCAAACTCTTCAGATATCAACACAATTTCTAGATATTTCTGCATTACGAAAATCAATTAAGAAAGGGCGCGTTATATGGCCCACCTTACTGTCAAAGGTGCGTCACGCACCACCATGATCCAAAGACAAGATGAAAGGCCTTTTGATACACCAGTTACAAGTGATCCACATTAAATTTTACTCTTCCCCACCTCGTTCTTCCACTTCGTCACCACCAACTTCCTTGCTTCTTCCTACTCTGTACTCTTCCACTCGAAACAAAAACTAGGTGTCCCAAAAACCAACGCTTCATCGCCCCAACACAACAATGATAATAATAGCAGCAATAACAACAATAGTTATTCCTTTGACTTTGATTTCAGCGGCCACCTCGAATTACCTTCCCTCTCTGCCAATAAACTCTTTGATGATGGAAAGATCCGCCGCTTGAAGCTATCGCCAAGGTTACAATTCGACAAATGGGGTCACTTCTCTAGGGTCACTTTAACTACTCCAAGTTCGTATGTGAAAAACACCATCCCCATTGTTAAAAAACAATAAGCTCAAACAAAAGCACAGATCCACTAACACACCTCATTAAGCAAAGTAAAAGCAATTAAATCGACAAACTTTGATGAGTATTCACTGAAATTAGAAACAAAAAGAGAAAGCCAAATGAAAGAAAGGTAAAAACTTACCTCAAATTGCTCAACCCCACTGTGTTATATTTAGCTCAAATTTGAGTAAGAAACACAAAAAAAAAAAAAAAAGCTTTTTTTGGTTTCTGAAGTGCTAAGAAGTTGAAGAGAGAACCCAAAAGAAGAAGACCCAAAAAACTAAAAATGGAAGAAATAGAGAAGGGGTTTGCAGTGGGTGAAGAACTTGCAAATTGGTAAATACAAGAAAAGAATTGTTGTTGTGATTAGAGTGAGAGGAGAGGGGTTACAGTGGGGTGGAGTCATTGGGGAGAGAGTGTTTGCAGTGGGTGAAAAATTTGCAAATTGATGAATACAATGAAAGAATTATTATTGTGATAAGAGTGATAGGAGAGGGGTTATAGTGGGGTAGAGTCGTTGGGGAGAGAGGGAGAAGCTTTACCATGCATTATTGCTTATTGGCTTTATGGATATATTGGCACATCTTTATTGTTGGATCACCTGGTGGCTGGTGCACTTTGACTCCGAAATGCATCTTAGAGGCCACCTTAAGAAAGAAAGACACCTATATATATATATATATATATATCAAACTCAGTGAATGCTATGATGCACCTTGCATGGACAGTTTGAATTTACATGCTATTAGAGATGAGCTGAAAGGTTTTTGGGTTTCCCATTCTTTCTTTTTTCTTTATTTTATTTAACCACATTAAATTTTTAACTCTTTTACTCCGTATTTTCTATTACCATTACATCTTCTATTATTTGTCCACCTTTAGCACACAATATGTCAACATTGATATATAATTGAACCATCTATGCCACCCACCCTAGAGACATTAGCTAAAAAGATTTTATAACACCCTGTGTTCCAAAGCTGCCATAGAAACTCTTCAAATCTCGGACATCAACAGAGCAAAATTTCAACCACCATGTACAATATCTAATTACGAAACTAATTTTCCTTGCCATCATCTATGTACACCCCTACTGCTACATTTTTGCCCAAAATTGGACATCAAAATTCAGCCAACTAGCTAACGTAGTGCCTAAAGTATAAGATACAGAACAACATAGTGCTTATGATGTACCTCAACATGAAGCATTCCTTATGCTACCTACTACCATGTACATACTTTGCAAATCCAACTACCACTCACTAAGCCCAACCATAGTAAATGCCTTTCCTAATTTTCCTCTCCTCCTTTTATCTCTTTTTCCCCCCCTTTCCTTACGTATGGCATGTACCAACACACAAATAGAGCTACACTCACAATATGTCCGCCAAGGTTAGCATCATCAATTTTCCTGCTTTCCATATAAAAACTACACTCAGACACTAGCAATCAAGGTTACGGCATACCTTCCATCTTCACTTCTTCACAATGTAACATTCACCTTAACCACAACAACAATTCACCATAGAAACTCAACACTTGCCACACCTACAATAGCCAAATAACCATCTCAGATGTCAAAACACCCACACCGCCGATATTAATCGTGCCGCTTCATTGACTCACTCCCATGATGCAGTTCTTCCCCTTTCCATTTAGGGTTTAGTGTTCGAACATGTTAATAATGATAATTAATTAATATTATATTAATAATAACATTTACAACAAAAAAACTGATAATTTCCACCCCATATATCTTGACTTGTAAGCCAAGTTTCCCTTCTTTCATCTTACCTGTTCACTTTTATCAAGGATATTTGAATGGTTATCAAATACTCTAACAAGGTGCATAACGCACCATGGCGCCGAAGGGTAGGTTGGACAGCGCCACCAAACTCAGATAAAAACTATCTGTCTGTGAATTCTCCGTCTGTCCATCTTGGCGCAATATACAATGCCAATACAATAATGCTATTTGGCATGCGGGTTTTATAAAACCGGTCAGGCATGTGACAGTTCACCTCTGTTTTTAAGTTCACAATTAAAGTTTTCAATAAAGTAAAATAATATATTCCAACTACAGGAGAATTCCTCAAAATGTTTAAAACTGCTTTTACATAACCATTCAAGTGTCATATCACTAAAAAAGTGCAACTACTTAGTACTTATCTTGAGTCAAACTTTTTTAATAATGTTAATAGCATCAAAACTAAATCCTGCTCAAATGCCTAATAGAAAGAAAAAAAAAATCGAGTTAATCAAAACAGAAAAAAAGTTCTTGAATTTCCCTAGCTTAATCATAAAGTAAAGAAGGTACATACTACATAGTAAACAGTATCAATAATCAATAGTGTAAAATTCCGCATGCCCTCGGATGCTATTAACGTTTGAGTGCTTGCTATGAGGTACAAGACGTCGAACTTATGACATTGAAAAATAAATGAAATACTTATAAATTTTTGCCATACATGGTCCATCACAGATTATTTTTAAGATGATTAAACAACGTTAGCAGCAAGTTAAGAAACTAAGAAGCGTGGGGAAGAACATGTAAACAAGTTGAAATTGCTGAGCAATCGATTTAAGGGATTTAGACTCCTCCAAGAAAGAAAAAAACTAGAGCGCCCAGTACTGTACATTACATTTTTCAATAATAAAAAGAGCGGGGGATAAACCAAAAATGCTATTTCATTTATTTCTCTATATCTGATACCAAACTATACTTCGTTATCTATCTAAATAAGCAATGTAAGAACTTTCCTATACGAAGGAAAACTACCATACAACAACATCTGGTTGTAGGCTTGTAGCAACGATTACCATGCTAAAATAGAAGACCTTGCACAGACCTAAGAGTTTGTCGCAACTTCGAATTGTTTGCGTGACAGCAGCACACATTTCTGTCTCCACATCACATTTTTTCAAACTTCTTCACATCAACCTTCCATTGCCTTGGATATGAAGAATCTGATCAACCAGCTGCTCTGGAAGCTTTTTAGCAGCCTGTTGAAGTATCCAAAGGTGAATAGAACAGCACATAGCAATCATGTCAATAAAATAAAAAATCTATATCAAACTAACCTGGAAGTTCCTCATGTGCAAGATTGGTTCACATCCAACATCTGCCACTGATTTTCCATTTGGAGTCCGCAACTTAAATCGCTCTGCCTTGTACTCTGAGAGGATATTCTCATTATCTGGTAGGTGATGGCAAACTTCCAGGAGTGAGCTAAGAGAATTCATCTGGAAAGTTAAAGAAACAATCAGATGACAGCTTTCAAGAATAAAATTGAAGAGTACTTAATTGCTTATAGTCCAGCTACAAATCATAAGGTATTCACCATTGACCAACTTTAGTTCAAAATCTTCTCATTCTATAAGCAGATTTTACATTGATTATAAACAAAGTTAACCATATCTAAAATAGGTAAAGTGTTTCGCCTAAGCTGAGTGAAAAATTATACCTTCATGTATGGACAAGATGCACAGCCACCATGAATGGAACAACCCTCTCCACCAGCAATTCCTGGTACAACAGGAAGCATGATATCACCCACTTGAACAGAATGAAGACTCGAGGGCAAATTTGATGATGTTCTTGAGATTGAGTCTGATGAAACTGGAAAGACTATTTCAACAGTAACTTTTGCTCCTTGAGAAGAGGACACTGCAGGCTCTAATAAGCTACGAACGGCGGCAACAATTGAAGTCACCATCCCTGATTCTGTTCCCAGAACAAATTGGAGATGATCGTCGACATTTCTATCCAATGCTTCTCGAACCCTATCTCTTATGAAATCCAATATATTCTGGGTGGAGCCTACTACACCCATTCCCCTTCTCTTTGCTTCCATTGCCAATGAAAACATCTCTCCAGGTACCTCAAGATGAGCAGTAAGGAATGCATCACAATACATTTCTTTTATCTTCTCCACAACCTCATGGCCAAATAGATGGTGAACAATGCATGTACCATCCTGACATCAAGAAGAAAAAGCATTTGTCATGAAATAGATTTCTAATACTAGCCCACTAGGATAGGTCACATTTAATACAAAGAACACTGAACCAACAATCACAAGCCAGAGGAAACCACAAACGAAAAGTTCAGGGATCGACAAATTTCTCTGTAAGTTATACGTCACATAAACTCAACACAAATGGATGCCAAAAAAAAATTATTTAACATTATTCAACAAGGAATGTTAAAATTATTTAACAAAGTCCATACCATTACATGCTACAGAAAAGGGAGGATATATAATAAACAACGAATATCATATTAATTGTATCATTGTCAACCGAGTCAACATCCCAAAATGGGGAGAAAAGCAACATTAAAAGGGTGCACTTCCATAGCAAATAAAGTGAATTCTTCCTTAGCTTTTCAAAACATGCTAAAAGATCTTACCTGAAAATAGTGAAGACGTGGAAGTAATGATCTAATAGATTCAAGACTATGCTCAGGATGTATCGCAGCAATCTCTTCATCGGTCATTTTTGTCATTTGGAGGAACAGTTCTTTAATATTTGCACCCATGTAAGAATCAGGCCCATACCATATGCTCAAATCTGGCACTTGAGCAAATGCCTGCACCAAAAGAGGACCAACATGTTAAAAGCACTGAAGGGGCTTAGTGGCACTTATCACACAATACATCCATATGACCATTACAAAGCCAAAGAGGAATACACAAAAATTTGTATCTGACCAACCTGTAGAATAGTCTGCACAACATTTGATGAAGTACAGGTTATTGTTGGGACAAGCTCATGCGCATATGCCTTAGTCTCTAACTTGGTGTTAATGTATATGACATGCAAAGAAGGAGCAGACCTAGAAGCTGCCTCAAGATACTCCATATAAGCAGAAGTAGCTGCAGCATCAGCCAGAGAACAGCCAATACGCTCATTTGACATCCTATACACACCAACCTGCATATAATTATCAGACAAAGAGTAAGGACTATGGACTATAATGAAGCTCAAACACTGAATTATGCTAATCTCTTATACTTCAGGCATGTGGCACATTTGATTCATGCCATAAGGGAAACTTATTTGGAGTCTATCTCCAACACATGCTTCACATATCATCATATATTATGCTTGCTGACGACTATCTTCAAAGCAGAGAATGCAAACAAGAGAAAGGCATACCTCGTTATAACCAGCTTGATCAAGGATGGCACGCACATTTTCTGACATAAAATCCACACCTAGCACTGTTATGAATTGGCATCCCGCTTTTGCCATTTTGACTGCTGTGTCTGCCATGACCAGTGAATCAGATATATGGATATGTGGCCACTGCTTCTGAGCAGCAGTTAAAATGCCCTGGACTTCAGGATCCATGTAGAAGTGTGCAACAACACCAATTTTCTTCTCCTTTAGCACATTGACTAGTTCATTAACTTGTAACTCATTTGGGCACAGGTATTTTGCCTGCAGGAAAGCTAGAAGGAAATTAGGAGTTTGATGCTAGCAGGTCAATATTCCATGAAATTATGGTATTTGTATTTTGTGGGCAAGCAAGTCGTAATGATGTGATGTAAAAACCTCCTTTTTTTTTTTTTTCCGAAATCATCCTTGATTATATGGGATCCTTGTCTTGTGTTGTTTTCAGAAACAGAAATTGTTAAACTAAAACACCGCCAATGAAATGCTATGGCAAATTTAGGTACAATGGACCTTTCAGAAAAAAGGACAGAAATTTTGTGCATAAAACGCGTTAGATAGCGCACTAAGGGAATAATATTACTTTAAAGTATAAGCACTAAGGAGAACGCCGCCATGTACCCACATACAAAAGGTTACCATCCAACAACCATGAATAGAAACAAATACTAAGCAACAACCATTGGGGGAAAAAAGAAGACAGAGTCTTCCCTCCTTTAAACAGAGAACAAATAAAAAAGTGCGCGTCGAATTCTTGAAGACGCATGGCACTTTCCTAGTTTCCTCTGATAACCCTTTGCTTTTTGAACAGTATCAAGATATTCTGCAATCGCTTCCCGTTCCCCTAAACAGTAAAAGTCATTCCATTTCTTAAACAGCCTTTAAAAAGAATATAAAAAAAGAAAAAAAACTCCATTACAATTCTTAAGAATAACAAACGCACATCATACTATCCTTTTTAAAGACTAATATATATTAAAGATTAACTTAATTTATATCTTCAACTACCTCGAGAGTTTTTATTTCTTAACGGACTAATATATTTTTGTCTAGACTCTAGACCTATGGTAAAAGAAGACTCCAACTAATCTGGCTCGGGCATGCCAGCTCAATATGGGTAAAGATCTTCCAACGTACGAACTTTTGAGTTTACTTGAAAAACCAGACATGATCGACATTGAAGTAGAGGCACTAAGAGTCTGTAACTGAAAACGGCATGATAGTGCTAACCTGTGCCTCAGCGTAGCTCCCCTTGGGAACAACCCCATCAGCGGACACAACCAACGAAGGAAACGGCTCAAAGGGCGCCTTCCCTTCCCTCTCAGCCACCAACTGCTTCGTCCTCTTCTGCATGCTCACCAGCACGTTGTGCCACGTGTTCACCCTCGACCTCCCCGCCGTTCCCCCCGGCATCAGGCCCACGTTCAGGCCCAACAAATCATCCGTGCTCACCTTCAGGACCTCCTCGGGCTCCGACCCATCAAGGGCCCAAACCAGGCACGCGCAGAACCCGCGCGTGATCTCCGAGTCGCTGTCCGCAGCCAGCCTCACCTTCCCTGCCGCGTCCAAACTCACATCCACCCACACTCGGGCCGTGCACCCCATGACCCGGTTCGATTCGACCCGACCCGAATCTTCTATCGGCGGCATGAGAGCCGCGTAGTGCAGCAACCGCTTCACCCGGTCAACCGGTTCCGAAAGGGAGCGGAACTCGTCGGCGAGGTGGCGGAGCTTGGAGGGGACGAGCTGGCGGGCGGTTTCGGAGGGGGAGAAGGAAGTGACGGCGGAGCAAGAGAGACGGTTGGGTTTGGAGGAGTTATGGTGGGATTGGAGAGCGCATTTCAGGGATTTGGATGTGGATTTAGGGTGGCGTTTGTAATTGTGGGGTTGGAGAGTGAAAGGTCTGGGCTTTGGCTTCGGTGAGGTTGAGAAGATGGAGGGAGTGGAAGAGGAAGCGGTGGTCGGGTTCACGGCCATGGCTGTAGACGCATCCATGAGAGGGTGGTGTTGATTTTGTGGGGGGAAAGGGAAATGGGACTTGATGTTAATGGGAGTGGAAGAGGAGGGGGTTAAAATAACTTGGAAATGTAAACTAAAATAAAATAAAATAAAAAGTAGTGTTATTTGGAAAGGAAAATTATAATAATACACTAAATATAGTATTATTTTCATATAATATTATGTAATACATAAATTTTGACCTTTTTATCAACTAAAAATTTAAATTGAGAGAGAAGTTAATTTCAATCTAAAGTTATCTCCGTGTCTCCGTATACATGGACTCTTGTATTAATATATAAAATGTATATATGATATATGGCTTTCTGTGTTTCGAAAACATTTTCCTAAAATACAATAATGGGAGGTTGAGATTGAGAATACGTGAAAGAGAACCACGAAGAAGAGCACTCCCCACCAACATGGCATGGAATCTACGAAAGGCCCAAAGGACATGGGTGATGAGAAAAGTTCGCTTTATGTGACTACTTTTTCTCTTTTTCTATTCCTACCTATCTTTGACTATTGTAGTATTATTTGTGAGAGTGACCAAATTTCCAATGGAATATATTTTTGTATTTTTTATGATATGAAAAGTATATATCCCAACAAAGGATCACCTTTCTTTGTAAATGTCGCATGACTTGCCGAATAAATGTCTCCATGTCCTCCGCCCTAGAAAAAAAAAAAAGAGTGTTTATTTGGAATTTTTTATTATTTTTATCAAAAAATTAATTTTTGAATATTATGATAATTTTTTTAAAAATAATTAAAATTTTTTAAAAAAGTTATTTTTATTTTTTTAAAATTAAAAAAATAACTCCTAAAAAAATTAATTTTCAATTTTTTAAATTACATATAAAATTTAAATTTTAAAATTACTTCATATTCAGACTTTGCATTTTGCAAGTCAAGTGGAAAGCCAAAATCAACTTGCAAATGCTAACCTGGCGGACCGGCGGTCATGTCTTTCGTCACTCCATTTGTTTGGTACGATAAGGTAGGCGATCAAGTGGAATAATGCCAGAGGTTTATGTCGGTTTTCAGTTTCATCATGACTTTCAAACTTTTGCTTCTTCTCGGAACCTTCTAAAGTATTTATAATAAAATAATATAATCGTGCCACAAAGTTTATATTTTAGTCTAGTTACAATCAGTCTCACAATATTATTAGAAGGTAGAATTTAAATTTGATATATCACTGTTGTAAAAAAAAATTGAACTTAATTTAAATACACTAATAATATAAAATAATTTTACACTGTCAATTAATATAAATAGTGAAAAGTGTCAACTCATAAAAATAACTACCATTATAATGAGGGACCTACCATGATTTCTCACTTTTTCTTATTTCTATTAGTTGACAGTATAAAACTGTTTTACACTGTAAGTGTATATAAATTAAACTAAAAAAAAATTATATAAATATCTAATCTTATATTATCATATTAATAAAAATATTTAATTCAATAACTTATTATTTTAAAAATTTTATAAATAAAAATATATGATTAAATGAGTTTTATGTTGTTAATATATTAAAATTAAATTTTAAAAGATATACAAAATAGTAAGAAATAAACCACTTTGTGATATGTGAATTATGTCTAACGTTATTATTGTTATTATTTTTCAATATGTGTATATGATAAGATTAAGGAATTTTCTTTGGTACCTTTAATAAGGATATTGACATCCTTTGGGTTTGAGTGAAAGGGGCTTAAATCCTTTAAGCATGAGCTCCTATGTTCGATTTCGGGATTCATGTGTATAAAAAAGTTACCGTTAAAAGAGATCTCCACTTTGGCACCTAATCGTAGTCTAAAAGATTAATTTCTCACCTGTCGGACGAGAGGATTTTCTAAGAAATAAAGTAATAATAGTAAATAAATAAATAGCAACATTGCATAAAAAATCAACATTGAATTATACATAATCATTGCTTACATCAATCTTTATTGACCTACATGTTGAGGATAAAACACACAATCCCCTGCTTACAAGAATAAGAGGAGCAACAATACACACAAAACAGTGGCTACAGAATAAATTAGAAAAGCCAAGAGACATAACAAAGTTTCAACATGAAAACCCCCTCAATGCGAGAGGTAAAATCATAAGACTTGAGAGTCCAACAAGTAAGCATTCACTATAATTAAAAGTTGTGTACAATCATCAGGTTTAAGCCTTCAATGGTTACAAAATACATATTAACAAGAATAAGCTACAACCTTGATAAATATGAGGAGAAAATATGAGAAACATCCCCCAAAAACAAAATTGCACTACGACCTTAATGTTTAGAGTTTGGAGAATCCTTTCGACAATCCTACTACTCAGATTGATGAACAATGTATCCCAAATATGCTCACCAAATTTCAGCTCAATCGAATCATAGATGATTCTCTGATCGTCAATTTGATCAAAATTGCTCACACTAGAAAATTTAATGACAATAAGATTGGCCAAAATTTTCCCTCTTTTCTTCTTCTTTCTCTAAAACTTCTCATACGCTCTTAACCCTCAAAATATCTCTTAGCCTAGCTCTTAACATTCACTACACTTAGGAGAGAATAACCCATGAATTTATACAAAGTTTTGGGACATCATTGACTTTAGATGGATTGGATGCAACAAGGAAATTGGAAGAGCATTTTTCCATTCCCGTCTCATTTTTTTTAGTCAATAAACTTCATTGAGTATTAATCAAAGACATTAGTTTGTTTACAATAGTGAAATTGATATAATAAAACTTGATTAAATTTAAGTTAATCTTAAGATTATAACCAACAAACACAATACAATTTCATATAATATATATCTAAACATAGACAATTTTCTGTTATATGACAAATAAATATGATAGGAAAGGTGATTTCATCCGATCTCTAATCTTAATTCTAAATCAAATTTTAAATTGATTACATAAAGAGGAAATAATGTCTAATGCAAAGATAAATGGGTCTTTGTGGATCAAGTTCTTGAAAAAATGGGGTTCGGGAGGAAATGGAGAAATTAGATCTGGTATTGTTTATCTACAGCTGAAAAGTTAGTAATCGTCAATGGGTCTAGAGCTGTCAAAGTGGGTTAACTCGACTCACCCGGGTTGGCCCATCACGGGTCATAGGCCGAGACTAATTATACGAGCTAGCTCAATTTTTTGTTGAGCCATAAAAATACCAACCTGGCTCAACCCACCCGAGTTGGTGGGTTAAACGAGTTGGCTCATTAAAAATTCAAAAAATTAGAAAAAATAAAAAAATCATAAAATTACTTAAAAAAAATTCCAAAAAAAGGTTAAAAAAATTAAATAGATTGTATATGCACTAGTATCACAAACTTTGAATGTACAAAAACTAAAAGAAATTATGCAAAACAAAGCAAACAACATACAAAATTCAACACAACAAGCAACGTTTCACTAAGGTAGTAACAGTTAATAATCTATAATCCTATCAGGTAGTGGTTAGGATTAGTCAAACATAACAATTAAGCAACCTCATAAGATACTATATATTATATATCATAGAGTGTAGTTATTACTTATTAGTATTACCCATCATTTCTTACTAGTGCTAATTTTTTAAAAAAAAAAAAAACTGTAAAAAAAAGGGAGCCAACCCACTTCCAACTTAACCCAAATCCACTTAACCCACGGGGTTATACGGGTTAGGTCAAATTGACCCACTTTTTATATGAGCTGAAATTTTATTGGCTTAACCCACTATTTTGGTGGGTTGAGTTAGGCTGGCTTGTGGGTTGTGACCCACTTTGATGGCTTTAAATGGATCCCCAACAAAGTTCAAAATGGAGAAGGGGTTGAGACAAGGAGACCCTTTATCGCCGTTTCTTTTTGTTTTGGTAGTTGATGTGCTGAACAGGTTACTGAACCGTGTGATGGATTTGGAGCTGGTCAAAGGAATTAGCATTGGAAGACATGGAGTAACACTCTCATACTTGCAATTCGCAAATGACACCATCCTTTTTGCGCCTTCAGATGAAGAGGTATTGATGAATTTGAGAAGAATCCTTGACTGTTTTGGGGTAATGTCTGGTCTTAAAATTAATTATGAGAAGTCTGCAATTATACCTCTTAACTGTGATCAAACATTGGTGAATGAATTGAAATTGTCCTTGAGATGTCAGGCCCTATCTCTACCTATTAAATACCTAGGTATTCCATTAGGTGCTAACCCAAGGAAGGTAGACACATGGGAACCCATTATAGACAAGATCAAGAAGAAGTTATCTCATGCTGGAAGGTTAACTCTGATTAAATCAATGCTTAACAGCTTGCCATTATACTACTTGGGCATATTCAAAATGCCTAAGAAGGTGATTAGGAAAATAAATTCATTACAGAGTAACTTCTTTTGGGGACTCAAGGATAGAAGGAAATCTATCCCATTGGCGAAGTGGGATATTATTGAAAAACCCAAGAAACTAGGAGGTCTGGGGATGGGAGATTTATTGGTGAAAAATGTAGTCTTATTGTTTAAGTGGTGGTGGAAATTTTCATCTGAAGGCAGTCCATTGTGGAAGCACGTTGTTTATGCATACAACATTGATGTAGAGACTACTATAGCAATAACAGGAAGTGGTAAAACTGGTGGTCCCTGGACTGCTATTATTGGAATTAGCAGTTTAGACTAGCATATGAACTGCATTGCTAATTATGGAATAATGAACAAAGTTGGAAATGGACAGAACACAAAATTTTGGGAGGATGCCTGGCTTGCTGAGTTTAGTCTGATGGAATGGTTCCCACAGTTATCTTCTATGTCTAATCAAAAAGACTGTGTCATTGCCGAATGTGGGATTTGGGACAAGGGTTCTTGGGTTTGGAATCTTCAATGGAGGATAACCTTTTTCCATTAGGAAGCATTTTTATTTTTTGAATTGCAAGTACTATTGCAGCAATTCCAGCTAGTGGAGGATGTCCAGGATAAAGTTTGTTGGCGGTTTCATAACTCAAGATGTTTCACAGTGAAAGCCTTCCAGGAAAAATGTATAAAGCAGTTGATTAGGTTCAGCATCACAATACAGGGATCAACAAAGTATGGAGAGAAGTTGCACCACCAAAAGCAGAATTGTTTTTTATGGTTGGTTTTGCAAGGAAGAATCACCATAAAGGTCAGGCTACAAAGTCTAAACTTGTTATCCAATACAAATACAAGGTTCATCTTGTGCAATCAAGAGGATGAGGATCTATCACATTTACTGTTTAATTGTAGTTATGTATGGAGAATTTGGTGCTGCAGCTGCAAAATATAAAGGATGCATTGGGTTACGTCAAATAACCTGAATATAAATTTTGATTGTTGGTTATCAACTACATTTAGGGGGGAAACTAAAAATAAATGGATTTTGTCCTTTTATGTTATCACTTGGTCAGTTTGTAAGCTGAGAAATGACGTTATATTCAATGCAACAAAACTACATGGGAGCAATTCATGGTAGAATTGGAGCAGAGGTGCCGATTTGGATGGAGTCTTGGCATATTGATCACTGAATTTACAATTTATCCATGGTTAAGCATAAATCAGTGTTGAGGGTGTAGTAAGTTGAATGTTGTGGTGTGTCTTCTGCTATAAAAAAATTTGTATAAAGGATTATATAACAGAATCCACAAAAAAGGTGAAGGACGAATCATAAATTGCAAAGCAGTCATGCTAGTCTTCAACAGGATAATGCAGTTCTGTAGGAGTTAATGTTGGTGGAAGACCTCGTGGCTGGAACCAAATTCAAATTGGACTGTGTCCATATTTCATTGATGGGCGTGATTCAACATTCACATTCCAAAGTTGGTGAATAGACATTTATTTGAGTATTTTTTTAGCCTCAATATAAAAGTACATTATGGGTGCAGATTCGATCGTGGTTCTTATTGATTTGGTGCAAAGTGGTGGCTTAGGCACATAGTTTTTGTCTGGTTTTTGTTGTTTCTTCCTAATTGGATGTTTTAGTTCGAACTATGCTCACCTTTCTTTTTGGATTTTTGAGCCTTGTTGATACCTATATAAAAAAAATGTCCAATGCAAAGTTTAAACTACTAACTAAAAAATCACAATCATAGCTTATACGAAACCAAAACATCAAACCCAAGGCAAAGTCACACAGCAACCTTTGAACCTAATTGAATGTCAAAATTAAAGGTCTTTTACCTCAAAATATGTGGAATTACCAAACAACCTAAATAAATAAAGTCACAACTAATAAGCTGTTAATATACCACTAGTCGTGTTTATAGTGATCTAGTCAATAAATTAGACACTGGTGATCCAATTTTTATACGGTCATCTGAATTTTTTTTTTAAAAGACAAAAATCCAACTTGAATGGAATATACAAGCCTCACATGGGTTAACATCAAGGCTTGTTTGTAAGGACAAAGAGAATACTTTTAAAAGGAGTAGACAATTATACCGTATAACCATGGTTTTATTTCACAAACCTACATCATTGTGCTTTTTATTTCAAAAGCTACTAATTTAAATTATTAGCATTATTAAGTATATAATGATAATAATAAGTCAACAAACAGAGTGCCAAAAGAAGGAAAGAAGAAAAATCAATTAAATTGAATTATTAGTTAATTCACATTTTTTATCTTTAGTATAAATTTTAAAATATTTTTTATTTATTATTAGTAAGTGACTATCAATTCACATTGTGCTAATTATAATTATATGTGATGAGAGTAAACCACCCGACATCTTAGAAAATAAGATCAATGATGTTGGCACAAAGGGGCCCATTATAGGAAATCACAAACAAAATAATATAACTTCTCCGGGCCATTCTATTACACATCTACATATGTATATCAACCATGATTAAATCTTCTACAAAATTTTCTAAAATCAAAAAATAAGTGTAACTATGGAACCACATACTAGTTATCTTTGCAATTCATTTCCTATTGGCCTCTGATGTCAGTTGTTATGGTGGCGATGCTAAAGTAACCGTGGTTATGATCCCACCGATTGGAAACAGCAATTAATAATTTTTTATTAACACACAATTAATAATGTCCCTGGACCTCGGACCCTCGACCTCCTCGGGCCCATATCCAGTCTCCGCAGCTCCCCTACCTGCTTCCTTTGCTATCCAACCCTCCATTGCTTATCGACCCCAAATCCCAAATCTCAGACCTAGGATCCAATGTTGAGCACTCCTCACCAACCCTTTGTTGCCTTGGACCCCGGATAAAAATATTTGTAATGTAGAGATATGCATATATTTTCATGTGATAGATATTTATCGCTTATAACCATGCTTGGATTTTGAAATTTTGAAATTATTAAAAATTAGGAATATATGATATTCTAAAATTATACATTATTTAGTGATAAAAAATTTGTAATAAAAAAATATGCCTATATTTTCATTTGATAAGTGTTTATTGCTTATAACCATGCTTGTATTTTTCAAAGATTTAATAAATCAAAATTCAATTTGAAAGGATATCATCTCTTTTATAATGAAAAATAGTCAAATTAAAATCAAAAATAAAAATAAGAAAAAAGGCACAAAAAAATTAACATAATGCTAACATTTCATATCGCAAACAGAGTGATAAGAGGTTGAAATAAATTCACAGGAGACTCTTTTTCTACGTGTCTTGTTGCACTTCTTCCAATCTACTAAGCCCGAGTCATTTCCGTCATTACACAAATGCAGGATTTTTTACTTTTTCTTTTATTTACCCATTAACCGGGTGGCTAAACATGTACTTCAATTATGTGATATCACCTCATATTTGCTCAACGCACATAAGCCATTAGATTTGCTTTTTTCTTATACAAAATATCCATTTTGGTTCTTGATAAAAATTTCAAAGCACATATTAGTGTCTCAGAATTTGAAAATCCACGAGTTGTCTCTTACTATTAAAAAAAAAAGGGACATATTAGTCTCTCTATATAGATCCGTATAACCAAAAATCTATAAAATTTTTATACGGAAAAATTAATATGTCCCCCTTTTTAAATGGTGAGAGACTATCCGCAAATTTCCAAATCTTATTGGACTAATTTGTCTTTGAAAATTATCATCAAGAATGAAAATAAGTATTTTGTCTTTTCCTTATCTATACGGCCACAAAGTCTTGAATTATCAATGTCAGCATTGTAAACTTCACCATATACCACCTGATAAAAGCATAATCCTCTATTTAGACTAACGTATCAACAACGGCAAGAACTATGGATACGGGAGCTAGTCTCCTACCGTAAAATATACTTGTCAAATGAAATATCAAACAAGCTATTATGCAATGAGAAACTGTGACAAAAAATTGAGTGGTTGGGAATCTTTTTTTTTTTTTTTTTTGGGTCAACGAAATTTTTCTTATTTTGTGAAAGAACAAAAGAAGGTAGGAGTTTAAGGCCCATGCCCTTACTTTTGGAATGGAAAGTGGGTAATTCAGGTTGCCAAAGGCCTCTAAAGGATGCGGCCTTTGGAGATTCTCAAATTCTACTCAACTGCCTCTCCGATCATTGCGTTAGTGCAAACCGATGCTTTGTGTCTTGGGGTCAACCTAGAACCTATAATCTAAGGGGTGTTTGATAAGGGGGCAAATTTTTTTTTTTTTCGGGAATATGAAAATATTTCCATATTTGGTATAATGTTTAACGCAATATTCTCGGGAAGAAAAATCCCTCCAAAAATATTATTATCCATATGAAAATCCAACATTCTCATGGAAAGAAAATATTTCTTATTATGAAAAAATCAAAATACCCCTCTTATCATCCAAAGCCACTTGCCCCCACTGTCGTCCACTACCGTTGCCGGCCACCCTCCGCCGCTCGCTGACCACCTGCCACTGCCTCCATCAAGAATATTTTTGAAAATTTATCAAATATTCTCTAAAATTCAATTTACATACCAAATACGTCTAAAATATTATATCCGAAAAAGTTATTCTCAGAAATAATATTACTAAAAATACTATTTTCATAAATAAAAATTTATTCTATCTACCAAACACCTCCTAAAAGCAAAAACAAAACAAAAGAACCTATACTGGAAAACAAGGTCGTGGTGTTTTGATGTGGTGTGGACTGGGCCTTGATGTGGCATGGACTGTGCTCAGAAAAAGCGTTGCTTAACACATCGACCAAGTAAAAAAAAAAAAAAAAAAAGAGGAACGAAGAATCGTCCTTAACACTTCAGACCAAGGCAAAAGGCGTCCCTTGGCACTGCCCAAAGGTTAAGGTTCTATAGTTATCGTGAGAACTTAATTTTAATTTACTGTGAATAAATCTTTGTATTACCATATAATTATTCGTTATTGAATTATTAAAGACTTTAATTATTGTAGTCTGACAGATATTATTTATAAATTTTAAATTTTCAATAATCTATAAATTATACAAGTCTAAAACATTTACTTTACATATGTCAATTATATGTGAAATGTCTTCCCACTTCTTTGGAGGGTACTAGGTACTTTTAGAATAACCAAAAAAAAAAAATATACTTTATTCTATTTATAATTTGATACTTCAATTTTGCAGGTTATTGCTATTTCTTACTTTCATTTTACTTTTAATAAAATAAACTAATGTGTCAAATTAAAAATAAAATACAGTGAGACATTTTTCTTACAATGAGAGAATTTAAAAATTTCTCTTATGTGATGGGCTGTGTTCCAAAATCTTCTTTTTTTATGATTACTAATTAATTATTCTGTCATTAGTGGAGCTACTGCACACATTATACTTATTTATTTTTTTCACCTTAAAGTATTTGGCTTTTATGCTTTTTTAGTCTATAATTCTCGAGGTGTTTGATTTAGGTCAATTTTATATTCATTCCTTTTTTTTATTATTTGGAAAAGTTCTTTCGCAACTTGTCTCTTCCCAATTATTTCAAAGGTTGTTTTATGCTCTTGCTTTGCTATAAATAACGTTTCCAAGCTCTCCCTGACCATAACCACGTTGTCAGGCTTCTTTTCTTACACCGGGATTAATCTGACCCATTCTCCTATTGGTTTGTTTTCTTTCATAAAGTTCTATCAATGCTTCGATCAAATATTTTTCTGTTTCTTTTTCGTGAAAAATATTTTGACCGAGTTTGTGTCATTTTGTCGTCAGTGCTTGGTGCTTAAATGCAAAACACAAATCATCGAAATTTGATTTTTTTTTTTTTTTTTTTGCTTTTTAAAGAGGCTTTTGATGCTAAGAAAGCACTATTTGAAACTTATAAGTTAAATTGTAAATATCAAGCATTTTCCTTTTGTTTGCAGGGGAAAGGGTTTGACTCAACTGAACATGCTTATCGTTAGGTTGTAAGCTTACATAGTTCTATCACCATACATTTATATCATCTTGCAAAATTGTTGAACATCCTCACTTCTCCTAAATTTTCAACTTTATTAACTTAAAACAGAGATTTCATCTTCATATAGATTTGTTCTGAGGTAAGCTATACCTTCCTAATATTTCAAGTCAATTTCAGTGTCATGGTTAAAGCCTTTATATGCCTCATGCTTCAAAAACATACTTGCCTCCCTAAAAAAGAGCAAATAATAGGCTTTTATTGTGTTTTTTCTTACGCAAGTTTGGTTAAGCTTTTCTTAATCTCTTTTTTTTTTCGATTTTACATGCAACTTCTAAATGTCGTGTCTTGTTTTGTTTCAATAATCAATATATATGATGAATGCTCTACGATATTATATCGTCAAAACTATGACAAAGTACTTCAATTGAATTTGAAGATTTCATTTTGAAATTATGTCAAATCCATCTCTCTCTCTCTAAACAAGTAAAGAACTGATTTGTCAACAGCAAATTTTGTTGCCCCAAAAAAAGGAAAAAAGAAGTTAAAATTTCGGTAACATTCTTGCATGCGTAATAATGTAGAATATGTAATTTTTTTAATTTGTCTTTTCTCTACATTATTGCAAAATTATAGGATACAACATGGATTACCTCCAATCAAATAAAGCCTTATTAACATAACTGAAAATTCTAATTATTAATAGTCTTTAATGTATATGGTTTTACCAAAAATGATGTACAAAAATCATTATTGTTCAGCTCATATGGCGGTTGTTAAACCAAGAAGAGCAATCTTTATCCTTCTATTATTTCAAATTGAATAATGTTATACAATTAGAATTATTGAATGAATTTGTCAAGATTTAAGGAGAGTGACTACCTAGATAAATCGAAGGAGTGAAAAACTACTCATCTATTTAAAGGTAAAAATAATGTCGCATTCGTCGATCTCTTCATACTATGCAACATTTTCCTAGGCTTTCATATACTTTTAATGTCACTTTTTAAAGTTATTTCGGATTATGTTTCTTAATATTTTTAAATGATTCGCTTACTTTCTCGACGATGCAGTGCAAGCTGTAAGAAAATATGGTATTCGTAACAAAATTGTTGTATTAAAATTTAAAGTTGTTGCAAAATAAATATGATTTGTGATAAAAGACTAAATTGTTGCAAATTATAATTTTTTTTTAACAAAAATAAGTTACTAACACAAAATAATAAGTTTTGTAACAAAAAGTCATTTTGTTTCAAAAATTGAAAACTTTTTGTAACAAAAAGAAATTTTGTTTCAAAAATTCAATACTTTTTGTATCAAAAATATAATTTTGATGCAAAAATTTAATATTATTTTGTAACAAAATTTATATATGTAACAAAAGGTTATATTTTGGACAAAGTTCCTAAAACTATTTATGCCAAAACTGAAAAACATTAGCGTCATCTCTAGAACCAAAACTAAAACATTAGCGCCATCCTAAACATATTGATGGGAAATTTTTGTTACTTTTGTGTTTCTAAAGAAAAGCTATCTCTGAACCATTCTCTTTCCCTTAACACCCTTACCTCCCCTGGTTCGACACCCACATAGCTTACTAGTTCAGAGAAATCAATCTCTTAATGTTACTCACTCAGTTTAGCCAAGCTCCAATAGTGGTGCGCTTCTTGCTCTCTCCCTTGCCCTAAACTTTCATCGTTAGTGGTATTTTGTCTTCTCTACCCTATTTTTTTTTTTTTTAAATTTCCCTACTCGTTTCTTTATATTTGTAATACATGAATGTCGTTCACGCTTCTTTTGATGTATCATATATGCATTGATTTAGTTTAGAAGAGATTTTGTTTCTCAGCTGGTTGATTTAGGGCTTGAATTAGATTAGTTTTGGGTTTTTTATTGTTGTTGGGTAAATGATATGAATTTGTAGACTGTCAGATTTATTGGGTGACTCTATTGTTAACAGAGTTAGCCATTATTTTTTTAGATAATCATTATTTATTTTTGGAGAAATTTTTTTTCCTGAAACTATTATGACTTATTTAGTGTTGGCAAATTTTTGGAGGAACAATAATGTTAGGAAGTCTTGATTACTGAAAAAATTCTTCCCAAGGGTCATGTTTCCCTAACTTGGCAATGACATAGTGTAACTACATTTTTTTAATGGATTAGTCACTTTGGGACTTTGGGTTTTGTAAAAGAGTAATGATAATATAAATTCGGTTTACGGTGAACCTTACACAAAGAAATATATCAACTATTCAAAATATATCTTAAAATTATAAATATATAAATATTATGTAATCAATAGTTGAGACATTTCTATGACTTGCGCTCATGATGAACCTAAGTCTATATTATCATTTTTCTTTATAAAAAGGATTCGGATGGATGAAGTCACCCACCTCCCTATTTCGTAATTATTGTCAATGGCTAAATGCTTTATTCTTTTTTGGTCATTTTGGCAAGAGTCTTTTTAATCATTACTTGATTCAAAGTTCAAACACTTTATTATTTTAATTTGTTTGCAAGAAGTGACAATGGATGCAATTAAATGACATGCTCACGGGTTTATTGAAAAAGAATATTGTATTCAACACTTTATTATTTTGATTTAGTTATTTAGTTACTCTCTAGTATATTTGAAAAAGAATGAGTGAAGCCCTGGGCAAAGGTATATCTAACGGTGTTCTAAAGCTGCTCGTGTGAATTTGATTTACTATATACTCTATAGTTTGCTCTGTAGTATATTTGATTTAGTGTATATTTGGGTGAATTTCCTGGATAAATATAAAGCTGCTTAGCACGTGCTTATCTTTCCATGGTGCTGTTTGAACTTTTTTTGTGTGAAGTGCCTGATCTGTCAGGATTCTGATCTAGTTTTGTTTTTCTTTGTTGATCAGATTCTGATATGAGTGAACCTGTTATGATCACTTTGGCCAATCCATTTTGTTTGGTGCCATCTGTTAGTTATCAAGGAAAATGAACTGATGTTTACTTTGTTTGATATAGTTTATGTGGTGCTAATCATTCTTGTTGAAAATCTCAAAAGGATTTAGGAAAGTATACATCGTTGGTGACAGCTTACATGGAGAACAAGGGCTTTAAAAAGAAATGATGGTTATGAGCAATTTCAATTCGTGTTTAGCTAAGGGCTTCGATGGTGTCTTCTTTATGTCATTGGACTGAGAGGCTTTTTGTTATGGGTTGATTTATGGCCATTTGGTCCAAGGACAGGGATCATTCTAGTTTTAACTTTAGATGATGTGCAAGAGTACTAGAAACAAAAATATAGAGAAGACAAAGCAACATAAATGGTTTGGGGAAAAAAAATACAGAATTTTTCATTAGCTTCATTTTTTAATGTGTTTTGCCTCTTATTCTTTAACTTTTCATCTTTAAAGTGTTGTTGTTTTAAAACTTACTCTTTTTCTTGCCACATATGCATTAAATCATTTTTAAAATATGTTATTCACAAATGTAGCTCATATCTTTCTTTTTTAAATGTGGACTTTTGCTGTCTCGAATCATCAGCTTAAATCACAAGGAGGTATTAGTCTATTTTAATCGTGGCCATAATTATAGATAATTTGATGGCTCTTCTTTAGTTATTTTAAGAAGATTTGCTTCCTTTTTCTTTATTTACCCTCAATAGATCTTTTTTAGAGTAAGGAATACCTTTCTCACCCTTTATGTTTCATTTCTTTGTTTCCAAGATTTTTTTCTTCTGATTGATGGTTTAACAATTTATATAATTGCTTTCTATCTAAAAAAAAAATAATAAGTTGATATACTTACAATGATATACTTATATTTTAAGGTATGTATATATATTATTCTTTCATTTAGGATATATTTAGACCATAAAGTTATGTAAATTTATGCATACTAATTTGTTGAAATATTTTTAACGTAGGTTTTGCATTATGGTGGCATCTCAAAGGATTTAACAGAGAGGAATATGTGCTAGAATACACAAGCAATATTTTTTGAAGTCTTCTATCTTTATAAAGTTGTCTTTTGTAGGATTCTAGTTTTATTGGAAACATTATTGTTAACAAAAAGTTGCATTTGGTTCAACTTTCAGTTTCTTAGATGTATTTTCTAGAACTTCTACTTCTACTTAGAACCATCTTGCGTTTAAGACCTTAATTATATATATGTATATATTGGTTTCTTTAGGAATTCTATTGGTATGTCAAACAAAAAAAAAAATTCCAAAAATTATTGTAGATTATGTAGATCCAAATAGTATTTAAAAAAATGTTTAAAAAGGCCGCTATTGAAATGTTTTTCTAATAGCAGAATTGTCACAATTTATCATAAAATTGTTACAGAATGTAGTACACAATGACAAAATTTTAACGTCTTTTATAGGTTTTCGTAACAATTTTGTAATTTTGATGTCAAAATATTTTGTTGCAAAAGATTACTTGTTTTTGCAACAAATTTTTTTATTATTACAAAAACCTTTCGCAGCATAGCTTTTCGCAACAACTTTATAACAATTTTGATTTTGTTGTGAAAGTATTTTGTAACAAATTTAATTGATTTTGTGTCAATTTGGATGCAAGATCTCAATTTTCTTGCAGCGAAGCATTATTTGCACTGTCAGAAACTGCAGTGTTCAAATTACATTGCTCATTAATTTCATCTCCAGACATTGAGATTGGTGGTTTACTATCCAAAGGATGCTAATTTGTTGGAGTTCTATGCAGTAAGTTTAGGTGGTTTGTGTGCTTGGCACAGGGATTGGAAGTTTGGAACCGCAAGCTAATTGAAGGATTATTAGGGAATCGAGCGAAGGAATAAGTAATGGTAGTAGATTTCACATCGTTTTCTTTCGTAACGTAATTTTGATTTTTTCTTTTCTACAAGGAAAACGAAAAGATACAAATCGCTGACTTTATTAAGCAAATAAGTCTAACGGACCTGTGCTTTGGGTTGACTGGCAGCCTGGTGTCCACATTTAAAATTACCATTTGATATTCTATCATTAAGTTCAATTAGATACATAGGCTACGTCTTCTATGCGCTTCGCGGTCCAAGGTGCACTATGCACCTTGTGACTGTAGCGCATCAGATGGTGAAGATTTGTGAGGTGTATCGATATACTAATTACTTATGATGTATTATAGTAATATATTAATTTTAAAAAAATTAAAAAATATAATTAAATATATTTTAGAAATTAATTTTTATACACTGATAGTATAAAATTATACTAATAATATAAAATAATTTTAGACTATTAGTGTAATATTACACTGATAGACAGTGTAAAATTATATTGACAAAATAAAATTATATTAATAAAATTTTTATAATGTTTAGAAATTAATTTTTATATATTAATAGTATAAAATTATATTGATAGTATAAAATAATTTTATACTATCAGTATAATCAACAAATTTTATCAATGTAATTTTACTTCATCAGTGTAATTTTACTCTATCAATATAATTTTATACTGATAGTATAAAATTATTTTATACTACTAATATAATTTTACACTGTCAGTATATGATAATTAATTTTTTAAATATATTTAACTATATTTTTAAATTTTCTTAAAATTAGATATTATTACAGTGCATCATAGGTGATTGATACATCAATACACCTCACAATCTCACCATCAGATTGCAAGGTGCACCATGCACCTTGACCAACGAAGTGCACTGTAGATGGCACCGTCCACAAGTCCTCATATTCTTGAATTAGCTGGCTACTTAGAGTAATATTATTTGTATCTATAACAATTGTAATAATCATTCATAAAGTTAAAGTGTTAAATTTTTTTTCTTTTTTGAAACCATAAGTATTCTCTTATTGGAAGTAATTTTATTCAAATTAGGTAAAATTACTTCGGTAGCAAAACTCTTTCTTTCAAATTTTAACGCATTTGCATATTTAGGATTTGAATTTGAGACCTGGGTCTATGTGAGTTGAGGATTTAGAGAAAAAGATATGGAAGAAAAAGATTTGAAAAGTAAAATGGACTCATAATTACTTTTCAAATCCTTCTCTTCCCTCTTTTTTTCTCCAAAACATCAACTAACAAGTACATTAAATGAGGACAACCCTTACTTAGGAGAAATACTTGTATGGTCCAGGAGCATCACGTGGCTGTGCTCCCGAACCAATCATGTAAGTGTATTTTATATGGAACCTACCATTAACACACAAATGTCATGCAAAATACACTTACATGATTGACCAAGAACACAGCCATGCACATAGTGCTCTTGGATTATGCAAGTATTTCTCCTTACCTAGGGATAGATTTAGAAAATAAATGTTGTAGGGTCAAATAAATAAGTAGTAAAATAAAAATTTTAAGATAATTATATCTAATTTTAATTGCACTTTTCTTAAATAAATGTATAATGTTGTTAACAATTGATAATTTATTTGAACTCCCCCGGACACCCGACCCCTCTCTCTATCTCTCATCTCTCATCTCTCTCCTTTACTTTTTTATTTTTCTCTTTCTTTTTTATTTTTTCCCTTCTTGTTGGTCTGTGTGTTTGGGAAAGCTGTAAGATTAAAATTATTTCAATAATTGCCTTTTTATATAATTGATTATATGAGAATCAATTTATATTTGAATATTTTAGCTGAGAAGTGGTTTTAAGATAATCTGTTTTGTTTGAATTGTATGAAAAAAATTGCTTTTATGAGGCAAAATTACTAAAAAAGGTATAAAATGATTATTTATATTATATAATATTTGATATTTAGAGTCAATTTGATAAAAACATAATATTCTGTATATTGTACAAAAAGTTTTTTCAAAATAATGTCCAAAAAAGACTTTTGTTTCTTTATCTCAAAATAGCTTTAATTTTTTAAATTTGGTTATAATCCAATTCAATAAAATTTACCTAAACATGATTTTTTTTCTTCAACAGCTTTTTTTTGGGAAAACAGCTTTTTTGCTGTTTCCCAAACATGCACTATGTGTGTTGATCAACGCACCAAAAAAGCGTGTACACATGTATCATCACCCTTGATAATTATGGATAAAAATCTTAAGTATATAATTTTTATTAAAAAGCTTAGTTTATTATTTCATTCACACATATTGAAAAACATATGAAGTTTTAAAATTTTGGTGACCATTACTACTAAATAGACGTAAGTTGATATTTATTCACTTTATTATAAATCACACGTAATATTATCAAATTAATCTTGTATATCTTAAATATGTAGATAGTTCAATTTGTTTCTATACCTTAAAAAAAAAAGAGTTGAAGATATAAATTTGCTTCTTAAAAACTTTGAATTTATTTTATCTTTTAAATTTTAAATTATGGTATTTTATCAAATAAAAAATTATCAAAATCATTTTATGATTTTAGTTGTATATATTAAATCTATGTGAATTTAAAATAAATTAAACACTGTAATGATTTAAAATAAAAATAATAAAAATACGTAATCAGAATTTTAGATTTTTTTTAGTGCATATATAGGTAATAAGGAAGGGGGGAAGGGGCCAAGGCCCCCACTTCCACTCCCACTCCCACTGGGCGCATGCGTAAATACATATCTACTCTCATCAACTAATACATGTGCTTGTTAGTAAATTGTTAAGTTATAAATAGAACATAATAATATCCTTTTCTTATTCTAAGAAGATCTTATAATTTCAGGCTTTTTAAGAAGTCGGGTACTCCGTCAATCTAACTGATTAACTCAGAATATAAAATATAGTTTGATTTTCGCAACTGAAAATTATTATCTTCTTGAAGTACATTTAACATGTTCAACAACACTTTAGTTACTAATATCATCCAGCACTACACACAGCAAAAAAACAGAGATAACTTACAACATCAGTTACTTTAAAAGGACGTAAACTTTTGAACTTAGACTAAAATGAAACAGCTATTGGCTTAAGGTGAAGTGGCAATTTCCTTGAGACAACGAGTCCGTATTCTTCATTCATATCTATGTCCTGTATAGATGAATAATTTTCAGGAAGCTTCCAATCGAACCAATAAAGAAGGCTGGCAAGCACATACTCGACAGAAGCAATTCCAAAAATCATTCCAGGGCATCCTCTTCTCCCAAAGCCAAATGGAATATACTGAAAGTATTGACCATTAAAATCAACTTGGCTGTTTTCAAATCTCTCCGGCAGGAACTCCTCAGGGCTTTCCCACAATTCAGGATCCCTTTGAATTGCCCATGCATTAGTTAGTACCATTGTTTTTGCTGGAATATCATACCCATTCAGTTTCACACTAGATATTGTTTCTCGAGGGGGCAAAACAGTGCAAGGTGGATGCAACCTAAGTGTCTCTTTGGCTACACACTTTAAGTAGTGCATTAGGTTGATGTCATTTTCTTCCACTTTTGATTTATGCCCCGCAACTCTTCTCACTTCTTCCTGTGCTTTCTTCATAGTCTCTGGATTCTTTGCGAGCCGTGTCATAGCCCATTCTAATGTTGCTGATGCTGTATCAGTTCCTCCCACAAACATGTCCTGAAATTATATAAATAGGAAAATCTTCATCAAATTCTCTATCAGGTGCCACATGTTAATGACCAAACCATTTCAAAAGTTTAACTTGTTTCGCGTATAATTATCAATATTTTTTTTCACAATATTTTATACAGAATAAATAATTAAAATTGAAAAATATTTCAAAATAGTCAACAACTTATAAATCATGAAACATATAATAAGATTTATAATCATATATTAATCTGTGCGTGCAAGTTGGTGCCGTGGACTGAGCATGTGAAATCTGTTCAGGAAACATAAAGAAACTGATAAAAAAAAAAAAAACTGAAAATATTAGAGACCATTAGAAGTGCTTTCAGATCAGTATTGGTGAGCTCATTGCCAATCATGCCATCCTCTTGAAGTTGAAGGAGGATATCCACGAAGTCCTTCCTATCACCTTCCTGCTTCGCAGTCTTATGCTCTTCAATCACCTGGTCAAACAAAGCATCCAACTCTCCAAAAGTGGTTTTGTATCCCTTAATCTTGCCGGTGATAACGTCAACCCAACCCAACATAGGAAAGTAATCTCTCACAGTAAAAGCCGTAAGGTAAATCATCACCTTCCTTGCTAGATCTTGGATACCTCCTTCTCTATCATACTTCCGTCCTAGAGCACACTTGCACACGATATTGTTTGAAGTTGAAACGATCATCTTACTAAGGTTCACGGATGCACCACTCGAGCTTGCTTCACGTAGCTTGTTCACCATTTCAGCAACTTCTTCCTCTCTGATTACGCGAAACGATTGCACCCTTTTGGTGCTCAGAAGTTGAAGGACGCATATCTTTCTCTTCTGCCTCCAGTCCTCTCCATAGAGTCCAAAGCCAACGTCTGTGCACCCATACAACAAGATCTTCGCAGCTGTGTTTTGGGGTCGGTTTGAGAAAGCTAGGTCATTGGTTTTCATCATTTCCTTGGCCACTTCTGCGGATGTAACCACCAGAGCTGGGGTGTGGCTTTGCCCTAATTGCAACATGATCATGTCACCATATTTTTTTGAGAGGTTTCGAAGAGAGCGGTGTGGCAGTGTGCCTAGCTGGTGAAGATTGCCGATGAGTGGTAGTTTTGGTGGGGATGGAGGAAGGTTGAGATAGGTTTTGGATTTGGTTCTTCTTGCGAGCTTGAACACGAGGAGGACGCTGATAAAGAAGAGGAGAGATAGGTGTAAGGTAGAAAAGTACGCTCCTTCAATTTGCTCATACGGCCATTGTTTGAGAGCCATTCTTACCCCCTACCTCTTGTGGCGGTACAAAGAGTCCACGTAACATATATATAGACATTGCTGTTGATGTTTATTTAATATTAAAGTACATTTAAAGATAATTACGGTAATAGGGATTGATTCACGTGATCAATCTTCTACTCATTTATTATTATGATTTGGATTAAATTTTTAGATTGTTTTGTTAATAGTTATTCTATAAATACCTTTATAAGTGTCCAATAAATTTAAAAGTATGTCCTGATTTTGGATTAAGCGAGTCTTTCTCTTAATCTAAACTTTGAAAATTAAAAAAAAAATCAATTATGTTAAAATTATTAAAAAGAACTTAATAAAAATTATTTGAGAAAAATGATCATATAATTTAATAGTTAGATAATAATAACCTTAACAATATATCTTAATTTTTATCTGTGATCTCATTTTCTCAAAATGTTGGATGACCGAAGATTTGGAAACTCAATGCATGTGACAGTACTAAAAATCAATATTAATTATATTTAGAAAAATTATAAGATTAAAATTATTTTAATAATCACTCATTTGTTTAATAATTTTTTATATAATCAAAAAATCAATTTATATTTATATACTTAAATTGAAAAATAATTTTAAAATAATTTATTTGATTTAGATTATATGAAAAAAAATTTATATGGTAAAATTACTATTCAAAATATGAAATAATTATTTATATTATATAATATTTAATATTTAGGATCAATTTAATAAAAACATATCATTATATGTACCATGCAAAAAACTTTTAATTAAAAAGTATCCAAATCCTAGCTTAAACTTTTTTCAGCAAAAATATTTTAAATTCTTTGAAATTGATTATAATCTATTTCAATCAAAATTATCCAAACAAAATTTTATTTTCAAAATAGGTTTTTATTGGAAAAACAGTTTTTTTTTTTACTGTTTCTCAAACATGCTTATTGTCTAGCTATCATCTTGTCATCATCCAATCTCTGTCGCAACCCTTGGTCACAGCTTGCAATCGTTCAACCATTGCACGCAATAATCTAGCCACTGCTTGACGTCGCTGCTCACCTTTTTAACTTGTGCTTTGTTTTCATTTGTTTTACTTGTACTCACCTTTTTAAGTGGTTAATTGTTACCATTGGATGATTAACAACTTAAACGAAGTTAACAACAATTTTTCAATCATTATTTCCTTTTATAGAGTTGTCATCTGTTAATAATAAGTGACTAACAAATGACTAACAAATGAACATAAACACTTACAAAATACTTAGTTTAAAAGAAAAAAAAAAGACTTAGCTATAAAAATTAGAAAAAAAAAATTGTTGTTGACTATTGGTTTTATAAGTAGCCATTTGTGTTATATATATTGAATATATGGTTAACAATATAAATAACATTTTTTCATGAAACTTGTCAAATTTTAAGTGGTTATTTATTTTTGTTGAAAGCTCATTTATTATCTCTAAATTGTTAATAACATAAAGAAAGCATATTTTATATATGAAGTTAGACAACAATTTTTTGTTATTACTTTTTGAGATTAATTTATATACACTGACAATATAAAATAATTTTATACTATCAATTAATAGAAATATAAAAAAGTAACAAATTAAGGTAAACCTCTCATCATAGTGGATAATTGCTTATATGAGGTGCGATTTATAATATTTTTATTGGCTGATAGTATAAAGTTATTTTATACTGTTAGAATATACAAATTAAATTCTTTCTTTTTATTGAGCGATCATTTGTTTGTTTTTTGTTTTTGTGACTAAGATTTAAGTTAAGAGGAAGGCTTGCCCTACTTCAATGTCAGGGCAATGCTTTCAATGCTTTCAAAATTAATGAGCATTTATAAATGTATTTATAAATGATCCACTAATAGAAAAACCTAAGAATTAGACTGAAATTATAATGATATATAAGTAGAAAGCTGACCAAGTGAGTTAACTATGTTGGCTGCCATTTGTTAATTATGAGTGGCTAATAAATGAAAATAAAAAATTACAAAATATTTAAAATAAAAAACAGAGGAGTGTAACAAGAAAAGAATAGAAGACTTATCCATGAAAACTAGAAAAGAGTGTAATAAAAAAAAAAAAGAGTTATCCATTTATTAAGCATATTATTGTTTACCTATTAAAATTATTTAGTCTTTTTGCTTAAATAATTTTTATTAGGTCCTTTTTAATAATTTTAGTATAATTGATCATTTTTTTAATTAATCTTTGTTAATTGTCTTTAATAATAATTTTTCAGAATATTTTTATGTTTAATTTTTTATCCAAAAATATCTTTTCAGCACTCACAAAAAAATATATTTGGCTCAAATATATTTTTCATCCTTTAAAATTAGGGGTGCTTAAATCCAATCTAAATGAAACAAAAGCTAAAACTGATAAAAAAAAATTGAAAATCAATCAAAATAAGAAGAAGTTGGGTTTGGCTTGGTTCTTTTTGTGTGTGCATATATATATATATATATATATATATATATATATATATATATATATATATATATATATATTAGATCAAGTTTCAATTTTAATTTCTAAATCGATCCAAGTCCATTCAAGCCAATTAATATTATATAATATTATTTGCAATATTAAATTTATTATTTTATGTATAAAAAATTTAATATATCATATTTTTTAATTCATGTGTTATTTTTAATTAAATATTATTTTATAATTAATAAATTATTATTTTTTATTGTTTTATTTTTTCCTTTTAATTACTTAAATTACTTTTAATTTATAATATTCTAAAATTAATTTCTTTTAGTAAAAAACCAATCAAACCAATTTAATCCACATAAATAAAAAAATTGTTTGAATCATACAATTTAAACAAATGTAAATTACATTATTTGAACCAGTTTATATTTTAACTCAAAATTGATCTAAAACAAACTGTGAGCATTTATTTTAAAAATATAGTACTTCTTAGTTTTAACTTTTAACCCCCTTGAAATACTTTTGATCATTTTCAATCCTTTGTTTTCTAAAAGTGGTCATGAATAATCTTTGAGAAACTTAAAAAATTAGGTTTTTTCCTTTTTTTTTTTTGGTCGTCATGATAAAGTTATCTATACTACTTTGAAAAAAAAATGTTAGACTTCAACCATACTTTTTTTTTTATGAACTAAAATAAAAAAATGATTTAATTTATATGCATTATCAATGTAAAAAAATTTATATAGATATTTAATCATGTATTATCATATCAGTAACTTTTTTTATATAATTATTTACTACCTTAAAAATCTTACAAATAAAAATATTTAATTAAATAATAATATAAAACTCTTTTACACTGTCATTACATCGAAATTAATCTCATTAAAAAAAAGTGTTATGTTTTCAAAAATTAAAGAACCTATTTAAAACCAATCTTTAAATATAGAGTAAATCTATATTTTAACCCCTAAAAAATTTCCATTTTAATACTTTAATTCTTAAAAAATTAAATACATATAATTTAATCCTTGAGAGATTTTCCTTTGACATTTTAGTCTTTGTACTTGAAAAATTGTCTTTTAACATTTTAATCCTTAAACAATTAAATATATACACTTTAATATATTTCGAGATTTTCTATTTTTGACTATAAAATATAACCAGGGAAATAAATTTTAATAAAATATAATTTTTATTAATTATTTAATTTAAAATTTAAAAATTAATATAGTTGTTTAGATATTTACTATTTTAATTGTAATTATTTTTTAAATTTTGTTACATATAAATATAATTTATATTGAAAATAATTTTTTATTTATTTATATATTTTTATAATTATTTTTATTATTTTCATAAATATAAAAATGGGGGGAGAAAAGGGGGAGAGAAAGAGAGGAAAATCTTTACACATCAAAATTCAATTGGATTAATCTCACATTCCAAAATTTAGTTGAGTTGTACATCATATATCACATATATGTAATTATTTTCTTTATATATAATTAAGTTTATATTAAATATTCCTTTTTTTAAATACTATTAAATATCATATTCCAAGATTTTCATTAATGTGTTTGTGTTTCACAAACACATCAATGAAAATCTTGGAATGTGATATTTAATTGTATATTTTTTTAAAAAGAATATTTCATATAAACTTTATTATATATAATAAAAATAATATATATGCTTGTTTGAATGCTATTATTTTAATAAAAAATATTTTTAATAAAAAAATTATTTTTTGGCATTTTTCATATGTTTGGATAAAATTTTTTAATAAAAGAAAAGTCGCTAGAAAAAGTATAAAAAGATATTTTTTGAGAAACTATAATTTTTATCTTCTAGAAAAAAGATTTTTTTATAATATAAAATGATGTTTAAGGATAAAAGAAGATTTTTTTAATATTATATCTAAATATAAATTAATTTTATATCTAAACATAAAATTACTTTTAATTTTTTAGAAGATCTTTTAAAAAAATAATTTTAAAAAATATATTTTTATAGAAGTTCATCCAAATAAGCAAATGTATTACTCAGTTAAATCTTGGAATACGAGATTTATGTGATTGAATTTGATAATGTGAGATTATTTATAATAAAAATAATTATATATATGATGTATAATATGTATGCATTTAATCTTTGAAGGATTAAAATGTTAAAAAATTGTTTAGGAAATATAGTGTGTGCATTTAATAATTTAAGGACTAAAGTATTAAAAAAAAATTTCAAGAATTAAAGTGTATGAATTCAATTTTTTAAGAGCTAAAATATTAAAAAAAATTTATTCAAAAACTAAAGTATATGAATATTTTAAAAATTAAATTATTAAAATAAAATCTTCCAAAGTATAGGTTTGCTTTTAAATATATAAAATACCCATTTTAGGCGAACCGTGCACGGGTTAGCTTCGACATTTACTTTGTCAAATAAGTGGGTGGCCGAAAATGACGTCTCTCCATGATTTTGATTATTTAAACCAGACTCCACATCCCACACTATGCATTTTCGGATTGAACCGTGTGGAGTGCAAAATCTTATCCATGGACGATTGACTTTTATTGATATTATCCACACTTAACTATGTGCTTTTGGGATTTTTCTCTTTTTAGCAACATATTTACGTCTCTACATGATTTCCTATTTGTTTCACGGGCCTCGTGGAGTTTCACCATTGTCTTTTTGTTTAGATTTTTAAGATAGGTTAAAATTAAAAGACGAATTTACGCCAAATTAATATGCACCCTTTACTAGCTCCTGCCTGCAATCTTGTTATAAATTCCTTTGAAATTATAGTTTTTTATTTTTAAACTAATATTTTCTTACAAATTTTACTTGTGTTGATACTAAAGTTTGTATTTGAGTTGAACTAATTTCGATCTACCCTTTTTAATTTCCATTTTGGTGATATTAATTGAATTTAAATACAATTATTTTCCATAGAGTTTGTTGAAAAAAACATTTTTATAAACATTATTATTCTGAAAATAATAAAAACAGATCAAATCCACGGAGAATGGGGGAAAACTGAAATAGACAGACTGTAATGAAATTGGCGCCAAGACTCGTCGAGGTATATGTTTAATGTTTTACGATAAAAGAGAGAAAACTGAAAATGATGTAAAATAGCGCTTTGCTTTTGCGTTTTTTTTTTTCTCCCTATTTTTTTAACAACTAGCATTTTGCCTTAAATTATACAATAATAATTTTATTCCTATAATTAAACTCATATGCCCATTTCTTAGCAACATTTGATTAATTTAAATGATTTGGCACATGTTTTAAATAAGTAAGATCTCAAAATTGATTGTTATTATGAATAAAAAGAAAAAAGAACTGTGCTATAAGTGGGTATGAAAGTGATTTGGCCAAGGAAAATTTAAGCAAGGGCAGAAATTAAGAGGGCGTTTGTTTCAAAGTTTAAAATTATATTTTTGGAATTGTGATTCTTAGAAATATTATATGCCCAGAAATGTCATTTTTATATATTCTAAAACATTTGTTTATTTAGCAATAAAAATTCTTGAAAATATTCTTTGAGACTCTCAAGAATAAGTTAAAATTTTTTTGATTTATAATGCATATTGCTAGAAATATATATATATGAAAATTCTCAAAATATCCCTAAAATATTTCATTTTTTGTAATTGAGGAAAGTAATATAATTGAGGGATATTTTAATATTTTTTATAATATTTTGATTCTCATGATATAAAAATGTTTCTTTCTCAACCTCTATAATAAAAATAAAATACTATCTAAACATGGAAATATAATTTTTCTAGTGATAATTTTTGAAAATAATTTTATATAACTTAAAATAAACGCTCCCTAAAAGGGAGGATGAAATCATGTGGCTGGGATTTCTTCTATTTAAATTTGTGCAATCTGTATCGTTTGACATTTATGCTATTAATTATTATTTTAAAAAAATAGTACTAAAAGAGCTATCCCTTATAATAGGTTAATATGACTGGGGTCAGGTTACTTGAAATTCGGTAAGGTCTAAATTCGATTGATTTACACCAAAAACTATGCTGCTTAAATTCCTTGCACTTGAACACCTTTTTGAAAAAGATAGAAATAAAAAAAAAATAAATAAAACACTCAGACCAACCGCCTCTCCGCCTTTTTCTGTTTTCTTTACGCTAAAGAGTAAAAACAAGTATGTGTCATATATGGAACGGCGCAATGAAATATTTTTCTAAATTGTCTCAAGATTCAAGAGGAAAAGGTCTAGGGTAGAATGTGGCCGAGCAGTCAATAGGGAATAGAGTAGTTCTTTTGGCCAGATTACTTTCGGCTACATTTGGAGGCATTCGTTCGCGGAAATGAACGGTTAGATTTGACTTTCAACAGAGGGGGAAGGGAGGGGGTTTGAAATTCTTCTTTTTTCGTTAAATCTTTGAGGCATCTCTATTGTCATGATCAAAAGACCTTCTCAAAAGGTCAATAATTGTTGCCATGTTTGAATATGGATTAACTTTTTTTTTCTTTTTTGATAAGAAATTTTTTTTTATTCATTACCAAGCCCAATAACATTTACAAATTGAAAAAGACACTAATAAAAAATAAATCTAGTGATAGTCCATCCCAACTATTGGAGTAACATTAGTCTACTTGTGTGCTGCTATTAAATTCATTTTAATTAAAATCCAGCTCCTGATATTTTTCTTGTGCATTTTATGAGTTGATTTGTTAATAAGGGGTTGTATTGTTTATGTTTTACATATCAGTCCCTTGTGTTGCTTGATCGGAGGCGGGATAATCACATCGCCAGTGATAATGGTGGGGTTCGGGGAAAGAGTAAATTTGGTGGTCATTGGTGAACTGCACATCTTTATCAGTTGATGATCGTGGTAGAGGCGAAGTGGATGACAACAATGGAGTTGAGGAGAAATTTGACGAGTATCCCTAATCCCCAAATGTATTGTAGACTTCGCTTGAGAAAGGGTAAGTTCACAAAGCAGCTGGCGACGATGCCCTTGGCGACAAGACCGACCTTGATGTGGTCATCGAGGCTAAGGTTGAGGAGGAGGAAGAGGGCCTTCTCACAGAGTGCATTGTCATCATCGGAGTCGATGCAGGAGAGGAGTGGTGGGACGACTTTGGCAGAGGTGCAATAGAGTTTCAATCAAGGGGGAAGGGGGGGATTTTGGGTGTTCCAAGGCTTTATGATTTAACATTTCACACCACATCTATACCATTAATCTGGCATGTTCTTGAAGCACCATAGTTAGAGAGGTGCTTCACAACACTTGCTTATTGTGGATGCTATTATTCCATCCCCATCCGTATACGCACCTAATCATGCCATGGCGAAAGTGGAGGATTTCTTTTCTTTTCTTTTCTTTTTTTTATTGTAGCTTTGGATTTTAATGATCCAATTGAGAATTTATTTATGAGGGTGGATATGTTGGAATTGGCAATGAAGAAATTGATTTGTGCAGGTACGTTGTTCCTGTGTTTGCATGGTTTCTCCAATTGAGGTGGTGTTTTCAAATTTTTGATTGCAAGCATGATTAATATGAATATCCAACATATAATTGTTGGCATTGAGTCAAAGATTTCACTCCTGATTGAATATGAAGAGTTCTTGGTGGAGATTGCAAGCACAATGCTCTGTTGGAGGATGTATTCAAGAAAGCTGGCTATCATTTTGCCGCTGTTGGTGGATCATTAAAGAACAGATAATTAAAAATGACCTCCATTTATATAATATTTCTGCTTTCCTTACTTCCTTTTGTAGGATTCAGTCACATGTAGGATTTTATCATACACAAATAATGTCCTTGTATAGTGCAATATAAGATTGGGGGGAAAGAAGGGAATCTATTGAATTTGTTTATACTTTGTAGAAACTGTTCATGGAAAATTTTCAGTGGGCTTTGCTATTGCTGATGTAGCTTAATTGTTGTGATACTTTTCCTCAAGTGGTGCTGTTTGACACCATCTTATGTGACATTTATCGAATGATAAAATGTTTTTGCGGTAACTTTTGTGCTGGTGTGTTTATATCTCTAACGCCATGAACATCTACACGAATATTTTGGAAATTGAGTTATACAATGCATTGAATAATATTGGTGACTTGTGGTGGCATGTTCCAGATTAGGTGCTACAAGAGGTATGACTCTATGAGACAGCAAAAACATACAGTAACTCTTTGCAAAATAATAAGCTTAGGCCCTATTCTGCAATTTTAAAAGTTAAAAACTCGAGGTATATTTTATGACTTTTTGAGGGGACTAATATAACTCCAATAGTTGAGGCGAACCAATGAATTCGACTCCAAGAGACAAATATGTTTTATATTATAAACTAACTAAGGATCTGTGACTCTATTTCTTGCTCAAAGGCTATCCATACCTAATCATCTTTCATATCAGAAATCAATATGATCAATGTTGCAGTTTAAAAAATGTATTATGCATCTTTTTAAAATATATCTAAACAATTTTTTCATCTATAAGAGTATCAAAATAAAAATATCCATAAGAGGAAGCAAAAACACCCACAAAAATGATAATAAAAATAAAACAAGAGAATATCTAAGCAACAAAAAGAAAAGAAAAGAAAATGAAATGGAGAGGCTGCAACCAAAGATGAAAGATGGAGCCCCCTCGATGACACTCATACATGGAAAGATTAGAAAAAGAGAGAAGAGACAAAAATAAAAAAATAAAAATTAGGGTTTTATAGAGAACCTGGATCAATTCTTGCGGTGATTAATTATATATTCGTCATCTATATTTCAATTATTTTTCATTTTCCCAATCCTTGTTAACTTTGTGATATTATTTTGGTTTATACTCGAAAAAAAAAGTTTTTTCGTGTTGTACTTTTATTAATATTGTAATTTACTAATTATAGAAATTTAGACACTCTATCTATGCCAATTAAATTAATTAAGACGAAAATGATAAAGACGAAGACTTTGTATTTATTGATAAATTGAAGAATAAAATTAACAAGTTAAAAGATGAAACATAAAGATTAATAATTTCATATATATATATATATATATGAAAGAATTTAATTTTGATATAATATCCATTTAAAAAAACTTATACAAATATCTAATTACACATTGTTATATCAATGAAAATGTTTGATTTGATCACTCATTACTTTAAAAATTTTACAAATAAAAATATTACAATATACAATTTTTTGACACTTATCAATGCATCAAAATTTATCTTTATATGAAAAAGGAATGGAAATATAATGATAAATAAACTTAATTAACCTACTCACAACATAAGTACATAACATCGATTCATTCTCCCAAAGCATGGTAGCAGTCCCAAGGCTTTGTATGTTTATCGACCGCTGCTTCAAGCCTTCAACAGTGTTTACTGTTTAGTTGAAGGCATGTACGTTTGTTGAGGCTTGTTCTAAGATGGGCCATGTTACGATGATGCTACTTGGGGAGTTTTTGAAAAAATAAACACTATAAGGGTTATTCAGCCACTTTTATTAATATGTTTAATTTGTTTTTATACCCCTAATTAGTCAAGCTCTTCTCTTCATCTTCCGACGCCGATGTCGATGACGTACAAACACCGCCACCATCACCGTCATTTCTCCCTTCCAGGAATCGAGTCCTCATACGGGCTTCTTCTTTGTTCCGATCGACCTCCACCTAGTACGCGCTGTGGGATTACAGTGCGATGAAGTCCGACAGTGACGTCGTTTTGCAAAGAGAGGCACGACGATGACAATGGCCTCTGTTTGTGGTATCGAACGGTTCTAGGCTCCGATCGATGGATGCCACTGTTGCATACCTACATTGACCGTCACTGTCAAGATACAATGAACATTGTTTTTGTGATTTTTGTGGTTTTTTATTTGGAGCCGGAGCTTATGTGTGTTGTGTTGCAATTTTTATGGCATTTCGGGTGTGTTGGATTTTTTTTTTTTTTTAAGAATTTTAGTGTGAATTGAATTTTTTGCCAAAAAATCAGCTTATTAGTGTGGATTGGATTGGATTACAGTGCGATGAAGTCCGCCATTGTTGCATACCTACCATGACCATTGTTGCATACCTACCATGACCGTCACTCTCAAGATACAATGAACATTATTTTTGTGGTTTTTTATTTGCGGCCGGAATTTATGTGTGTTGTGTTGCAATTTTTATGGCATATTAGGGGTGTTAGATTTATTATTTTTTTAAGAATTTTAGTGTAGGTTAAATTTTTGACCAAAAAATCAATTTATTAGCCTTTTTCAATCCATATCTTATAAACCCTTTTCTTTTTCTTAACTCATGCAACATGGGATTTGTTATATCATCATTTTTTTTTTCTGTGTTTTTCCAACATGTTGCAGGCTTGCAAGTTGCAACAACGTCTCCTCAATGAACCTCGTCTCTACAATTTTCCACTTTAGTTGTCTCTACAATAAGAGTTTGTGCAAACGAATAATCTATTGAATGATATCTCGAGGAAAGCTACTGACAACTACATTTTCCATGACAACCATGGACACAGAGATGAGCAGTGAAAGTAATAAAGTTTTTTTAACAAAAGAACAATTATGAAAGCAATCTAGGCATAATATGGCAGCAATAATTAGCAAGGCACATAAGGATAGTAATACACAAAAGAGGAACACCAAAATAAGCAAAATAATTGTGGTTAAGTTAAAAAATTTCATATATATATATATATATATATATATATATTATGAAAATGAGGTTATATTGAATCCCTATCTAAGAATTGTATTAAATAAATATTATGAATATTCTTTAGTTTAGTTTTAATAAAAGACATAGAATTAAGGGATGAAAAAACACATTAATTTTTTTGTTTTAATTATTGAATTTTTCTTAAATATTGTAAGAATATATTCTAAATTAAATTTCAAATCTTTTAATTTGTGTATATTCTTTTCAATTTAATTTTAATAAAATTTTTATTTGAATTTTAATAAATTATGTTTGAATTTAATTTGTATGTACTAATAGTGCAAAAAAGTTTTATACTATTATCTAATAACATATTTATGTTAGTAAAACTTTGAAAATAATGAGTAGTTGAGTCAAATACCTTTGCTGATGTGGAAATACAGTTAGATATTTATATAAAAAAATTTTACACTGACAGTGTATATAAATTAAATTTATCATGTTTAATATAAAATGATATAATGGCATAATAAAGTTCTTTTTTAAATTATTATAATATGACTCTTATTATATAAATATTAAAAAATTTAGATATTTATAGAAAAAATTTAAACTACTTTTATCTAATATACTTAAAAATTTATAAATATTAACTTTAATTTTTCTAAAACCCGTGGATTGCGCGGGTCAAAAACGCTATTAATAGTAAGAATATAGTGAAGTCCACGGTCGTTGGTTAATATGGGAAGAAGGCGGAATTCAACGCCGTGTTACTTCAAGCCCAAAGAACAATCATCACATTTCGTGTACAAAAGTTATGGTAGCACAGACAAATTACTCGTAAATTCTTTACGGGCCAAATTTTTAATCATTTCGTGCTTTAATAGAAAACGGAAAGAAATACTTTTTCCTTCCGTTTTAAGTGTTTAATTAGAAAAAAAAAATCTTAAATTATATGTTATTTGAAACTTATGAGAAAGTATTAATTATTTTTTAATTTTTATTTTTATTTTTTTTCAATACTGTAAAGTAAAAGAACTGAGATTTAAGAAAAACAAAAATACGAGTAAATAAAAGAAAGAAAAAATAATCTAATTCAAATTATTTTTTATATTTATACCTATTTAATAATATTTAATTCTTATATAAAACCTCAAGCAAGGTTTAAAAATAGACAAATGGAGTAAAAAAACACTCAAATTTTAAATTATTATTAAAAGCTAAGTGAAGTCTGTCTTGATTTTGTTTAATGCACAAACAACAATATAAAATTATGAGGGGTTTTTAAAAATTGGACCCTAAAGCTTAGTTTAATACGCCGGGGACACTTTGCTAGCTAGCATCAATATAAAATTAAGGTTTTAAAAAATTAGACCATAAAGCTTAGTTTTCGTATAGCCGTCCCTATACGCATGGAAAACTTTGCCAGTATCATTATAATTTATAAAATTACGAGGGTTTTTAAAAATTGGACCCTAAAGCTCAGTTTAAGTTTAGCCGCCTGGTGCTAGTCTTACGTGAAAAAAGCAGCATTAATATAAATTATTGAACCACCTAACCACTAAGAATGTATGGGGTCTCAACTAGATTATATTATAAGCACACCTAAGCATAAGACTTACCTTATTCATTGTACTTCATATGTAATTAAGCCTTATATTTAAATTAAGCAGATTTCTTAGACCATTCTTTTTACAGAAGAAACATTTTATTGGTGCATTTTCTATTTCCTTTGCTAGATGTTTGATGTTTTCCATGCTTCTTAAAATTTCAAATTTTTCTTCGAATCAATAAACTTTTTAAACTTGCCTTTGTCAAAACTAGAAATGGCGTTATCTTGGGAAATTATATATGCAAACTCATTTTTCTCTCTTTATAGCCTTTCTGCTTCAGCAATACACTTGGAAATCTAATAATTCAAATCTCGATTTGGTTATAGACGCTGTAAGTTGTTTTTATTTATGTAAACCATGGTGGCAAGCATAAAGGGGTTTGATGTGGACCACAAAATTATCAGGCAAGGATATCTTATGAGTTTGGATTGTAAGTAAATAAATCATTTTCAAGATAAATTCCCTCACACCAATAATCTCATTATACCTTAAATTTAATTGTTCGCTCATATCCCTTGCTGCTTTAGCATTATCAAACACTTATACTGTTTTTCAATAGCATTCAGGAAATATTTTGCATTGGTAATTTTTGGTAAACCACTAAGTAATGTTAGCATTAGTTCTCTTCATAGCAATGAGACTAAGTTGATTTGCTATTCTTCACTTCGTACAGTGAGTCTTGATTTTAGGAGAGCTATTGTCGGGTTGGTTTTGACAATTCTTTTTCTCAGATAATGAGGTCTAAGTTCGTAATGTCCAAAGCAAACTCAAGGTCATATCTCGACTTCTTGAAATTAGACCCAACCAATTTTTCTATGGCAACATTCTTGTTGTTCAATGAAAAGGAAACTATTTGATGAAATGCAACATGATTAGGGGCGGTAAGAAAACCTATTTAGATGGGTCCCCATAGGGATTACCCACAATGGGACCGGGTATGGGGATTGTTTTAATTTGCACAGGGATGGAGACACGGTTTTCATTTATTACACGATGCAAGGATGTTCACTAAAACCCCACTTACATGTGAAATTACCTATATATACATATATGCCCCTAATTAGTTTTTCATTTTGACTATCTATATAGTTATATAGTTTAGATTTGCTTCTCTAATTTTTATAATAAATCCTCTTCTCACTTGATACACCCTTTACAGAGACAAACTCTCATACACATATCCAAACCCTAATAGAGACATTTATAATTTGGATTTTTCCAATTATTTATTATTATTATAATTATTGTTAAAACTATTAGATTTTGGTAATGTATTATCATTTTTAATTTGAATTGTGTTACGTTAATAGTGTTATAATAAATTATGGATATTATATATTTTTTATTTAGGTTTAAGAATAATTTTAATAAATTTTTCTCCTTTTTCTTTTTTTTTATTTACATAAATCCATAGATATCTATAGAAATATTTAACCTTGCAAAGAACAATAAATGAAGAATTGTGACGAGAATGCAGCAGGAGCAAGAAATAAATTTCTAAATTGGGATGAGAAACAAGAGACATATCCCAACTCCATAAACACCTATTGTCATCCCTAAACATGAAACCTAAACATGAAACCGAAAAAAAAGACTTTGAATAAATAAATTTATTTAAATTTATTGAACATATATCAAATTAGAGAATAATTTTACATTTATTCACCTTTAGACATGTAAATTTCTCAACCAAATCTCAAACAAATCTATTAATCAAATTAATTTTCGTTATTATCCTAACTTCAAGAAAAATTATTTCTTTATAATTGTTGCCATGTTGAGCCACTTCAGGAATAATCTCAACAACTAAAAATTTCCCTCCCAAAGTTATGAAAAACTTATCATCACCTTTAGCTCGTACCAAGTTTTATACAAAGTTGCGATCAAAACCTTAATGACGTAAAGAAAAAGAACAAAAAACTAAACGCTGGCAGGTAAACAAAAAATATTTTGAACAACATTGTACAGTATAAACAGCAATTTCTTTTCCATTTAACCAAAATAAAAAAAAAGGAACAACAACATTCATTTTTCTTCTGTACATTTGATTTCAGATTCTGGATCAGTGATAATACATTCATTCAAAATTTGTAAACACAGATTGACAGGCAAAGCACTGGCATGGGAGAGCTGCTAAAACAACATCCTACCTTTGATTACACAAAGGGTAGAAAACAATATTTACAGACCACAGCTCCCTCCTTTGATTGGCAACCGTTGCGGCCATATTTGCGCATCTCTGATGCGCTCAAACGCAACCCATCCTTAACGTCAATGCAAAGCAGCAGAAGCATAAGAGAGTAATTGATGGATCATCTCCTAAGGTGATCTCTCGTAAAGAAAGAATGTCTTAGAGCCTCCTTGGCTGTAAGTCTTTCAGAGGGGTCATATCTAAGTAACCCCTGCAAGAGATGTATAAGATCACCAGCTGAATGATCGACATGCTGCATTATAAGGTTCTGCAATTATTTGAGAAAAATAGTAAGAAGTGTAGTCAACATAAATCATTCAAATTCCTTTATATAGTATAATCACAAAGAAATAAATAACTAACAAACCTGTAGCCTAGGAAGCTTCATTACAGCTTTAATACTCTCCCTCGAGGTTGCACACTCTGGCCAGTCTAATCTACCCCTTCTAACATACTTCTCAGCATGTCGGCTAAGCATGTGAAAAAAAATTTAAAAAAAAAAATGAAAAAAGACTCGATGATTTTGTTGCAAAGATCAACCAATTGACAGCAAGGTTACATGGTAAGTCGCTTACTCAACTCTCTTCAACATGTGCTGAGGTAATGGACCAAGCACCCTCTCCATCATCGCAAGGTGCTCTAAATTCTCATGAGTCTGAAACAAAGCTTCACCCTGCAATAGCATCTCAACTTGAGGATAATGCCGGATACATGTGCTTTGGACAAAAATTTTCAAAGGGCCAAACATACCGTGCATAGCTCAACCAATATACATCCCACACTCCATATATCACATGGATAACTCCAGCCAAGTCCTACAAAATCATTGCAAAAATCAATTATAAAGCTGATATCATCATAATGTGATTTATCATCATGCAAACACAGAATTGGCTATGAAAGGCAGCATTTTTCCACAGCATTTGCTCCATACATACCAAGGATAACTTCAGGTGCCCTATAGTGACGAGTTGATACAATGTAATTTTGATCTTCTCGCTCATAAGTGGTGCTGCCAAAATCAATAACCTTTATAGCACTTGACTTAGGCATTCTCTTAAAATAGGAACTCGGTGATCTTGATGAACTCTGTTCAACAATTACAACAGATGTCAGCGACTGAATTCATACTGTTTCCAAAAGGGCATTGCCACACTTCATCTGATTTTCAATTGTCATACTTCAAACAGGAATTATGCTTTTAAATGATCATTTATATAGAGAAGTTTGGAAGTCATTTTACTTTGTCTTTCTAGAAATAAAATATAGACTCATGTCCAAATTAAAATAAGAACAAGAAAAGTACCTTGTAGTCAGGAACTTTGACATAATCGGGTGAAACTAGAAGTATGTTTTCAGGCTTCAGGTCAGTATGGATCATGCGCAAATCATGCATGACTGCAATTTTGAAAATATAGAAGCATGATCAGAAAGTTATCCCATAGTAACAAAATAATAGTCTGATGACATTTTACATATACAATAAACTTCTAAGGACCAATGCCAATAGGTTGTACTAGTATTGTCAGCCAACGATTATTAATAAGGTATAATAACTTGCACGATACAAAGAAAATAACATATAGAAATAGCTTAAAAGGAAACTACACACATGCTACACATTCCAACAGTTGTCTGCCAATCTCGCGGACAAGATCGATGGGAAATGAGCGATAATTGTTTTTCCGAAGAAAATCGTATAAGCTTGGTCCAAGTTTCTCAAACACCTGTTAAAACCATTTAAATTCACCGACATCTTAACCCCAAATTATTTGTGTATTGGGGAAATCAATCCATCACAAATCAATCAAATACTTACAATACAAATATGATTACGATAATCAAACCAGTTCCGTATTTGCACACAACTGCAAGGAATAAACCCATTTAACCATAGCAAAGGAATTAAAGATTTTACATTGTAGTAACATAAATGACAAAATAAAGCTAAAACTACTTACCGATTGCCTCCTTTATCATGTTTTCCAAGCTGCTGCAGCACCTCAATTTCTATCATGGCTGCTTCTCGATACTTCTTTACCCCACGAACAATTTTTATGGCAACCATTTCCTTCCTTTCTCTGTCCCAGCATTCTAAGACCTGTCCAAAAGTTCCTTCACCCATTTTGCTATAGATCCTATCTGCAACCACGACAAAGAACAAGTGTGAACTAAGGAGAATGCATAATGCCCGAAATGTTTTACACCTACAGACTTGCAAATAAGATTCCTACAACTGAAACAGGATTACTACAGTATTAACAATATATGACATTAAGTCCACATTTAAAAGTTAAAGGAGTGAGGATGCATACACATCTAAATGCTGAGTTTTTCCAACAAATAATGACACATCTAACTGACAAAATAAAGTTGGATTTGATCATGACATATATGAATGTAAATTTCTTAATGATGGTAAAGTGTAATTACAGCGAGAAGTTAAATTTTCTCCAAGCTCAAACATGTAATGCCCATCTTTGTCATCATCTCGCCAAGGGGGGGAACCATTTTGAGCAACACCCTTAACAGATAGAGAAATAGTGGTATGTTCTGAAGGACCCCTTGAAGGTGCATAGCTTGAAATAGTCCCAACCTCTTGTCCACAAAACAATCCTACCTGAGCCTACACATAGCCATCCATTCATGTACCACTCAAGAGTTAAAAATCAAAATTCCACCCCACCATCCTGACCCCCCTCCCAAAATAACAATGCCCTTCCCAACATCTCAGATTGTTTAAAAGAATGATATGTCGTTAGTTTGAAATAAATAAGCATGCTCAAGTACACAAATGAGTAGTCAAAAGCATAACAATTATAATAACAATAACTGAACATTCAAAGAACTGTGACATAATTCACATCAGATTATAATAGGTAATTCATTCCTCAAATTCCATTAAGATGAGATTCCATAGATTATAATGATAACATCCAAACGCATTTTTCAGCACAAAAGATACAATTTGCAAGGACAATCACTCGTATCAACATATTAAGCTTAATGATTAACGGAGGATCGGAAGATACAAAGCACAGAAAGTTATTTTTTAACAAAAGCTACATACATATTGCAACACAAAACAATGATTCACGTCAATAAAAGCCTCACAGCAAGGGTATTACAGTAAAAAGGCAACAAACTTCATATCCACAAGCGATATAGGATTCATCAAATCATGTTCCATACATATACAGAAACCACATATATCATTAAACCACGACCACAAATATCGTTATTTAACAGGCTAATAAATTCAAAAAATAAATAATTAAAAATCGTATCAACTCATTTACGCATACCCAGTTCAGAGATATGTATTAAACGACCAAAACCTAACAGATCCAACAAATAAAATAGAATAATCGTTCCATAAAATATTGGTAAACAATAGAAGCAACGTTACCTGAATCAAACATACCTAATCTACACAAATTCCACCAGATCTACATCCAGAAAAGTAAAACCACAAGAAAACGATATCAGATCTGAAATTTTATGATCAAAAGGATTTACCTTGGGGGTATCAGGGATGTCCCAGCCCAACCTCGCCCTCTTTCTGGGGCGCCGATCCATGTGAGTGTGGGGGAATTCGAAGACGCGCTCCATCTCCATGATTTCAAAGAACTGCGAAAACTTCAGAGGAGAGAATTGAGGTGAAAGACTCAGATGAAAGGAAAAATAACGTTTTTTTTTTTTTTTTTGCGAAAATAGCGCGTTTCTCAGGAACCCTAATTTTGACGCAAGGCTAATAATAACGACCTGTGGAGGTGGTGGAGATTAAATCTGACCGTCCACGTGTCACAATGGTGGAGCATCTTGGTTGAGTGGATCGTGCTGTCAACTTTGGACTGGGGTTGAATATGGGCCAGCCTTAAACCATGGTTTGGTTAGGTCTGGAGTAGCTGGAATGGAATAATCGGGGATGCCGACAGCTGGCGAATTGATGTGCCGTGATTTTAGCTATCTTCGTTTCGACTCCCACCTTAATTTTTTTAAAATGGTGTACAAATTTATAAATAAAAAGTTAAAGTATAATTTCGGGCTTTCGGCCCTAATAAATCAGTCCTACATATGTAATTATTTATAAAGAAATATCAACTGCCAATAGAAGTTATAATTTTGTGCATCTAAAGAGGTTGATAGAATATGATTTGGCTTTAATACGTGTTCTATTATCTTACTTTTGCCACCTAATAATTAAGCAAGTAAAATAATCAAATCATACTTTGCTACCGAAAGTATAATTCCAATTGATAGCAAGGACTTCTTTATACATAATTATATGTCTAACGACTAATTTAAGAATCCTTTTTAGGTAGGAACTAAATTTAAAATCAATGATATATATAAAAATTAAAATTAAATTTTAACCTAAATAAAAAGCAATATAGGTTTGCATTTTTGTGTAAAACAAATTATCTCTCTCCTCACGGACAATAGTACAAAACCCAATTTGTACCCTATAACATTGCTCATGATTTAATTAATAAAATCAATGATAATCTATTTAATTATTGTCCCTTCATAACAAAAGGGTATTTAGAAATTTTAGAGTTCTTTATATTTTCGGCAATTGAGATTAAAGTTAATATTAATATATTGTTAGTATAATTTTCTTTTATACAATCAATTAATTATATATAGTTACATCATTAAAATTGATTGACACTTAATATAATTATCCCAAAAGTTATATAAAAAATGGAGCGTTCTACAATTGTGCCACTTGAGTTTTGGATCATGGTGTCTTGGTGCTTTAATAGTAGATGAAAATGGTGCGTTGATGCACCTCCTTTTATGTAATATATTGTAATATTTTTTAAATTTAGTTAGATTAAAAATTATAGTTAAATATATTTGAAAATTTTATTTATGTGACACTTAAAAATTTTCAGTTAATTTCATAATTATATAAATAAAAATTATTCAATTTAAAAAATGATCAGATTTTATCTGTATAATATCCTTTATATTTCAGAAGTGATCATATTTTATCTATGTAATACTAAAAATTTTATCTGTATGATACTTAAAAGTTTTCAGTTAATTTTAGGATTATACAAATAAAAATGAGTCAATTCAAAAAATGATCAGATTTTATCTATATAATACCTGAAAACTTTATTTGTGTGATACCTATAAATTTTTAGTTAATTTCAAGATCTTGTGAAAAAAAATTGATTACTTCTAAAATGCATTTAACCATATTTTTTAAATTTAGGTAAATTAAAAAAATATTACATTATACTACATGGAAAGAGCTATATGTATACACCCTTTCGATTTATTATTAGATTTTGAGAATCATGATGGTCCTTAAAAAATTGAACAACATGTAAGTTTGTGCTTGGAAAAGTTATAAAACTAAAATTATTTCAATAATCATTTTTTTGTATAATTGATTATATGAAAATCAATTTATGTTTGGATACTTTGGCTAAAAAGAGGTTTTAAGATAATTTATTTTATTTAAATTGTATAAAAAAAGTTACTTTTGTATGGTAAAATGACTAAAAAAGATATAGAATGATTATTTATATTATATAATATTTGATACTTAGGATCAATTTGATAAAAATATAACAATTCTGAAATAATTAGCTTCTACTTATAATGATAAGTTCCAAAATATTGCTTATACTTATAAGTTATTTTTCAACTTAAAATTATCAATTTTAGATTATAATCTATTTCCAAAATTTAACCAAATATTATTATTTTTGCAAAACATTTCTTTTCCAAAAAAAAAAAAAAGGCAACCAAACATGCACTAAGTCTTTACCTATGAAAGATAGAATGTGATTTATTGAATGTATAAGGCAGTTTAGACCGATAATAAAGTGTTGGTGGCCCATGCTATCGTGTGGGTTAGTGTGGCTGGTCCATGCCTTATGTGTGGCCAAGCGGAGGAATCAGTACAGCATCTTTCCCTTTCGTGTGCTTTTATGCGCAATGCTTGCCCAATTCTGAGTGCAATGAACAACGACAGCGAGAGTGTCATGGAGTGGATTTGTAAACTTGCATCCCTATCCCTAAGGCATCAATGGAACGCAGTGAGTAGTTGGTACAATACATGGATGGTTTGCGAGGAGCCGGAGATGGCAATGCAAGAGCCGATTGTGCTGACGGTTTCTGTTTCTGAGGTGCTGTTCAATTAATGTTGATGTACAACTCCAATGTGGGACAACCTGTAGCATTTGGCCAGAGGATGCTCCATATTTCCTTGTGCCTATTTTGGACTTTGATTCTTCGAACTAATAAGATGAATTTTTCAGATAAAAAAAATACTTTACATGGACAGATAGATAGTATATTAAAATTAATTTCATTAAAAATATATCAAAATACATAGAATACACATTTTTTTAATATTTTCGAATATAATTTCATTAACTTGAGCAATTATTAATAAATCATTTTAAATACTATAATTTCATTCATTAATATTTTTATTTGTTCAAACTACTAGTATTCTAAGTTTTTGGTTTTTCAAAGATATCCTTCTTTCTATTATCACGAAATGAGACTAATCTTTTTTTAGTATAGTCAGACTTGTCTTCTCAATTGATATTTTTTTTAAGAATTAAATCAAGCTCTTTCTTAAAATTGTAATGTACATCTATCATTATGCCAACACCCTTGTTAGTTAGTTTTCTAAGTTTACTAGACTTAAAATAATCTAGTTTGAGTGCGATCAACCAACTATCGAGATAAAACTAGTATATTTTACATAATATATTTTAACCTTCATATGAAATAATGTTGTTTTTCATAAGTTTTCTTCCAAAAAGACCCCTCTCTTTATGAAGTTGTCCTTCATTTAAAAATGCTTTTTTATTTATTTATTCCATTTGACTTATTTATAGAATTGTACAAAATTACATTTAGCTTCTTTTTATAAACACTTGGATTTATCTCTGCTAATATAAAGGGGCTTTCCCTTAATAAATATCTTTTGATCTCCAATTTTAATTTTCCATTTATGCTCTTATAATTTATCTTTATTTATTGAAATGGGGTTAAAATTATCTATTGCATAATTTATTTATTTTTTTATAGTTATCTATTCATCTCTTGATAACTTCCAAGAAGATTTTTGGTATATAAGGGCCAAAGGGCTAACTTTCAGGCAAGTTTTGTGGTGCACCTAACTAACCACACACCAAATTTTAACCACATTAGAGAAATGTGGGTAAATGCATCGAGAGGATGTGGCAAAACCCAATTAACAGAGCATTGCATCTGCACTGCTCTACGACCTTGCACCATATTCGACAGCCACCTCCCTTCACATCTAGTCGACACCATCTGCAACGATGGTCCACCTACCTCAGCAGCAATAGTTGCACCACCATCAGCACCACCAACAAAGCATACACCAACATCCAAGCTGCAGTTGCAGAAGCCACTACCATGGTAGGAATTCATACACTCTGCCTTTCTCCCCCATCAACCCATCACACTCCATTATCGCCAATCCTCTCAACCCAACTCATCCACAGTTCAAAGCGCAAAGCCACAACCCCCAATAACATCAAAATCCCCAACAGCATCGACAGCGTTTTCGAGAAGCTCATGCTAGATTTGAAGGTTGCTACTAACAAGCTCAAAGTTTCGATCTTTTAGGAAGGTGGAGTCACCAACAAAAACTGCACTAGGCCATCGAATCTCAAGACTAGAAGAGCTGCATGCAAGGTACCATCGCACCTTGAAGAACAACAACACAATTAAGAACATTGATTTTGTCCCTAAAGCTGAATTGGGCGTGGCTAAGGAGAACCCCAAAAGTATAGTGTTGAAGAATATAGATGGGGTCAAGCTTTGTGATTGTAAAACACGGTGCACCTTCATTTTTCCACAAAAAGGTGTGTGGTGCACCATAGTTTCAAGGGAAAAAAGTTCAACCTTATTTTTAAATTTTCTACATTGTTGCACCACAGAACACGCCTAACTTTCAAGTGAAAAAAGTTCAATCGTATTTTTAAATTTTTAAAATCCTAATTAGAAAAGAAAAAGAAAAATTGTGCAATAAAAAATAATTAAATAAATTAATTCAAGAACTTCGTACTTATATATTTGAATTGCTTTTTTTAAATTTAAGTTTATTTTTTAAAAATAAATAAAAATAAATTTTAAAATTAAAACTAAAAATAAAAAAAGTGAATTGGTGGCTAACCATCCACTAGTTGTGCTAATAATTTTATAACGAGTGTAAGATATATGCTAAAAGAAAATTGTAACAACTAAACTTATTTATACCATCATCGGTTCATCACACCTTTTTTTTTTTTTTTTGATATAACGGTTGTTTGAAGTTATAAATTTATAGTTTTCGGTAAACTATCCGTGGCTATTAGTTCAATCATCGTCACATTAAAGCTAAGTAAATATTAACTAAGAATGTTTAGGGGAAATTGTAAAGTGAATTACTATAATTATACAAAGCGAAATGCTGTTCAGTATGAACCATTTTTCGTGCAGTGCCACACGAATGAGATGTCATCCGACTTGGCATCCAAAGTGGAGGAAATAAACCGGCTCTCTCAATTTTTTTAAAAAAAAAAAGAAAAAAGGGTGGGGGGGAGGGAAAGGAAAAAGCTTTACTACTCTAACTCCATCTAATCTCTCCATCTAACCTTCCCCAGAGTAAAACAAGTCATCGCCGTTGGGAAGGCCATCTGACAGGGTCCTCGTCGGCGTGGGTACCACCACATTTAGCCCCTCCTTCCTGAAACCGCCGCTGTGGCCAAGGAGGACAATAGGTCCACTCACGTGGTGGGATACTCGTATATCCAAAACCTGGAAGATATTCTCAATGTGGTGGGAAACTCATTTGTTAGTGCTCAACTGCCATGAAATTGATATATATAACAACGAGGTTCTTGAATTTGAGAAGCTTGACCATTACTACTACGGCATAAATGAGAAACTCTAACTCCTCCAATTATATGTAGTCTTACATTGTAGTTATTTCTTTCTTTGTTTACCATACCCAATTTTCTTCATTTACATGTTGACCGTACATTCTTTTTCTTTTTGCACACCAGGTATTGGACGAAATGACACAACCGGTGTAATGAAAGGCTTTGAGCTTGGGCTAGTGAAGAAAACTTGCGAATTTACATGTTAATCTCAGTTCTTTGTCATACTGAAGTAACTCTTAGCATCTTCTCTCCAAGAGGAAAGCTTCATGAATTTGCAAGATGCAAGTTTGGATCTTCATTATTTTCTCTCTTTGCAAATTGTTTGTGTAATTACAAGTGCATCTACTTAATATAACATTCATCTACATGAAATTACAATGCTATGATTGCAAGATTATTTAATTGAGTTACTTAACGACATGCTTTTGCAGTATGTGGTACTCAAGATATTTTATTTATCAATAAAATCAATCCTTCTTAAAGTCATTGAAACACAGTAGAGAAATAATACACATGCATTAGCATAATACTTTCCACTCCAGGTAATTAATTAGTATTATGTACTAATAAGGCTTTGGTTTGCACAATTGATATCTTTTATGTGAAACAAAAATGCTCATAAGTTTCCTTCAATGAAAGTTTGTTGCGTGGAACTCTATACTTTGTATCTTCAACTTCACTTGCAATATATTGACATAAGTTTTTTGATAAGGTTTGTGTCAATATATTGCAAGTAATCTGTAAGGTTTGTATCATAGCTTTATAGTGTTTACAAGTTATTTCTTGAATTTCCTGTTGTTGGTCCATTATCTTTTCTTTTCATTTCAATTTATCCATGGACATTAATTTAATTCTTAAGAAACAATAATTTAACAAACACCTTTCTTAGTCAATCTTTGCTTGTATTTTGATGGATATTGTTTTTGAATAATTTAACAATAGTTTTTTTGAATCTTAGGTTGAAACAAGCTTAAGAGGATTACAAAAGAAAATTGGAAGTCCCTTTTCTTTGTGATTGTTTGGTTTATTTGGCAGAATAGAAACATAGTGATTTTTGAACAAAACTAAAGCGGACTAGAATAGCTATAGTAAAGTAAAATTGGAGCTTTGTGGTTCTTTGGCTGTTGCATAAACATGTTATTTTCTATATATTTCATGATAGAAAATGGTGAGATGGTCCAAAATTGGTATTGAAGGTGTTTAAGGCAATGTTATGAGAAAACAAAGTAGCAACTTGAGTCAAAATAATTCTAGTATGCAGGAAGAATTAGTACAATCGAGATTGGTGGTGCAACATGTTCTACACTGCTGGTGACAATGCTTTTGTGTTAAAGTCCATTTAATTATTTTCTGAATCTAGAGCAACTTCTTTGCCATGCTGTTTTTCATTTCTATGTAAAAATTAGTCATCTTAATAAATTTCTTTATCAGCTTATAATAATTTATACTTGAGGAATTTCTGACCAGTTTCTAACTATTGTTACAATACACTTGCAGAAAATAATGATCACAAGGACCAGTTTCTCATTGTGATGACACCATGATGTGCTATTTGAAAACCAAGTTACCACTACAGTCCAAGAACTACAGAACTCACAAGGGTCTGCGACAAAATACTCAAGCTTTGCCACTAGGAACACAAATGTTTCTTATGTAATAAAGCTTAAAGTGCTTTAGGAATAGTTCCAGGGCGTCATTGTACTTACACTAGAATCAAGAGCCTATATCATGCTCAAAATGTTATTGTATTTACATTAACATAATATTTGAAAGCTTAATATATTGATAATACTTTTTGTGCAGTTCAAGTCTCAATCTATTTAATAATGAAAAGTGCAATTTTCTTTTAATAGCAACAAGTTAATGAAAAAATTAAAAAAAAACTAAATAATTCAAATATATCTTTGGCAAACAAGATCCTTCCAGATTAAACAAAGAAAAAAAAGGGTAAAACAAAATAAAGCCTACTAGATAAAAGCTATTCTACTCTTGCAACAACATCAACATCAACATTAGTAGAATTTGCAAGTATCCAATGACATTGACTCGCATCTCTAAGCTGCAACTGATTCATATCCTTATAACGATGGCTGATCATTCATGTTTTTAAGTTGTGACTTATCATTTAGCTCCTTAATCATTGGTTGATTGTTGATCAGGTGTTGTGCCTACAAAACAAAATAAATAAATTGGTGACCCTATACTTAAAGTTAAAATCATCAAATTATCAACATAAAGGACCAATACCTATAGAAGCTCAGAACACGTGATGTTATAGTTTAAGACTTGAGAATAATAAGGAACCTACAAAATAGATATTGTACTATGGTCAACTATTGTCATAATATAAATAAAAGAATAAAAATAAATCAAGTGCTTATATCTATATTTGTACCTAATTTACTACAGTAACAAGTTCATGATTTGGATTGAAGGGAGCTATATAGTTTGTAATATCGTGTCCATTCCTCCAAATGTGACTTTGCTCATTCTACACACACACACACACACACAAACATAAATGATTAATATGTAGTGTAATTATGATCATTTGAAATACACCTATTCAAACCTTTGCAATCAAACTTGAATAGAAAATCAAAGTAATATATTTTCCTTACATGAGTGTTCTCTTGTGTCTCAATTCTGTCAATAGTTTGAGATCCAAACACTTCTTCATTTTCATTTTCCTATAATGCAGTTGTACAAAAGTCCTATCATCAAATATCCAAATGTATATATATATGTAAGTTCCAACTAGAAAATTTTAAGGTCACCTTTTCTTTGCTCTGATGATTGTCACTTTTTTTGCTGTTTGTTTGAGTTTTTTTTCTTGCAAGCTTCTTCTTTACAATTTGATCAACTTTAGAAGCTTTCCTTTTCGACGGAGGACGCCCTTTACTTCAAGTCACTACAGAATCAAGAACTTTTGTCACTTGCTTTGAAACCAAAATACTAGCATCTTCAGATACCATTGACTCTTTAATCATCCCAGAAGATGTTTCTTCACCAAGTAACTCAATCTGCAAGTTCTTAATCCAATTCATTACTTTCAAGACATCATCATTGGTATTAATCCCTGAAGAAGCAACTTCATAAAAGGCATCACACACTTTATTGAGTCGTTGCAATTCAACATTTCCAACTAAATGATTGAAACCACATTTAATAATTGTGTGCCTTCGTTTTATATCCTTCCTCCAATGTGATAGAACATAACTAGGTGGCACTGATTCTGTTTTACCAGTGAGCTTAAGCACAGAAAGGATGTGTCTGCATAAGATACCTCTAAACTCAAAAAGACAACAGGTACATCGTAGTTCAAACTCTTTTTCATTGAAGGATACATTGAATGTTATATCCTTAATTTTTTTCATATACCTTCTTGCTTTCTACAACAGAAAATATTGAATTCAAACCTTCTGATCTCTCAAAGCAAGTATTACAATACATCATAGAAGCAACTTCTACCTGAAATTCTTTAAATTTTGCATTGATAAATGCTCTTTGGAATTGAGCCTCAAAGCCAAAGTGACTTACACAAGCAGTTACTGTATTGAATGAACCAAAATCAGCCAAGCTCTCCTTTTAAATTTTGTCTCTTAGTGCATTAACATATTGTTCAACAAATTGCTTCAATGTGGTCCTTGAGTTTACATAGCCATCAAAAAATGAGTTCATACTTTCACTTCGCTGGGTTGTTGACATTCCAGCCCAAAATATGTCTTTTACATACACAGGAACCCAACGATGTCGTTCATCATATAAACCCTTCAACCAATCATTATCATGTAGATTGTAATCCTCAATCATTTTTTCCTACCTCTCTATGAAATCAATTCTACTCAAAGAGTCATACACAGCACCATGCAAAATTGTTTTGATAGACTCATACTCAGAATGCCTACCTAACTTTTCAGGAACTTTTTTCATTAAATGCCATAAGCACCACCAGTGACGAGCTTTTGGAAAGACAACCTCAATTGCATTTTTCATTGCTCTATCCTGGTCAGTAATTATGGCATTTGGAGCGCACCCAGACATACATTCTAACCATGTTGTGAACAACCAAGTAAATGTTTTAGTATCCTCATTTGACAATAGAGATCAACCTAGCAAAATAGATTGTCCATGGTGATTTACTCCAACAAAAGGAGAAAAAGGCATGTCATACTTATTTGTCAAGTATGTGATGTCAAAAGTTATCACTTCTCCAAAATATTCATATGCAACTCTACATCTTGCATCTGCCCAAAATACATTTCGTAACCGACTTTCATCATCCACATCCATTACATAATAAAATTGACTATTTTGTTTTTGCATTCTAACAAAATAGTTCTGGATTGCTTAAGCATCTCCAATCCCAAGTCGTAGCCTCCTTATTTTGTCTATATAGTTTCTACAATCCTTTTCTCCAAATGTAAGATTCTCATATCCATTTGCTTCAACAAGTAGAGAACGAAAATTCCTGCTTACATTAACCCCAGCTTGATCATTAAGTTCTAGCCTCCTTTTTATGTGAGGCCCTAAATTTTTGTTGCATCTAAAAAATCGTGATTTAGTCGGGCTTAGCTCATGATTATGCTCAAGCACAACTCTTGAAACTATAACTGTTCCATCTAAATTCACAAATGCATTCAATCTAGCCTTACATTGTGTCTTTGTAACAGGATTTGGCTTCAAGAGATTCTTTGAATGGCTTACATACTTTCTTGCACGACTACAGGCAAGAGTGAAATATTTTTTTCCATCATCTCCATTTTTTGAACTTATTTTAGCAACTCCGAAACCCTTGGATTTACTATAGTTCATGTAGTACCTGGTAAGCTCATCTTTCGAATTAAATTTCATTCCAACTCTAGGTTCTTCATCTTCATTATCAACATTTGCCTCCAAATTATCATTATATTCTTGATTTTCTTCATTCATATCCTCTTCGTCAAAAGATATATATCTTGCTTCCACTAATACATTAAAATATAAATATAAATAAATAAATAGACTATTAATTAGATTAAATATAAAATTTCCATATGATTTATATAATAACAATAAATTATTTCTTATAGTTGAAACCTGAAATTGAAATAAGAAAAAAAGTGTTCTCTTACTTTAAAATCACACCCTCGGCAGTTTGCAATGGTGCGGTGTTCCTCTATCTCTGGAGCAATAATATGCAGGTACAATGAAGGCAACTGATGAGAAAAAAAAATGCTGAATAGAGCTGTAGCTAACCAATCCACAAGCAACAGTGAACAAATTGCAAGCGGCTGACTGCGTCGTTTGAGAAGGAAGAAAGAGGATTGTTTCTAAATTCTAATTTGGGGTATTTTATTTTTTTGTTATAATTAATCTGAAATATTTGAAAAAATATTAATGAAAAAGAAAAGAAATCACGTGCAGCTTTTATGACTTTACGCATCACGTGCAGGCTAGAGGGCTTATGCTTTTCCATCCACGTCAGTTCGTACATTTCGTGTCACACACCCTTCGTACTATATAGCAAAGCTGTTATACAAATAATAAATGATTGAGAAGTATACAAATATTTATAATTATTTTTAAATATGTAATAATCATTATATTTAAAATAAAATTTTAATATTTATCCCTAAACGGTTTGCATGTGTCTAGATTCGATAGTCCTTGGTTTCATTAGATAATTAGAAAGAGACAGAGGATTTATTTTCTTGGTGAGGTTGATCATGCAATGCCGTGTACGATGCTTATTTTAATTAACGAAATGTCAAATGTAAAAGGTGAAATCACGAATCAGACGCAGATATGTCACTTTCTACTTGCACAAGGTTGAACATGCGATGCAAATAATCAAAGCCCCCACCGCCTTCCCAGTTCCCACTGTTACTAGCTCAGAGTTGTATATGAGTGCTGCAAGTGCTCGTAGCACCTTCTGCACATCACATTGCGACATACAATGCTACTCATTATCTTGCCAATCTTCTCCATTTTGTTTCTGCTAATCAAATGGTATTCAAATTCCACAAGCAACGAAAGCTCACCCCCTTCTCCTCCAAAATTCCCGGTAATAGGGAATATCCATCAACTTGGCTTGTACCCTCATCGTACACTCCAATCTCTAGCCAAACAATATGGCCCCTTGATGCTCCTCCATCTTGGGAGGGTGCCAGTTCTTGTGGTTTCATCTGCTGATGCTGCCCGTGAGATCATGAAAACCCATGATCGAATCTTTACAAATAGGCCCCAAAGTAAAATGTTTGACATACTTCTATATGGCTCCAAAGATGTTTCAGCAGCCCCATATGGTGAGTACTGGAGGCAGATAAGGAGCATCAGTGTCTTGCATCTCCTCAGTGTGAAAAGGGTTCAGTCACTTCGTGTCGTGAGAGAGGAGGAAACTAACATACTGATGGAAAAAATCAGGCACTCCTCTTCTTCCTCTATACCAGCGAATTTAACTGAATTACTATCCACGGTTACCAACGACATAGTTTGTAGGGTCGCTTTGGGAAGAAAATATGGTGGAGAAAGTGGGAAGGAATTCAAAGAGTTGTTGATGGAGTTTACAGAGCTTCTTGGTAATTTTGTTGTTGGGGACTATGTACCATGGCTTGACTGGTTATCCCGTGTTTCTGGATTGTATGCTAGAGCAAACAGAGTGGCTACACGGTTCGATAAATTTTTGGACCAGGTAGTTGAGGAGCACATAAATCGACAGCAAGGAGCTAGCAATATTGAGCATGTTCGTTCAGACAGGGAAGGCCATAATGATTTTGTGGACGTTTTGCTTTGGATCCAAAGGACAAACACAATTGGATTTCCTGTTGACAGAACTGTGATTAAGGCCTTGCTATTGGTAAATATTAAGATCTATAAGTTACTGCCGTGCGTGCATGTGTGTCTGTTTTGTAGGTTATCTTAGCTAAACCAAACTAAAATGCTATTTGGGCGCCTCTTTTAACATCTCTGATTCTTTATGATTGCAAATAATCCATGTTATTTATTCGTAATATGAACTGAATTGTAAATTATTAACATAGTTTTTTACTTACAGCCTACAGGTATTCACAAGTTGTCTAATAGGCGTATACCTATAGAGCTAAGATGATACCTGCAAGTAGTATGGTTCTAATTAGTAACATCTACCACGAATTTAATTGACGAAAGCCCTTAGAGCACGCACTTGTTTGTGCTATAGTTTAGTTGTTTGCAAATTGAAAAAGTTCATCTCTTAAAGCCACAGCAAATCAATAAGAAGAATGAGTTTTAGCTTGGAGACCAATATTTATATAAAGAATGCAAGCTTACTGCATGGCACACACTGACCACGGATTTGGATTTGTTTTAGGATATGTTTGCTGCAGGTACGGACACTACATCTACGGCCCTAGAATGGGCAATGACAGAGCTCTTAAGGCATCCAATTGTGATGAAGAAAGTGCAAGATGAAGTGAGGAATGTGGCTGGTGATAGAACGCACCTAACTGAAGAGGATTTGGTTCACATGCACTACTTAAAGGCTGTGATTAAAGAAACTCTGCGCTTACATCCCCCAATCCCATTACTAGTCCCACGAGAAAGTATGCAAGATATCAAACTGCAGGGCTACCACATTGTTTCTGGCACACGAGTAATAATCAATGCTTGGACAATTGCAAGAGATGCTACATACTGGGACCAACCTGAAGAGTTCAAACCTGAGAGGTTCATGAATAGTTCAATAGATGTGAAAGGGAATGATTTCCAATTGATCCCATTTGGAGGAGGGAGGAGGGGTTGCCCAGGAACAATGTTTGCAATGGCTGTCAATGAGCTTGTGCTAGCCAACCTCCTTCACCAATTTAATTGGGCATTACCAGCAGGGGTGGAGACCTTGGACATGTCTGAAACAGTTGGCTTAACCATGCATAGAAAGAGTCCCCTTGTAACAGTTGCAGCCCCAAAGGAGTAGAAACAAGGGGAAAAAAAAATAAAGGAAACTCAAAATAACAAAAATAAGTTGTTGCATGCGATTTCAAGCGTGTTTGTTACATTTAAAAAATACATTTTGAAGTTTATCAAAATTCATCCTGTACAGTTTTAGGAAAAGTACTCCACTATTTTTTTTTTTAAAGGTTTCATTATCAAGGAGAGTTATTGTTGAATTTATAGAGAATAAAAGAGGAGAAGTGAAATATTATATTTGGAAGAAATATTTAGGCTCAAAATGCTTGCTATTTTCTAAGACTTTATTTTGTCTTTTGTTCCAATGCCATATTATCACATGGAAGCCACAATGCTACGCATTCCTATGCCGTACATATTTAGTAACATGATAGCTACATGTAACATCCTCCTTTTTATGAAATAATTCCTGTGAAGTAATATTGATGATTAATTTAAATATTTTAATTAATTTGTTTAAGCAGATTTTAAAAATAATTAATTAACTAAGTCTTAGATACTAAAATAAGATTGTAAATTAGCAATAGTTTTTCAAAAATTTACTAAAATAGAAACAATATTAAATTGTAATAAATAAAGTTATTTCTAACAATAGTGGTTAAATTTATCAAATTTAATTAAATAAAATTTTAAAAAAATAATAATAACCGATTATAATTTATAATGATAATATCTAATAATATTCCAATCTTAATTGATAAGATGAAAAAAAATAATAAATAATAAATAATAAAATAAAACAGTAGATGGTGAGGTGCAAAACTTGCCCCCACATAGCACTTGTGTTGCCTGTCTATATTAGGCCATGGGGTTCTCATATCTCATATTGGAAGCAAGTGGCAAGAAGCAAAATCATAAGTTTTGTCTATACATAACAGGTGGAATCGGTGCATCTATAGCCGGCCAATTCTTAGCAGTCCAATATGCTTCAATGTGGCTATATAAAGGGAAGTCTATACGTGATTGTAGTGCATCAATAAGAGGAAAAAAAAAAAGTGAGGGATTGCGAGTAAGAGAAGAGAAAGAATACTGGGTGAGTAAACTAAGAGAGTAAGGCTTTTATGTATACATAAAGAATACTGGGTGAGTAAAATAAGAGAGTAAGGCTTTTATGTATACTTAGAGAGTGTTATTGCGAGCAAAAGTGTGTTGTTGAGGTGAAAATTTGTGAGGAATTTACATTGACAATCGAGAGGAAGAAAGAGAGTGAGAAACTTGAAGCGAGAGTAGTGTGTAAGCAGAGTAGGAACAAAGAACTAAGAAAGGCCAAGAGTAAAAGCTCGTTGTGTCTATACCTCCTTCATCTCGATAAAGAATTTAAAGTTGAAGATAAATTTATTTTCAAAGTAAAATCATGGCTACATTTTATTATTATAAAGTGACTCATTTTTATATGTTTATTATTCTTAAGTTCACACATATTCTATAAGTTTATTATTTATTCTGTGTCAATTATATTTATGCATTTTGTCAAGGTTATTCTATTACTTGAGTTCTATTTATTTAAGGATGCATTATGTTAAGAACTCATCATGGTAGAAAACTTATTTAAAGAGAAGACATTTAAAACTTACAGCTAATCGAGATACAAAAATAGAGGTAGATTTACCTACCTTGGTTAATATGGTGTAATAATCTTGTTTTGTCTTTATAATATTATGAATAACACCAAAGGAGAGAAATTTTCTAAGAGTAAGCTTTTAAGTATGTGAGACAAACAGATAAAGAAAAGCGGAAATTAAAACAAAGATGTTATAAAATATAAAATATTTGCTTATTTAAGTTGCATGTAGAAAGACATCTAAGACTTACATTAACTTAGGCAGAGAGATGGATGTACTTTACTTGGTTAGTGTGGCATAAATATTTTGTTTTGCCACCACAATATTATGAGTAACACCAAGGGAGGGAAATTCCCTCAGGAGGCCTTTTGGTGATACGTGGGGCAAGTAGACCAAAAGAATGATGAAACTAAAGTAAAAATGTTATAATGCTCTCTTCTTTATGTTGATATAGAGTTTAAAAGAAAAGATATTATGATGCATACAAAACATGTAGATTTGCATAGCATGCTCTGATAAGTATTTATTGCTCATGTTATTATTGATAATTATATATATAAGTAATTTTCATATAAAGGTGATAGCCATGCTATTTTCTGTGAAAGACACAGTTGGAATCAACTATAGTTTTCAAATATTTATTTTTATAAAAAATTATAATTTACAAATTTCTTAAATTTAATTTACATTTTATATATAAATAATTTTCATAAAAAATTACTATAGTACAAAATTGTCATTTATTTATATTTGTATTAATTCTAAATTTTAAATCATACATTTAAATAATAAAATTAAAATCAAACTTAAAATTACAATTTATGTTCTAATTTTTAAACAAATCCAAGCATAAAATTAAAATTTCAAATCAATTCCAATTTTAATATCTATACAAACCAAATGAAAATATTTGAGCAACACAATTAGAAAATATTTTCTTAATTAAATTTGTGAATTAGATCCAATCAATAATAATTATTGATTATGAATGATATAATCAAGTAATAACTATTGATTACGAATAATATAATTAAGTAATAACTATTGATTATGAATAATATAATTATAAAGGTTAACACAAATGTTTTGTTATTTTATCCATTTGGAATTTATTTAAACAAATAAAACATGAGTTTTATGAGTAGACCAAATTTATAATTTTTTAATCCTAATCACTTACATCGATGAGTTAAATCATTATTGGCGTGCTTGTTGATCTATTAAACTAGTTCCATTTAAATTTAAATTCCTTATGTAGGTGACTTTTTTCAAATAAATGAATGCATTTATTATTTTTTTCTTTTTTAACTTAGTCTGCATTGTTTTTTATTTTACAAATAAGTGCAATTAATGTGAAATTAACCTAGTTATGACATATGTAGAGTCTCCTTATTATGTCTTCTGTTTCATTAATATTATAGATAGATTTCAAGGGAAAAAATGTGAGTACAATCAATTTTATTTGTGTCCTTTATCTGACTAAATTAAAAATAAATCAATTATTAAAATATTAAGGCTTACTTCAATTCAATAAAATAAACCACTTAAAAAAAAAAAAAGAAACAAATTCTTTAAGAATTAAGACTTCCCTCTATACACATGTCATCCTTACATACATTCTCTAGAATATTCCTATAATTATCCCTTCTTATCATTATGATGCAGCTTTGACAAGCATATCGGATCGTACAAGTAATAAAGTAGTGAGAAGATATCATTCTATTTAGGATAATTCAAGTATTGAGGTTAACTAAATTAAGTGTCAAGTTAAGCAATGAAAATAATTAAAAAGGTAATTAACAAATAAACAAAGAGAGCAAGTTAGAGGAACAAAACAAACATGGATAGTTACAAATCAAACTCAATGACAAAAGGTATTAAGGCTACTAATTTTATCTACTCATTAACTTTGTTGCCTTGAAGATCAATTATTCAATTACTATTTCTCTTAATTTATGGTCGGATTCCCTAATTTAACTACAAGCCTATCTCAAGATTATGTAATTCTCTGTTACTTAAAATAATTGGCTAATCTCTTAATACAACCTAGATTAAGGGAGGATAGGTTCTATGGATTCCCAACAAGGGCCACATCGGTTGCGTTTATGTATCTCTAATTTTCACTCAACCTATGGTGATTATAACATGAAGCTCTCTTCATAACTCCTCTTTCAAGTGATTGTAAAGCAACAAAACAATCAAGTGGTGATCAGGCACTCATAGTCATAACATTAAACCATGAAGAAACAGAAAATTGGATAACATCAAAATAGGAGTAACATTGTTAAGAGTAACTACATTAGTGCCCTAACATGAGAGGCTTAGTTCATAATGAAAATAAACTCATAAAATGTAGAAGAAAGTGCAATAATAAAGAAAGAATCCATTAAGAATAGAGGAAGTATAGAATTAAGATGAATGCAGATCTCTCCACTCTCAGGCTTCCATTACATGTTTGGAACCTTTAATCTTCACCTCTAATACTCTAATAGTTCTCCACATGGATTAGGCTTGTAAAGTGGCTAAAGAAGTATTGAGGACGATGTTAAAATCCTTTATATATGGCTCAGGATGTTCTCTTTATGAGATTGCTTTGCGTAATAGAATTTCCTGATTTAACGTAGCCACACTTGAGCTTACGATCTTGCGCTCAAGCATGCTTGCTTGATTCAAAATCTAGCTTCTTTGTCTCGAGGCTGCACTTGAGTATGCTTGGCTGTGCTTGATTGTGGTAGCTTGATATCGAACTTAGTGCTCTCTATCTCATGTCTATGCTCAAGCTTGTTGGGCTGTGCTCGAGTATGCTTCCAAAATACTGAAATCCTTCTTTTCTTCACTTGGGTTTTCATACCTTCAATTCAAAGGATCAAAATGAGTGAGAAAACTCTAGAAAACATGTAAGATTCACTAACAAGCAATTACACAACTAAATTCCTAATATGAAACTAAAATAACGCAAGACTACTATCTATTATGCATGAGAATCCTCAAAATTACAAGAAAAACACTAACAAATATAATTTTTATTGGAGAGTTATCACATTGCCACCCCCATGACATCAACCTGTTCCTCAAGGTTGCTAAAAAAGCAAAATAACAATTTCTTTTAGTGCCTAAAAATTATAAATCTTATAGGAACAAACTATTTTCTCTTTCTTTTTTATTTTTATTTTTAATCAAGTGCATGTAAAGCAAAATTCCACCAAGATCTCATTACTTGATTGGACTAACCCAAAATTGGCTTAGGCACCTAAACAACAAAATAATAACTTTCATAGCCTTGTCATCAAATCAGGCTTGGCCCATCAATGTCAATGAAGCATCCTTCCTTTCATGGTCTTGAAGTGGCCCATTAACCTAAATTCTAGATCGGGTCAGGTATGGTCCAACAAATGAACAATGTTTGAAAGTTCACAATTGTTGCCCTACCCTCCTGATGAAAATGCTACTGTCCCTTACTCCCCTTCCTTCTCTTCAACATCACTGCCAGCAAATAGGCGTGGTGTCGCCGCCTCTGCTATGGTTGTCGTTGACAGAACCCTGTCGATAGCTTGCATCTCCACATTGGTCGTCACTTGCATTCCTACCTACATCTCCACGATGCATCTCTTTCGCCACTGCATGTGCTTTTCTCTTGCTGTGGATGGGACTCAACTCGAACGAATTGAAGGTTTTGGACTCGCGGCTCCAGTCAAGTTCTAAACTCCTTTATGCCGGCCCTTTCTTTGTTGCATTGTACTACTTTCACTGCCAACCTCGTCATGGGCACTTCTTGCACCGTAGTCGCTGCATCCACTGTGGTGTGGTGGCAAAGGATAATTGGCTCTTAAAAGAATAGCTGCGAAAGTTGCTACAAATCTTGTTGACCCGTGATGGACGACATCAAGTCCACTCCTACATCGAGGATTTGGATCTGACATTTCACCGTGGTTGATGGCACTTTTGTCGATCTATGCTTTGGACGCAATTACTGCTATTGTTGAGACTGCTTTATCATTGTGAAATGCATCTTCTCTATCTTCTACCAATTTGGTTCCCTGCACAGATATGTTGTGCTGTGGTGGTGGATCGAGTGTGGTAATGGATATCCATGGTGGCAAGGACATGCCCCTACGTCTGTCCTCATTTAGAATTTTGAACCTTATCTCCATCCTCATGGCGGGTCTTGTTCTCTATTCCATGCGGATATTCGTGGATTTACATAAAAAAAGATTTAAAATCTAATAAAAAAAGAGAAAAATCTAAATAAAATATTCTCAAACTTAAATAAAATATTCACAAATATCTATAATTCATTATAATATTGTCCAACACAATACAATCTAAATTGAAAATGAAATATATGATACAAATTTATTAAAAGACAATTAGAAATATCTAAATCACAAAGGCATTAATATCATGATTACGATATTTTTTTAAATTATATATTTATATATACGAGGACATTTAAGTAATTCATATCAATAGGGATTTAGCGGGTCTTTATGGGGTGGGGGCCTCAGCCCCGTCTTGCCTCATTTATTAAATGGAGATTTTTTTTCATCCCCATGGGAGGCCAAATTTGTTTTTATCACTATCCTCATCATAGGTAATCCCTGTGGGTACCTGTTTTGGCAGGTTTTTTTTGCCATCATCAAGCACAAGTCTGATGAGGCATTGTTGTTAACACCATAACTAGGAAATGACATTATGTTAGGCACTAGATGTGTTGGTCTTGGGGCTAGGTTAAATAATCACTGATTGCGCTTCAGTTGACTTAGGAGTTATTGGTGGAAGGGTGACAAAATATGTGATTCGCGCTGTGTTATTGTTGTTGTTGATGTTGGATCTATTATTACACCTCTTTTGGATCACAAGATGTTGAGTTTTCCATCAATTTTATCTAATTAGTTGTGCATATAAGCAATGGCAGTTGCAAGCTTACTATAGGTGTAGTCAACAATATCATCTGCATCCATAGTGAGTTTGAAATAAAAGCACCAAATTGATACAAAAAGATGGTAAATTCCTTACTTTGAAGAAAGGTGACTTCGAGTAAAAAGAAAGTTAAAGATAGAACTAATGACTAATTATTTTCTTCCTTACTCAATCATTTCAAAGGATTATATATATAATAGTGCAAAGTATTATAGAACTTTCCCTTTATACACATGTCATCCTCACGTACATTCTCTAGAATATTCCTATGATTATCATAATCCAAAAATGAAAATTACAATGAATTAAGATTGTATTTGGCATATTACCTAACAAGATTATTAGTAATTTAGATTAGCACTCAAATAGATTGCTACTTTTTAAATTGCCGGTAATATTGCAATATAGTATTTGCGATATACAGGTAATTTAACTATCAATTCATATTATCTTATTTGGTATATAAAAAGTATTACTAAGTAATATGTACCTTTTACTAAAACACTCTCCAAACAAAATTGAATAATTATTACCATATTTTATTTTTCAAGTTATAAAAAATATATGCCTTTTACATTTTATTTTTATGTTACAATTTTAATGATGAATATAATACTTGGGTTCATGTATTAAAATAAAAAAAATGTAAAATCAATATACTATTAATTTTAAAAATAGATTTTGTTCCACATGTTAAGAAAATATCAAAAATATTAACTAAATATATATATGTATTAATTATTTTAGATATTTAATATACTATTTGGGTATTTCTCATAATATTTAATTGAAGGTCCGTGTATTGCGGTTGTTTAATTTTTTTCAAAAACTGAACTCATAAATAAAAGTAATGTCCAGTCTTATAATTTTATTTTTTTGAAAAAATGACTACATATATAAAATTAAACTAAGAATATTTTTTAGAAATAAATTCATAAATAAAATTAATGTTTGGTCTTGTAGTTTCTTTTAAAAAAAATGAATAAAGATTCAATTAAGAATATTTTTTAATTGAACTCATAAATAAAATTATTGTCTAGTTTTATTATTATTTATTTTTTTAAAAGATGACTATATACAAACTAATAACTTTCATTAAATGAACTTATAAATAAAATTAATGTTTGGTCTTATAATTATTTAAAAAATTACTATATATAGATTAAAAATATTTTTAAAAAATGAACTCATAAATAAAACTAAAGTCTGATCTTAATGTCTTATAATTTTCTTTTAAAAAAATGACTACACATGAAATAAGAATAAATAATATCAAAAATAAAAAATAATAATGGACACAATAAAAAAGAAAAAAGAGCAACACCAAAATTTTTAAAATATACAAGTTATCACTTTCTCCGACAAATTAAATTATCATTTTGAAGAACACGGTGAGAGGAGAAGACGAAGGAGGTGGAGACATGAAGCAGAAAAGGATGAAGTTGGAGTTACAAAGAGGGACGGGGGTAGATACAGTTTTAAGGTATTTTTATTTAAAAAAGAAGAAGATTGCTACATGGGTGAATCCACATAAACAGTCAGTCCCATGGGGGCTATGTACATTATTAGTATAAAGGCAAAGTGGATTGCTTTGAAAAGTTAGTTTGTGAGCAATAACCTCAACTAAACATGGTAATCATGTGAGTTCAAGCAATTTAAAGTTATATTATCAATAATCCAGATGGAGTATCAATACCAAATGCCTTCTAAGAGTTGTATTGCTACCTTGATGAGGAAGATAATGGCATTTGTATAAGTCAATTAAATATAACTGATAAGAAACAAATTCTTAATGTTAGGAACGATGCATGTGATTAAAATGTCTACCATGGATATGTGTAGCTATTGTGTTATTAATGTGTATGGTATGGAAAAATGTTGCTCTACCATGTGATTAATATGGCATTGGAAAAAAAATAAAGTTTTAGGAAATAGCAAGCATTTTGAGCCTAAGCATTTCTTCCACACATGTTGTTTCACTTCTCCTCTTATTCTATTGTCTATAAATTCAACAATTATATTAGAGTGGCACCATCCTCCATGACTTGTCCTATTACTTTGTGCTGAGTTGCTCTCTCAATTCATCCTACCAATGATATCCATCACATATGACTTTTTGGGTGTCTCTTTATCTTTCTCGGTAACTTTTCATCTTTTTTGGTGATTTTTTCATTTTTTTGGCAACTCTAACATTTTCTTTTTGTATTCAAGGCTTCAAAATGTTGTTCTTGTTGTCTGATATTACATTTTAGAAAATTTTCGTCGATGATTATTCCATCGAAGTCTCTCCCCTCTCTAATCATGCAATTTCCAAAAATGTTGTTTAAGCTAATGGTCATTCCAACTATCTTGTTATGTTGTTTTTTCAAACATATCCAGCATCTCTGAGTTGCCCTATTAGCTTTTTATGGAGTTTATTTTATATTTTTTTTTCTTGTTTTTAAGGGTTCTTTTATAACTAGCTTAAAACTTGGTAAGCTTTATCTTGAGGGACAATGTTAGAAATGATGCATATGATTAATATATTTATTGTTGTTGGAATGTGTAGTGTAATGCCCATTCATGGAAAGCTAATGGCATGAAAGCAAATATAGAAAATTTGATATTTGACCTAGATATACTTGAGAACATCAGGGTATCAAGTAATAAAACAACACAATCCTATTGATTGTATATTGGATATCTCTAAAGCCAAAAATAAAAACTATAGTTTTTCCCAATCCTCCCTCATGCATCTCTAGTGATTTGAAGGAGTCTACCTTTTTTGGGGTGTTATTTGACTATTCTAAAACTATGAGGAATATATTTTCATTAATATGATAGATAGGATATAAATAAAAAATTTAATGAGGATCATAATTCATATAATATGGGTTTGGAATTAAGAACTCATCTTAATTATTTTTCAATTCCAATGAATTGGTACATGGAATTATAATTTCAATTCTATATATTATTTCAAAAATAAAAATAAGAATTGAGAAACTAAATTCCAATCTCAAACTTTAATTTCATGCCCAATTCTAGATGTGAAACAGGACAAGCTAAACAATGCCAAATAGTTGTACTTAAAATAAGTTTTGCATCCATGAGCAGAAGGATTGAAATTCGTAATTACCAATAACAAAAAGGTAACTTTTACATAAAAAATGGACCTTTTTTTACCTCACTAAAAATCTGCATTTTTATTGCTTATTTTTAAATGATAAATGCACAAGGATTGTTTGATTAATAATTATGTTTTTGTGGTATATAGTTATGCATATATGTAAATTTGATACTTAAATTCATTTACAATAGATATTAATATTATATAAAAATTATTATTATTATTATTATTATTATTATTAATTCCTATATTCATTGTCTAAGTTATTATGTTTATTTACAACTTCACATAGCCTTAGACATTTTACTTTTAATTTAATATTTATTTTTCTTATCAAATGTATTGCACAGATTCAAAATACCAGTAATGAAAATATAAATAGATAAATTAATAGTAATATAACTAATTACATCATAAAAATATTTTTTCTAAAATTAATCAATTTCACCTTTAGTAGATTTATTGTTATGACTTTATATCGATTAGGTGTTATGCGTAGATAATTAATAAAAAAAATTGAATAATTTCAATAGTTTGAATTATTATACAATAATATGGAGCATAAATAAAAAAAAAAAGATTAACATGCATGATTAAAGTTGACTTTAATAAAAAAAAAAAGTTTAGGTTAGGGCAATTTAAGAAATGAAAATATGATCAATTAATAAATAGTGTAAACAGTAATTGAGAATACCAATACTCCCGCCATAATTTATAATATTATAAATTTAAATTTTTTTAAAACCATTTAAACCGATAAAAATTGAAACAAATTGAATTGTATTCAACATTTAATTTAATATTGATCAATCCAAATTATAATAAATTATATTATTTGAATCAGATTGATTTTTCACTCAAAATTGATTTAAGTCGAATCACAAATATATCTAGAGATGAAAAAGCAAGAAAGAAAATAATTAGCCAATAATTTCCATATTTAGCTTTCTATTTATATTAGGAGATCTCCTTATCTCGAAGTGAGGAATTTACCATTTTAAAAGATTTCAACTTACTCTATAATGAGTAATTTTTACTTTTATTTTATCTACTTTAATAACTGCTTTCATTTAATTTTTCTCACTTATACAATATTCGCGAGCAAGTAAAAATAAAAATATTTAATTGAATAGATAAGAATTTGTGTGTGACACGCATACACTCCACTAAGTTGGCCGTGTATGCTAGGAACTTGATACATGTGCATAGGCAACTTTGTTTTAATTCATGTGGATATACCTGCAAGGCAGGATTCGAAACTTGCAGGGCAGGTCAAACTATTGCTCATTCAAGCATGTTCATTTCTCTCCAAAACACCAATATAACAATGCTCTCTTGCACATTCTTTGTTTTCCTTACACTCCTTTTCATCTTGTCACTAATCAAACAGTTGAGAAAACCTGAAGTAGAAAAGAGGCTGCCTCCTGGGCCAAGAAGACTACCCTTCATTGGCAACCTACAACAGCTTGGTGGGTTGCCCCATCGATCCCTTCAACAACTGTCAAGTCAGCATGGACCCCTCATGTTCTTGCAGCTGGGTTCAACACCTACCTTGGTTGTCTCCTCTTCCGACATGGCCAAAGAGATTTTCAAGAACCATGATTTGGTTTTCTCTGGCAAGCCTATATTATATGCTGCAAACCGCATAGGATATAACGGTTCAGCTGTGGCTTTTGCTCCTTTTGGTGAGTACTGGAAGGAAATCAGGAAAATTGTAATCTTGGAATTGTTGAGTTGAAGGAGGGTTCAATCATTTCAAGCTGTGAGGTTTGAAGAGGTCAAACTTCTGCTCCATTCCATGTCTCTTTCTTGTGGTCCTGTTAACTTAAGTGAATTGACCCTTTCCCTAACTAACAACGTTATTTGCCGGATTGCTTTCGGAAAAAGGTACGAGGGTGGAGAAGGTAATGATGCAAGCAAGTTTTATGAAATACTTAGAGAAACACAGGAGTTGTTGGGAGGATTCTGTCTAGCTGACTTCTTTCCGCGGTTGGGGTGACTCAACAAGTTCAATGGCCTTGAAAGTAGGCTACAGAAGAACTTCAGAGAGTTGGATAACTTCTATGACAAAGTGATTAAGGAGCATGTCAATGACTATGATGAGAGGCTAGGAGTAGAGCATGAAGATCTTGTTGATGTACTTCTTCAAGTTCAAAAGGATCAAAATCAAGCAATTGCCATCAGTGATGACCAAATCAAGGGTGTCGTAACGGAACGTATACAATAAAATGCTAGAGATTCAAATTTTTTGCCAAAATTAATTTGTTGGAATGATACCATATATTTGTCGATAATTTGATTGATGAGTTATTTTGTTCTATCTACCAAGCACCTTATTTTCTATCAAAAAATCTAATAATTATTTTGACTAGGTAGCACTTCTCGCGTGTGTGTAACTGTGTATACATATACCAACTACCCTTATTTTAAATCAAAAAATATAATAATTGTTTCGACTAGGTAGCCCTGCTCGTGTGTGTATATATTTAAATATTTTTCGGCCATTTCTACATGCACCTCCTAACTTTAGGTGTGCTATACACATTTTATGATCTAACAGTAAAAAATATAAGGCATATCGATATATTGAATTATTTGTAATATATTATAGTAATTCTTTAATATAGCTAAATTTTAGAATTGTGACTAAATAAATTTTTGAAATGATTATGATGCCCAAAAAATTCTATTTAATTTTACAATTATGAAGATAAAATTTGGTTATCAATAAAATACATTTAACCATATTTTTTTAATTTCAAAAGTGATCAAATTTTATCTATATGATATACCCCAAACAATTTTGTTTAATTATAAGATCATAGATAAAATCTAGTCATTTTTAAGAATATGCAACTGCATTTTTAAAATCTTACTAAACTAATGAATTAATATAGATAATTTGATATATCAATACACCTTGTGATCTTGACCCTCAGATCACAAGGCATGTGGTGCCCAGCATGATAGTTAGATATAAAACCTTTTACTTAATATTCTTGCTGGGATATATATGTAGGACATTTTTTTAGCTGGAACCGACACTGCTTCAGCCACAATGATATGGACATTGTCTGAGCTGATAAGGAATCCCGAGGCAATGAAAAGAGCACGTGAAGAGGTAAGAGAAGTTGCCAAGAAAAAGAAGATGGTGGAAGAGAGTGATACCTCAAGTTAGTAGTGAAGGAGGCACTTAGAGTCCATCCACCAGCACCATTACTTCTGCCAAGAGAGACTACCGAGACTTGCATGATCAAAGGGTATGAAATTCCAGCAAAAACAAGGGTGTTTATCAATGCAAAAACAATAGCAATGGATCCAACTTGTTGGGAGAACCCAAACGAGTTCTTACCAGAGAGATTCCTTGATAGTCCAATCGATTTCAGAGGACAACACTTTGAGATGTTGCCATTTGGAGCAGGCCGGAGGGGTTGCCCCGGAGTGAACTTTGCCCTGCCACTAATTGAGCTTGCACTAGCAAATCTTCTGTTTCATTTTGACTGGGAACTGCTGCACGGACTTTAAAGAGAAGACCTTCATATGGAAGAAGCATTTGGCATTACAATGCACAAGAAAGCTCATCTTTCGCTGAAAGCCATTCCCTTCCACGCGTAGGTTTTTTCTTTTTTTTTTAGGTGTTCTTCAAAAATTTAGATTTATGCTTAATATAAGAGGAATCAAGTAGAGAGGCTCATGGTATGGATGATGATTGATAATTTTCTTTAATTTTGGCAATAGTGGTTGAAGTTTCTGATGATACATCCATGATTTCTTCTTATAGTATATTTATGCACGATACATCATTTATTAATGAAGTGTCTACCAATGAGCATATAGCTCAATTGGCAGAGGATTGTATCAACTTAATCAGAGATCTTATGTTGGAACTCTAGATATGTAGTTGCGTTAAAACTCGGAAGGGAGAGTTTTGCCATCCAAATAATCCTATCCAACTCGCGTAGGATTGCCTCTAATAAAAAGATACATGCGGTTTCAACAAAAAATGAAGTGTCTAAATTAATATTGACATGATTGGCATTGTTTACCCAAAATTTTCTCCGATACATATTTATAGATTTGTACAAAATTATGTTTAGTCTTTTCTATATATAAACATTCGCATTCATTGTGACAATAATTGAAACTAAGCTTATTTTAATAATCATCAGCTCATGACACCTTCTTTTGATATAATGGCACTATGAAGTTATAAGTTTATAGTAATTTGCTGTAAACTATCCGTGGCTATTGGTTCAATCATCGTGACCTTTTTCGTTAATAACTAAATATGTTTAAAGGAATTTGTAAAGTTAAGAATTTAATTTTGATATGCTATCAGTAAATTTTTTTTTTTATAGATATATCAATTTATGTATTGTCACATTAGTAAAAATATTTGACTCAACCACCGATCATTATCTTAAAAATCTTGCAAATAAAAATATATGATTGAATAATAATATAAAATACTTTTAAACTAACAATACATCAAAATTAATCTTAAAAGGTAATTACTATAATTGTATAAATAATAAATGGTTGAGAGGTACATAAAGATTATTTATTTTACATCTTTAAATAAATAATAAGATGTATACATAAAATTTTTATAATTATTTTTAATATATAATTATTTAGTAATTATTATTTTCAAAATAAAATTTTAATATTTATCTGGAAATCGTTTCTATGTGTCTAGAATCTAGATTTTTCTTGGCTTCTTTGAGATAGTTAACAACAGAGGGATTTTTTCTTGGTCATTTTTGTCTCTAGTGCTCCAATCATGTTAATCATGCAATGCCGTCTATTATATGTTACTTTTTCTGAGAGTATATTAGATGCCGAATGATTCTTCCATCCTCTATCGAGGAAGAGGTTTTTTGTCCTCCACGACATTTTTAACCATTTATTTAATTTTTTATTATTATTTTTTACTTATACTTTTACTTATTTTGTGGTTAAGAGTACATGTAGAGGAGGAAAAACTCTTCCTCCATAAATATATAAGAATTTTTCATTAGGCGCTACCGGAGCAAGAAATTTTTTTTGATATATTTTATTTATAATTTGGCATTTTAATCATTTAATTTAAAATGCAATAAAAACACTAGTAGTGATTTCATGTAATGAAAGATGAGTTGAACTTTTAAGTAGAGGATGAAAATTCAAACTTTGGCGAAGGCAGTTATTAAGAGTGTCTTAATCCCGATTTAATGTTACAATTAGAGTTCGATATACAGGCCAAAATCCATGAATTAGTCAATTTAACCCACAATTTGTCTGAGTTAGGATCGAATATTTTTTTAATATGTTAATTCAAGAATTTTTTTGGCCTTTTCCACTTAACCCATGATTTAAACGGGCTAAGTCTGACCCACGTATTATTATTTTCAGACGCTAAATATAATATATTTAATTTGATTGAACACTGTAACACAACTTCTAGCTTTAACGTAATGGTAAGAGTACTGTGCCATAGTCCTAAGGACCTGCGTTCAAGTCTCATATATATTGTGAACCAACCCGATCTAATCCGGTCTACGTATATGTGGTCATTGCAAATAGGGGTATGCGGACCGGGCTGCCCGCATACCCTCCTCTAGTCACAATTCTATCTTTTATAAGGTTCAACATGCCGTGTGAATTATCCAAGTGGGGCTCCCACCACCAACCAACTTTTCTAGCCTAAAGTGTTTTACATGCATATTGCAGGTGCTCGTAGCACATCACACAGCGACATACAATGCTGCTCATTATCTTGCCAATCCTCTCAATTTTGTTTCTGCTAATGAAATGGTGTTCAAATTCCACACGCAGCGAAAGCTCGCCCCCTTCTCCCCCAGAATTCCCTATAATAGGAAATATCCATCAACTTGGCTTGTACCCTCAGCGCACACTCCAGACTCTAGCCAAACGATATGGCCCCTTGATGCTCCTCCATCTTGAGAGGGTGCCAGTTCTTGTTGTCTCATCTGCTGATGCTGGCCGTGAGATCATGAAAACCCATGATCTCATCTTTGCGACAAGGCCCCAAAGAAAATTGTTTCACATACTCGTATATGGTTCCAAAGATATCGCAACAGCCCCATATGGTGACTACTGGAGGCAGTTAAGAAGCATCTGTGTCTTGCATCTCCTCAGTGTGAAAATGGTTCAGTCATTTCGTGCCGTGAGAGAGAAGGAAACTGCCATGATGATGGAAAAAATCAGGCACTCTTCTTCCTCCTCCTTACCAGTTAATTTAAGTGGATTACTCTCCATGATTTCCCATGATATAGTTTGTAGGGTAGCTTTCGGAAGAAAATATGGTGGAGAAACTGGAAAGGAATTAAAAGAGGTGTTGATGGAGTTTACAGAGCTACTTGGTACTTTTGTTGTAGGGGAGTATATACCTTGGTTTGACTGGTTGACCAGTGTGTCTGGATTGTATGCTAGAGCAAACAGAGTGGCTACACGGTTCGATAAATTTTTGGACCAAGTAGTTGAGGAGCATATAAATCGACAGCAAGGATCTAGCAATATTGAGCATGTTCGTTCAGAAACTGAAGGCCATAGTGATTTTGTCGACGTTTTGCTTGAAATCCAAAGGACAAACACAACTGGCTTTCCTGTTGACAGAACTGTGATAAAGGCTTTGATACTGGTAAATATAAGATCTATGAGTTACAGTCGCCGGTGCGTGTGTTTTGTGTGTGAGTGATGTTGCATCTCCCTGTCTGTTGTGAATCGAGAGGAGCCCATACCAAATCAAAATGCTATTTGGGCACATCTTTTTAGCATCTCTGATTCTCTATGCTTGTGAAAATAATCCATGTTATTCAGTGGTGATATGTTTTTGAATTGTGATGATAAATTAAAATTTTATTCAACAATCATAAAAGATTATTAACATAGAATTTATTACTAACAGCTAGAAAAAGTTGTTAAATAGACGTTTTACTACCGATTCAAAAAAGATGCTTGAAAGTAGTATTATTCAAATAAATAACAAATTCTTCCACAAATATAAGTGAAGGAAGCCGAGAATGGACTTACATATTTAGTAGTGACGAGGGATTTGAGTAATTTGTATAAAGTTATATGTTTAAATTTCAATCCTACTTATGTATCTAAAAAAGAGTGTACTTGTTAATGCTTTATACATCTCATTGTTAAAATTGTTTGCAAAATTAAAAGTTAAATTCTTAAAGCCACAACTAAGTGATAAGAAAAATTAGTTTTGGCTTGAAGAATAATGTTAAGATGCACATTGTGTTCTACTGTATGGCACGTATTGACCTCAGAAATGTATAAGTTTTAGGATGTGTTTACTGCAGGTACGGACACTACATCTACGGTCCTAGAGTGGGCAATGACAGAGCTCTTAAGGCATCCTGTTGTGATGAAGAAAGTGCAAGATGAAGGGAGGAATGTGGCTGGTGATAGAACGCACCTAACTGAAGAGGATTTGGTTCACGTGCACTACTTAAAGGGTGTGGTTAAAGAAACTCTGCGCCTACATACCCCCGTTCCATTACTCGTCCCACGAGAAGCCATGCAAGATATCAAACTACAGGGCTACCACATTGTATCTGGCACACGAGTATTTGTCAATGCTTGGGCAATTGCAAGAGATCCTACACACTGGGACCGACCCGAAGAGTTCAAACCTGAGAGGTTCATGAATAGTTCAATAGATGTGAAAGGAAATGATTTCCAATTGATCCCCTTTGGAGGAGGGAGGAGGGGTTGCCCAGGAACAACGTTTGCTATGGTTATCATTGAGCTTGTGCTAGCCAACCTCCTACACCAATTTGATTGGGCATTACCAGCAGGGGTGGAGACCTTGGATATGTCCGAATCAGTTGGCTTAACCATTCATAGAAAAACTCCTCTTGTTGCAGTTGCAGCCCCAAAGATGTAAATAAGGGGTAAAATAATCAAAAAGAAAAATAAAAATAACAAAAATAAGTTGTGACAAGTGCCTTGTAAATATTTTGTTTTTGGGAAAGTACTCGTGCCACTTCTTTTTTTAAGGTTTCATTGTCAAGAAGATTTATTATGTATGTATTGCTTATATTAATTTTATGTAGTTGTCTTCTAAATATTTCATACTCTTAAGTCATATCCTTAAAGATACCAGTGCAACTACCGATTCGTTACAATTTTGATTCTTAGATTGCACTCGATTACTCTTCTGAAAATGAAACCCATTGATACATGATCATCATGTCGAAAGATTTATTATTTCGATAAGCAGCTTTCTTTTCATTCATGCGGATAGACTAGCAGCGCAGGATTCAAAACTTTGCTCAGAGGATCGTACGGATTATGCTCGTTCAAGCATGTTCCTTTCTCTCCAACACCAATACCAACGATCTCTTGCACGTTCTGTTTTCCTTACACTCCTTTTCACCTTGTCATTGATCAAACAGTTGAGAAAGCCAGCTTTTTTTGTGTGTGTGTGTGGGGAGAGGGGGGGCTGAGAAAGCCTGCTTTTTTTGCCTTTCTTTTTGGTCTTCTCAAAGATTTGGATTTGTGCTTAATATAAGAGGGATCATTAATCAAGTAGAAAGGTTTAGGGTATAGATGATGCATGATAATTTTCTTTAATGTTGGAAATAGTGGTTGAAGTTTGTGATAATACATCCATGCTTTCTTATAGATTTGCACGGTACAGCATTAATTCTTGATTTTTTAGGAAAAAATTTATGAAAATTGATTTTCAATAGCGAATGTATGATTAATCATTGAGACATATATCCTAAGTAAGCGTTGTTATCCATGAGTATATTGACGTAAGCGATGAGAAATTCTTAAATACTTTAGAGGTATGAAAAAAATTATTACCCTATAATATTTGGTATAGAATCAATTTGATTAGTTTAAATAATTTGATATTTATTACTTTTAAATAAGATTTTATGGTCAAATCTTATGAACAAATAAGATTAACTATAAAAGAATTTAGTTCTAACAGTGAGTTACTTCGACTTGATCTAGATTTTTGAGATCTAGTAAAGTAAAATCGAAGGATTTTTCTTATTATAAGAATATATAAAATTTTATACCAATATTTAGTTGATTCAAATGATTTATTATTCATTAAAAAATATTGTAAATTATGATGATTGATTTGGTATATTATGGCGGTTATGACCACCACTTTTTGCATTACTGCCCTAATTAAGTCTACCATTCAGTATATTATGGAGGTTTTCATTAAATAGCCATAATCTATGTGTGGCATATAATGGCAGTTTCAAACCGCCACAATTTCTTAAGTTTCTTTTGTCTAATTTTAAAAACAAAGGTTGATACCGTCTTCTATTTTATACAAACTATGAATGCGTTTGCTTGTACTTTTTTTTCAACAATAACATCAAATCTCAAATACAAACATTTATTTGGATAAGATTTAAAACATATTTAAAAATCATTTTTCTACTTTTTTTAAAAAAAAAGAGTAGTTTCTTTAAATAAAAAATATTAAAACATAGAAAATAAAAACTATACTTTTATCCAAACACAAAATAATTTTTATTTTATATGTAAATTTCTAAAAGATAATTACTTATTTTTTATTATTTTATAATCACCTTTTTTTTTTAAAGTTTATTGAAGCTCACCCTTTAAACATAAAGGTTAACTACTTGTAAAAGTAGTAAAAGATCGAGTTACTGGTTGCAAATCATTAATTTGGTTCCAAAAGATCAAAATACTAACAATTTAGCATCCCAAAAGATACTATTTTATCAGTGATATTTCAATAATAAATGCGCTAAAAAATTAGTTCCTAAAAGATTAATGCACTAACAAATTACTTCCTAAAAAATCAATTTGCTAACAAATTAATTTCTAAAATATCTTTTATTGACACTGATAAAATTCATTAACAATAATAGAAATTATCATTAGGGTACCACGGATTAATAAAACATCTTTTAGGGATTAAATTGTCAATATTTTAATCTTTCGATATTTAAATAAGTGGTTCTCTAAACCAAATATGTACACATATAGTCCCACATAACTTTCTTCATTATTATATTTTTATTCGAATTTAATTTTAATACTACCATCATTTAATCAGACATTAGGTATTATCATGTGACTAAAATCATTAATTTTTACAATAATTATTTCAAAAGTTACAAATATAATAATATATTATTAATTTATTATCATGTGACTAAAATGATCTTTTGTCCCATGATTCGCATATGCACATTTATCATATTTTTCGTGAAGCAAAAAGGTCAACTGATTGTTGACTATTATCGTGTGTAATTAATTTTTGTTTAAAATAAATTAAAAAATTAGGTAAAATACTATTGTGTATCAACTAGCTAAATCACTGCCAAGAAAATATCCTTTATTGTTTTAACTCCATGAAAGAACAACTCAAGTAATCTTTACATCTCTGAGCTCTATTATCTTTTTCTTCCTTATTCCATTTCTCACTCTTATTTCATTATCACAAAGAATAAATTTCATGTGACGGATAAGAAAATTATGGGGCCTCAAATGTTTGCTGCTGTGGTGGTGATGCCATGAGGTAGAATTTAGATGTTAACTAGGCTAGAATAGTGTGGACGAAAGAAGTCTCAAATTTAGAGGTTAAATGAATCCTTAGATTGTGCCACAGAAAAGCAAAAAATAAAATAAAATAAAACAAAAAATGAAGAGGATATTTGTCAGAGAAGAGAATGAATCTTCATGTGTCCTTGATGCTAGGTAGAGATAAGTTACCATAGAAAGCAAAAAAAAGGGGTTTTATGGTGCTGCTTCAACCAGAGCAAAGTGCTTAGAGGGTCAAGCTCTGCTCTCTCTTATGCTGGTGTTGGGCCATTGAAATAATCTCTGGGTTGATACTTGATAATACAAATGCTCTTTATGGAAGAGACTGGACTTTTGAGAATTAAAAATTGGCGTGACATGTCATGCCACATACATTGGGCATAAAAAAATCGGGCAGAGTTTTAGGTCATTAAGTATTTTGCTAATAAGAATACAGATGAATAATATTACATACCTGTCAGATTCTTATTGCCAACAAACACCATTTGTGAATTCTGTTACAAAAAAAAAATACATATATTCTTGTGTATGCCAAGTATAGGAGTTCCTAATCCTTCTCGTTCTCCTTACAGAGAGTCACATTGATGGAATTGTTAGCATAATTAAATTAAGTTAGTTGCATGCTTAAGTTAGTTACAAGTTAGTTATATGCTTAGCTGGCATAGTTTTTCAAGTTTCAGAATTAACACTATGTACATAACCTTGTATATAAACTTTGTTCTGATTAGCAATACAATTTGACTATTCACTTTTACTCTCACTTTCTATATGGTATCAGAGACATTAGACACTTCTCTCTGTGTGCTCTGATTTTCTCACCTTTTCTCTCTTTTTTCGTCCATTTTCTTGCTCATTTTCTTTCAATGCTGTGACCATGGAAGATCAGATGAATCCTTTCTTCCTTCATCAAGCTGATGGTCCTGGCATGGTGCTTGTTTCTCAACTACTCACCGATGATAACCACAACTCTTGGAGCAGAGCGATGCTCGTTGCCCTCTCTGTCAAGAACAAGTTAGGGTTCGTCGATAGCTCAATCAAACAACCTGATAAGCTGAAGATCCTTAGCATTTTGCTACATGGAAACACAATAATAACATTGTGATTTCATGGATTTACAACTCTGTTTCAAAGGATCTTGTTCCCAGCATCATGTTCTCTTCTTCTGCACACGAAATCTGGAATGATTTGCGCGACCGATTCCAACAAAAGAATGGACCTCGTATCTTTCAGCTCCGCAAACAATTGATGAATCTCACTCAAGGTTTTGATTTGGTGAGTCTCTACTTCACGAAGCTTAAATCTGTTTGGGAAGAGTTGAATACTTTTCGTCCTATTTGCGATTGCAATTGTGGAAGGATCAAGCCTCTAGCTTCTTTTCATCAACAAGAATATGTGATGAGTTTTCTGATGGGATTGAATGAGTCTTTCTCCCAAATCCGAGGTCAATTGTTGCTTCTTGATCCTATTCCACCGATTAATCAGATTCTTTCGTTAGTGCTTCAAGAAGAGACACAAAGAGCTATTGGTAATAGCCAAATTTCTTCCCAAGATTCTTCTCAATTGGCTATGGCTGTTCACTAATCATCTGTTAAGCAGTCTTAGGATTCTTCGAAATCACGAACTCAGAAGAAGGATCACTTTATGTGCAGTCACTATGGAGTGCTTGGACACACCACAGATAGGTGCTTCAAGTTGCATGGTTATCCACCTAGTTGGAAGCCTAAAACTAAATCCTCTCCTATGGTTCATGCTGTTGTAAATCCTGGATCTGATGCTGCATTCTCTGGTTTGCCTCAGGTTGCTGCTGCCTTAACTCCGACTCAATGTCAGCAACTATTGTCAATTCTCTCAAACCAGTTATCCTTTGCCAAAACTCCACATCCCGATCAGACTACCTTTCTCCTTGAGACTTCAGGTTATGTTCTATCTTCTTTCAATTTAGATTATGGTTCTATTTCAACTTGGATACTTGATTCTGGTGCCATTTCCCATATTTGTTGTCATCCAAAATACTTTTTCACCTATAAACCTTTACTTGCATTTCATGTCACATTACCTGATGGCACCCATATCCCTATTTCTGGTGTTGGTACTATTTTGCTCACTGATAAATTAACCTTATATAATGTTCTTTACGTTCCTAGTTTCAAATTCAATCTTCTTTCTATCAATGCCTTACTTACTTCACATGATTACAATGTCACTTTTTCTCATAACTCTTTCTTCATACACGACATCAAGTCTTTGAGGAAAATTGGGAAGGGTGAATTACATGAAGGCTTTTATGTTTTTCATCCTATGCTACCTCTCTCTTATCTTGGTGGCTTCGCACCTTACCTTTGTAATTCAGTTAGTAATAAAGTTTCCAAATTTGTATGGCATTTTCGCCTTGGTCATTTGTCTCCTGACTATATTGATGTTTTACAGAACAATAAACACATTTTCATTACTGATAATAAATCTGTTCCTCCATGTTCTATATGTCCATTAGCTAAACAACATCGTTTGCCATTTCCTATTTCTAATATTGTTTCTTCTACAATTTTTGATCTGATTCATTATGACACTTGGGGTCCCTTTCATGCCCCAACCTATGCAGGCTAGAGATTCTTTTTGACAATAGTTAATGACTTCAGCCGCTTTACTTGGTTATTTCTCATGAAGCACAAGTATGAGCCACCACAGCTATTAATGAATTTCTGCACCTATGTACAGACTCAGTTTCATAAAATGGTGAAGTGTATTCGGTCTGATAATGCATCCAAATTAGGTCTCAAAGATTTCACCATCAAACATGGCATTGAACACCAGTTCAGTTATGTGGAGTGCCCCCAACAGAATTCCACAGTGGGACGCAAGCATCAACATCTCTTAAATGTTGCTCGTGCTCTATATTTTTAGTCCAAAGTACCCTTGCCATTTTGGGGAGAGTATGTGTCCACTGCTGCCTTTCTAATCAATCGCACCCTTTCTGAGGTTATTAATCATAAATCTCCTTATGAGTTGTTGTTCAATTCTATTCCTTCATATGCTGCCTTAAGGTCTTTTGGTTGTCTTTGTTATACAGTCACTTTGGTGCCTCACCAAAACAAATTTTCCCCAGGAGCCACAGCAGCCATTTTTGTTGGATATCCAAAGGATTACAAGGGATATTGTCTATGTGATCGTGCTACAAGAACCTTTTTCATTTCCCATGATATTGTCTTCCATGAAGACACTTTTCCTTTCCACAGTATCACTACCAACCATGATTGACCTGATCCTTTTCCCAACTTGGTGTTGCATCGGCCTCTTCCAGATTCTAATATACCCCCTACTCAACTTGCAGTTGATCCCTTACTACCTGCTGCTGTTAGTCTGTTCCTCAATTGAGAAGGTCCTCTAGATCTCATCATCCTCCTCGCTACTTGCAAGATTTTCATTGCAATCAGATTTCTTCTTCCTCAACCTACAAATATCCAATTTCTGATTACCTTTCCTATGCCAAACTTCATGATCCTTATTGGCAATTCATTTTGCAAGTCAGTGCTGAATTTGAACCCCAATTTTATCACCAAGCAGCTAAGTATCCTCAATGGCAAACTGCCATGAATGAAGAGCTTCAAGCTCTTGAAGCCAATCACACTTGGAAATTAGTTCCCCTTCCACCTAATCAACACACCATTGGTTGCTGGTGGGTTTATAGGGTGAAGTATAAGGCTGATGACAGTGTGGTTCGATACAAAGCCAGGTTGGTTGCAAAGGGGTAAACTCCACAGGAGAGCTTAGATTTTGTGCAAACTTTTTCTCCTGTGGCCAAGCTTACCACTGTGCATATTCTGTTAACATTGGCAGCTTCTAAAGGTTGGCACTTGGCTCAACTTGACATCAATAATGTTGTTCTTAATGGCAATTTACATGAGGACATTTATATGGATTTACCTCCCGGGTACAAGATTGAGGGCCAGCACATAGTATGCAAACTTCAAAAATCACTCTATGGATTACGTAAGGCTTCTAGATAGTGGTTTTCCAAGTTTGCTTCTGCTATGATTCAATTGGGGTTTCTACAATCTAAAAGTGATTACTCACTCTTCACCAAATGCACCAAAGATTCCTTTATCGCTTTGTTAGTATGTGTCGATGATATTATCATTGCAAGCTCTTCATCTGCTGCCATTAGCGATGTCAAGCAGTAATTTCAAGCTCAAGGATCTTCGCACTTTGCATTACTTCTTTGGACTTGAAATTGCTAGATCCAAGTTTGGCATTTTCCTATCTCAACATAAGTATGCATTATTGTTGCTTGAGGACACTAGATTTCTTGCTTGTAAACCAGCTGATTTACCCATGGATCCTAATTTGAAGTTAAATTCCACTGATGATAACCCTCTCCCAGATAGTTCTCAATACCGTAGGCTAGTTGGGCACTTGTTGTATCTCACCTTGTCTAGGCCAGACATTTGTTTTGTTGTCCACAAGGTGAGTCAATTTGTCTCTCAACCCCGCACTCCACACCTAGATGCGATTCATCACTTACTTCGGCACCTCAAAGGCACCCTTGGTCAGAGTGTTATTTTTTCTTCAAAGCCTGCCCTTCATATGACTGCATATGTAGATGCAGATTGACATGCACTGATACTAGGCGGTCAACCTCTGGCTATTGCATCTTTTTAGGCGATTCTATAGTTGCTTGGAAATCTAAGAAACAAACCACAGTATAGCGGAATACCGTGCTTTGGCTTTTTTGACTAGTGACATTACTTGTCTGCATAGTCTTCTTCGAGATTTTGGTCTTATGCCCTCCCTTGCTCTTGTTTCTGTGATAGTCAAGCAACAATCTATATTGCCACAAACCCAACCTTTCATGAGTGAACAAAGCACATTGAAATTGATCTTCATTTTGTATGAGAGAAGGTTGCATCTGGTACTTTGAAGCTAGCTCATGTTAAAACACATCAGTTAGCTGATATACTGACCAAACCCGTAGCTTCTGCTTAGTTTCATCATCTCATGTCCAAGATGGGCATCATCAATCCTTATCTCCCACCTTGAGGGGGAGTGTTAGCATAATTAAATTAAGTTAGTTACATGCTTAAGTTAGTTACAAGTTAGTTACATGCTTAGCTAGCATCAATTTTTCAAGTTTCAGAATTAACACTATGTACAGAACCTTGTATATAAACTTTGTTCTGATTAGCAATACAATTTGACTATTCACTTTTACTCTCACTTTCTATAGGAACAATAGCAATCAAGAGTGCCAAGAGTGAAGTGAGGATCTTGTTTATTGTATAAATATATAGTACCTTAGTGTCGTCCATCAAAGACGTAGGTTATCCTGGATTTCTACACTCTCCAACATACTCACCATTGAGTGCAAGGCTAATAACACATAATGAATTTCAAACCCATAATGGATAATTTAATAATTACATGGATTTTCAATGAACAATCAAGCTATATATTCAATACGTTTTTATAAAATCAAACATCTACTAATCAATAGTAGCCCAATGAATTCAAACATAAAACTTTTCTAACACTAATTTTTTATCCATAAACTCAAACTTGAGATTTATTTAAAGAAAATAAGTGTTGAGTAACTTAAAGTAACCCAACATTGATATAAAAGTAATTACTTTACTGTTCTCAACTATCGGGGGAAAAAAAGTAATTACTTTAAAGAAAAAGATTAAAGCGATGATCAATAGGGAGTACCATGTTAGATCAAAGACAGATATAAAGCCACGTAACATTCTTTTTGTGCGGGCTTCTTGAACGGAATGGGTCGGTGTTAGGCAAGCTCTAATCTATCGATCAATATGGTTCATTAAATGAACTTTACCCAGAAATTCAAGCACCATTAACCTTATTAATTGCACCCAACTAGTTAGCAATGCAATCGTTTTCAGTTGTCAAGTTTATCAATCAAAGGAACATCACAAGTCTAAGATACTCCGTGATTAGCAAATATTAAAGTTAATAATCCCATCCATATATCACAACTCGTAAGTTCTTAATCCTGTACGTATACTGCTATCTAGTTCCTCAATGGCTTCGTTTGGCAAGCGTTCTTACCATAGACTGCGAAATGAAGAAGAACTGAACGAAGAAATACTAATAAGAGAAGTAAAGAAAGCAAGGGCCTGGCTTAAGTTCAGGGCTCTTGCAGGGAGGAGAAGGCCAAGGATTCGTGTTGCTGGCTTGAGGAGGTTCATCAGAAAGAGAACCAAGTTTCTTTCAAGGTTCAGAGTGTCTTGGCGTAAGGCTATGAAGAGATTGAAGAATGGACAGAGTCACATGAATGATCTCTTTGGGGGCAATTTTCTGTTTATGCAAGCCAATCCTACTCCTTTTGGATGTCGTGAGAAACCTTACATGGGTTATGGTCATCAAGGATTATCGAGAACATATTCTGTTGGAAGGATCGCTTATGGAGTGTTTGGAATGGTTAAATTTTGGAATTGATTTGATTTAAATTGAATTGACTTGAATTGATTTGATTTCTAAATTAAATTTTATATTTGGAATGATTATGTAAAAATAGGATTTGAATTGATTTAGAAATCAATTTTTATGTTTATAATGTATTAGATTGTGTTTGGAATAAGTAAAAATGGAATTGATTTGAATTGATTTATACTTAAATTTTAAAATCAAATCAATTCCCATCAAATCCTTTCAATTTTGAAAGGATTTCAAATACAAAAGAGTCAAATCTCATAAGAATTAGAAATCACTTTATTTCTTATTTTTAAAACACCCAAACACAAGATTTGATTTTTAAATCAAATCATTTCCATTTTTTTAACATTCCAAACACACTCTTAAGGAATTCTGCTTTCCTGCTAGCTAGATATATGCTAATCCTGCTACATGGTAAATATTTCATCCTTTTGCCATATGTGTTTTTGTGTCCTTAATTAATTTGTATGAAGCTACAATGGCAAAATCAAATACTTTATAATTCTAATAGCTACACATAATTAATTTCAATTTTAGTATTAAATTTTTAATTTTTGTATACATAATAAATAACTTGTCTACCTAAAACTAAAACATCATGCATTTACAATATGTTTGCTATGCCGCTCATAATTGTAGTTGCTCTTTCAAATTACGGCAATCGGTACCATGCTTCTTTCAATTTTTCCCTCCAAAAGCACATGCATAAAATACCATGAAAAAACTGTCATGTTTTTATTGCAGAAGATCGACCAATATTATAATAATTGGATAACTGGATTAAAAAAAAAATTAATGCAAGTATATATTATACCCCCACAGCAAATTAAAAATAAAATTAAACGTTTATTTCTTTGTTACTACTTATCAGAAATCCTCCATAATCTTTTATCATCTTGTTTCTTATGTCTTTTAGTTTTATCTTATACTCTGCTGCATGTTCTATATTCTTTAATTAAAAATTTCTCCTTAAATAGTTACTCTACATGATACAACTACTATATAATCAAAAGCATGGTCATTAATATATTTCTTAAAAAATATGGTTGTCTCTTGTTAAACAAAGCATAAGAAACTTTATGATAACTCTTTGTTCCATTTATTGCATTACGTCAAGTGATCCATTGAAGTGGAGTAAGGTGTCACTGTTAACACCAGACAATATACTCTTAATTTTTTACTTTAACATTTTCTTACTTTTCTCTTTTATAATTAGAGTTTAATTTAGGTTAATTGATAGTATAAAATATTTTTATATATTATTATTCATTCAAAATAATTTATTTGTGTGATTATTTAAAGAGTGAATTGTTAAGTCAAATATTTTTACTAATGTGGCAATGTATGATTGGATACTTGTATAAAATATTTTTATACTAATAATACCTACAAATTAAATCCTTATAATTATATTTTCTTTAATAATTTTTTATAATATGTTGGTTTATATTTTTTGATATCTTTAGTTTGAGCTTAAAACTTTGTAATAGTTAGTTAGTAAAAAAATTCATTTTTATTTCGCTTCTAAATTTTTAAAATTATTTAAGTGAGTTTATTTGATTATTAGAATTTCAAATTTTTTCGAAGATAAGAAAATTACAGTTAAATATCCCACATTCCCACCAGATATGCTTACGCAAAAAGGGCCAATAATATTTATGATGGGTCCCGATCAAGTCCAAATTGATTGTTCATAGCATATAGTTGACGATGACAATCGATTTACGCCCGCATGACATATTTGCGAGAAGGACATTACAAGTCACCTACAGCCAGCTCTCATTGTCTAACTTGACAACAATTCCCTTGACAAGTAGTTAAATACTCTCAATAATTCATTCAGTCATGACATTACAAGTCACCTACAGCCAGCTCTTATTGTCTAACTTGACAACAATTCCCTTAACAAGCAGTTAAATACTCTCAATAATTCATTCAGTCATTAAAAATGAAAACTTACGCAGCTATTATATGATAATTTCTTATTGTAGTATAAGATTAAATGTGAATATTGTAAAAACATTAACTAATTATTGTCTTTTTTTTACACATCTGTAAAATTGGCATCATCTAGTTTCACAGAATAATAATAAAAATAATAATATGATTTATACAAGTCAATAATATCAATAATTACATAGAAAATTTTTGAAAAACTTACATTTAAATAATGTTTTTGGAGTGTTATTAACTGTTATAGGAAAATAAATAGTAATTTTTCAACTCAAGTGAACTCGTTCCTGATTAAAAATATAAAATTACTTCCTAAAGAAAATCTTAAACGTACCTCAAAACATCAATTTTAAGATGCTTAAGGCACTGTATTTGAGGCGTCATCATTTGTGGTCCAATTGTTTCTTTCTTTCTTGTATGAATACTCTCAGCCATACACTAGTTTATTTGTGGCCTATTTTCTAAGATCGAAGTCAAGCCTAGGACGCCGACAGCATGATTTTCGGTAAGAGGAAATTAGAATACTCTGCTAAGTTTATTAAAACAAATATTAAATCTCCCTAAAACATTATCTTAATAATTTTTTTTAATTGATAAATAAAGAAAATATTAAATATTATTTATGTTCACAAAATATTACATATATTTATTTTTCTATTTAATATTTTCTTTCTTTATTAAGTATTAGAAAGATTATTTCGTAAAAAAAACATTAAAAAAATTATTAAGATGATATAATAAAACTCTTATTAAAAATATTACACATGGTCCAAAAAAAGGGTCTGTTTGTGACTCACTGTGGTGTTTGTGACGCACTGTGGCTATTTATGATGCATCACACACCTTGCAGGTGTGTGGCTAGGGATGGAAATAGGCCAGGCGGCCTGACAGGGCCTCATGGCTGGCTGCTTTAAGCTCAGTGCAGCGCAGTCTTTTTAATAAATAAACCAGGCTTAGGCTTTTTTTAGGGCCTGTTTATTTAAAAGGCCAGGTTTAGGCTCTTTGTGAAGCCTGTTAAGCCTGATAGGCTGGCCTGTATATATATACACAAAAATTAACCTTACCTCTCAAGAATCGAACCTGCTCCCTCCAACGTTAAGCCAATCGCCCAAACCACTAAGCCAAACACAGTTGTCACACTTATTATAGCACATTTAATATATTTATTATTACTTCAATCAGAAATTGCATTTCAAACCACTTAAAGCCCTTGACCCAATTGCTTTACAAGCCGCTGAAGCCACTCCCAGTCCCACGAACGAAAGTTAGAAACCGAGACAGAGTCTCACTCAATTAGAAACCCTTCTTGAGCGGTCCCCAAACCCCACCTTCTTCCACGACCACGGCCTCGGATCGTCGCCGTCGACTGCGACACCGCCGCCGCCCAGCTCGCGACCGCGACACTACCAAGGTTGCCCAGTGCCGCAACGCGACATTGTCGCTGCCCGCCGCCCACCCCTTCGCCACCATCGCGTCCGACTCGGTGATGCAACGTCCGCCTCCACCACCACGCCTAGCTCGCGCCACCGCCTCAAAGATCTAGCTCCGCCGCCTAGCTTAGATCCGTAAGTTTTCAATGAATGGTGGAAAAAATAAAATAAAATATGAAATATGAACGTAAAATGTTTGGAATGGTTAGAAAGTTACTGGTTAGTTCTCAATGAATGGCTAGAAAGTGTTTGTCGGTGTGTATGAAGGTTTGGTGTGAACTTCAAATGCCAATGATGCCATTCAATGAAGCCTTCATTTTTTGCTCATACAAAGATATTTTGTTGTTGTTGTTGTTGTTTTTTTTTAAAAAATTGTCTTTCTTGCTGCTATTGGATTATAACTTATAACGTATTGATAGTTCAAAGTTTTATTCATTTATCTAACTTGATTTATTTTTTATGAAAAAGATAATAAAAAAATGAGAAAGAAAATGTTTATTTTAGCTAGACTGTTGCTTGGCCAATGTTTAGTTGATTATGTATTTGCTTCCAATTATTTAATATGCAATTCTTTATATATGATTTGTTTTTTGTCATGCTGTGTTTTATGTTTTGCTTCAAAAGGCCGTTAACTTTGCTTAAGTTGAGCCACCGGACACTTCAGATCAGAACTCAACCAACAACACACAAACTCAACAAACATCTTCTCATACCACACAGAATCTGCATTCCTGAACAAGCTATAGATCACAAACTCTCTTTCTCTCTCTGCTGAGACTGAGAGTTACTTGGGGTGTGATCTTTTGGAGTTCTAGGAGCCCCATACACCTTATTGCAAATTAAATCCACTTCTTCATTCTTCAAATTATGGTATGTGATGTGATGATAATAGGCTTAGCCTTGTGTTCAACTTGGTTTGTCTACTGTGTGATTATTTTTTGGGCTACTAGCACGTACTGCAAGGTCCATGATATTTCTTCTTCAGAAATATTGCATTTACTTCCTTATAAATACAATTAAATACAGTTCAATTTTAGCATTGTCAATGTTTATTGTTAAGGCCTGTTTATAGTGTATTTGAAAACCTAGGCTTGTTTAGGCCTACATGCTGGCCTAGGCCTGATGGCCTATTAAGAGAGTTATTTTTTTTGCAACAGGCTTTATTAACAGGCTTCAGGCCAGGCCAGGCTACTGAAATAGGCTAGGCCAGGCCAAAAATAAGGCCTTTAATAGGTGACAGGCCAGGCTCAGGCCTAATAACTATGATACAGGCCTGGCCTGTCTAGAGCGTGGCCTGGCCTGGCCTGGCCTGTTTCCATCCCTATGTGTGGCCAAAATCACTTCGTGCATCCATACACTGATTAATGCTGATGTACTATAAAAAGCACACTTTTACTCTCTCCCCTGCCCTAAAGCAAGTCCTACCCGTTGCAACTTATCCCTTTCACTCCTCACCGCCGAAGCCTTATTCACAACCAGTCATGCTCCACCACAGACAGAGACGAACCTACATGAACGACGACGTCCCCCAACGACCCTTTGACTTCGTTATCCATCTCCTTCCCCGGCATGGAGTCTTCCAAAGTCTCAAATCATGTGAATGAGTCTGCTCATGCCATGCCACCGTTGATTGCTATTTCTTTGTTGCCGATAATGGCGCAGTGGTTCCCGCAATTTCTGCGTCGATGGCAACACAATCGTTGCAGCATGTTCATTTCTCATTCGCATCTGGAGATGGCTACAACCCCCAAGTGTATACTCAATCTGAAATATAAAAATGTGATTATGAAGCCTCATCTTTCATGTACCAAGGGATCAATTGAGTGATAGGATGAATCTGATATATGAGTGGAACAATAGCTTTGGATAGGTTGTCTCTTGTGATAATTGATAATCATCTTGGGTAGAACTAAGTAGAACCTAGATCCAATAAGTTAACCCCCCCTATCAGCAACGGAGTTGGAGCGGGGACGGGCGGTGCATGCCATTACCGGAGATTGGTGGAGTTTGGGGGGCTAGCGAGAAGGAAAGTGGCCGAAGTGCGAGAAAGAGTATGATTGGAACGGCGATCAACGTCGAGGTTGTAGTCATCAACGGACGCATTAAGGGTCATCGGTGGTAGGTTGCGATTGTCGATGGTGGTGTCAAGGTTGTAGTAGTCAGTGGAGGTAGAGGTGTAGCAGCACATGGCAGTGTTGGGGTTAAAGAAGCGAGAAGTGGAGTAGGCAGGGGGGAAAGAAAAAAGTTAGAGTACATCACTTGTACTTAAGTGCCTTGAAACACCTTTATATCTGAACGTTGGATGACAATGGTGCGTGATGTACCATAAATAAGTTAGTGCATTAAAGACGAACCCCCAAAAGAAAAGATTAGTATAGAAAATACAATAAATTAAGTTTTAAAATGAAATTTAATATAGCCGTCTAACCACATATATATTATCACAAAATTAAGAGTGTTTGACTTTTTGAACAATTACTTTAAAAGTTATATAAATAATAATATCTGATTAGTTGATAGTATATAATATTTTGTATTGGTATTATATGAAAATTAATCTTTTTAAAATATTATATATTAAAATCAAGACTAAATATGAACTTTTGAGAGTATTGTCCTTTGTTTTATCTCAAGGCTTCTTTTAGCCTTGTATATTAAAACAATTTTTTTTAAGGAAAAAGAAAACATTGTCAATGTAAAAAAAAATCTTTACACTTTACTAACAGTTAGATGGTTGTAATTCAGCATTTGTTTTTTTCCAAGCAATGCTTTAGATTTCAATTTTATGAATGAGAAAATTTAATACTAAAAAAATTTTACCTCACAATAAGCTGAACCCAACTCAACCCAAATTATTAAGAGTTCAATTGACATCAGTTATTAGTGATTTAAACCAAAGAAAAAAAAAAACAAAAAACTTGCATTTAACAAGTTTATGTACCTCACAAAAGGTTGGTTGAGGACTTGAGGTGGTAACCAACCTTCATCTTTTAAGAGAAACATGAGTTTAAATCTTAAGGAGGTAACTCCTATGAAAAGATTACATATTACTTTCATTGTCCAAAAGAATTATTTTCATGGATGGCTCAAATGAGCTGAACTAATAACGGTATCTCATGCTCGTAAATTACATTTGATGTACAACACAAGATTAAATACTAGTGCATTAAAATTAAATATATTAGCATATTACCTTCCGTGTAATAAATTAACTAATAAAATCTTAGTGAGTTGTGCAATTTAGCACGAATTATTTCACTACGAAACAAGCACGAAGTGATGTGTATATTAGTTGTTATTTTTTTAATCATCTACACCTTATGGAAATCGCGCTGGGATAATTGGTGAAAATTGTCTCATATCATTGGCAAATTATTCAGGGACTTTCTTCGTACCAATGCGCATTTTCCAATATATTATGTTCACTATATATATATATATATATATATATATATATATATATATATATATATATATATATATTAACCAATAAGAGAGTTTGTGTAGTGATAGAGACATACTACGATTCTTAAAAAACTCCAGTTCTATTAATTTTTAAAGAAAACTTTATTTAGAAGGGTAAACATGACTATACCTAAGAAAAATTAATCTTTTTTTTTTATAATAGAAAGACAGATATCATTAGATATATATATATATATATATATATATATAGAGAGAGAGAGAGAGAGAGAGAGAGAGAAATGGTTTTTATATAATTTCTTGTAACAATGGTTTTAATGAAATGCCTGCTATTGTAAGTATGTATGCCGCAATATTCACACCTAGTATGTATATGAAAAGAATACATATACATTCACACCTAGTATGCTAGTCAGATTGAAAAAAATTATCCGAATTTTTTATGAAAAATAAGAATAGCTATTGAATAAAATAAAAGAATATAAGCACTCCCTCATTTATCTTGTATTTTTCATTCACACCACAGTGACCCTATAGAGACTACTGTGTTTTTATTTCGGTATGCTTGTTAGAAAGTAAAAAATTTTACTGTGGCAACATAAATCCTTTTATTTTATTCATTAATTTTTAACAAAGTATAAATTTTTTTAATTTTTTGTTTTAAAAAATTGCTTATAATAAATAAAAAATGAGTAATTTATTTTTGTTTTAGAAATAAAAACAAAGAGAATAGAGTAATAAAGAAGAAAGAGCGAATTTTATAATTAATAATTTCAAAGATTTACCTTACATTAAGTACCTAAAAGGTTATTTATAGACCAAAAATGAGAGATAGAAAATCATATCAAATCTTTATCATATTAAGATAAGATAACAAATTTTATTTAATTAAATCCTAAGTAATTCAAGATATTGATATAATTTATTTAATCAAATCTTAATAAATCAGAATAAAAATAAAGACATCCATGTTCCAATAATATTTCATAACAATTTCAATAATTTTATTTATTAGTATTCTTCTTGGCTCTTGCTTATTTCCTGCTCAATCAAACACGCTTCTGATACTGCAATGATGGTGAGATTACGAGAAAGCCAGAGAGTTATCCGGTAAAGGAAAAGTTATAATAAAGGATTAACCCCACAATCAATTGCTGATATTAAGTTCTTCAGCTTTGTAATCATTCATTTCTCATATGCAGTTGATGAGATCAGCAGTATCATACATCTGCAAAGAAGTGATACTTTCGGATGTTGTCAACGATCAATCGAGCCGCAGAAACTGTGGTTGCTATCGTCAGCAGAAAAGAAAAAACTATGTTGAACCAGTGCCAAGCCTTCTTCTCTGTTCTCGCTGCCTTTCCCTTAACCTAAAATTGAAGCAAAGGCAGAAACATAGTCATATAATGTTATATATAATCCAGGTCTAACTAACTCTTCTTGGTTTTGTGCAGTGTAATTATCGCAAATAACCTTGATGAAGACCATGCTGGGGAACATGAAGGTGAGGGGCACGAGTGAAAATGAGCCGAGCAAGTTTACAAAGTCACCCATAAAGGGAAATGCTGCAGCGACGAATGTGTTCCCTGCGAAGAAGAGCGCACGAAGGAGAAATAAGCGCTTCAAGTTCTCCCCTGAATGCATGCTCTTGTTAATGTCCAGGAATTTAGTGTCCAACGCCTCATGAATTGGTGCTACAAACACCTGCATTTTTAGACGGGACAAAAATGTCAAAAACATCATATTAAAACTTATTCATGTGAGTTTGCCTAACTGTTTAAAATTTTAGGCTAATTAATTCTTAATTAACTCTAAGTAATTGGCCTCGAGCCTAGGGTAAAGCTTTATTAATTTTTTTATTGATTTAATTAATTTGCAGATTCATATAATTTTATTTAATTTTTAAATAGATCTCTATAGTTTAAAAATTTATAATCATATTCATAGATTAAATAAAAATTTGTAATTGGATCCCTGAAGTTAACTACCGTTACAAAAATATTTAATGGTATAAGGCACATTTTAAGATGCATCATCCCAAATAAAGTGCACGACGTACTATCTTATCTAACGGTCTAGATTTTGATAGTGTACCCATACACCTATCATATATAATCACCCTCAAATTACTCACTCTTTCTTCTTCTCTCACACCACTCTGCTAGCGACTCCCCACCCACCATCTTCACCTAAAAATCAACTATAAACCAAAATTGAAATCAATTCCAACCTAAAAAACAAAACTTATCTCCAAATCACAAATCAAACTTTAAATAAGCCAATCAAGCACCAAATGAAAAGAAAAAACTATCATTATTTTGATCAAACCACCTAAAACCACCATGGCTTGGAGCTATGGGTGCCACTGGCTTTGGTGAAAGCTGTGATGCATGATGGTTCTTTGAGGTAGACAAGAATGGGCAAGGATGGGAGGAGGAGAATGGGAAATCTAAAATGGAAGAGATGCAGATTTGGAGTGGCGGGTGGTGGTTGAGATGGTGTGTAGTGGGTGTTGGAGGAGGGAGGAGGTGAGAATGAAGCAAAAGTGTGGCAACAAAAAAGAAAGCAAAAAAAAAAAAGGAATAAAAAAGAGCAAAAAGGAATTAAAAGCAGAAATAGCAATGAAAACTCAGTGGTGGTGGATGGTAGCTGCAAAAGTTGCAGAGAAGAAAGAATATTTCACAAGAATATTTTGGTTAAATTAGTATTTTTGTAACAATAATTATAGATAGGGACTTAATTGAATTTTTTTTTACAATATAAGGATTTAATTATAAATTTTTAAATTATAAAGACCTATTTAAAAATTGAATGAAATTATAAAGACATACAAATTAATTAAATTTTTTTTATTTCTAACACTCAAATTCAAAATCTTATTTAAGTTGAATAAATGTAAAATCACTTAAACTAATAAAATATAAATAACTTTTTATATGTTAGTGAAATTTTTATGGTTTAGTGGTTTAAATTTCGATCTATATGATTTTTTCATACACAAATTTGATTTAACAGTCTAAATATTTAATTCAATTATTGACTTAATTAAATTCAAAATTGATGGCACTAAAAGCACCATGTGGGAACTATTCCATCTTTAAGTTGGCCATGATAAAAAGAGCAATATTATACTATCAGAAAAATATAATCAAAATTTTTAGCGAAAATTATGGCAGTAGTTGAACGTAATAAAGTGACAGATTTACTTATTTATTTAAAGATAAGTAATAATACTGTATTGTGGCAAAAATTCTGGCTTAGTGGTATTTCCGTAGTAAGAATCTTACATGTTGGGAGGCTATGGACTGTAGAAACACGATGGCATTGACGAGGACGTTGATCCATCTGGGACCACTTAAGTTTTCAGGAAGGTATGAGGATGCCATTGACCCATAAGCCCAATATCCCACCACGGTAACTCCATAATAGAACAGTGCTCCCACTGTGTATTGCGCATACAAGGCCTTTCTCATGTTCTCCACTGCCGGCTTACGTAGAGTGGACTGCACCCACATGTAGCGAAAAAAACATTCATTCAAAACCAAATCATTTATCATATCATTTATGTGTCGACACATAAAGGTGGAATCAGAGAAAGTTAAAAGGTTAACTCAAGATAAGGCTTAATCCGTGTAGGGAAAAGATAGTAATAAAGCAAATATGACCTGTATCTCGGGGAGCAGACCACTGGTGTTGCAGACAATGATTGCAGCAATAGCCCCAATCGCATTGAAAACCTTGCTCACCTCGCTTCCACTGAGTTCATAGTTCTTATTCGAATTTGATTTTCCTTTTCCAACCAGAGATATTAGGATTAAAAAAAAAAGGGGGCGTGCGTAATTTAATGGTACGCGCTATATACGGTTTAGCAACAGAAAATATATCTCGAATACTTGATAGCTAAAAACAGAAAGCTGAATATTACCATCTTTGACTAAAACAATTAGAAGAAGCATTATGTATGAGAGGGTGAGCACCGCCAAAGCTCCGAGCCAGTTTTTCATGGCAGATAGTGTTGGGACGAAGAAGGAAAACATGAAGTACGCAGCTCCTGTGATGACTATGTAATATTGGAGCCTCAAGGGAGAATGATGAAATTCTGAGTTGATTTCCTGTATTAAACAAGCACTTTCTCTGAAGTCAACTGATCCCATCCAATCGGCCAACCCGGCAGTAATTAATAGCATGTTTGGTTTAATTTTTGAAAAATCTTAAATTATAGATTGAGTAAAAGCTTGTCTTTTATGATTTTTGTCCAAATCATGATTTTAGATTTTGGAAAGCTAAACCAAACATGCTATTAAAAGGTTAATTGATTGTCAGTTACTTGAAATTACCTTAAGTGCCTTGCCTCCAAGGAGGATGAAACCCATATTTCCAAGAAGAAGGGTCAAAAACTGGAAAACCCATGTGATGAAATACAGCTTCTTGCCTTCACGAATAAAGAAATAATTCAATTAATGATCTCCTTCAGTTAGAATATCTAATTGAAGTTAGGATAAGAAATTCTTTTATGGTGTATTTGGTAAGAAAATAAGAATAAAAATAAAAATTTTATGGAATAAATTCATAAATAAAAATACACATAAATTTATTTTACAAAATTTTCAATCTCATTTTTACCCTCATATCACGTCCACCTTAGCGTGATACTTTGAAGGTAAGCACTATCATACCATATATACAATTATAGGCTCACCGTAAACGAATCCCATAAGATCTCTGTATCTGATGAATCTCTTGCCATCGATGAATTGAAATGCTGCCAAGAGCCAGTTCGCATAGGCGGTGTAGAACCCCACAACAACGAGGCACAGGACACCCCAAGTCCAACCCAGTGGCACCATAACCAGATTAGAAAAACTTAATATCCATCCGCAATTGAACCCTGTCACCATCATCAGCGCCACTTGTTGCCACGAATCTGCAAAATTGTAATCATTTTCATCACAAAAAGGTGATTCTCAATTCTCAAGGACACCAGAAAAATTGAAGGCTGCACTATCAAACAAGTACTAGCTAGTACTTATCCTTGTAGATGCTTTCAACCAGATGAATAGCAACTAGTGACAACCCCGCCCAACATCCAAAAAATAAATTAAAAAAATTGTTTATCTGACACTAGCATAGTGACATAGACAACTCAACTGCTTTCTATACATAAACAGAATTGGGCAAAGAATAGATGTGGTGTTACCATGGTCGACAGTGTGAGCAGTAGCGGGGCCATGATCGCTATTTTGGATACCCTTTTCTTGGTCTTGCTCAATGCTCAGAGTGAGTGATTTACCACTGCTTGCTCTTCCTTCTACATCCATGAAGAATCCTAGATCTCCGGAAAAGAACAACTTCGGTCCTGAAATATCTTAAGGTGGTAGCAAAAATTATGAGGAATAGTCACTCAATAATTTGGATGGATGATTCTCCAGTCAAGATAAGACAAACATGACGAGTGCGCGATGATCATGTCAAATCTGGTCTATATCATGTGCCGAAAGAAAAGGCAAAGCCATTGGTTGATGTCGACTTCAGCTTCTGTATCCAATCAGATGTGAATGAATATTAAAGGAGCGGCCGAAAAATAAAGCAAGAAAAAGAGGCAAACTTAGTTGGATTTCATTGCTTAAGAACTGGGATGATTTTTTAATGACGGTATCTACATTCAGGATAACTATCAAATGATTCGAAGTGATTCCTTGGCAGTGCCGCAAAAATATTGCTTGTTTACGTCTTTCAAACTGCAAAACTTAAAATTACAGTTTGCCCAGTGGATGATAAATTATTTTCAGGAGTCTTCGTGGACCAAGTTTTTAATTGGTTTGCTTTAGTCAAGAAAGAGAGATTGAAAAATGCTCAACAAGATTCTTAAAAAACTGTAACGTAATCTTCGAAATGTCTGTTGCTCTTGTTTTATGAGGCGGCAATGCTTTCATTCACCTAATTACGACGGGTCCGCGTATGTTTAAATATTTTTAGAGAAATACTAACAATATTTCAACCACCCATGTATAGACACGGTATATAAATGTAAGTGTAGATGAATATCGAAATATACGTGTATTAAGGTGAAAATGTGTTGTATATATTTATATGAGAGAAATATTATATTTGATGTTAAAAGATTATATATCAATAACATAACTCATATTTTAAGGTGGCAATACTTTTTATAAGTTAAAAAATAACTTTTAAAAACTACTCTAAAAATATTATATCATAGAATCAGTTTTTAAGCTGAATCATGCATCTAATTTTTCTTTAACAAAACAATTTAGGAATAAGAAAAATCAACCTATTAAAGAAGTTTCAATATTTAAAATGTCTAACTCTTGTAGCCTATAACCTGCAATGTGCATCACTTCTTTTTTCATGATGTCACTTCAATATTTTATTTTTATTGATATATTTTTAATGAATATTTGTATTCAAAGATAGAGACTTTCAAAATATAGGGACTTATTTGAATTTTTTCAAAAAATTCAAGGACTAGTAGATTAACTTAACCTTATGTAAATAAATAAATTAATAGAATTCAAAACAACATACTAACTCAAATAATTTATAATTTCAATATTGTCAAACAGAACTAATAATTTGTTAATTCCTATTATGCTTAGTTCATATTTAGCCCAACTCACAGCCAAATAATGAATCGAACCCTCACCTATACCCATTAATTAACAAATTTTGTAATGTAATGTTTGTATTTTATGTCAGGATGTCCAGAGGGATTTTCATATCTGCAGGACAACGTTGGAGAGGTGAAGATAGTGCACCAATTTAGAGAATCCAATTTTTGTGCAGACACTTGCTAAACAGGGTCATAGTTTGCCACCTGGTTTTACATATCTTTTCGTCCTTGCCTAGTTTTCTTTCTCTTGTTTATCATGCTGGTGCTTCGGGTGTTACTCACCCAAGAATAATGTCTTTGTAGTTTTTGCGCTTTTTTTTGGGCGTTCCCCGAAGTTAATAAAAACAAAAAAATTGTTCACACTTCAACGTCAATCATGAATATCTTGCATTTTAAATAATGTTATTACGCAACTCATTTTTTTCTTTTCCCATTCAGCTCTAAGAAGCAAGAAGTTACAGAGTAGTTTTTTTTTAAAAAAAAAAGGACATTTTGTTTTATTGACTAAAGTTTATGTTGATGAAAAGGCTCATTATATTTCAAAATTAAAATATATCTCTGAATTTATCAAACACTTATAAAAATATTTATAAATTATTTACCAATTAAAAAAAAAAAACTTACAAGTCCATATACAGGAAAAAGTCTTTTCGTAGGTGTCCAAGTAGGACTTATGTAGGCGTTGGGTACTGATTTCTCTGATGTTGTCTTGTTCTTGCTTTGTTTTGTATTTTCTGCTTGTGCTGCCTTCCTCTTTGGCAGGTTTAGCCTTTTCAATTTATCCAAAAAAAACAAAACTTACAAATCAAACTTAAGTTATAACAATATCTAAGTAGAAAACGGATAAGATGAGTCAATCTCATTGATTTCTTTTTTTTTTAAGTACCAATTATACATGATGAAAATAAGTACGAATAAAATTGTATCTATGGTCAACTTTATTGTCAGTTTGCAATAATAAAAGACTAAATTTCATCAGACGGTGAATCAGTATTAAAATGAATTTAATTTTGGTATATTATTAATATAAATTTTATATAATTACTTAATGATAAATATTATTTAAAATTTATTATAATTATCTTAAAAATAAAATAGAATTAAGTGATGTAGTAAATATTTTATATTAATAATACATCAAAATCAATTTTTATTAAAATTTAAAAAAAGTTGAATAATGATACCATGGGAGGTATGTATGGCATTTGAATAGCCGAAGTGGCGTCCTTTCCTTTTGTTTGTCAATTACAAATGATGATAATAATATTAATTATTTATTATTAATCATAAATTAATTTAAATTTATTATTGTTAATATGATTATAGACTAATTTAGTTTTGAAAATCTTTAATATTAGCACATTTTCTATTTTTATGTGTATTTTACTTATTTAACACAATTATTTAGATTTAAATATTAAATTATTTTCTTTAAAATACATCATTTAAGGTTATGTATTTGTGACCAAATATTCTAAGTTATTTAGTCTAAATAACTCATTGAGCTACCTCACCGAGCTTGAGCTACTTGTGAGCTAAGCTTGGGTTTGGAATTAGACTCTCTTTTTTTTCATTGAGCTTGAGCCTAAGCTAAGCATATTATCATCGAGCTTTGCATAAGTTTACCAAGATCAACTGCCTCGGCTTTTTTATCCTCACAATAATTAGCAATAGTGCACATATAGGTCATAAGAAATTTAATAATAGTTTTAGTAGGCAAATGTCTTAAAGTTAAATGAGGAAAAAGAAGATGAAGAGGAACCTAATTACTAAAATTAAGAAATAATAATAATAATAGTTGAATAAGTAATTGCATTGGGTGCTCCAGTTTCAAGTTGAAAAGTTATAGATCCAAAAATCAAACCAATCAATTTTGATTTGAAGTGATTCACTTATTTAAACCAATTTACATCAATTTAATTGATTAAGTTTGAATTTTTTGAATTCATCGAGTCAACCCAACCTAATGAACACCTTTGTTTGAAGTCACCATTATGTGTGTCAAACATAATAGGCCCGTTTGATTAAGATTATAGGAGAAATACGTTTTAAGAAGTAGGAGTATATGTAAAAATAAAAGTAAAAGTAGAAAATTATTTTACATTTGGATATAATTGTATAAGTATTTTTTATCATAATTAGAAGTTAATAAATTGTTTGGATGTGGTAAATGTAGAAATACTTTATTTAATAAAATTACAATTAAAGATATGTATAGAGAGAGAGAGAGAGAGGGAGTGGGAAGAGAACGATAGTTTTTAAAAGCTTTAAGGATAAAATCGTAATTGAGTGGAAAGAAAGTGGTTGCTAATTTCAAGGAGCAATATTGTCTCTTTTCTACTACTTCTACTTTTCGGAGAAATAACTCCCTATCTATTTCTTAAAAAAAACAAAAAAAAACTTAGGAATTGTTTGAAATTATTTTGTTTTTTAGGTTTTTTAAAACTATTTTCTAAAACTTTTTTAAGTTCAATTTTGAAAAATAAAAGAACAAAAAAATCTGTTTGGATAGTTGTTTTTAAACAATATTACAATATGAGTTCAATTGCAACTTCTCCTTACTCCCCTCCTTTTTTTTTTTCTCTCCGACACCCCTTTTTACTCTTCCACAATTATCTTATTAAATCAAAATCTATCAACACCATTTCCTTCTACCTTCTTTGATTCCACTTCTTTCTAGTTTGTCGACAACACTGTCCCATTGGACTCCACCCAAGTTCACAACCACAATCAACCCACACAAACTCAATACAAATAAATTATCCAAAAACCAAACTCAAAACAACAACACTCAAAAGACAGAATCAAACCACCACTACTATCAAACTCAAATAATAACCAAATCCAAAGCAATCTCAGCACCAGAGCAAACAATCAACAACCAAAAGCCAAACGAAAGAAACAAATAAAAACAAAGCTCAATTCCAAACCAAAATATAGAACCCGTTACAACTTGACAAACCAAAAGCTCAAAATAGAATTACAAATACTAACCCCAACCAACCCATTAATGAACCAAATCTCTAAAACTGAAACAAAACCCCAAGTTAACCAAATACCCTTGTTCCACACAATCATTTAGCCCTCACTAGTCACCACTGCGAGCTCATTGTCTTCCTCGTTCTCCTCCGCCACAAGCCACCGCAGAATGCTATTGAAGCCACATAGCGCTGCCCACAATCTTCAACCTTTCGATCCACTCTACTGCAAGCCCCACCTCTCATCAGCATCGCCATAACGCTACTGAGTCCTGCTTTGCTCCATCATTGAACCCACCCATTGCGACCTCTGAGTGCCCCATAGCAGCCACTCACTAGTCTCTGAAAACAGACAGAGTGCATGATGTGGAGAGAGAGAGAGAGAGAGAGAGAGCATGATGCAAAGAGATATGGCGGAGAAAGGAAAGCGAATGGTGGTTGTAAAGCAGGTGTCATGGACGGTGGTCATGAAGGGAGGGAGATCGAGAAAGAAGTCGGGTGAAAGCGAAAGAAAGGGGAAAAAGGAGGAGAAAAAGAAGAAGAACAAGAGTGAGGAGAAGAATACGGGAAAAAAATGGTTTCATAAAATTGATGTGAGAATCGAATAAAGATCAAACCAATAAAACAATAAAATTACAAATGATGCCATCGTCTCTTTTCTTGTTTTTAAGAACAAAAAAACACAAAACACCTTTCATTTGTTTTCAATTTTCTATTTTAAAACCCAGAATCTGTTTTTTAATTTTTAAAATCATCATTAAAAAAACAACCTTCCAAACATGATTTTTTTGTTTTTTTTTAAGTCAAAAACTATTTTTGAAAATAGTTATCAAACAAACCCTTATTATTTTTCGCTTCTACCCTTTTTTTTTAGGCACAAATAAATAATATTAAAAATTTTATAAGTACTTTTTAAAAATAATAAAAAAATACTTCTTTTTATACCAAAAATACAAACAAACACCACCAACATTTGTTTGGAATGATAACTTTCATACATGAATTTGATTTATAATTGGATTTATTAAACATTAGTATATTGATTTGCAATATATATTTATCAATGTTTTTTTATTAAAATAAAAATGAAAAAACTTTAATTTACCCCCTTCAGATTTAGATCATGTACATTTTTGTCCTGAAACTTTCAAATTATACAATCTAACCCCTAAACTTTTTAAAATGTTCATTTTGGTCCTTTTTTATTTTTCGTCAAACATTAACGATAATTGTTACAATCAAGTCATATGACTATATTTCATACCAAACTTATGTTTTAGTGTATTTTGGTTTTGAAATTTATAAAATGTGACAAATTCTATTAATATTTAATAAGAAGGACTAAACTGCACACATTGTAAAGTTTAGGAGATCTTGTTGCATATTTTTAAAATTTAAGAACCAAAATGAAGATTATTTAGATTAAAGCAATGAATTAGAGTTTCCTCAGATAAAAATAACAATAAATAGTATTTGAAATAAATTTTAACTATACAATGAGAAGTTAATAAGTATTTCAAGCTAATTATAATTGATGAGAAAGAGGTACACACAATTTTCTATTTTTGTATATTTATATTTAGTTTTTTTAAATAAATAAAAAGATGTGTATGATTTTATCTGTTTATATTTCTCAATAAAGAGAGAAAGAGAGAGGGGGGTAATTTTCATACATTAAAAATGTAAAATAATTTCATACCATCATCTAATAAAGATCAAATGAATTGCCAAAATGATCCATTTCTTTTTCTATTTAATTATCCATCATGATATAGCAACTAGTATTTTGTGGCCCATACAATGCACAAGTTATAAAAATTTTACTTCAATTATAAAAATTATAAATTTAATTTGATTAAGATGTAAGATAAAGTAAATATTCTAGTTTTACTACAAAGTAACATACTATTATTTAAATATAAAAGTGATACAAATTGATATAACAAATGAATTAACTGTGAACCTAAAATATAACACGGGTTCTAATAATAAGAAAAAATTAAGTACAAATTTAGTAAGGCTTTTAATTATAATTTCGCATTCATTTAAAATTTTCATTGTCTCGTATTGTACTGCACGATATAAAAATAAAAGAAATTTCAAGAAATGACTGCATATACTTGGAGAAATGATGTATTTTTGGATATAGCGCTAGAAGCATAAAAAATTCATCTCGTCTATCTGTCCAGAAAAAAATATGGAGATAGTCTAAACATAAGGATATGAATTCAAACTATATAAATTCAAACTAAGTATCCCAATATTAGCTTTTCATTTTTTTTAAATGTACATTCATTTTTTTTTTTTGAGATTTTAAGAAGAAAATATAAACTTAAATTATAGAAAAATAAATATTGTAAAGAGATTATATAATTTTTTGTTCACAATTAAATAAGAACTAAAGGTGTAACCATAATACATGAAATAAAATCGTAACTGAAACATATTTGACTAAATAATAAATAACTCAAATTTATATGTTTCCTTTATTTTCGTCCTTTATTTTTTATAAAGTAAATCCCTAAATTAGTCTTTGACAATATTTTCGATGGACAGATTAGTCCCTGATAAAAGCAAATTGGTCTTGAGGTCCTTAAAAATTGCAAAAATTAGATACTTTAACCCCTAACTCATTTATAACTGGTAAATAGTATGTGTAGGTTATATGCTGACTTGGACATTTTAACCCCCATCCTATATTGCACCAACACCCCCTCCCCCAAAACATGCAACTAAAAAAAAAAGAAATCATAGTTTTACTCATTAAGCCCTAAACCTAACATTTCAAAATTCTCAAATTTCATCTCTTTTCTAATACCGCAATTGAAACAGTGATGAAAAAGGAGATTATTAAGTGGTATGGTGCTTGATAAATTGACGTCCAATGGAACTATGGTACTATTACTAAGCATACATGTTCCTTAGTCCTTCTGCATTTTATACTGAGATTGAGACTGCTTAAGCATTTATACTCAGGCTGACATTATATATAAAACAAGTATCTCAGTCAAGAACAAGCAAAAATATCATGATGTCTTAGTCAACATGCAACCTATATATCACATTCTTTGTTGATTGCAAATGAGTCAGAGACTAAAGTATCTACTTTTTTTAATTGTCAAAGACTTCAAGATTAATTTAATTTTTGTTAGGGACCAATCTGTCCATCAAAAATATTGTCAAAGACTAATTTGGGGGGTTTATTCTTTTTTTAATGTTTTCCTTTTTTTAAGTACAAATACACTCAAATTTATTTCGTTAATTAAAATTTTCTTAAAATGGAAATGTTCATCAGATTTTGACACATGTAAAATTTTTTATGTAATATCTTCTTATTTATTAGTAGTATAGATTTTCATAATTTCTATTAGAAGATAGTGTAAAATTATTTTATATTATCATAAACATTATATATATATATAACTAGAATGAGAATATCTAATTCATACTAATAAAATAAGAATTAATTAAATTTTAAAATCATTTGATTTAAATTGTCTACACCTAGAAACACGGCCAAATCTTATTGGATCTGGATAAATTTAAGTTTTATTCAATTTAATTAATAATTTTCCCTTTTTAAATTATTCTTTTTTATCTATTTTAAATAAAGAAAATTCAAAAATTATTAAATACAATGGATTCCATTCATATTTCTAACATAACAAATAATTTTCAAGTTAAATCTGATTCTATTTATAACGAATTCTACACAGTAAGTTAATTTCTAAAATCAATTTCATATTTAATAATTATAAACACAAGAAAAGTACCTAAAAAGATAAACAGCAAAAGCCAGTTATTGTAAATATAATTGTGGGTGAGAATGGTCCTCAATTGTTTTACAATGCCCCACCAAAACAAACTATATTATGTGTAAAGCATTAACGTAGCAATTTTGACATGTATTTCTTAATTTTGAGTCTTGTATAATAAAAACTAATTTTAGAAAAATTTAATGGACTAATTCAACTCTGGTCAATTGCTGAATTAATTAAAACCTAATAGATTTTGAATAATGATAATTGGAGGAAAAATATCTCTGTTATCTGCTTAAAAAAATCTGTATAATATCTGCATTACTTATTAAAAAATTGACTGTGACTATCTGCAGAAATATTAGATATATATATTTTTTATTAATTATATAAATATATTTTATATAAAATTATGTATTAATGATTGATCTTATATAAAATATATATCCATGATTAATTCGGCAGTATCAATTTCTGACTCTGCAATATCTCTCCTGCCCTGACACTCCGTTGTCTTAAACCCTTCACTTATTCATTTCAATTATATACCCCTTATCCTCAGCCTGTGTGTTGAGGACTTGCGGTTCTTCTTTACACTATACTTTAAACCCTCTTCTGCCTTCTCCACTCATCTATGTCTATGGCAACCATGCCTTTGTTCAAGTCACTTACAATGGCAGAATCATCCCTACTCTCTCTTCCCTCACTCTTTTACACCAAACGCAATCACTCTTTTCTCTCAAACCCTTCTAAGCCACTCAAATTCCAAGTGGCTTGCTCCAATACTTCACTGTTCTCATCCTCTCTTTCCCTCAAAAGGAGGAACACCCATCATTCCCTTGTGCTCACTTTTGTAGCCCAAACATCAGATTGGGCTCAACAGCAAGATGAAGAAGGAGAAGGTGAAGCATCATGGGAGAACCAAGACGAACCCTCATGGGAAAACCAGGATGATGATGATGATGATGACGAAACTGAAGCTGTGATGGAAGAAAGCGAGGAAGAAGGGGAAGGTGGTTTTGAAGAACCACCAGAGGATGCGAAAATCTTTGTTGGGAACTTGCCTTTTGATGTTGACAGCCAGAGGCTTGCCATGCTCTTTGAGAAGGCCGGGACTGTGGAGATTGCAGAGGTGAGTCCTTTTAATAACACCCTTTGCTGAGGTTTTGAGTTTGGTGGTGTTATGTTTTAAGGTTACAAAGTTTACAACTTCTGAGTGTGTTTGAATTGTGGCTCTTGTGATTTCAGGTTATTTATAATAGGGCAACTGATAGAAGTCGCGGGTTTGGATTTGTAACCATGAATACAGTTGAAGAAGCTGACAAGGCTGTGGAGAAGTTCAGTGGCTATGTAAGTTGTTTATATTTCTATGTTGTGTGACTGTATTGAGAAAGGTTTGCATTTAGAATGAAAATATTGTTGCAGCTAGGAAAGTTGTAAGCATGCGATGTTGGTATGCTTCTAATTCTCATTGGTGATAGCTTAAAGTAAAAACAAATAAGTGCGCATGGTTGTCAATTACTGACTCTAGGTTGCATGCTAGTTGTACATTACTTACTTTACTAACACCCCACAACTGAAAGAAAACATGGGAATTTTGGTCCTGGACAAAGTAGGAGGAGCAAGCCTAACATATCAATTAGGTTGATGTTTTTCTTCTTTCATTCCATGTAGTAGATTACATTAGTTAACCAGCTTGGTAATACACCTGCCAACCATTTTTCTAGTAGCATCTTTTCAGCTCCTCTGAACCAACTCTTCTTTTATGCATCTCAGTTCACCCCTTTGAGAAGAATATTGGACCTTTGCACAACTTACGTTTTAACTGCCTCTAGATTGATGTTTTACTGTAGAAATGAGAGGGGGAAATTATTATATCTGTCTTTATTTCCTTTTGATTATCTTCAAAGTAGTCAATCCTAGAGATTATGAATTATGAGGTTGATCTATGAGGCTTGCTAATCTTGCTAGCTGGTGTAAATTCTATATCTTTCTTGGTCATTGTTCTCTAGTGGTACTCTGTACTCATAATAGTAAAAATCTCGGAAATCTAAATGGTGGCAAGGAATTGAGGAAAGTTTCAGACTAAAACTTGTAATTGCTAGATTTTGCCTCATGCATTTGAATACCTTACCTACTTGAGTATGTTACATTTTAAAATTGGGAACTCCACACAACTATACTTGGAATATTACTGTTTTTAATTATAGATTTTGCTTTTAGTCTTTTATTGAATGAAATAAAACTGAATCTTGAGAAATAAAGTCTTAGACTACATATAAGTAAGGAAACTTTTCCGCACGTACAAAGGCATTTTGACATTTCACTTTTTCCCAGTTTAAATGTGTCTCATATGTGACATGGCCGATATTGGAAGCACCACATGTATTATTAACATTTTCTTCCCTAACTGGATTTATTGTGGTTTGCTGAGTTCTTTGGATCCTATCCTTCTTTTCTGTGACAGGATTTAGATGGAAGAGTGTTGACTGTTAATAAGGCTGCTCCAAGAGGAACACAGCCTGAGCGCCCACCGCGTGTCATTGATCCGGCCTTAAGAGTCTATGTTGGTAACTTGCCATGGGATGTTGACAATGTTCGCCTGGAGCAAATTTTTAGTGAACATGGTAAGGTTGAGCGTGCTCAGATAGTCTATGACAGAGAGACTGGTCGATCGCGTGGTTTTGGCTTTGTCACAATGTCCAGTGAGACTGATATGAATGATGCCATTGCAGCTCTTGATGGTCAGGTATCATAGAAGTACATTCTTTATCAATGGTATCGTGCCTTAGTAATTTAATGCAACAAGATTGTTATAGGCTAATGTTCTTGTGTTTTGAAAGGATAGCTTCTGAAATTTCCTTTTTATTCGTTGTTTTTTGTGTTTTTGGGGGGGGGGGGGGGTGTTCTGATATTGCTGCAGAGCTTGGACGGGAGGTCAATCAGAGTGAGTGTTGCCGAGGAGAGGCCCAGGCGTAGCTTCTGAGTGGTAACTCAAGTAATCATCCATGTATGCCGCATGAGTTTATTTTTTATGGCTGAGGATATATTGTCAATCTTATATTCTTATTTTCTTTTTAATTTCCTTCTTTGGCAGCTAGTTTAAGGTTAGATTTACATATTTTTGTATTAATAATTTGATGTCCAGACTCCAGAATCCAAATGACAATGATTGAGATTATAATTCCAACTCTAGAGATTTTGAAGAACCTCTTTGTTGTCTTTTCTTTTGTTCAATTTTGTTTGCTGTTGATGAACCAAAATTTAGAAATTGTACTTAGCAAAGACTCTACCTGTAACTTGTCTGGCTACTTTTATTGTAAAGTTAAACTAGTTTGCTCTCCTTTAATATGGTTGCTATATCGCTTTTGGTTGGTTTGACCTTTATTTCTTTATCTACATTGGATTTCATTTTGTTTTCTCCCAACTTAAAATGATATGTGAATGACACGTGATTGCTTCAATAAAAAGTGTACCTGCGCAAAATCTTCAAATTCCTGAGCAAGTTCTTAATCTCGAGAAGATATCAATGAAACTTTTAATTCGATTAGAATTGTCCCAAGTCTTTATGAACTAAAATTTAGTGTCAAAGGTTTGATCCTTTGTCAAGTTGTCTATTCTCCTTCTTATTGTATAATAAGAAATTTTTACTAGTTCACGTAAATGAGTTTGCATTTCGTTGCAGTAGGCAATTCTAGCATTCGACATAGATATTACCCTTTCTTATGAGACTTTGTGAATAGTTTTCTTATGTGGGGAGATTTTGTGAATAGTTGAACTACAAGAAAGTTGCTTTAATGTCTTTCTTGTAAGAACAAATTATATGTCGATCTAGACATTGTGTATTTCATGTGCTAACCTTAGTAGAAAATTTCAATTTTTTCAGCTTGGTAGAAATTCATACAACAACTAGCTACACATTGTGGGCGGCAAGTAGGCAGCTCTAGAAATAACTTGGAAAGTTGGTGTTGATATTATAGTAAAGCTTTGATAAGCTAACAAATTTGCAAACCCAATTAACTTGGAAATGATTGGCATCTCGACATCGATTCATAGAAAGCACAAAACAAATAAATAAATGATTGGCATCTTAATATCGATTCAGATTCAGGCACCATGAACCATGAAAGCAAAAAAAATTGCTGAGTCCACTTGCATTTTGGAGATTTATCAATATCAAAACAATCTTAAATATTATAATTTCAATAATACTGAATTGATATTTAACAAATAATAACAGTCTTAAAAGATATAAATCAAGAATCATAACTGATTTTAAATAATATATTTAATTTACTTACTTCATGCTATTTTTTTAGGAAATCACAAACAAATCATTTACTATAATGATAATCAAAATAAAATTTTCAAATTATTTATCAATTTGGACTCCACTATTATATAGGAAATAAAGTTTCATATAATATATAGATAGATTAAAAAAAAAATAGATACAGATAAGTGACAACAACGTGAATGTTTATATAATAATTATTATTATTATCACTCCGCATTACCAGCATGAAGCCATTCTTTTTCTTTTTCTTTTTCTCGTAAGAAAAAGAACACGAACTTTAACTGTACAAATTCTTACAGCATGTGGTACAGTCAATCACTTATACCTGAAGCACCAGCCTTCCACAATTAAGGACTTTTGACTCTTTCACTTCACTAACCTCTCAGTTGAGCTTCTCTACTAGTGAGAGGCACATAACGAACAGAAGTCTCAGTCCGGATACTGACCGAGCCATCAGAGTTCTTATCCACAACCTGCAAATCCTGAAATATGTTTCCAACAGGAATCACCATTCTACCTCCAGGCTTCAACTGCTCAATAAGCGGTTGTGGAATTTCTGATGCCGCTGCTCCTACGTGAATGGCATCATAAGGAGCAAACTCCGGCCAACCTTGCCTTCCATCTGTCAATGGAACAATTTCTCAAATAATTGAAATTATTGATAAACTAAATCAAATAGCCATTATTTCACTGTTCAAGAAAAATTAATATAAACATTCAGTTATCACCACAGCAGAGTGAAGAGTTCACGACAATTAAAATGAATAGACGCACAAATGTCTTGGACAACCACAGCAAGAACAACCTTGTGGGTCAACTGTACTTTCAGCTTTAGTTGACTCAATCACTTCAAAGTTCAAACATATCCCAACTCCTAACCGCCAGATTATGTTTTCCTTTGTGTATCTCAACTCTCAAGGACTCATTAAAATTATTCAATCCATCACCTATAATTAAGTCTTCATCCCCCATAACCTAAAAAATGGACTAGGTTTTCAGCTAGATCAAGAAACTCTACTTTTGTTGTTCAAATATTAAAAGAGTCTCAATCCTACAAATCCATAGGAAATTTAGAAACCATACCACCAACATGCACAGAAAGGGAACCATCTTTCAATAGTGAAGCAGCAGCACTTTTCTGAATATTCTCAGTTGAAAAAGAAACCAATTCGGGAATATGCTCCACACCAATAGCACGGCCTTGTGGTCCAACCATCAATGCAAAGCACGCTGTCAGGTACCCTGTTCCTGCAGTGGCAGAGAGTAAGGAAATTGTGAACGTAAATGTAGACAGTACAGAGAAAAGAAGCAGTGAAATTGATGTCAAATTAAACATTTTCTGCATAGCACATATTGGGACTTAAAATCTCCACCTAGAATTGGGATTATGCAAATCTGTAGGAGAAACCCAATTGCCTTGTCAACAAACACAGTCAAGGATTTCATATAACAAGTCATAACATCATATAATCCTTCTATAAATCCATCAAGTGAAGGCAATAAACATACATCGTTTTCTGCTCAACCTTATTATTGCAGTTTTATCAATGACAATTAGCATAAATCCAATTTTAGTAATCAATCTCATCAAACATGGGATAATAACTTCAACATTTCATCCAGTGCAGGTATGATTCATCAATAACAAATCCAACAAAAACAATAATGATGGACCAAAATGTAGTCCCTGACTAATAAGCATTTTCCATTTCTCTTGAATACTTTAAATAATAATTATACATAGTTCATGGATTATACCAGAGCCGACGTCCAGAGCACGCATCCCGGGTTGCAAATTCTCCTCCAGCAACTGAAGGCAGGTGGCATGCATGTGTGGTGCAGATATAGTGGCATTATAGCCTATTGGCATGGGGCTGTCAACATAAGGTGGGGTTCCACTGGGTACAAACAATCCTCTATCAACAGTTTCCATTACGTCAGCTACCTTTCTTGACTGGAATACTCCATAACGCTGCAAATTCTCCACCATCCCTTTGTTTTGATTGATAGCACTCCCAGACCAGTATTGCTGTACTTTTCGCAATATTATATTTAGTTTGGATTCTTTTTCTTTATTTATTATTATTATTTTTTTCTAATAGAGAAACTAAGAGGACATCTTTAAGAAACATAAACAACTAAAAACACTGTTCAGCTCTTCCTTTGTCTTAACTCCATCCCCTCCATAAGAGGGCAGAGAGAACCGTAGGCTAAATTTACGGTAAAAAAATACAAAAACCCGTAGAGCAATTAAGTATTGATTAAAAGCACCATATAAAAGGTAAATCCAGGGTGATCAGTTTGTCGAGTGATTTGGCCTCTGAATGAGAGAAGAAGAAAGGTATAATTTGTTCCCCAAAGGCTATGGGAGATGCATTATGTTGGTAACTACTAACTACATAAGAGAGTGCTGCAGTACCCACTAGAAGTAAAACCGTTACAGAAGAAAATGCCCAAACTACTTGAAGAGATTACCCAAAAATCCATTTATCAAAAGGTCCAAACAGCACTAGTTTACATACTACTCAATAACTAAAAGGGCCTCTACCCTATACCAAGCAGAATTAACAGTAAAACACCATAACTTACCTCAGAGAAAAGAAAAAAGTAAAGCAGTGGAATGATTGAAAATAAACTAATGATTTCTCTATTTAGCCGCTTAGTTAAACGGTAAACGCTGAAAGCAATATTAAGGATTCCCTGACAGCTCATTAAAAGAAAAAATAAGAAAAAAAAAAAACACTTAAATGACTACGATAAACAGAGATATTCAAAAAAGAAAGACAGAGAGAGAAAGAGGTTTACCTCCATCTTCCTATGGAAGAGAGTGTTTCCCGTGACGAAATTAGGGTTTGAACTTAGAAGACAGAGAGAAAGAGAATGATGGAATTGTGAGCTCACACTGTGCTGTGACGGTGATCGAGCTGACACACAGGATCGCGTGAGACTGAGACCGCTTATACTTGGTAGAAATGTGTTTTGTGTTTTAACGTTTGGGCTTCGAAACAGAGGTCGCGTTGCTGTCACTGTTCCGTGAAGAAGGCGAGGGCATTATTCATTTATAATTTATTCTTCTACTTTTTCTGTCAGTTTCTCGCATTTTCCTTCACACGCTCAATGCTCCTACACGTGTGAGGGCATCCCCCTGGGCCGAAACTGTTGAGACGAATCCTGTAAGCTTATTGTTTCAAGAGAGAATGGGCTTTCTTGGATTCGGGCTTTGTCACCTAACACTCATCTTTGGTCAACGACGAATGACGGACAGGTTGAAGGCATAGCTGTGGATCAACATTTTTTATGCATATTATGAGTGATCGAACTGTACATATATTCTCTGATTTAATTTTGATGAGATGATAATATCATCCAATCAAAAGCTTTCCCATTCAAGTAGTAGGAGAGAGATTCAATTATACTTGTTAATATGGTAATATATCATTAATTGACAGTTTAAATTTTTTTATAATACCAGAACATTCAAATTAAATCCAGAAAAAAAAAAAAAACTATACGGTATATTCAACATTATTTTTGTTTCACGTGAATTTTCGTATGCATGATTTCCTAGTTTACCTCTCATGCGTCGATGTCCAAGCTCGACACTTGAATGGACAAATTGTTGCTAATTAATCGGTTAAGGGTAATCCAATCAGTTTTTCCCTTCATCATCATCGCCTTTCAAATGTATGATAATTCTAAGGAAATCAGTAATAAGCATTTGAAATTAAACCATGGGCAAGTTTGCTGAAAGCGCAATAGTCAAATTTGTAAGTTATAGTATTCAAATTTAAGCAAAAATGAAGGTTGGAGAATAAAATCTTAAGGGGAAATAGCTATAGTGTGGATGAATACCGAAATATAAATATATCAAAATAAAAAAGTATTGTACATATTTATGTGAAAAAAATGTTGTATTTAGTGTTGAAAAATTATGTACAAATAACATAAATCTTAATATACTCTCCCTCTCTCACACATATGTAGATTGTAGTTTCATAAAGCTCTCAAAATGCTTGGATGATGAACTCATGAAGCTATGGAATGACTATGAGACTTGTTATGCTATCTCTTGATTTTAAGTCTTGTGTATAAAAACTAAAATTAATTTTGGAAAAATTTAATGAGCTGATCAGACTTGAACCAATTGCCAAATTAGTTGAAATTAATAGATTTCAAATATTGATACCTTAAAAAAAACTGTTGAAGAAGCTGACAAGGCTGTGGAGAAGTTCAGTGGCTATGTAAGTTGTTTATGTGTTTTATATTGTGTGACTGTGACTGTATTGAGAAAGGGTTGCAATTAGGATAAAAATATTGTTGCAGTTAGGAGACTTGTGAGTATGATCTGTTGGTATGCTTCTAATTCTCATTGCTACAAGCCTAAAGTGAAAAAGAATAAGTATGCAGGGATGTCAATTCTTGACTCTAGGTTGCATGCTACTTTTACATTACTAAGTTTACTCCCAAGTCCACAACCGAAAGAAAACATGGGAATTTTGGTCCTGGACAAACTAGGAAGAGCAAGTCTAACATGTGAATTAGGCTGATGTTTTTTCTTCCATGTAGTATACATTAGGCAACCAGCTTGGGTAATATACCTGCCAACCTTTTTTCTATTAGCATCTTTTAAGCTCCTTTGAACCTGCAACACTCTTTTATGTATCTCAGTTCAGTCCTTTAAGAAGAATGTTGGAGTTTTGCACAACTTAATCTCAGTTCAGTCCTTTAAGAAGAATGTTGGAGTTTTGCACAACTTAATCTCAGTTCAGTCCTTTAAGAAGAATGTTGGAGTTTTGCACAACTTATAACTGCCTCTAGGTTGATGTTTTACTGTAGAAATGAAGGTGGGAAATTACTATGTCTATATTTACTTCTTTTTGTTTAGATTCAAAGTAGTTAACCCTGGACATTATGAGGTTGATATATGAGGCTTGCTTATCTTGCTAGCTGGTGTAAATTCTATATCTTTCTTGTTCATTGTTGTCTAATGTTGTAACAATATATAAAAAGTGAAGCATTGCAAGGACTACTTGTTGCTGATATGGTGGTTCTGATATTGCAGAGCTTGGATGGGGGAGGTCAATCAGGGTGAGTGTTGCTGAGGAGAGGCCCAGGCGTAGCTTCTGAGCGGTAACCAAGTAATCATCCATATGTGCTGCTTGAGTTTCTTGTTTGTGGCTGAGGATATAGTGTCAATCTTATTTTATTTTTTAATTTTCCCCTTTGGCAGCTGGTTTAAGGTTAAGTTTACATTTTTTTTTTTGTTATTAATTTGATGTCTAGACTCCAGATGATAATGATTGAAATTATAATTTCAACTCTGTAGAGATTTTGAAGAAACTCGTCTTTTCTGTTGTACCATTTTGTTTGCTGTTGATGAACCAAAATATAGAAATTCTCTTAGCAAAAATTCTATAGTACTTCAGGGTTAAACCAGTTTGCTTTCCTTAAAGATGGGGGGGCAATATCGCCTTTGGTTTGACCTTTATTTCTGTATCTATCGGTGATTTCATTCTGTTTTCTCCTAACTTAAAAGGAAATGTGAATGATACGTGATCACCTGCGCAAAATCTTCAAATTCCTTGACAAGTCCTTAGTCTCGAGAATATATCAGTGAAACTTTTAATTCGCTTAGAATTGTCCCATGTATTTGAGAACTAAAATTTAGTGTCAAAGGTTTGATCCTTTATCAAGTTATCTATTCTCCTCCTTATTGTATAATAAGAAATTTTTACAAGTTCAGGTAAATCAATGAGCTTGCCTTTCGTTGCATTAGGCAATTCTTGCATTCGACATAGATAACACCCTTTCTTATGAGATTTTGTGAATAGTTTTTTTTTGTTTTTTTAATCGGGACAATTTGTGAATAGTTGACCTACAAGAAAATTGTTGCTTTAATGTCTTTCTTGTAAGAACAAATTATATGATCATCAAGACAATGTATATTTCACTTGCTGACCTTAGTAGGAATTTTCAATTTTTTTAGCTTGGTAGAAATTCGTACAACTAGCTATACGTTGTGAGCGGCAAGTAGGCAGATGGAGAAATAACTTGGAAAGTTGGTGTTAATAGTACGGTAAAGCTTTGTTGAGCTAACAAAAAATTTGCAAACCCAATTAACTTGGAAATGATTGGCATCTTAAGATCAATTCATGGAAAGCACTAAACAAATAAGTAAATGATTGGCATCTTAATATCGATTCAGATATAGGCACCATAAACCATGAAAGCAAAAAAAGTTGCAAATTCACTTGAATTTTAAATATTTATCACAATCCAAACAATCTGAAATATTATAATTTCAATAATACTGAATTGATGTTTTACAAAGAATAACATTCATAAAAGATATAAATCAATAAACATAACTGATTTTATATAATATATTTAATTACAAACATTTGGTAAGTTCAAGTAATGTGGATTTTATTCCCCCCTTAAACAAGATCCTGAGTTCAAATCTTGTGAATGAAACAAAAACTAATGTTAGAAAAGCTTTATCTCCATAACGAATCAATTCAATTCAAATCAGATTAATCGAAGTCCAAAAAACTCAAAATATATATATAAAGGGAATCCATTTATTCCAAAAATAAATTATGATATACCCACTTCAATCAATAATTTTTTATAAAAATTAAATTTTATCGATCCAACCATTAAATTAAAAGTTCTTATCAAATAAACCAAGTCTATAAAATTTCATACAGTTTGAAAACAATTTGATACTTTTCTTTTTTCAGCATGAACCCATTCTTTTCTTTTTTCGGTAAGCAAAGAAGACCAACTTTAACTGTACAACTTACAGCATGCGGTACAGTCAACCACTTACATCTGAAGCAACAGCTATCCACAATTAAGGATTTTGCCTCGTTCACTACACTAACCTCGCAGTTGAGCTTCTCTACTAGTGAGAGGCGCACAACGAACAGAAGTCTCAGTCCAGATACTGATGGAACCATCAGAGTTCTTATCCACAACCTGCAAATCATGATATATGTTTCCAATAGCAATCACCATTTTACCTCCAGGCTTCAACTGGTCAATAAGTGGTTGTGGAATTTCTGCGGCCACTGCTCCAACGTGAATGGCATCATAAGGAGCAAACTCCGGCCAACCTTGTCTTCCATCTGTCAACAAAACAGTTACTCAAATAGTTGAAATTATTGATCAACTAGCTCAAAAAGCCATTATTTCACTGTTCAATAAAAATTAATATAAACATTCAGTTATCACCTCAGTAGAGGGAAGAGTTGACGATAGCGAAAATGCATAGGCGCCCAAATATCTTGGATAACCACAAGAAGAACAACGCTTGTGGATCAACTGTTCTTTCAGCTTTAGTTGACTCAATCACTTCAAAGTTCAAACATATCCCAACTACTGATCATTAGGTTATTTTTTCCTTTGCTTATCTCAAGGACTCATTAAAGTAAAATCATTTAATCCATCACCGAAAATTAAATCTTCATCCCCCATATCCTAAAAAATGGACTACATTTTCAACTAGATCAAATGAAACTGTACAAATTCATAGAAATTTTAGAAACCATACCAGCAACATGCACAGAAAGGGAACCATCTTTCAATAGTGAAGCAGCAGCACTTTTCTGAGTATTCTCGGTCGAAAAAGAAACCAATTCAGGAATATGCTCCACGCCAATAGCATGGCCTTCTGGTCCAACCATCAACGCAAAACATGCTGTCAGGTAGCCCGATCCTGTAAAGAGACCCAGAGTATGGAAATTTTGAACATAAATGTAGAGAATACAGAGAAAAGAAGCAGTGAAATTGATGTAAAATAAAACATTTAATTCTGCATAGCGGATCTTGGAACATACAATATACACCTAGAATTTGGGATGATGCAAATCTATAGGAGTAACCTAATTGCCTTGTCAACAAACACAGTCAAGGATTTAACATCATGAGTCATATATAACAACATCATACAGCATGTGTTTGTTTTATATCCCCAACAGAGACACACATCCCCGTGTAATTTTTTCAAAAGGAAGTTGAGCCTTCCTGCAAGTAAACACCAATTGGCGTTGGGAAAAATTGTTAACCAGACAAACTAATAATCCTTTTCTATCTCCATCAAGGAAAGGCAATCAACATAATTGTTTTCTGCTCAACCTTATTATTGAAGACATTTTGAATAAAAGGTTAGTTGAACTTAAGTATAAGTCATACCAGAAAATTTATTATATAGATAAAGCAAGTACAAGTATAACAATAAAATAGGAGATAAATCAATAGATAATAAAAAAATAAAAATAAACCTACAACTAAGGAGAAGATAGAACAAATAGAATCAAACTTCTAACAAACTAAGTATCTAAATCCTAACTAAGATAGAGTGTTATCTTTGTTTTGTCAATTGTTGTACTTGTAATCAATGACAGTTAATCCAATTTTAGTAATCAATCTCATTAAACATGGGATAATAACTTCAACATTTCATCCAATACAGTTACGACTTATCCACAATAAATCCAACCGAGACAATAGTGATGGAATAAAATTTAGTCCCAGACTAATAAGCATTTTCCATTTCTCTCTCAATACTTTATAATAAACCAGTTAAAAAATAATTATACATAGCTCACGGACTATACCAGAGCCAACGTCCAGAGCACGCATCCCAGGCTGCAAATTCTCCTCCAGCAACTGAAGGCAGATGGCATGCATGTGCGGTGCAGTTATAAAGGCATTATAGCCTATCGGCATGCGGCTGTCTACGTAAGATGGGGTTCCATTGGGTACAAACAAACCTCTATCAATGGTTTCCATTACTTCAGCTACCTTTCTTGATTGGATAACTCCGTACCGCTTCAAATTCTCCACCATCCCTTTTTGATTGATGGCACTCCCAGACCAGTATTGCTGTACTTTTTGCAATATTATATTTAGTTCAGATTCTTTTTTTTAAACCTAATAGGGAAAGTAAGAGGACATCATTAAGAAACATAAACAAGTAATATACTGTTCTGTTCTTCCTTTTGTCTTAAGTCCATCCCCTCCGAAAGAGGGCAGAGAGAACCAAGGGCTAACTAAATTTATGGTCAAAAAATGCAAAAGTTCATAGAGCAGTTAATTGTTGATTAAAAAGCACCACATAAAGTTTAAATCCAGAGTGATCAGTTTGTCGAGTGGTTTGGCCTCTGAATGATAGAAAAACAAAGGTTCCCCAACGGCTATTGGAGATGCATAATGTTGTTAAGTACTAACTACATAAGAGAATGCTGCAGTACCCACTATAAGTAAAATCGTTACAGAAGAAAATGCCCAAACTACTTGAAAAGATTACCGCAAAATCCACTTATCAAAAGGTCCAAACAGAACTAGTTTACATACTATTCAACAACTGAAAGGGCCTCTCCCCTCTGCAAAGCAGAATCAATAGTCAAACACCATAACTTACCACACAAAAAATAAAAAAGTAAAGCAGTGGAATGATTGAAACTAAATTAATGGTTTCTCTATTTAGCCGCTTAGTTAAACAGTAAGCGCTGAAAGCAATATTAACGATTCCCTGACAGCTTATAAAAAATAAAAAAAAAAATAATTACGATAAACAGAAACATTCAAGAAAGAGAGACAAAGAGAGAAAGCGGGTTACCTCCATCCTATGGAAGAAAGTGTTTCCGGTGACGAAATTAGGGTTTCAACTTAGGAGACAGAGAGAAAGAGAATACGTGGTCGTGAGTTCACACTTTGCTGTGACGGTGATCGAGCTGACACACCGGATCGCGGGCGAGAGCTTGAGACTGAGACCTGGTTTGGCGGGCCAAAAACATAAGCCAATTTTTCAAACAAACAAAAGTTCGGGTACTTTTATTCTTGATTTTAAGGCTAAGGATTCCTTGCTCCACTCAGATTTGGACCAACAATAATCCACTCAATACTTACCGTTAGATTCATTCTGGATGGCTGTGATTAATAAATAAACTATTACATAAGTTTTTATTTCTTATTTCAACATTAAAAACAATTTATATGATATAATATTTTTAAATTACCAATCTACCCTTCACTCATATCATCCTCACCTCGCTTGTCACTCGCCGCTGACAGTTATTGCCTCCACCGCCGACAGTTACTATCCCCACTACTTGATGTCAGTCACCGCCTTTGTCGCTCGTCGCCACCTTCACCTCTACCGCCAAGCCAACGAATCCGCTGGGTATAGCTTCATCACCCCTTCCTACAAAACAAGCAAAGTGCTATTCAAGCAAGGTGTTATGAAAATTAGAGTCAAAAGATAGAAAAGCTAAAAGCTAATTTAAAAAACTAATTAGCTAAACATTTTCTTCTTCTCTAATTCATTCCTCTTAAAGAGATTATATTTATAATAGTATAAAAGACTGTAGAACTTTCACTCCTATAATAAATTACTAACACCTCTCAACTCTCCCTACACATATCATACCCATACACACTATATACGTCATCGTCATATACTCACTTTAAAATATTCTTATTAGTTATTTTTCCCTATCACGAGACTAGATCTACAATGTGTACTTCGAGCTAATGTGGGCGGAGGACTTGCAGTGGTGATGGGAACGTCCATCATCATCACTGCCAAGAACTTCTGCGCATTGAACTATGGACTCGCAAATGATGGCAATGGACATCGTAACATGAACAGGTCTAAGCGGCCAATGGTGGTGGTGGTGGTGGTTTATGCAAACAGGTTCACGGACAAAGCCAGAGCAATGAATGAGGGGATTACGATGGTGGCACCATGGTCAAGGGTGATGCAGTGGTGCAAGGTTGTCACGATGTTGCTATGCGGGCTTGGTTGGTGATGAAGATGGTGGTTGATGCAATAGCGGATAGTCAATGGAAGGGGCGCAGCTAAGCAGGGTTGGCAAGGTAAAGGTGCGACTATGTGAAGGTAAGCCTTTTCTTCTTCTTGCTTTCTTTTCTGCTTCTAATGTTTCACTTCTTTTGGTATGTTCTTAGCTCCGAAGAGAAGAATGAAGAAGAAAAGTAGAGTGTTTTTCTAGTTTTCATGAGCTCAGCGAACTCAAGATTAAAGAGAATGGTGGTGGCAAGATCAGTGACTAAAATAAAAAAAAAAAATAGAAATTGAAACAAGGCTAATTTAGTCATTTTTAGGGCGGACTAATGTCAATCATAAGTTGAGTGTATCAACAAATCGTTAGTCATCTGATATAGAAGATGCTCTTGACAGTTTTTATGAAATATTTTTTTAAGTTTATTTATTTTAACATTTAAAAAATTAATATAATACTTCTTTTTTATAATAAAAATAAAAATAAAAATCATTGCCATTAATATTTATATTATCATAATTATTTTAAATTTTAAATTTTAAGAATAATTTTATTAAATACCATTTTAATGACTTCTAATTATTAATAATAATTTTTATATTATTTTATTAAATAATATTATTATAATATTTTAAAAAAAATTTTAGATAATCCAAAGAGAGAGTTGTTATTTGGCCCACTCTTTGGGACATCCAAATACAACATCCTCTCACATAAATATACAATATACTATCTTATCACGATACATGTGCACCTCGATATTCACCCACACTCACATAAATATACTATGTCCCATACTATGTCTATACATAGTATGTTCAAAAAATATTTCTCATCCAAAGAACACAATAATTTTATAAAAATCATATCAGTACCAAATCAAATCTCGAGATCCCAGTTTCTTGCGTTTTCCTTCACATGCTCGCTCTTATGCTCGTACACGTGTCCCCAGGCCCACCCCGTTGAGACGGGTCCAGTAGTTTCCAGGGAGAATGGGCTTTCTTGGATTCGGGCTTCCTCACATAAATATTCATCTTTGGTCAACGACGAATGTACCTCAAAACGGCAAAAGACACCAAATGCCTCGAAAGAAGACAATACAGGCATAGCTGTGCATCAACATTCATTTTTATGTATGAGTGATCGAACTATACGACATATCCATTGCCCAAAAAAAAAAAAAAAAAAAACTTATACGATATATTCTTATTTTTGTTTCACGTGAATTTTTACACGCATGATTCTGCCTCTCATGTCTCGATGTCTAAGACTGACACTCAAATGGACAAATTATCGCCAGTTAATCGGTTAAGACTAATCCAATCAGTATTTTTTTTCGGTGCACGGTAGTCCAATCAATGTTTTCCTTCATAATTTTCCTTCATAATCATCGCCTTTCAAGTGTATGATAATTCCAAGGAAATAAGCAACTACGCATTTGAAATTAAACCATGGGCATGTTTACTGAAAGCGCATTAATCAAATTTAGAAGTTAAAGTATTCAATTTTAAGCAAAAATGAAGGTCCAAGAAATACGCTCTCCCCATCTCACACATATATAGATTGTAGCTTCATAGGGCTTTCAAAATGGTGCTTGGATGATGAACTCACCAAGATACGGAATGATTACGAGACATGTTACGCTTGTGCAGTTGCTCTCACCAGAAGCAGCTAATGTAGCTGGCTGGAACTCTGGGCCCTATAGGTATATTGCAATAGTAGGAGAACGCTTGAAGACAAGCCATTTCTAGCTCTATCCCTGGTAAAAGTTGGTTCAAAATGTAAATGAATCGGTATAATATAGTTTCCTTCATATAGCTAGTAATCCCCGCCCCAGCACCAGAAAAGAAATGAAGAAGAAGATAGCATTCTGATCTATGTCTAGTCGAATTTAGCACAAGTTCGTAGTATACCCATGTTGTTATCATTATTCGTTCTTGTATTATTATTGTCAAAGATAAGCACAAGAAAATCGTCCCTCCTCCATTACCGACTGTAGGTTCATTAATCAAGCAGTGGAAGTTAAGAAGCACTCAAGTAAAAGAAAGAAAAGAGACTGGAAGTACTCCGGATTTCTCACCCCCAACCCTACTTTCCTCTTTCACTTTCCATGTAGAGAATTAGCTGTATCTGTTACAGCTTCTCACCAACAAGTCATATTTAGCTTTCTCCTAGATTGATGATGGGCGGCAGCACAAGTTACACATAAGTATTTCAAATGCCTTAGAAATTAGAAATCTAAAAGTAACTGAGGCAGAATACTCTCCAAATGAGAAGCTTCTATTTGACTAACACCCTCCGCCTCCGCAACAGCAGCAGCACGCTGAACAGCCTCTGCATCAACAAAAAGGTTTTTGTCAACATGATACAAAATATGTGCAGTCATAAAAAGCAAAGTTGTGTTTCTCTTTTAACATGGTGAACCTGCGACAAAAGCCCGGACAAGTTCACAAGTAAGTTTCAGTGCATTGGCATTAGCTGCATCGGAAAAAGATGGACAAATGAGTAACTTACTAACCTGTAAAATGTCCAATTTGCAATAGCAATGCAACTACAGTGCCACATAATAACAGAACCTCTACCAAATAAGAAATCTGTCAATAGAATGATATAATGGTAACATAGTATGAATACCAGAAGTTGGCCGATTCTTCCTGGATGATCCAGCTCCTGCCTGTAGCAGTAAAACTCATTTTCAGATTATTGACACAATATAACAGTAAAGCGGGAGATATTCTTTAATTAAGGAGAATAACTAAGATATTGGAGAATGTAGGTCCTATCAGGATGCTACTGTTGTCATTGGTACACACTACCCAGTCAGCTATAGATTGCGAAATTTACTTTGGAAATCAAGTCATTTGTTGATAGTTTGATAATCATTTTACTCTGAAAACAAATGTGGCTGAACCTAAATAATAATAATGAAAAAAAAAGAAGTTGAAAGGGAAACACTTGGAGCAAAAATGGTTTCATTACCAAACATTTTAAGAAAGAAGCATTTGACGCAATTAAGGTATAATAAACAAAATATTCAATTATTATGCACTCCCTTTACCCTTATATTTTGTGTTTACTATACAGATCTCTTATCTATTAGGAAAACCAACACAAAACTTGCATTTATAAAAATGCAGTTGCAGTGCAATTAACTCTACGCTGTCAAGCCTCACAAATTTGTTAATTAAACTGTTGGCACATGTTCTACATTGAATTTGTGGTCATTCATATTCGTATATTCACGAAAATCAGAAAAACAGATTTATTTGGTGCAGCTGAACTTTCAATTCAGTTACGAAGAGAATACATGAAACCCAATACGAAGTTTGTGCTAGCAAAATGATCAATTTCAAGTTGAAGATCATTCAACGATATGAGTAACAATTGAATAAGGTTTTGGGAAATACACATTCTTATGCAGTAAATCAACAAAGAGTGCAAGATGATAGGTAAGGAACTACGGATCTTGCAGCCCATAAAGTGGTTGAGATTGAAACACCTAGCAAGTAGTACACAAGACTTAACCGATGGCTCTTTATGTGCAAAACAACAATATAACAAATGTGGGGTTAAGCGAATTTTTGGTCGTTTTCCACTGATTCACACACACACACACACATACACACACATGTCATCACTGAAGTAAGTAATTGATGCCCAAAAAAAATAAATAAAAAAAATCTAATGTTCCAAAATCCCAATTTAACAAAAGGAGAATTCATACATTAATATTATTGTCAAGAAACAAACGCGAAACACTCATCGTGTCAGGTCTCAGCTCGACCAACCGCATAGAGCATATACGTTATAAAAGAAATCAGAAATGTGAGAAGTTTGCGAAGGGGATAGATTTGCTAACCTCGGAGTCCAAAGCATCGCTGGCTTCGACTTTTTCACGCTCTGCAAAATGGAAACCATAAAAAAATAAATAAATAAAGAAGTTAGTGATTAATATAAACTGGGAATGAAATGAGAATGTTTGGATGGTGAGATAGATAGATGCGAGACCAAGGGCTCGCGCGGTCCAAACGCGCTTCAAAATGGCATGAATCAGATCCTGTACCCAAAATTGAACGGAGAAGTCATGTATTTATATTGCAACTGAATTTTTGCCGTAAAAATAAAAATAGAGCTACTGAGAAAAAAAAATCTAAAATGATGAAGGAAAGGGTTATCGGGCTGTACACACTCAAAGGTGGCTTCCTCCATCGCAAGATGATTACAGTAATCACACTGCTTTGGAGGGAAACGATATTAAAATACAGAATTTCCCTCCTTCATTTTCTTTGCTTTAATCGTTGAACTTTGGAGGTCTGCAGTCAACAGGCCCCTATAGCTCAGTGGTAGAGCGTCAGTCTTGTAAACTGAAGGTCTGTAGTTCGATCCTGCATGGGGGCATTTCGAATTTTTCTTAATCAAAATTTAAGCTCATTTTTGTATTCTTTGACTTCCCATATATACGACGTCGTCGTGGTGGACTTTTCTTGAGATCCGTTGGATCAAAGTCGTCTGTGGTGATTTCATACGCGGAGAATGTTATTTGTACCCCAAAATTATTACGCTCCTTTCATTCCTCTTTGTTTAGGTTTTCAAAAATCATGAGTGTATAGGTGTGCGCTTTGAATTAACTTATTTTAGATTCAAACTAGGATATAATTAAAAGATTTTTAGACAAACTTTAATAAAAATTGATTGTTTTCCAAAAACTATATTTTACCAAAGATGCTCTAGATTGTGTGTTATTTTTTAGATAGATATAATGTACAGAAAAATGACATAGAAGTAACAGTTTTCTTTATACAATTCAATGTCATAAGTATGCGAGTTTGACCTGCTTGATACAAGCCAGCACCAACATAATCCCATTAAAAGCTACAGAAATTTGGATTTGTGGGCTGCGGTGTTTAACTTTTGCTCATCCACATCACATCAGGAAAAAATAAATAAAAATTTACTCATCCACTTATGTATGTCTTTGTGAAGCAAGTATGCCAGTCTCTTTCCCACTCCCACGTTAGAGAAGTTCACACTGCTAAAAGAATCTTAGGATACGTAAATGGTACACTTGTCGATGGCTTTTCTGTTCTTATAGTTAAGCCAACAAGTTATGTTGAAAACACATTCTATTGTTGACTGGGGAGCTCATGATCAGAGGAATCATCTTAGGATTAATTTTGTACATTTTTTGTTGTTTGTCCTGTCTCTTGGAGAAGTAAATGGCGAAAAGATAATACTAAATGATCAAAATTTATTTGTTATCAAAATTTTTATTAAAATAATTATTATATTTATAACCTTTGAGTTGATGAGTCGTTTGTACTATTTTAATTATATAATAATTATCCTTAAATCTTAATAATTTTTCTATACAGATATGATAAATAATCATAGTTATATATATTGTTCATAACCAGAAAAAAAAAAAAAAGGAGAGAGAGAGATTGCTCAAGCAAAGCGACAGAGTGTCGTTCAATGGCGGACAATGCACTTAATATAGGCACGTTATCAGAATTAGTAAAAAAGATTCATCATGTTGTTCTTAATTAACTCCTAAGTATGGTAAATCAAAGTGCATTCAAATTAAAGTGCACTCAAATTGATCTTTGATTCATGCTTAATTTATTTGTTGGAAGCTTATATTGAGCATGAACAAACCTTGGATTAAGCATTTATCATTAGGGGTGTGTTTGAAATGAATGTAAAACGGGGGCCAAAAATTCATAGAATAGATCTATATATACACATAAATATATCTCACGAAATTTTTGCCCCTAGTTTTACCTTTATACAAAACACACTCTAGATATAAAAAGCAAAAATAATAACTTGTGTATAACCTTTTTATTTCATTCTATCATTAAGGGTGATGGTTTGTTTTGAATTTTAAGTGAGTGATAATGTCCAACTTTAGTTAGAAATTGTTAAGTAAACACCACATATAGTGGGAACACCCATAAACTCAATTATTTTAAAAGTTTGGGTTAATATGTGGTATCAAATCAGCCCCAACATGATTGATGTTATTTGAGTCTTGCCACAGTACAAAGCTAAGTCACCAACCCAAGAACCCTTAGCAAAACCTATCCAAAATTCCATGCGACACTCACCCCATATCCTTGTCAATGTAGATGTTGGGCTGTAATCGCTAATCAATTATCGCCTTCTCATGAGTACCAGCCTTTATCAGTGTTATCCTAGAATCACACACATAACCCGATCTAATTATGGTTTCAAACTGACTCTAACCCCACTCCAGTCTTACCTAGACATGATGTTGCCCATATTATTTCACCAGGAGAACTTTCCACCACACAATTGGCAACAAACTATTCGTCTATGTTTTACTATAACTATTTTATGAGAAGGATATGAACGAATAAAGAATATCGTAGTTTTTTATTTCATTTTATAGTGCAGCTGGCCATTTTGCATAAATACTTTTTAGTACCGTCACGTATCGATAGTTGACGAAAATAGTGAACTGATTTTTCTTGCTTCTCCTGCCCCGTTCCCTTCTTTCTCTGATCTTTAATTTCTTCTGCGGTGCTTCCACTTTATTGTCTACCTTCACGATTTCATTTTAATTAATGTATACAGGTAAGGTTATTTGATCTAATAACAAATGTATATATATATATATATATATAGAGCTAGTTAGTTAGTTACTCACGGAAGTTTTTGCATGTACACTTGACTCAACGAGCGAGGACCTTTACTGATCAAGCTCTCAAAGCCTCAAACTCGTGTGACAAGGTGTTTAGCTCCCCCCGGAATTGTTACAAATTTGACTATCTCATTACTATATAATTATTCGGTCTATTTTCATTAATCCAAATTCAGATGTTTTTTCACACTTGATAAGTCAGATATATTCGTCGTTGTTAAGTTATCAAGAATAATGGTCAAAACTCCATTTTAGCGCTAGCAAGAAGCAATTGCTGGGTAAATTTGGTTTGTTGACAAGTGCCGTACTAGTTAGATTTGTTTTTATCATATTTGTCCCATCAATATCACGTGCATACAACCAGTAATGTTCATTAAGAAATGTTCAATCGCAAACAACCAGATTCGCAGTATATGAATATGTAGCTGCACTAGCACAAATAAAGCATTTTTTTATTAAAAAAAGGAAAAGTACCATTAGAGTTCTTTCTTTTTTAAATTTCTCCTACATAATTGTAGTGAGTGGAGGGCACTTACACGATCGGTGACATTTTGAGAATCACTTGTGTAGTAGCAAGGAGGCCGTACGAACTGAATAAATCAAATGAATGAATAAAAGAAAGAGGCATGCATAACGAAGGCCACTGCCAATAAGGGATCTTCTTTAATTTAAGGGTTATGTTATTTGTACATACCCAAAATCCAAACACCCTAACACCCTCTCTCAGCTTTTTCTCTCTCCATCAATCATTTCACTCTTTTCATTTTCTTTTACAATTTTTTTTTCTCTTTTCTATCTCTGGGTGTCCAAGATGTCTACCTACCCTAATGATACAAAAAACATTTCTCTTAATTTAAAAGAAATAGGCTTATAGGCACGTGTTAACAAATGCGTATGCCTTCTGAAACATAATGATGAACCCGTGGGTTTATGCCAAGAAGTATCCAAGAAAGCCATATGGTTCACCAGTGTAATTGTGAATATGACGATGAATTTTTTAGTACAAAATTTAGGTGAACAAGAAGCCTTGTCTTGAGCTAGATTAAAACATGCCTTTGGACTTGATAAATGTTTATAGTATCTTACAAATGACTTATTAATAGGAGACCAAAAACTTAAGACGTGATGATGTATAAGTGGAAGGCAACTAAATGAGTTAATCTCCATTGGTAATATACCTTGTTTTAAAACTGAATATATAAGAAATTTGTATATGCTCCGAAAGCAAATAATTGCTCTTGTTTGGATTCATTGATTGTTTTATACAAGTTTTCCCTAGATTAGAAACGTAGTGTAATGAGCATAAGTTTTTGAGAGGACCACACACAAAAGTTAGTTTTGGAGTGTGGTAACTTTTGGTATGTAGTTTTTCTAATGATTTATACTCATTATAAATGGTGTTTTCATTGAGAGTGGGCCAACCGCAGAGGGTTATTTACAGAGGATTCTAACCAATGGAGAAGCTGACCGTGATTGAGTGACGCGTCATAAAGTGCAACCATCGGGACATCGACATTCGAATAGAATGACAATGTAACAAATTTTATATTGGTGAAATCACCTTAAAAGACAGGCCTTATGAAGATTTGGGCTCTCACATTCTAATTAATAACTAACTTTTGGGATATGATTTTCTTAAGAACTTTTACTTGTTACATCTAGTCTGTTCATTATGCAATTTAACAACATTGTTATTATCTGAGAATGAACCAATCAGTTCTAATGTAAACTTAATTTGTTAGAAATTGTTAGTTGGTTTAGTAGTTATCTTAACTGCAAGTAGTTAGTGATTAATCATGGTTAATGATTGTAGTTAGTTAACCGTAGTCACAAACTCTCTGTATATCAGCATAGAACAGTACTACGATCAATAGGATTCATTCTTTTCATTCACTCTCACCCCTCTCTCTTCTATTCTTCTTCTACAAACCTCCATTGCATATTTCTTTTAATTGTCTTACAATAAAAAAAAAAAAAAAGAGATTTCTAAGCGTTAGCTTTTTTTTTTTTTTTTCAAAATATTAGGTATTGTCTATGAATAGTATTGATGATGTTGGTATATTACTGCTTTCTGTACAAGACCAGCTGGCTAGTGAGAAATTGACAATTAATCACTAAAAACTGGTGTAAAAGTGATGAGAAAATTATTACCACTAATTTATTCTGTGTTAATTACAAGTACAGTTCCAGTGAATACAAGGCCTTTTAAAGGGAAATCATATGTGGACGACAAAACCTTAACTAGGATGGAATGGACTTTAGGAATCTGTTCTGATGCTTGGTTTTGTATGTGATCTCATGAAAACCACAAGCATATCTGACGGCCTGCACTTGACTTTGTATCTATATATATTGCATAGTCACACAACTCGTTAGTTTCATAATTTCAAGTTCTCAAGCTAGGCAGCTATAAATAAAAATGAGAAAGGTTATTTTTACATAAAAATACAAATATATCATAGAGAGAGACATTGAGACTTATTTATTTCTATTTTTTTTTTCACTATCTTACACTTACGACCTCTTATAACTTTCCCTCACTCTCTATCAATGATATCTTGATGGGATGGGTATTTTTATGCAAAATAAAAATAATATTTCTCATTTCAAATTATAAAAAGAAATATTATAGATACATATTCTGTATTAAATATTGTGGTAATTCAAATCGCATTTGTTATCGGATAAGATGTAATTCTATTTAAATTGAATTTATATCTCATTTAATAATAAATAAGATATTAGTCAGCACAATATCTCTTACGAAATATATAGCCATCACATAACCCAATTATGAAAGAAGGGCTCGATGGTTAGAAGCCAATGCGGGTTCAATCCAAACCAAACACCTCCCACACCCTAATATCCCCGTCAAGGCTTCCACTGAAGAGCGTAACGACATCGTTCGAGTCATCATCGCCTTCACCCTCCGAAAACCCCACCAACGACTTTACCGGTTTCTCGTGCCCTTCCAACACTGCCCTGCAACAGTACCCACCAGTCTCCTTTGCCCTCTGCCAGATCCTGACCGTCTGATCCGCTGACCCACTCGCCAACAAACCACCCACGCTAATCATGCACAGTATGGCCCCACTATGACCCCACAGCGTTTCCACCCACACGACGTCGTTTCCCCCTAACTTCCTCTCCCACCTACAGATCGCGCCGTCGCATCCCCCCGAAAACAAAGCCCCCCCGTCCAATGTAAGCGCATTAGCGGCTGATCTCTGCTTCCCGACGGTGCTCACCAGCACGTGCCGTTTCACCTCATCGTCCCTCTCCCAGACCTTAATGCACCCGTCAGCTGACGCCGTGTAGACGGTTCCGTCAGCGGCAACCACAACGGCGTTAATTGCGTCCTCATGCGCCTTAACGGACTCCAAACACCGGTAACCCGTTAAGTCCCAAACCTTGAAGCTCTTGTCCCACGAAACCGAGTACATGAGCCCTTGGCTCACCGCTAAGCCCGAAACGGTATCGCAGTGCTTGATCCAGAGGCTCCTACGGTGGCGCCGGACGCTGACGTAGTTTCGGGGTACGATGCAGCGGCGAATGCGGTCTTTCACAGTGGGGAGGGAGGAGAGGAGACGGTGTCGTTTTGACGGTGTGATGAGCCAGATGCGGATTTTGCGGTCCTGGTGTGCGGTGAAGACTCTGGTGGCGGTGAAGGCGATGGACTTGACGAAGCCGGAGGAAGGGTTGTTGTGGTTGAAGGCGTCGACTTGGGTGTAATGGAAGAGGTCGAAGACGTTGATGAGGTTGAGGGATGCGGCGTAGAGAAGGTTATGGTGGACCGCGAGGCACGTGATGTGTGGGGTTAGGGTTTTGAGAGAGGTAACAAAGTGGTGGTGGAGGTTGAAGGAGCCATTCATTCTGGACGTGGAAGGTGCAGAGCACAGTGACTCAGTGAGAAGAAGAAGACGAAGATGATGATGGTGGATTGAGTGTGTGTTTTGTAAAATGGAGTGTTGGGGGAGTAGCTGAAGCGGGAACATAAGTAGTGGTTGGGATTTGTTGTAGGAGGGGCACGTGGCGTGTGTAGAAGGTGAGACACATGGCGAACGCAGAGGGGTTCGAACAGTAACTTGGTGGGGCAATACAGGGAGTGGTGGGGTCCACCGAAAGATATGTTGGACCCAAGGAATCAGAGTGGCTGAGTGGACTGGGCGAGTGTTTTCCTTACACCTTAGCTATGATTCAGGAATTCTATGATGCGAATTACTATTTGATGGTACGAGGCATTCCATGCCACATAAAATATGAGCGATGATACTGTTTAAAGAAAAGTAAATGTTTGTTTAGTTGTTGGAGTTATAGGGACGATTCATTTTCGTCATTGAAATTAAAAATTAATTATTTAATTTTTAAAATTATAAATTATGTATCATTTTAATTATAAAAATAATATATGATTTGAAAATTAAAATAACATATAATTTATAATTTTAGAAATTAAATAATTAATTTTTTTAATTTTAAAGATTAAAGTCAACCACCTACGAGAAGAAAAGTGAATCTTTACTCGTTTAAAGAAAGAATCACAAATGATGTTTGATGAGTAAATAGATAAAAAAAATATTTCTCTTAAAAATATATCCTATATGCCCAGACTTATCTTTGTTTAGAGTTTTATTAATGAATGTCTTTAGTATACATATGTTAAAAAAAATAATATTAATTATTTAATGTATTCAATGTAAAATTGAATGTACATGCACAGAAAACAGTCAGTGTTGATTGAAACACTAGTCGTACGAAAACTTGTTAACTTTTTGGGTAGGGAAGGAGGCGATGTCTTTGGGGCATCATACTTACGATTACGAGTTCTATCAAGTAATTTGTTAATTTAATGGGTGAAATTTAATGTTTTATTGGTATATTAATTATTTATAATATATTATAATAATTTTTAAAATTTATTTATATAATTTAAAATTAAATAAAATTTTATTAATATATTTTTAAAATTAAACAAAATTTTTGAAAATATTTTAGGATTACACAAATAAATTTTTATTTTTTTAAAAATAATTGTGATATATGAGAAAAGTTTTTAATTTTATTTGTATGATTTTAAAATTAAATAAAATTTTATTCATATAATCTTAAAATTAAACAGATATTTTTAAAGATATTTTAGATCATACACATAAATTTTAATTATTTTTAAAATATATTTAATTATAATTATAAAATTTGATTAAAATTAAAAAAGTATTATAATACATTATGGATGTTTAATGTATGAATATACCATTAAATCATATTCATATTTCATATTGTATCTTCACAAAATGCATGATGTCCCTCGTAAATAACGGGCGCTGAAACATTCGTCAAGAAAATTAAATAACGAAAGAAAACATAACAACAAGAAAAAGAACAAACTAGAACTAAACCATCAATTTGGAGCATGACTTATGCAGCTCATGCGGCGGGGACTCCCAAACGTGTAGGTCCTCCATGATGATATTCGCACCCATATTTGGCAACAGGCATGGGTAAGTGTACTTGCTGATATCGGAATCAACAAGTAGTGGACTCTCCTCAGTCGTTCAAGCGTGCTGTGTGGATCACTGAAAGCAACGCACAAACTTCATTTTTCCTTTGAATGGTTGGATATTCTATCAGCAGAACAGCTTCATGGCAACATTTGTTAACTTGATTGGCTTGTGCCATACATGAAAACTTACAAGGCAATGTTAGAGTAATATTTTCAATATGTAATACTTTAAGATTTAGTGTAAAAAATTTTACAGTTTTATTCAATTATATATTTTTATTTATAAGACTTTTAAAATAACGAATAATCAAGTCAAATATTTTTGTTGATGTAACAATATACGATTAAATACCTATGTAAAATATTTTTTATACTAAAAATATATCAAAATTAAATTCATATTTTAAATAAAAAACAATACATTCATATCATCTTACATGACATATTTGGGTTAAATTAAAATTTCGGTACCTATTATTTTTTATTTATTTAAAATTTTATCCCTGTTTTTGACTTTTTCAAATCGCTCCTCACACTTATAAGTGTTATCAAATATAATCCCCACCATTTACTTCCGTCATTACACCGTTAATTTCGTTCCATATAAATGCTTTTCAAAAGTAAGGAAAAGATTGTAAAAGAGCCCCTGCCGAACAAAGAAATTTCTTCATTCACATCAGAAACACTCACAGGATCACCTACTGGGCATTGGCCTATAAAATACAAACCTATAAGAAAAGTACAATTTAACCTTAATTTATATATACAGTAGTGCTTATGTAGCACGAAACTCTTTTCTATGAAATAGTTACGAAGTGAAGTTGAGTATTGTAAATGCATGTTAACTTTAAAATTGAGGAAAATCACATGGGTGGTGTTAAATAAAAAGAAGCCCGCCTCATTCGTCGTTATTTCGTTATCGTATCGCGCTATTCCCAACAGAAAACAAAAGCATTTCCATTATATGTAACTCCTCACACATATTGATATAAAAATTAAATTTTAGCATAATTCTAGGACGGTGCTTTCAAGTTTGAACCACTTTTGATTTCACTGATTTTCTTATGGCAGAAGAGAATAAAAGATTTATAAAGGAAAGAATGGATCTCGTGTTTTCACGTTATGGTTGAATGGTGCGTTATTATATTTTTATTTAAATTATGCATATTACTTTATTAAAAATTATTTATTATAATATAATCATTAAAACTCTTTCAATAACATAGTATAATAATAACTGATTTGACAACAGCATACAAAGTCTCACTCTAATAACATTTGAAAATCTAATTATTATAAATTATTATTATTGTTAAAAATAAAAATAATATTATTTATATTATTATTTTAAATATTTTTAAAAAGATATATTAAAATATTTCTTAAATATTAATTAAAAAATATTAATTGAAAAAAATTAAGATAAACTTTTAATCAATATTTAAAAAATACTTAAAAATATTTCTCAAAAGATATTTATAGTAATAATAATATAAATAATATTTCTTTGAAAAATAGATACTAACCTACCTTTGAAGTTATTGTGATATCTTGCTACCACGTGTCCTGTCACTTGATTGATTATTGAATAAAATTATGCACAGACTTCAATAATAAACGTACAAAAATGTTAAAATATTATGATGCTCTTATGATGTTTATTCGACCTAGCTAGGCGGTCCGTTGTCATTTCAAACAATGGAGTCACGCATCAGTGAGCTAAGTTCTACTTTTTCTTCGTCTTCTTCTTCTTCATTTTTCATTTTTTTTTCTTTTTCTTTTTAACTTGTGATGATTTGTTCTTTTTTACAATTATTTTACATCAAAAGATTTTCGACGTGTTAAAACTTTATTATTCATTTACTTTTTATTTAGAACTTAATTTTGATATTTTATTAATATAAAAATATTTTATATTATTATTTAATTACATATTTATATTTATAAAATTTTTAAAATAATTAATAATTGAGTTAAATATTTTAATTAATATAATAATATATAATTAAATATTTATATAAAAAAGTTTTATACTAATAATCTATCAAAATTAAATTTTTGTTATTATCAAAGATAATGAGATTAAGAATTATTTCTAAAGAATATTTTTAGGAGAGAAGATGAAAATTAAATATAAAACATTCTAAATTTAAATAAAATTTACAGAAAATAACTACTAAATTATAAGCGTTTTTATTAGATTCTTTAATCTAACCGACTTCACTGTTTATATTATTTCCCAGTCTTTCTCTTTCTCACGAATACTATTGCTTATTTTCTCCTCTTCTTGTGCCTCTTTTATCGTGCTATTTCTTTTATAAAAGTTCGTTTTCATTGAAATCATATTATTCCAAAAGCAAACATGATAGTGAGATAAATTCTATTATTTTTTAACTTGTGATGGTTTGTTCTTTTTACTATTAACTTTAGAGAAGTTACATCTTACTTTATTTTCACCCACTTTACTTTAACCTTATTTATTGATCAGTAAGTTACCGTTCTCTTTATCACGAGTACCTTTTAATTTTCCTTGTTCTTTTCTTAGATCACTAGCTACGAGAATTTATTTCCATCCAAGTATCGGTATTTACTTTGTTCACAGGATACTTCAGAAAGATCTTCGAACCTCCTGCAAGTAAACTTCACCTGCATGGAGTTCAAGTCTTTTTTTTCCCCTGGTTTTGAAACTTCTTTTATGTTGCTATTCATTTTATAAAAGTTCGTTTCATCACTTGAGGTAACAGTATCTCACACAAGGTAGTGACTAGTGAGCTAAATTTCGTTCGCTGTTTAACAAGTGACGGTTCCCCCCCACCACCCCGGGGGGGCGCCAAAAGAAAAAAAAAAAACAAACAAAAGAAAAAAAGAAACAATGGAAGCGTTCCAATTCTAGTTAGTTTTGGCCATTAGATTCAGGCATTTTCTTTTAGGAAAACTATCGCTCATTCAAACATTCAAATTCGAGTGTTAAACTGTACTTTATCAAACATTTGATCGACCTTTGTAATATTGGATTATTTTTGTGGGCTTGCATAAATTAAATAGTGTTTAATTAGATGTTAAAATTGATTAAAATTAATTATTTAAGCTCATTGACCTATACATTGTTTATTGGTGAGTATTATTATATTTTCTTTTTTGTATAGGTCTTACTGTAAAAAGTGACTTGGCCTATCACTTTACTGATGTAAGTAAAAGATCCCTTCTCTTAGCCGATTATAAATAAGTACTTTTCGCCTAATTGAGATAAAATGTATATTTTGGTTATTTGTTGGAATAAGAAGAGTTTTCTTTTCCTCTTGCCTCCTTTAACCTACTTCTCTTCTCTCTCTCTCTTGTCCTTTCATATATAAAGGAATGAGAAACGGTTGTTCATCAATCGTTCCTCCTCAATCAACTTAAGTATTTCTCACCTAATCTTATTTATATTTTTCTTCTTGATTTACATGTTATAACTAGAATCAAATCTAAATCTGAGAGCCTCAAAATTACAACATGTAAAGCTATGATTATTTGATAACAAAAACTTTTTAATGCTCTATTTGAATAATGAGAGAAAATGAGAGGAATTACACAAATAAAGAAAAAATAGTATATTTTCTCTTTATATATTTCGATAAATAAAACATAAAGAAATAAATAAAAATATAAAGGAAATGCATTAAAATCAGATAAAGTAACATATATTCAGTCATTTTCATTTTTTGAGGGTATATCTGCTATTTCAACAATTTCTCTTCCCAGCCTTCTCTTTTCTTCGCAAGAGGGAGGAGTCCCACACGTTTTTTTCTATCTTCTTTCTATTTTCTATTACAATCAAACGAGAAAAAAAAAAAAAAAACTATATTTTCAACTCATTTCTTTCTCCCACCTTTTCTATCCTCTCATTTTATGCTAATCAACCAGATGATAAGGGAGATAAATCTAAGATAGAGAGATAAACTTAGTACGTTAATACGAATGTAAAATATATAATATCAACTAATTTGGTTAACATGTATTTTATGATATAGGTTAGGAAATTTAAAATAAAATAATTAAATAAAATATAGAAGCGTTTAATATTTTAAAAATTTTATAAAAAAATAATGCCTCTTTTACTTTATATCATTTCCAAATTTTTCTTTCTTATGAATACCTTTACCCGTTTGATTTTCCGCTCGCTCTCGAGCCCTCTTTTCTTTTATCGCGCTACTTCTTCTGTCGAAGTTAGTTTACAATAAAGTAGAATTATTTGCTTTAATCACCACACACCAATAATTTCCTTTCCGTTGGGAAACATTATTACCTATATATATATAAGCAAGTAACATGAGTTTGATGCAATATGGAGTAGAATCCCACCAAAGAGCAATAAAATATATGATATGGAGCCATGCCGCCCGCTACATATTGCTGTTGAATATAATAAAAGTGTGCAATGACAATGTCAAAATCATTAAACAATGGCAACCAATGTCTAGACCTCTAGGGGGAGTTCATTTTTTAAAACCTATTTGAGCTTACGTGCCAGGATTATATCATATAAGGTCCAGCCTAGGAAGAAAACGTGTCATTATATGTCGCATTATTCTTTTCATTAGACGAAACTTCACTCCAGTGGAGTTGCTTTGAAAAGTATGCATTCTTTTGGGTGCATAGAATGTAGCACAAGCTTAGGCATATGTTTGTTTATGGCATCAAATGGATGCTTTCTTAATTAATGATTATTTGCATATGTAATGAAACACTTAGCTTGATTTCAATTATAATACGCAGCAGACCAAAAGCATGTAACTTTGATTCCAATGGAGGCACAAGAAGCAAAAGGGGGTTTGCGATCCTGCTGAGCCCTTTTTCTGAGGGAAGAAAAGGCCATCGAGGAAAACTAGTGCGCTGACTTAAGTGCTGACCGCATTCGATAGGGACAGCGCATGCGTTTGTTGAAAACGCACGAACAATGTTCTTAGGAAATCCTTTTGCACATGAGGTACATTTCTGCAGATACATCATATATGTGTCCATGTGTGGATGTTTCAAAACCCGTCTTCTTTTCATCTTTATGGGAATTCTGCATTACAAATTAGAGAGTACTCCTTGGTTGGTGGATTTTGTTTCAAGCTTTTATTTGTTAAATTTTGGTGACTTGGTGTAATTGATGCTTTGATTGTATTATTGATAGAATAAGCAAGGCTTGAGTAAGGCAAAACTTAAGTGCAGCTGTTAATTTCTTTCTTCGTTAGCAGGGTACTCAATCAGAGATTTGATAAGTATATAATTTAAATTTGCCTCTTACGCATATTTCCACTTACCGAACTCTTTAATTTATCTAACGTTCTCTTAAAAGAAAACTAAGAACTAGAGATAATGTTTTCTTCCCCCAAAAAATTAGAATGCATGGATCTATGTTTTAACTTTTCACGGAACACTACTTCAGCCATAGAACGCGGTCATCATGTGGGAACTTAATTAGAAGAGAAGCAACAATTGGTTTAAAAAATGACAAAAGAAAATAGATCGATCGAGCATAAGAAGGTCAAGAAGGAAAACCATGAATAGATTTGGGATTTGTAAGGCAGCTCCAATGCTTTTGCTAGTGGTGAATGGTTGCTACTAGTAAGAAGAGTAGAAGCAGCCGCTCAGTTGCGAGGGGACAAAAGTCTTGAGATCGAGTAGTGCTATTTGCACTTATTTTTGTGACTATTCTAAGAGACTTACTAAGATGTCTTTTAATCATTGGTTGAATCTCAAACAAAAATGTTACTTATACTCATTCTTGTAACTTATTCTAAGAGATTCACTAAGACGTCTCTTAATCATTGGTTGGATTCAACCAATGATTAAAGGACACCTTAATGAGTCCCGTAAAATGAGTCATAAAAATGAGTACAAATAATATTTTTGTTTGAGATCAATATAATTTGAGACAAATTCAATATAGCAACTAGCAAAGGATGAGGCTTGTTGTTTTCTTTTCTTAATTTCTCTTTGTGGGTTATTACTTCTCTTTGATGCAGTTCTGTAGCAGGTTTATCAAATTGGGAAATTGTGCAAATCTTGGCTTATGAATTGGAATGGAATTTCCATTAATTTATTATGTAGCAATATTCTTCATCCAGACGGATTTACCGTATTGACTTGGTATACAGTCGCTATATTGATTGACCACAAGATCTAGCTATTATTATGATTATTGAAAATGGAATTCTATAAAGTATATACAAACATAGCATATATGATATGAAAGGGATAATAATGGAATCACATATCATGTAATCCCTGCCTATACATCAATGAAAATGAAGGTTTATAGCTTAAGATTCGAACTCAAGACCACTGGTTAGAAGGAAGGAGTATCTGCCACTCCAACTTACCATATGCCGGTAGTTCTAGCATCTTTTGTAACTGGTTTTTGCCTCCTCCTCCTCCTCCTCCTCCTCTTTTTTCCCTTTCTCATATAATATATGGATCTGTTTATTTTTGCTTGGTCGTGTATTATGGATCTGCTTCGTGTGGACTACTGCAACAGTAGTTCGGCTATTATGGAATGAAAACCCATATATCGCTCAGTTCGTTCTGCCCAAAATTGAATTGGGGCTAGTTTTCTTGACTGTTGGTTTGATGTTTAATTATTCTTAGCCCATCACATTGTCTCGGCTCCTTGCACCCTGTGCCAAAACCAGCCAACATACATGACCCGCCTCCCAAAAAACAAAAAAAAAAACACAACCAACATAGCTGTGCTTTGTCTTTTACTTTTTTCTTCTTAACATTAGTATGGCACTGGGATAAAATAATAATAATAATATGGCACGCACTGTTTTTCCGCCCTTTTCTTTTGCTATTTTTCACTTTTCATTGTGTGAGAGTTCATTTGATATCCTATCCAGTGAATTCTTCGGTATGCGATATCAGTATGTAAAGTTCATTTCTCTCGTAGGCCAGTCAAATTTGAATTGATATCCTATCCAGTGAATTTTTTTAATAACTGTAGTATTTAAATCGTGAGATGGGACACGAGGATGGTTCGCTTGTCTATGGCTTTTGCGATTACTGACACTTAAAGCAACATTGGAAGATTGAGCCCAAATCTGATGATATATTGACGACTTTTGCTGGTGGTAGATAGATTGAAATTTTGTCTGCTCTATTTTATTTTTTGAAAAATACTATTTGCTAGGAATTTACATTCGTACATTCACACGAACGGTGTTAGAAGACATTAGTTTTTCAGTTCACTCAAATTAATCTGTGATTTCCACCACAATGAACGTATGACCGGTTTTCGCTCATTTTGTACTGCATTCATGTTATTGCTATTTGTATTGAATAGCATCACTCTTTTTTTTTTTTTTAATGGTGGCATGTGTAAATTCATCTGTGATTTCCACCACAATGAACATATGACTGGTTTTCACTCAATTTGTACTGCATTCATGTTATTGCTATTTGTACTAGATAGCATCACTACTTTTTTTTTTTTTAATAGTGGCATGTGTTTTACACATGCCCCTTTTGCGTTCTAACCATGATCTATTGCCCTACCGTGTTGATAGGTACAATGCTGTGGATTTAGTGCTCCCATATTCAACATTTTGGTTCAGCATAATCTTTAGTTAATGACGCAGCTCTAGTCGTATGATGGATCTTTTATTAAATATCTTCATGCGGATTTTATTGTTTGAGAGACTACATTGAGATGTTTTATCTTTTGATTTGATTTTTTTTTTTTTTTATATTCTTTCATTTCTCCTACTGTATCAATTTCTTTTCCCAAAAAGAAAGGTACAATACACATATTTATGGTGCGCTTATATAGGCTTTTTAAAAAAGGGGTTTTTTGTTAAACTTTTTTTTAGCAGAATTTTATTTTTAAGAAATTATTTTGTATTTGGATAAATTATGTGAGAAGTATTTTTAATTATTAAAAGTATTTATAATCTTATTTGGATAAAAATAAATAAAAATGCTTGTTATGGCCAAACTATAAAAAAAGACATTTCAAAGAGGAAAGAGATGTAGAATTTGGTAAGGATAAAAGGAAGAAGATATAAATTGTAAGAAAATTTCTCTGGCACCTTTATAATATTTAAGGGTATTAGTATTCTTTAATTATTTATAGTTAAGAATTTACTATATGTCTTACTAATGCAAATTATTTTTTAATTATATTTAAGATTTATGAAATTTGTGATTAAATCACAGTCGTTAAATATAAAAAAATACCAATGCCCTTATAAAAATCAAAAGTATTGAAGGAAATCCCAAATTATAATTATTGATAAAAATAAATGGTATTTTTAAAATATAATTTTATTAAAAATTACTTTTATTTCTAATTTTTTTAGAAATTAGGTATCATTAACTTAAAAATAATAATAAAATAACTTTTTTAATTACAAGTATTTAAAAAAAAACATTTCCAAACACTTTAAAAATATATATATACTTTATTAAAAAACTCCATCCAAATTCACTGTTAATGTGTGTTTTATAATAGACTTTAATAACAAATAACAAATTGATACTGGCATCAGAGTTGCATCATAGTAGTAATTTATAGTACGTCAATTAACATAACTACTATAGCTCTTTTGTTTAAAGTTCATTGAGTGCCTCTGCCTCTTTGTACCACGACCCTAAGCATGTGTTCTATAACTCGCCAAAGAAAACCAACATAAATAAGGGCTCTTTACCTCAGCAAACATTTAAAAGTTAGTTTGGAGAGAGGTGGACCTTTTTACTTTATTTAAATCACGGCAGAGAAAGTCAGAAGTAACGCCATAATCCATTGATTTTATTTTAAGCTTCTGTTGGTAAGAAACCACAATTGATGTTTAGTTTGTATGGATATTATTTAGAGAAATGTTTAATAAATTCATCTTTTCTAAAAGATAGGATGTGAACCTTATTTAAATTAGGTTTCTACCTCATCCGTTAGTAGATGAGAAAAAGATGAGTTCACTCTGTTATTTGTCTCACTGGTCACCAAGCTTCCTCAGCAGAATTACGGGTTGAAACATGACAGCGGAAACAAGGAGTGATAGACAATGAGATATTGTTTCCTGCAACCCGGGTACCTCCCTCATCTACGTGTTTTGGATTCTGAGGCTAAAACCATTGATCTGTCTTGGCTATCAGAAAACCAGGCTCTGTGTTGAAACTTGAAACTTGCACAACAAAGATCTCCATTAATTTAATTGGGAAGAAAGGCGTTATACTTTGGAGTATTAATTAATTAGAAGCTAATTGCGATGACATTGGCAGATTCCAAGTGCATTAAATAGGACATTCTGGCGCCCATGTCAATGTGAGGTCCCATAGTCAACAACATAACCGAAAGGGCTTTGTCTTCATTAGGAAGCAAGTCAAATGGTGACGCAAGCATCAGTTTGATAGCGTGTGAGGATAACTTGTAGAGTAATGATTTATCAATTTTTTTTTCGGTTATTAATTTTTTAAATTAAAATTATTAATTTATTTGGCTGAATTATTAATTAATTATAATATATAATTATATAATATTTTGCACACCGTAACTAGTTATAACTTAATCGAATAAGTTGATAATTTTAATTTAAAAATTTGATAACTTAAAAAAGAAGTTAGTAATGCATCCACAATACATCCATTTTACACATATAAATATTATTTTTCTAACCTGTAATAATGTAAAACCATTAAACTAATTGATTTCTTTAGCTTGTCTTTGTACACCCCACATTTCTATGCTTTTTTTACTCACCCCCTATCCTTTTACCGTTTTACTCTTTTTTCTCCCCTCCTATAGTTACCACTTAAATGAAGAATTAGTTATTATCGATAAATGATTATTAGAATTGTCAACTTTTTCAACTAATTTCAAGCCGGTAAAAAGTCTCAGACAATAGTAGTAAATAATCTCAACCATATTAAATAACTATTAATTCTCCTTAATGCTGATAAGAACGACTGATTCATATCTCTTTGATAGAGATGCAAAAGGGACATGTTGGACTGAGTTAATTTGAATCTAAATTTGATTTGATTTTTTAATCATGTCATTTTATTGAATTTAAATCCGATCTAATAATGACTCTACGACTAATTGGATCAATCTAATATTTAGAAAATATATAAAGATTTTGATATTATTTATAATATAATTATGAAATTTTGGAAGTAAAAAATAAAATTTAAGAGAGGTTTTATAACACATATTTTAAAATAAATTATACTAATATAAAAATAACATCATATTACATAAAATGTATTAACTAAAGTATAAAAATTTTATAATTCATCACTAATTTTTTTTTAAAAATGTAACTTTTAAAGAAATATTTGACTTAAAACTAAGTTGAATCAACTTAGAATATGACTCGAATGTGGCTCGAAAAATATACTGGGTCAAATTTTATAATTTAAACTAGGCAAAAAAAGCTTTAGACTATAATAAATTAACAAATTGGGCTGGATCATGAACATCCTATTCTTTAGTATTGTTATAAGAAAATAATGTGAAAAAGCATATATGGGAGAATATATCCGTCTTAATTATTACATTCTTATTCCAGGAATCATTGCTGTTTATAATTATACAAGTTAATTTGCTGTTCCATTATATATTTTTTTTCTTTTTTTTTTTTTACATCCATTATTGCTAAGAAACCAGGAACTAGGGAGGAGGGCATGAAAATTGCAAGAAAAAGCAAAGAGCAAGGGACCCCACACCCACCCACCCCCCCCCACACCCACAAGCCCCCAAGTTTGGAAGGTGTAAGAAACCCGAGGTGGTGAGTAATTAGGGATGTCAATTTTACTCACACCTATCCGTGATAGGGTGGGTATAAGGAGAGAAATTTTTTTTCGTGGGTAATGGGGATGAGAAATTCAAATATCCATTTGTTAAATAAGGTGGGGGTAATGATTATGATCTTTATATTTGTGGGTATCTGATATAATATTACCAAATTATTCTCTTATATATATATATCCCATTTTCACATGTATATTTTAGTTTTTTCCCAAAAAAAAAATATACAAAAAATCAAATATTTATCGGAGAAAAATTAACTACATTTCTTGGAGTTGGTAGGAATGGGATCCTTGTTAAGTTGTTTTGATGATTTAGTTTCTTTGTACTGTAGCTATGTTGAAAAAATGGCTTGTTAAAGTTAAACTCCATAGTATTATTCATAAGAAAGTAACTGGATACAGAACATGAAGTAAAAAAAATATCTTATCAAATATTATTAATAATTTGCTTTCTTTTTTAATTTTTGTGAAAGTTGTTTTACTATCATATTTTTTATTTTTATTTTAAATATTTTAAGTAATAAATTATGATATTAAAATTAGTTTTATTTTTTTAATTTTTTGAAATTTTTAATAAAATATAAATATACATAAATATTCATAAATACCCACTTATCTATAAGGGCATCAAAATATGGGCATCCGTACAAATATGGGATGGATACCTGCCCATGGCCCTGCCCCCATTCTACCCTATTGACGCTCCTACGAGTAATAACACGTAAGCGTAAGCAAAGAAAAACAACCTCGGCACCCCTTGTAAAGTCTTTAATGCGACGTTAATAAGGGAAGAATTAAAAAAAGTGAAAAAACCAAACTAAACCTTATTTAATGTGAATTTAATTTTTATATAAATTATTTCATATAATCATCTAATCATAAATTATTTTATACATTTATCTAATTATATAATTATTAAATTATGTATCAAAGATTCAAAACCACAATCTTATATAATTGAAAAATAATATTTTATGTAAACATCTAAATTCGGATATTTTGTGGATATCTTAAAAAGTAATAAATACAAAATTCTAAGTGATAGTAAATATTTAGAGGAAAAACAATCAAACTTTATGTTTATCTTTCTCGATCCCTTAAAATAGATTTTTAGAGGCTGAAAATCAGTATTTTTTAAAGATTAATATATTATATAAAATATCTCTCTAGAACTATTTTGTTAAAAAAAAGATTAATTTCACCTATATTGTTAATACTCAGAGATTATTTTGGAATTTTTCACTTATCAGGGGCGAATTTATCATTCTGTATCGCCAGTAGGAACTGTTTTGGAGATTTTGTCAAAAATAAATAAATAAATAAATAAAATAATAATTCTCTAATTAATATCACCGTCGTCGAAGAAACAAAGATCATTAAAAAAATTTTGTTGAAAAAAATGAAGCACCTCCGAGTCTCTGTTACACACTCTATACACACTTCAAGAAGAGTGCCAAAACCAACAAGCTACATGCATCTCAAAAAAAAAAAGGAGAGGAGAACACAACACAAGTAGTAGCATTAGCAGCAGCAGTTGTAGAAGAAGAAAGAATGTGAAGGTAGGTAGCATCGTGCTCCGTGTGTGCCTCTCACTACAGACAACAACAAATTACAAACCATAAATAGAAAAGAGTGAGAGAAAGAAGAAGAAGGAGGAGGAAGGAAGAACATTATGGGCGGTGTTACCTCTTCGATGGCGGCAAAGCTGGCATTCTTCCCGCCGGACCCGCCATCGTACAAGGTGGTGAAGGAGGCGGCGACGGGGCTGCTGCTGATGGAGCCCTTCCCGCACCGCGAGAACGTGGAGGTCGTGAAGTTCCCCACGCGGCGCGGTGGTGAGATCGTGGGCGTCTATGTTGGGCACCCAATGGCCAAATCAACGGTTCTCTACTCGCACGGAAATGCCGCTGATATCGGCCAGATGTACGAGCTCTTCATCCAGTTGAGCCTCCAGCTCCGTGTCAATCTCTTCGGGTAATTCAAGTTCGCTCCTTTTTTCCTTCCCTCCTATTTGATTTTTTTTTTAAATTATTCATTTTTGTTGTTTGTTTTGGTTTTCTCATGATACATGCATTCATGTGCTGAATGGATGTTAGAACGTATGTGTGGGTGAGTTTGTTGAATTGTGTCCGACATGATTCTTCTGAAGCAGGGATACACACCCATTTGTTTTATTTTATTTTATTTTTTGGCTGAATTATGTGATACATACAGGGGTAGAAGTTCAGTGGAATAGATTGAATTTGGTAATTCAGTCCACAAATGCGGTTTGATTTTCCTGTTTAGGGTGGATTGATTTGCAAGGTTCTGATTTTGAGAGGTTGGGTACCATAAGAGAATTGATTAGCTTCTTTATTTGGCTTGATAAGTGAAAATTGGGATGGTGTTGAGTAGGTCATGCATTCAATCTTCTTGGGCATGGGGGGTCTAGGGGCAAGCTATGATTTATGGTTCATCTGTTTAGATCTGCTTTGCCAGTATTCTAGATTTTGTATGTGAGTTTGAGCCATTTAGTTCATGTGGATCTTCCATGAATGGAAGGTAATGATTTGAAGGTGGGAATTCATGAATTGATCTTCCATTTATACTTGAAATATCAGCTAACTTTGATGATTGTTAACCTAATTTGCAAATTGCCTAGGGAAAAAATTTGAAAATTTTGGCAATCTGAAAAATGAAGTCCGAGGATATACTGTTTAAGTTAGTTAAGGCCACCTACCAGCTAGGTCTCAATGCGAATTGTAGCTCATATTTGGTTTGGATGATGGTATTTGACTGAAAAATCCCTTTGTATTTGAAACTTCTCACATGTGTTTGCAACTTTGCATCATTAGATTTAGCTCTGGATGTGTGGATTGTCAAATTACATCTTTCTACACTAATGACACTGTAAACTTCAATGGATTAGTTTACTTTTTGGATTGCGCATCTCTATGCTTTCTTATCATATAACAGTTGTGTAGTTTGTGAAAGGCCGCCACATTTGTATGTCTTATGATAATGATGTTTTCAAACACCTTTATTTAATCTATGCAGATACGATTACTCTGGCTATGGACAGTCCTCAGGGAAGGTAACTACTCTATACACTTCTTTTGGGTTTGTTTGATTCTTTTGATCCAGCAGGATACTTAATCTAGATATCATTACACAGCCAAGTGAGAATAATACTTATGCCGACATTGAAGCTGCATACAAGTATCTTAAAACAAAATATGGTACTAAGCAGGAAGACATAATCCTTTATGGTCAATCTGTTGGAAGTGGCCCTACTGTGGATCTTGCAGCTCGTTTACCACTACTTAGGGCTGTCATTCTCCATAGTCCTATACTGTCAGGGTTGAGAGTCATGTACCCTGTGAAACGAACATACTGGTTTGACATTTACAAGGTCAGATACATTGTCATTGTCCTACATGCTTGGTGTCATTTGATTTAAGAATTATTTCTGTTCCTGATCATAGTTCTGTGTTATTGTAATACAGAACATTGATAAAATTCCATTGGTGAAGTGTCCTGTGCTAGTAATTCATGTAAGTACTCAATATTTATTACATTGAATTTTCTACGTACTATAGTTGTCATCAGGATTTTATTGCTGTTTCAGAGTGGGATTCCATTTTTTCTCTACACCGAAGAGGCATGAGAGGGTTTTTTATGGGGGTTGAAGAGAAGAGGAATGGGAGCGAGGGTTATGATTTTTTGAGTATTCTTCCCAAATATCTAATCTATCTCTTGTGTTGGTTTCTTTTTTGGTATTATATTTTTACACCATTGTTTCATGGGCTGGACATTGCAAGGCTCAAAAATACGTTTATTGCTTTTTACACACTTACTCCAAAACAATCGCATTCTCTGTGGTTGTTGTAAATATAACTGTTGTAATGTAGTCCTTAAGTCATAGTGCTTGGTGAATAGCCCTCTTTGTTAATCAAGTATCTTTATTTTCCCTGCTGACAATTGTGATTAAAATTATGATATAGACAGCTGATAAATGGAGAACACTACTGTTCATAGCATAAGCTAAGACATTAGCAAAAGAAGCTGTAGTCTGTTCATCAAAGCAGACATTACTGGCATCAAGGTTGAAGAGACATCAGCCTGTGTTGCTGATATAAGCTTGTTAAATTGTTTTCTTATGCATGTTGCGACTTCTCGCATGCGACTTTCCTGTCTTTATATTTTGGGCACAAGCATTGCTTTACTAATTTAGCATCATCCTAATACTTTCTTCAGGGAACTGATGATGAGGTTGTGGATTGCTTTCATGGCAAGCAGTTGTGGGAACTTTGTCAACAGAAATATGAACCACTATGGCTCAAAGGAGGGAAGCACTGCAATCTGGAGCTCTATCCGGAATACCTTCGACATCTCAAAAAATTCATATTAACCATAGAAAAGTCGCTGTCGCAAACAATAAGTTTTAGCAGCACCATCGATAGAATCGAAGAAGCTAGAAGAAGTATTGATTTCTTTGAAGCTCCAAGGATTAGTACTAATCTTACGGACAAACCAAGGAAAAGCACTGACAGTGAAGAACAACCGAAATTTCGCAGCTACAAATTCAATAATGCTGAAACATTTGCGAAGTCAAGGATCTCCTGCGATCATGTGGGGCTATCTCGAAGAAATGTTGTTGATAAATCCAGGAGAAGCGTTGATGTTCAGATTGGGAGGGCAAAGAAGAGCATTGATTGGCTGGATAAAGTGCGTGCTCGCTGAAGCTCCTGAAGCATATGTAAAATTGGTTATGGATTTGGTATAGGTAGTAAGTACAAAGATAGACAGTTACTCACATTTTTTGTTTTTTTTTGGGGGGGGGGGGGGGTTAACTTATGGTTTACACAATGCTGGTGTTGCAACTGTTGCAGTTTCATTGCAATGTTCACGTAAATTTGGATATGTTAGGATTTCAATTGAAGTGACTCTAACCTTGTTTAGTCTTTACATAGAAAATGAAGCTCATCATTAAAGCCTAAAGGTGGCCTTTTATAAGTCCTTTTTTCTTGTCCCAACTCTTTCCTGAATCCTGTTGTTAGTTTATAGTTTAAATTTTCTCTTGCCATTGCTCGTACCTTGGTCACATTGTTTTGTTCAAAAGGCAAAAAGGAAAAACCTTGTTCACATTGTTACGGTTTGGTTAATTTATCCAACGCATCAAATTTAATATCTGAGTCGAGACAGTTTAATATCTTATCGTATTAAAATAAGAAATAATTTTAGTTGTCATTACATGAGCACAAAACCACATTCGAATAATCACCACATGAATAATGAATAAAAAAATGTCAAATTAATACATTTAAATAGTTTAAAAATTTAGTGATTAGCTAAAACTTCTATAATGAATCACGCTATCGAATTTATTCATTCATTGAGTCATTTTCAACAGCTTGCAGAAAATTGATGACCCTAGGCCTACTTTTTATTGGTCTTAGACCATAGACCTTTTTTTTTTCACAGTAGGCCACCACCCCCTACACTTATGGGTAAAAACCATGTCTCAAGCCTTAGGGCCTACTGCTATTTGATGTGGGCCTAGTAGGCCTTGACGAGGTTCTCCTCCAAAATTTTCAGGGCTCGGAAAATGCCCCTACCTTGGGACTGTATTTTTAGGTCTCTACTCTCCCTTCGTCACGTCACCCATCTGAGATTATTATTAAGAACCCTATTGCGAAATCTCATACCTTTATTTGCAGATCCTCAAAATTGTAAATTCTGCTTCATATTTTCAGTTAAACCAAACAGAAACCGGCGATTCGCTAATTCGGCGGTTGGATTTTTTGTTTTTTTTTTTTTTTTTTGGGTCCCAGTAATGGCGAAAGCTTGCAAGTCGCAAGAAGAAATTGCGAACGAAGCGATCAAGCATGCTATGAAGGCTCTGCGGAAGCGCCATTTGCTCGAAGAAGCCGCTCATGCTCCCGCTTTTGAAGCTCTTTCTAGACCCATCGTTTCCCAGGTTCCCCCCCCCCCCTCTCTTCTCTCTCTCTCTCTCTCTCTCTCTAATTACTCAGTTTAACAATATTAATGCTTATTATTATGGATTATCAAATTGATCACAGAGGAAAATTCCAATTTCGAATTTTTTGTTAGTGGATTGAGCTGGTTTTTCCATCCCTAATTATGTTTTAGATAATCGTTCAATCATTGATTCCAAATTCCAATAAAATAGTGCGTGTAAACAACTTTATTTTTAACAATATTCAACTCTGCAAAGTTATTGGCTTTTGATGTGGGTGTTAATGTTGTTGCTTGGACGTGTTTTGTGTCTAACAATGAATTGGAATGTTTTTGTTGAGTTGAATATTGTATGTGTGTGTGTGGTCGAAGGGCTCTGAGTGGAAAGAGAAAGCAGAGAGTCTGCAGTTGGAACTTCAGCAATGCTACAAAGCTCAGTCTCGGCTGTCCGAGCAGCTCGTCGTGGAAGTAGCTGAGTCCAGAGCTTCAAAAGCTTTGGTTCAAGAGAAAGAAACTGCGATCGCTGAAATGCAGAAGGAGTTGACCGAAGTGAGGTTGCTTGATATTTCTTCTGTGTTTTAACAGCCATCAATGCTATATTTCTTTGATGTTGTGGAGTTGTGTGCAAATGATGGCGACTTAAATGAACGTTGCAGGGAAGAGTCCTCTCAATTAAACACAGACTTGGAGCAAAAGATTAAAGCTCTAGAATTGGTTATGAGTGAGAATTCGGAACTTAAAGCACAACTGGAGCAGATGACTACTAAAGCTGAGAAAGCTGAAGCTGAAAACAAGGTGTTGATTGATCGCTGGATGTTAGAAAAGATGAAGGATGCCGACCGCCTCAATGAGGTATAATATCTTACCATTCATGGTATGAACTTTTGAAATTAGATATTTAGTATTGGTATACATTCTGTGTGAGAATGGATTTGGCTTTGCATGTGGTGCAATGTTGACAATAATAACAGTATGGATACTGTAAGATTATGTAAGCCTCTTGGGCTAATTGTGTTAAACTTCAATTTAGGTGCAGCTAAGATTATGTTAGCCTCTTGGGCTAATTGTGTTAAACTTCAATTTAGGTGCAGCTAACTTGCTACTAATGTCACCTTGCCAGCTTTGTGGTAAATGTCATTTACACGTTGCATTTACTTGAGAACTTAATTTTTGATAGTTTGAAATTTGAACTTACACCAGTAGTTTATTTTCTTTTTAAAAGTCAAATTGCACAACAGAATTGAATCACGTGGAGGCCTCACAACACTCTGATGCTACAAATTCTGGTAGCTCTAGGATTCTGAGTACGTCCTTTTGCTGTTGATTCAACTAATAATATATTTCCTATAACTTTAGGCGAATGCACTGTATGAAGACATGGTTCAGCGGCTAAAGGCCAGTGGTTTAGAGCAACTTGCTAGGCAGCAGGTGGATGGCATAGTTCGCCGAAGTGAAGAAGGTGCTGAATTCTTCTTAGAGTCAAATATCCCTTCCACATGCAAATACAGGCTTAATGCCCATGAAGGTGGTTGTGCTTCCATATTGTTTGAGTACAATTCTAGCAAATTGATTACTGGGGGACAGGATCGGTCAGTTAAAGTGTGGGATACAAATACAGGATCCGTAAGTTCTAATCTTTATGGCTGCCTTGGTTCCGTATTAGATCTCACAATCACCCATGATAATCGATCTGTCATTGCTGCAAGCAGCTCAAACAACTTGTATGTGTGGGATCTCAACTCAGGCCGGGTTCGTCATACCCTTACTGGCCACACTGATAAAGTTTGTACTGTTGATGTTAGCAAGATTTCAAGTCGTCATGTTGTCAGTGCAGCTTATGATCGTACTATAAAAGTTTGGGACTTGATGAAAGGTTACTGCACTAACACAATCATTTTTCACAGCAATTGCAATGCTCTTTCCTTCAGCATGGATGGACAGACCATATTTTCTGGACATGTTGATGGTAATCTTCGGTTATGGGACATTCAGACTGGAAAGCTACTTAGTGAGGTTGCTGCACATTCACACGCCGTGACATCAATATCCCTTTCTCGAAATGGAAATGTTGTATTGACCAGTGGAAGGGATAATTTGCACAATTTGTTTGATGTGCGATCCCTTGAGGTTTGCGGCACACTGAGAGCCACAGGAAACAGAGTGGCTTCTAATTGGAGTCGCTCCTGCATTAGCCCAGATGACAATCACGTTGCTGCTGGTTCTGCTGATGGATCTGTCTATATTTGGTCGATATCTAAAGGGGATATTGTCAGTACTCTGAAGGAACACAATTCTTCTGTTCTGTGTTGTACATGGAGCGGCATGGGGAAACCCCTAGCTTCAGCTGACAAGAATGGGATTGTTTGCGTCTGGACATAAATGGCCTTTCATTTCCTTGAATACGCTTGAAGCTGCAGGGTTTGATCCCACCCCAAAACAAGGAGTAAAAGAAAGAAGCTTGCATATACATATAAGGGATTGTGATAATGCTCAATTAGTTTTTATATTGGCTGGCTGAATTCTTTGGAAAACTTTTATATGTTCACACGGGTTATACCATTAAAATTAGGAATGATGTATATATTAATTTTTTAACAGAAAATCATCAAACTAGTCTCTCCATATTTCAACTGAAGTTTGAAACTTCAGACTAATTTGTGGTGAAGTTCTTTTGTTAAATACTACTGTTGAAATATGTCACTGGCAAGTGATGTTATACGAGTTGTCACATTTCTAACTAGTGATGTTACCTACAAGTCTACAACTAGTTTCGTCCTTATACTCCTATACCATTCTTGGGTTTTATTGGATGGCATTCTGTTTTTTCATTTTTTAGTATTTTTGGGTAAAAGATGGCACTTTGGAGTGCAGCCTTTCTTTTGTTTACACTACAATTATCTGTTTAAATTTTTATAAAACTTCTGACGTATGATGTATTTATTGATTTAAGCATAACTATAGTTTTTATTTTTTATTCTAAAAATAAGTTTGCTTTAAATATAAAAACAATTTTTACTTTTTTTTTGGGGTCACTTTTTTTGGTGGAAGGAGAAAACGAGTCCCTTGAATAACAAGCTGTGCAAGGCCTCGGCCATAATTTTTACTCTTTTAATTGGATTTTAAAGAAAATTTACAGTAAAAGACTCAAAGGGAAGTGTAGAAGTGAACTTACAAGTTCAAGCCTGTTAAGAGATTTATGGCTTGTAGTAAGTGAGCATAATATCAACCCAAAACTGTGAGCAGAACTTTGACAGAGAAAATAAAAAAAGAGTGAGCAGAACCAATAAAAAAATATTTGGACTTCTCCTCATGGACCTCAAGAAGAAAAAGACAACCTGGCACTTCAAGCAGCTAATGGAGGCGCGACCGAAAAACAATTGGCAGCTAATAGAGTGAACGACCAACCCAAAAAAAAAAAAAGCTAATGGAGTGTTGACAGGAAAAAAAAAAAAACAGCTAATGGAGGAAATAGATTGTCGCATGTGCAAATTTAATATAATTTGATTATGTATGCATGTTCGCCCTGTTATTAAGTTTTTTTTTAATTTATTTTACATTTTTAACATAATTAACCCACAAAATTTATATATAATCAGGTCATTATGTATGTTAAATTTTCACATTTGAAGATATGCTTCTTTGCAGGTAAGACGTGGCACAAGTGGTAGATGCCCTAACCTCAAAGTAACTGCACTCGAGAGTAGGGATATCAATAGGGTGAGGTAAGGGATAGGTCCCCGTCCTCTGCCTGACGGATAAATACTCATCCCATAGCTGCATGGTTATCCATTTTTTATTTTTTCGTGGATTTATAAGTACTCATAGATATTTATGAATATCAGTTAGAATATTAAAAATTTTAAAATTTTAAATTAAATATAAAGATTTTAATATTATAAAATACTTAAAATAAGTATAAATAATAATTTAATTTCATAATTCAAATCTAACAACTTAATATTCTAAAAATAAAGATAAACACATAAAATAAGTATAATAATCTAATTCTACAATCTAAATTCTAACAACTTAAAATAGTTGAAATAAAAATAAATACATAATAGTAATCAAACCATTAGTCTAATACATAATAAGTATAAATAAATCAAATTTTTAAATTTAAACTTTAGTCCAATTAATTTAAATAATAACAATATTAACCTAACTAAATTAATAATTTAAAGGTAAAATAGTAATTTTATATCGGATACCTGTAGATATAGGGATAGTGATCCCCGCCCCTGCCCTATTTAACATGCAGATATTTAAAATTCCCGTTTCTATTATCCGTGGAGGTAAAATCTTCCTCTCATCTCTGCCCTATTGCAAGTGTTCTCTACAGGTATTTGTAGGGGCGGATTTTTTTGATTTCTTTACTTGAGAGCTGTGAAAGGAGTTGCATGTTCGACTCGTAGTGCCAAAGATGCCATGCCCCTTCCCCCAACTCCCCTTCCCCTCCCCCCCCCCTCCAAAAAAAAGCAAAAAACAAACTGACCAAAATAAAAAAAGATATGCCCCTCCTAACAGTTGAGGCAGAAAGCTTTCTTTTTGACATAAATGTATATAGAAAAAGCTCTTAAAATCTTAAGGTTTAGAGAAAGGGATTTAAAAAATAATAATAAAAGCTCCTTCGAGACAATCATCATTTCGTAAAAAACTTATTATATTCTTTAAATTTTAAAATATTTTCGTATTAATTATTGAAATATTGAATAAGTAAATAAAAGGAAGATGTATTGCATATTTTTATTTAATAATAAAAAAGACTATAAATATATTATTCTTGCATAAAATAAAAGGTCACAGAATAATTGACCACACGGGCAACATGGCCTACTTCATGTACTTCGACCAAATGGCGATAAAATGCTTCATTAGGAATTTAAGCGTACTTTATGTTTTTTCAATTGCGGCAATGACTGCTGTTTCAAAGAATTTGCAGAAGTGATGGGTGATTTGGCGGTGCCCAACTCATTACGCCAATGCAACTCTTCACTACAAGCAACTAGCAAGCGCGTCACCCTCGAGTCAAATGATGATCCTGAAGACTACAGAATTCTTTTCTTAGGTTGCTTTTGCTGCATGGAACATTTACAGTAATACATAGAAATTCCTGAAACCCAGGCCTTTGGCAAATTTGCGTGCCAACTTATGACAACGATGAAATATGAAATATAATAATTAACTAGAATAGATGCCAACATTTTGAAGTTTTAGATTTATCTTCCATTTAATAAGTTTATCTTAACAATAATCTTCACATTAATCGTATTATACTATTCTTACATATATTTTTATGCTAAAATAAAATAAACACATTTTTTCAGATATATATCTTCTTTCTCTCTCTCTCTCTCTAAAGAAAACAAATAGATGTAATAAAAAAAAGCCAATACTGTATTGGAGCTGATTAACTATGGTGCATCATATGCGAGATTGATCCAGTGGATAGAATGTCATGGTGTATGAATACACAAATAACCTATGGTCCACTTTAAACTCCTAGCACTTTCTTCCACCCTCCCCCACCTTATCTTCGGCGAGTCTCATTCCTTACCCCACTCCTATTCCAGCAACGATATGAGGGATGTTGTTACCCGATGAGGCTCGGCAGCCTCGCTTCACGGCAGCAATGCCACCACCACGACAGAGGTTGGCAGGGTGCAATCTAGGTCCCCACCTGCAATTCATCTTCATGCTCTGATCCAGAGCCATGACATGAGTACTCGCGACGCACCCTCATGCACTTCATGCTCGACCGATTCTTTGTTACTCGATAAGGCTCCACTGCCACCCATAGAGGCTACATTCCATGGCCGACCTGCGACTCACCCCCATGCTCCACAGCGGCAACGCCGTCGCCAAGAGGCCTGGGCGCAAGCAAGGGTCAAGCCAGTGAAGCCAGAATCGAGGAGCTGATACATGGCCTGGGTGCCGACATCAACATGGGAGAGGAGAACAGCGATGTGAGGATGGGAATGGTAGTATTAGAGTGGTATCATCAATTTGGTGTATAGGTGCACCCATGTCTTTTCTTAGCCATAGATCTTTAATTGAATAACTTAGATCAATCTGGTATGCAGTGCACCATAATTTACAAGAAACATACCTCTTATCTCAATTCTCAAATCATCACATTATTTGATGGTTTAAGAATTGGGATATATATATAGCCACGCCTTTGATGCGATGGTTTGAGAAAGGTTTGAGAAAAGTTACAACGAGTACAGAAGGTGGCATATATTTTAATCATACTGTTATACAATATAATGTGAGGATGAATTAATAAGCTAGTAATGGGCTGAACATGTTAAACTCCAGCCAATTAATTAAATGACCAATAATAGATGGTACCGGTTTCTCGTTACCACTTTTTACGATATTTTATTGCCCCATAGGCTCTACTCACAAGAGGAGAAGACGTTCACAGTTCAGAAGTAGAAATGCCTGCACTTTTGTAGTTTGGTGCATGCTACAACACCAGCTTCTTAAGCGATCACGTTGGATATGTATAAAAGCAGTTATCAAAATCCTGCACTTCACTGGCAACAACACAGATGGTGGTTGAAAACTAGACGTAACCATACTTTATCACGCCCTTCCACCATCACTCTCGTTATGGTAATAGCGTGGTCGGCATGCAATCGAAAGATGATCCTTGAAGTACACAATTACAGTAAGACACAAAGCTTTAGATTAGCCACACTTATGTACCAACTCATATTTATCTATTTTTCATTTTCAATAAGAAATAATTAAACTTCTCAAGTTTCCTTGTATTATCTAAAATGTTCAGTTATATGTACCAACAAATTAAGCTCACTTATTGAAGTCCTTGCTTCCATAATTGAGCAAAAACCAACACACAATCCTTTCTTGATCTTCCCCACAATTCTCTATTGCAACATCCTTGGCACGATCATCATCATTATTGATTGTTGATGCCCATAAGGAACTTGTAACTTCCTTAATATCTATTGGTTTCTTCTCCCTAGTTGGTTTCCATTTCTCTATATAAAGCATTCCCATCTTCATTTATTTTCATCCATTGAATTGATATCTATCTAGCAAAAGCAACATATAAGAAAAATGAAGAAGCTCTTGTGGGTTGCTCTATCCCTTGCTTTGGTTCTCGGAGTTGCCCAGAGCTTTGATTTCCACGAGAAGGAATTGGAATCCGAGGAAGCCTTGTGGGACTTGTACGAGAGATGGAGGAGCCACCACACGGTTTCTAGAAGCCTCGATGAGAAGCACAAGCGCTTCAACGTGTTCAAGGCCAATGTGATGCACGTCCACAACACCAACAAGTTGGACAAGCCTTACAAGCTGAAGCTGAACAAGTTCGCTGACATGACCAACCATGAGTTCAGGAGCATCTATGCTGGCTCAAAGGTTGATCATCACAGAATGTTCCGTGGTACCCCACGTGGGAATGGAACCTTCATGTATGAGAATGTTGAAAATGTTCCTACTTCGGTGGATTGGAGGAAGAAAGGCGCTGTTACTGGTGTAAAGGATCAAGGCCAATGTGGTAAGCAAAATAGTCACTTAATAGTCATTGTCTTTTTAACTAGCATGTCGCTTTTTAAAGTGTCCTTGTGTCTTAAATGAAAAAGTGAAGGACGTCCATTTCTATATCAATAAAGTATAGATAAGAGAAATAGTAATTGTATATTCAAAATTGAGATTCATCTATTGAGACATCCACTCTCATGTTTGAATTAAAACCATAAAAAAAATGAAAAAAAAAATACAAATACTTTTTTTCATATATTTTATATGAGATGTCTTTAATGAGTTTTAAATAGATATGTTCAAATAATGTATCTCTTATAATCCACTAAATAATTTAATAAAAAATATTTTCTCATTTTTTTATGTCAGGAATAAGTTCACTTTAGATTTAATTATAAATGTGCACATTGCTTTAAGATGGCATAAAAGATTCCCTTAATTCCTGTTTTCCTAATGATGATTTGTTTGTTTTGATCAATGATGGTTGTAATGAAAAATTTCTGTTGTTAATGTCTCGTACAGGTAGTTGCTGGGCATTTTCAACTATAGTAGCCGTTGAAGGTATTAACCAAATTAAGACACATAAGCTAGTCTCCCTGTCTGAGCAAGAACTTATAGATTGTGACAGAAAAGAAAATCAAGGATGCAATGGTGGGCTTATGGATTATGCCTTCGAGTTCATCCAGCAGAAGGGTGGCATAACAACAGAAAGCGATTATCCTTACGCTGCACAAGATGGAACCTGTGATGAATCAAAGGTGCTTAATAGTCTATATATAGTGCTTAATATTCAACCAAATTTAGTTGACTGATAGCTATAGCAGCTAGAGGAATTTAATGTTGCAAAAACCACTCATATTGCAGAAGCCAGCAGTGTCGATTGATGGACATGAGAGTGTTCCCGCGAACAATGAGGCCGCATTGCTCAAAGCTGTTGCCAACCAACCTGTATGTGTAGCCATTGAGGCCGCGGGATCTAACTTCCAATTCTACTCAGAGGCCAGTTCTAAATTTTAACTCTAAACTCTTCATAGGAAAATTCTGTGAATAAAATTTCACAATCAAAGGGTGTGTTTGAAAATCATGATTTATAGTCCAATGAAAAAACAATCTTTTTTCACGTCTATTTAAACTATCGCTAAAAATTATGTCGAAATGTAACCAATGTGATCTTGTCAAACATATTGAAATGAATAACAACATAAATTTATATCCTTTAAATCATAATCCAATTCCATTATGATTTGGGATGTGCTGCAGACTAAAATCCAAACATGCTAAAAGTAGAGTCACCACCAAACATGGTTCCGAGTTCTCTAACCAAAATGGTGTGTGAGGGTATCTTAATTTTTGGTTTACAAATGACTGCAGGGAGTATTTACGGGCGGGTGTGGCACTGACCTGGATCATGGGGTTGCAATTGTGGGCTATGGAGCAACTAAAGATGGAGCCAAATATTGGATTGTGAAGAACTCATGGGGGCCCGAATGGGGAGAACGGGGATACATTAGGATGCAAAGGGGCATATCTCACAAGCAGGGCCTATGTGGCATAGCAATGGAGGCTTCATACCCAATTAAAAAGTCCTCTACTAACCCAACAACGCGTTCATCATCTCTTAAAGACGAGCTTTAAATGCTTTCCATAGGATTCAACCTTCATCGGTATTGGCTGTGGTTTTATTGTGCTATAGGGATTATCTCGTAGACACGGAACCAAAAATATTTATAGGGATTGTTAGGTGTGCGTCAATAAGAAATAAGTCTTTCAATTTGATTGTTTGTTTTTCTCGTTTGACCTATATTGATTTCTATTAAAGGAGTATAAAGACATAATTCAGTGGTTTGCCTAATTGGCTCCTTCACTCTCATATTGGACCAGCGCCAGCCTAGCATCTACTTTTGTTTCAACTTCCTTTTTTGATTTTATTTTCGAAATATTAATTATTCCTTCCTCATTAGGATCCAATGGACTTATACCAACTACATAAAATGTTCTTATCCAAAACCAACATATTCGGACCAAAAAACATTAATATATATATATAGCATTTGTTTATCATGAGATATATTTTCATATTCTCAAAGTTTTAACAAAAAATTCACTCACTTCTATTCTTCTGTTAAAAAAGCATTCTTAAAAATTTAAACGAAATTCGATGGCACTATATATTTAACAAGCGGTATGTTTGAAAAGAAAAAGGAGCTAGTGTTCACACCACTAGGTTACTGGTGTCAAATATGGGATCAGCGAATCAGCCCATTGTATATCTACGAAATTATAGTTGATTGAATATGGGAAAATTGCAACCGAAAAAATTCATGGAAATAAAAATGATAGCTGGAAGCTGGGTACATTTTAATGTTTTAAAAAAAAATTGGGGTTCACGTTAATCCAGCGCCAACTTTGAAGCCCTAACATCTTATTTTGGGGCAAAACATATTCAGTTTGGATTTAACTAAGGTCCATCTTGAATATGTCGTCCATAAACTAACTTAGGGCCCGTGGAAGAATTCAAAACTTACCTGAAGCACGAGGAGCCGAAAAAGGCAACAAGAAGCGCAAGGCATTATCAGATGCCTGACTCACAAAATTTAGCCCAACACTCAAATAAGGTAAAGACACGTCATAATCTTTCAAAGATTGGAAAAAATTAAAATAAAAAGATATAAGAGTATTGAAACTCTTAGTAATTTATTATTAGTATTCTATTTTATCTTTTATTTTTTTGATTTCTTATATGTATTTTCCATTAAAAATAATCATACTCAGTATCTCTCCCATCTATGATTTGAATCATAGTTTGCTACGTATTGATTTATCAAAAAAGTCAAAGTATATTCCATATCATGGTGACCTACTCTTCTTATTATTTTACTTTTACAATATCACATGATCGGCTGACAATCTATCAAAATACAAATTTCAAAGGTAAATGTATATAGTAGCGCTTTGTATATCAACAGGTTCGATACAGTGCTATGAGCTGATGCACGACCAACCGAATTCAAGCATAATACATTTTAAGCAAGGAATCAGAAGTAGTGTCCTGTGGACTCATAAGTCATCACTGACGTAATGTATAGTCGTGACCACTATAGGGCCATTTCAAGGAAACGAATGCACTGCCAAATATATCCTCAACTTGGACTCAGGAAGCTTTGCTATTGGAGCTAGGCAATAGAGAAGTATACAATTCCAATTCTCGATATTTGATTCCAAATTTAAAAAGAGCAAAGAATATACGCATGCGATTCATAACTTAGATTTTTCTAGACATATATAATGGGACTGTGGAACGAGCAGGAGGTCACAATTTTCATTTTGAACCACGCATCGTCATCATATATTGACTGAAATCAACCAGAAGGTGACCCATGCCATGATGTCACGTAGATGGATGGGCCAACGGGACTGAATATTGTTCGTTTCAAAGAAAAAGAAAAAGTAAAAAAAAAAAAAAAAGAAGAAGCTAGACTTCAATAAATAAACGACGCCATCGCACTGACAATGAGAGAGCCAACAAACTTGGGAAAGAAAAACCTTCCATGCAAATCTCGTGCTTACATTATTTTATATTTGTATGAAATTATTTAATTTAAATATAAGTGCGACAAAAATTAAGTGAAAGTATTTATAATTAGATAATAATATTATGTATTATAGAATGATATAGATGTGATACGTGAGTGTATATTATTCATTGAAAAAATGGACACGGGACGGCAAGAAGATAATAAACTTGGAAAAGATAAGTGTCAAAAAAATATATCATTTTCAACTAAATAAATTATCATAATAAATATTTTAAGTTTGGGGCAAGTCCATCCTGGACAGAGAAAAAAAATTGATAAAGTTGGAATAATTAACAATAAGAGTTTATTTGATTTGATTATAAACTAAATTTTATGTTTGGAATCAGTTATATAAAATGGAATTTGAATCAATTTAAAAATCAATTATTACACTTGAAATTCATTAAATAATTTTTAGAATGATTAAATATAAAAATTGATTTTACTTGAATTTAAATTTAAAATTAAATCAATTTCCACTAAATCCTATCAAATTTGGTAGAATTTCAAAACTAAAGCAATCGACTCTTATAGATTTACAAATCAAATTATTTCTTAATTTTAAAAATTCTAAATATAAAATTTAATTTACAAATTAAATCCATTTCTACTTTTAAACATTCCAAACCGGCAAACCCAATCTAACAGGGGCAAAATGATCAATGCCTTTCTTTATTTTGTTTTCTCTTTTTTATCCCTCTATTATTATGTTACCGGATTGAAATGTTACATTTGTAATTTCCGTACCTATGCGCTGAGAGGGACATATATCTTCACCCATGCATAAGGAATGTTAATTTGCGATCTCCATAATTGATGACTAACAATATCAACTTTAATTCGTGAAGTCATATTATGCAATCAACACGGATTGAAATTTTTTTGTCCCATTTTATATTCTTTTGCGCCTCACTCAAAATTTGACACTAATATAATTATATGGCTTCACCTAAATTTATTTTTAAATTAATTTTTAAAATTACTCATAATTTACATACAACAAATTTTGATTGAGAAATAAGAAATGAGAAAGAAGAATTAAATTTGTATTCACGAGACATGACAACTGTACCATACAAGGAAGGCCTCAATTAATTGTTACACCAAAATGATATTGGATTTAAGTCTAAGTGGATGTGACCGGCAAAAATATCTCACATTGAAAACGAATTCGCAAAGTGAAGATAACATACATAAAAGACTGATAATATCTAACGTAAAAATTTTTTGGCTAAGATGTTGTGTTGGCCTATAAATGTGACTTGAACTATCTTAATGCCAATTATTGCTTCATATTTCAGAAGGCCAATTTCACTTTTGTTTTTTCAGGGAAAAATTTCACTCACAGGTTATGTTATAGTCAACCAATGGTACTTTTTTTAGTTAGACAGGCAAAGGGTTGTTTTTACACCTCTCCGATGTGGAACTAAATTTTATCCAGACATTGACTTGGGCCTTGCATGAAATGGAATCAATTGAGAACAACGAAGCCAAGAGTGGCTCACCTCGCTATCTTCAAATTGATAAACCATGTTAATAGTTCAGAACTTGAATGTTGCACTTTACTTAATCTAATGTTGGTCATTGAAATTTTGTATCTACAAGTCTTACAAATAGTTCCAATTCATTCAACTAGGACAACCGGTGAAAAAGAAGAAGACCCTGTGTATGGCACAGGGTGGGACAAATTTAAAAGAATAAATGATCTATCATAGTAGAGTGGGTGGCTGAAATTTCCTCTACAGGGAGAAGCAGTCATTTAGAGTACGTTTATTTATCTTTAAAAAAATAATTATGAAACTAAAATTTTTATATAATTAAAAAAATTAAAAACAGAATTTTTAAAAATTCTGATTATTTTTAAAATTTATCCAAATATATCAAAAGTAATTTTTTTAACCAAAAAAAATTGCCAATAACATCTTACCTAAATTCACACATAATAATAGAGATCGCCGACTAAGCTGAAGTTTTAAACTATTGAGTTTAGCACCAGTAGTGACTTCACAAACCGTTCATAACATAAATAATAATGAAATGCGTTACTTATATACAAAGGTAGAACACAAATTTCGACACTTTCATATCAGCCGTTCAAATTACCTGTTTTTTTATTTTAAGTTTTTTATTTCATCTTTTTCAACAAATACAAAGACCCTGTTCGAAAAGTGAGTGCTGATATCTTCCGGATAAAAAGCACTTCCGAATAACAATACTACCGCACTGCTTAAATTAGTGGTACTCCTAGGCCAATGGCTTAATGCTTTGCTTCATATTTCTTAGTACCGACCAACAGCCACGGACCTCCAAATTCTCAATGATATATGCCCCTCAAATTTGTGCACATAAAGTTGTCTTGGACAACAGCTTGTGGAAATGGCACAAAGCAAATGAAAGAAAAGGTCATCTGAAGATATTCCTCATTGCGTGCATTACCTACGGTATACATAGGTCAAAGCTTTAAGAGCTCCCTTTAGCTTTACAAATGAGCCACTTTCGTATGACCCCAGTGCTGTCTGTGACTGTGGGACTAATGTGCAGGCCATTAACTATAGTTTAGAATTCAGAAGTGCAGATCCCTCACAGCCGGAAGTCCCATCTCCCATCATAATGTCCCAAAATATAATTCTGTTCCCCCAAGCCTTCCCTTAATTATGTAAACATCTTCAACGTTTATAAATTCTAAATTTAAACATGAATTAAGGAACACATGACATAATTACTTAGGTTGTGTTTGATATAAGGGGGTGTTTGGTAGACGGAATGAATTTTCATTCCTGGGAATAGGATTCCAAGGAATGCTATTTCTAGGAATAACTTTCTCAGATATAATATTTTAGGAACGTTTGGTATACAAATTGGATTCTTAGGAATATTTGATAAATTTTCAAAATTACCCTTGATGGAGGTGGAGGTCGATGGTGATGACGGTGGCCGACAATGGCGAAGGGTGGCCAACGGCGACGGCGAAGGTTGGTCGGTGATGGCTGGCGGTGGTGGAGGGTGGCCGCTGACGGCCAACGGTGGCCGGTGGCGGCGATGGTCAACGGTGGCTAGTGGCGGCGGTGGCCAACGGTGGCAAAGGGTGATTGGTGATGGCGGTGGAGCCAGCGGTGGCGAAGGGTGGGCAGTGACGGCAACCAATGGCGGGGGCTGGCCGGCGAAGGTGGCAAAGGATGGCCGACGGCGGCCACCAATGGTGGTGAAGGGTGGCCGATGGCAGCGGCGGCGGCAACCAACGATGGTGAAGGGTGGCTGGCGATGGCGACGGTGACCGACGATAGAGCGGTGATCGGTGGCAGGTGGCGGATGGCTTTGAGTGGTGATAGGGGTATTTTGATCTTTTCACATGGCAAATATTCCCTTCCCATGGAAATATTGGATTCCTATGGGGGGAGGTGGTAATGTTTTAGGAGTCAAATTCCTTCTTAGGAATGCAATATTCTTGGGAATATTATTTCAAACCTTCTTCTTGAGAATGCAATATTTATGAGTATTTTTTACTTATGGATCTATTCTATAAAATTGTTATCCTCATTTTTATCCTCGTACCAAATACGTTATTAAGATAGTTGTATGATTCAAAATATAAATGAGCTAATAACTACTTCAAATGATTATTTGATTTTTATACATAAATAAAGTGTTAATTACTATTTATGTCCTTATAATTCCACTTAAAATTTAAATAAATCATTTATAATTTAAAAATTTATAGTTAAGTTATTATAGTGATAATCATTTTATAATTAGATCTGTAACTAATTTACTGTTAACAAAATATTACATTACTAAAATGCATGAATGATCTGAAGACTCAATCAGAAAATTATTATAAAACCTATTTAAATTTTATGTGAAACTATATAGATATGCAAAGTATTTAAACTTATTTATATCAGATGAAAAATTAATATACTCTGTTTTATTGACGGTGTTATAACAAGTTAATCTAAGAACCTAATTATAAGATTATTATCACTATAAGGAGTTAACTACAAATTTTTAAATTATAAAAATCTGTTTAAATTTTAGGTAAAAATATAATGCTACTGAGTAATTAAACCATGAATAGACATTCAACTTTATCACTAACTTAAAATTCCTTCAAAATATTATGTCAACGCAAAACGAGGTTTAACTTGCGCGTATCTACAATAAATAAAATTTACAATTCTCAACTTGCCATTTCCTCTAGTAAAGAGCCAGATACATCAGGTTCATACCATCCAAAAACCTCCTGCTTCCACAAAGAACAGAACATTCTCTCACCCCAAAAAAAAAAAAAAAAAAAAAGTCCTACATATCAACACGACATTGATTGTCATAAACATTATTCCAATACTCAATGTAACTCAAAACTTCTGATCGCAGAATTGCCTATAGTCACTTTAATTTCCTCATCCCGCTTCCTCTTTGGCAGAGACAAGGAAGACATGACTCTGGCTGAGGCCACCTTCCTCGCTAGTAATTTCCACCTTGCATCATCTTTCCTCTGCTCTTGCTGCATTTTCAATTGCATTTGCCTGTCACAATCCCGCAAAGCAGTAAGGTTAAAAATTGAGAGTGAGACCGCTGAGAAATTATCAAATGCATATTGAAAGTATGTAGATAAGACAAGACAATCATCATAAAATTAGAAGAACCAAGGACATGACAAGGACTTAAGGTGTACCACCAGCTGAAAATTGATGTTAGATTAGACAACTTGGAGCTCGAAGTTAAAAAATCATGATATTTTAGATAAGCACTAGAAGATAAATATCAACATTGTGTTTTCATTTGCTGAGTAAATAGTAATGGTTGCTATGTAGATCTCCAACCTAGACAGGTGATTGATAAAGAAAGAAGCTGTACGTACACCAACAACCGTGGATATTTTGTTTGTTATTGCTTTTGAGCTGGGGCCCATCAGTTATTAGGCGTGCTTACTGACCCATGCTCCCCAAGTTGAAGGTAGATCTGATGACCACCATGGACCAATTTGGTCCTATATATGGACTTTATGAATTGCGCAAATGCATTGGTTTGCGAATTGTGAAATGGAAAACAGCCATGACTGGGACATGACCAGCTCTGGTGGCAGACTGATAACAACTACGATGGACCAAGTGCATAAAGATGCAAGCTGGCCAGTTACATATATCCCTGAATAATATCTTGGACGAGCTACGAACCAACAAGCAACCCCTCGATGTAATAAAGCAATCAGATATAATATAATAGCACAATCTGATTAAACTTCATTTCTCATACGAAAACGAGTATACGTTCCTCGCCTAACCACGACCTTTCATCTTATAAATGATCAAATTCTTTGTAATTCCTGATTATCAAAATTCAAAGGTGCGAATATCTGCGAAGAATCGGGCGCAGCTAAAAATATTAATTAATTCATCACGAGGGGAATTTAAAAAATAAAAAAAGCACTGAACATCTTCCCTTGCACATATCACGGATGACGCAACAATTTGAACTACAATTCTCAACCTCTGTTTGGCTTCTGTCAATCTCAGCATTAGGTTCTAATCTCATTATTTATTAAAAAGAATAACTCTTAAAACTACTTTGTTTGCAAGAAACTACTTTTTTCCCTTCAAAGACTGGTAAAAAGGGTAGGAAAAAGTCAAATTAGAAAAAGCCACATGAGCCATGACCACTATACATACTTCTCATTTTAATTCAATATAGTCAATCAAATATATAACTTTGACTCATTACCAAAAAAATACACAACTTTGATAAATTCACTGAGAACCTAAACCAATAAAGTCCATAATTAATACTATAACCTAAAAGTAACGTACCTTGCGACACTTTTCCTTATGCAATAATAATATTATTATACTGATGAATGAAATATGTAATCGTATATGAATGAATATGTGCATGTAATGTGCGTAGCATTGACCGTGGACTAAAGAATTACCTGCAGAGAGGAACCTTGCAGGAATCAGTTTGCTGACATATGTAGGCGTGGAGCCTGAAGAGCTGCCACATTCGCTTGCAGCGCAAGCACCCTCGGTTCATCCTCTTGCTGCACGTGGCGAAGTGACGGATCAATTGCTGAAGCCCCTGGCACGTGGAGAATCTGCTGCAGGGCCTCCTCTCCTTGCTGGCCTCCACGTGGTACGGTCCAACGTCGGTGCACCCTTCCGTGCATATGTGCTCCAAGCATTCCATCGCCTCGCTCAGCTCTGCATACGCCCTCTGCTCCTCCCTGTGCCTCCGAGATTTCTCCTTCCTCTGTTACATTCATCCACATCCATTTTTTTAGTCCTAATCAAATATAGATTCCTATACATGTATATACACTTGTTTTAAGATGAGTTTTCTATCTGGTAACATTGAACCTATATTCTTAAGGATCAAATTTTGATATTATATTAGTATAAAATATTTTTAAATAATTATATAATTATTTAATAATTTAAATTTTATTATAATTATTTTAAAATTATATAAAAAATAAAACTTAATTAATTAACAATATAATATAAAATTTAATTTATGTAAAAAAATTTTATATTATTAACTAATAAAAATATAAAAATTATCAAATTATATTAGATAACTACCTATTATAATGACGGATTCATCATAATTTGGCATTTTTCTATTAATTGATAATGTAAAATTATACTATAAATACATATAAATTAATCTCTTAACAATATATCAAAATTAATTTATATTTTAATGTAATATCGTAATGTAACATCAATGTATAGCATATATCGAAAAAGAAAACATTAACGTATTTCGTGATAGGAAATCATTTTGAAAGATTTGCCCATTTAAACAAGTACAAATTAATCTCTATTCAATGATGAACGCATACAAAGTATGTAGTCTCTATGAGAATCATTTGTTTTTATTGAACTACCGTTCCGTTGAATTATGAGTAATTCAATCAACAATAATGCTAAAGAGTACTAAAGAGTATAAAAAGTAATTCGTGAATCCAGTACGAATACGTTTGATGTTAATTTCTGGGTTCTTCCGTTCTATACTAGTGCCGGTGAATTCGTGTGAAGAAGCTTCGCACTAAATAGCAGCACTCATTAATTAAATTAAATTAATGTGATATAATAATTGAGAAAATAATTGAGTACCGTTTCATGTTCGTCGATGAAGCGAAGGATGTCTAGCTCGAGCCAGGGATCGTGCTTGCTGAGGAACTTCCAGCCTTCGGTCTTCTCCACGGCTTTGAAGTGATCGGTGAGGAGCCTCATGCACCTGAGGTAAAGATCCGGTGCGTCGCAGAGGCGCGCCAGTTGCAGCAGGTCCACCACGTTCTCGACGGTCACGCGCTGCGCGAGGCCCTTGGTGCACCTCAGCTTCAGCTGCGGCACATTGTACACGTGCGACAACGCCAGCAGGTGCATCCCGTACATGTCCATTTGCTCCTCCGTGCACCTGCACCGCCCAGGGTCACCTCCGTCATTTCACACACACGTCCGCGGCACAAAACACGAAGAAGAAGAAGGATGTTGTTGCTTGTACTGTAACTAACCTCGAGGAGTAGATGAAAGCGACGAAGGCGGTGACGGCGTCGCAGGGAACGCCGTGAATTTGGATGATTCTTTCGGAGCTACTATGTTTTCGTGGTCGGTCTATGATGTTCTCCAAAACCGGCGACACCGAAGCCTAAATTTTGGATTATAATTTAAGAAGTCAGAACCCAAAAACACAAAAAATGTAAAAAAACGTGAGCAATTGAAAAAGCAAGTTATTAATTGTAAAAACTAAAGCATGTTGATTCGAAATTTGAAGGCGAACCAGAATGCTAGCGTGGGCCGGAATGCGTGTTCCGCCGGAAGTGTGTATGAAGACATCGGGTTCGGGTAAGATCCGGGTGCTCTGGTAGTCGATGGGTACGGTTTGGAGACCCATTTGTGTGTGTAGTTTGAACATTGATGGAAAGAGGTTCACCAATTGTAATGGATGTTTTCGGTGTTGAGACAACTAAGGACGTTGCTTTGGGCAGGAACTAGGAAGGGCTTGGTTCCGAGCTTGAAGCTGGCTTATATAGATGTAGAAACGGACATAATATGTGTATAATATATAGCGTGTTGTTTGGAAAATTTTACAATTGCATTCATTGAAGAAATTTAATTTAATTTTATGTTTTGAAGTCAAATAAGGGTATAGGATTAAAATTAAAAAAATTAATTTTATAAAAATATTAAAAATAAATCGAATCAAAATCAATCTAATTTATTACAATAATTTGATGAATTTAATATTAAAAATTAATATATAAAAATATATTTAATTTTATCTTTTTTTTTTCTCTTTTTTTTCCCCTTAATCCTTTTGTTAAGAGAAATATTTTTTGAATATATTATATATAAATATAATATAAGACATAGTATATTTATGTAAATGTGGATAAATATCAAAATGCACATATATCAAGATAAGATAATAAATTATATATTTATATAAAAAAATATTATATTTAAATATCCTAAAAAATGGCCAAATAAAAGTTATCTTTTGTTAACGTAGATGCAATGCAGGGAGTTTTTGTTTTTGAGGTGACGCGGAAAGATCCGCTTAGTATGGTGGAGATTAGGTTGGGTGTGTGTCCTTATTCACACGCGCTATCATTGGTTGGTTGGCGCCATTAGTCAACAAAGCTACCTTATTTTACATTTCCATTTTACTTTCTTGTCTGTTTGTCTAAGCATATCCAGATTTTTTTTTGGTAACAAAGTAACAGATCCAGACTTTCACCTCGCGTTACAGGAACAGAGTAAAAACACACGCTCGTATTATTCGTTGCATCTAGTACAGTTGTGGTTAAATCTATGATGATGAAAAAGACGATCGAATGTTCCTATCGATGCAAATTGACGACAGAACATTTGATTGAACGGCATAAAGATCAAAGCCAAATTTCACATCCAGACAATCTTTTTAGGCGTGGCAGCGTAGTTATGCAACATAGGAAGCGAAGGAGGAATCAGCTAATGAAGGGTTAAAATTTTATAAATAAATAAATTTAATGAAAAAATTAAAAATAAAAGTATTAGAATTAAGATATGTTGCTGCTTGTTTATAAGGGATAGTGTTCGCCGTGGCCTTTGAACTTATGTGCAATGTGAGAGTGCTTAGATAGGGAAGACGAAGCCTTTAGAGTTTGTCATAGTAGATCACATACAGTGGTGGATCTCGGAGAAAATTTTTAGCGGGGCCAAATAATTTAAAATAAAAATTAAATATGACAATTAAATTAAAACTAATAGTTACATCATATATGTAAACTTTAAAGTAAGTAAATAACACAACAAAATAACTCTATAGTAAAGGACTAAAAAAATTAATACTTTAATGTTAGATATATTAACTAAAAAGTAATTTTAAGTAGTTTTTTTGTATAAAAATAATTATTTTTATATGATAAATTACTAAAAAAATCATGAAATGATTTATTTATATTTTATAATATTTGATACTTAGAGTTATTTTGATAAAATCATTATAATTCAAAAATAATAAGCTTTTATTTATAATCAAAAGTTTAAAAAATTTACTTTCACTTATAAGTAGATTTTACATTTAAAATTAGAATTTTTTGCTTATAATCCATTCAAGTTCCTTAGTTAAACAAGTGAAATTATTTCAAAATAACTTTTATTAAAAAAAAGAGTTGTTTCTTTGCAATCCCAAATGCACACCTAACAATGTGAAAAATTTTGTAAACATCTGTAAAAGTCAAAATAGAGATTAAAGTTAACAAATTCATTGCTTGATCATTAAACCTGCTATTCAGCTTTTGTAATTATTGGTTATCTATTGTAACAAAAAATTATTTCCACTCTAAAATTATGTTAAATTGTGATATGATCTTTTTAGTTTTTAGTTATTTTTAATTTGAAAAATAAGCTAATAGATTTTTAAGTTGAAAAAAACCTATTTATGTAGAGTAGTATCAATTATATAGAGTAGTATATTCAAATTTAAGTATATTTATCAGACAAAATTTCTCTTTATATATGTACATAAGTTTTATTTTTAAATAATTTTATTGATATGCTCAACTCACTAAAATCAGTGAGGAGCTAAAACATATTAGGACAAAAAACAACCAAGAGTCTATACATAGATAAGCACATCATTATTAGCTGGTTTTATCTAGCAAACAATTACTATAATATACATTTAAATTTGTAACTGTAAGATAGTAATATAATTGCAGTACAATAAACTAATATCTTATGTTATATATATATATATATATATATATATATATATATATATATATATATATATTGAAAAAATTGGGCGATGGCTATTGCTCTAATAAAGCTCGCTTACGATCACAGATACATCATCAGGTTCAGGCTCGATGGAGATTAGATGGTTCATTATGTGTCCATGGTTTTATAGGATTGGAGTATTAAAATCATTAGGATCGATCTATGCTTATGGTTTGCCGAGTTCACTCACGCTTATTCGACTTAATAAGGTAGGCGAAATTTTAAAAAAAAAAATTATGAATTTAAGATTAAATATTCTTTTATGGGAAAAATTAAATGTTTTTTATTAAGCTTGAGTATGTCAAATTTTATATTATTGAATTTAATAATTAAATTGATATTAACTTTTTTATTAGTTTTTCTTTTTAATATATATGACTAGTTAAACAAATTGGTAAAATGATATCTTTCATCTTGCTGTATGTTGGTCTCTCTTTGTTTGGGAGCATTGCATCGTCGACTTTTGTGAATCGTTAGATTTGGTTTAATAAAAATCAATCGTTGAGATAAAATGCATTTGTTGATAGACCATAATTGATGGGGAGTATATCCAGTCCTTCCTTGCCCATCTTCTTCAATCTGAAAATCCAATGCAGGTAAACCACTGCCCCATAAGATTGCCCATCCTCATCAAGTTTAAGGTCTTTCCCAACAAGCTAATTCCTTTTGTGTTGCCGATCTTGTATACCCCTTTTCAATTTTCCAACACAAATAGAAAATAGAACAAGAAATAATGACTCAAATAGATCTTCATGGCAAAATAAATAGTTAATTTGGTGAGAAACGAATTGAGAGTTCGAAATTTCGATTTAAGGAAATCAAATCGCACACCAAAAGATTTGTTTGCGTCGTGATTCTAAGGGGCTAGGTCGCATAGGCTTGGTTGCTGGTTTGGGTGGTAGCGAAGGCTTGGGGCTGGATCGTGAGCATGAGGACAATGATAGTGGCAATTTGGTGGAACTGTAATGAGCTCGCGGTTACAAACAGACGTTGCATAGTGGTTTGTGGTGCATCACCATGGTCGCTTGCAAGTGTGAGTGACGTTCATAGTAATGACGGGTTGAGGTTTATCACAGTAGTAAACGCAGCTATTGATTCATGGCGGCTAGAGGTGGCCACATTTCCTGAGCTTTAACAGAGGGATCAACATATCCTTCACCTTGAGCCCATACATTAGATTAGATACAAAGGAAAAGACTAGAGATGTCAACGGGGCGGGGCGAGGCGGGGGCGAGGGATAGGCCCCCGTCCCCTGCCCTGCGAGTAAATACCCACCCCATGTCTATACTAGTACCCGTTTTTTACTTACTCGCGGATTTACAGGTACCTGTGGATATTCATGGATACTTGTTAGAATATTAAAAGTTTTAAAAATTTAAATTAAATATAAAAATTTTAATATCATAAAATACTTAAAATAACCATAAATAATAATCTAATTTAACAATTCAAATTCTAACAATTTAATATACTTAAAATAAAAATAAATACATAAAATAAACAAAAAATAAGTACAATAATCCAATTCTATAATCTAAATTCTAACAATTTAAAATACTTAAAATAAAAATAAATATATAATAGTAATCTAATCATTAGTCTAATATATAATAAGTACAAATAAATTTAACTTATAAATTTAAACCTTAATCTAATCAATTTAAATAACAATAATATTAGTTTAACTAAGTTAATAATTTAAGGGTAAAATAGTAATTTCATGGTGGATACCCGCGGGTATAGGGATAGTGATCCCTGCCCCCGCCCTATTTAACATGCGAGTATTTAAAATTCCCGTCCCCATTACCTATGAGGGCAAAATCTTCCCTTCATACCCGCCCTGTTGGGGTATTACCAGCGGGTATCCACGGAGGCGAGTTTTTTTGACATCCCCAGAAAAGACAGGCGAAGGACATTTCGTTTTTACTGTGATCATAATGTAGCCGTGTATCCTCTTTTTAAGGTTTTATCTTTCTTTAATGTAGTATTTTGAATAACCAAAACAAGATTTGATTTGATTTAGATTAATTTGAATTAATGTAAATTAATTTGATTTATAAATAAAATTTTGTGTTTGGAATTAATTATATAAAACATTATTTGGATTGATTTAAAAATGAGATTAATTACCATACATTAATAGTATAAAATAATTTTATTCTGTCAATTAATAAAATTTCAGAAAAATGATAAATTATGGTGGATAGTTACTATAGTTGGTAGTTACCTATCATGATGTAACAATTTCTTAAAATTTTATTACTTGATAATGTAATATTATTTTATGCTATTAATATATATAAATTATTCTCTTTAAAAATTAATTATAAAATTTATTACCTAGTATTTGAAATGATTAAAAATAGGAATTGATTTGATTTGATTTGAATTTAAGTTTAAAATCAAATATTTTTCCACCAACTCCCGAAAAAAATGATAAGATTTCAAAACTAAAACACATGGGGGATGAAAAAGCTAATACATTTTTAAGAAATGTTCTCTGAAGAGAGAAGACAAATTTCACACAAATGTGGGATGGAAAAGGGAAAATGCCAAGAAGTCAATGAGAAATTAGGGTTGGTGCTATAATATAGACTTTTTTTTATTAAGAAGTTAAATCTTTTACATAAAAATTTAATTTTGATGCACAATATTTTTATATAGTTATGTAATCGTATATTAGTATATCAATAAAAATATTTGACTTTTATAATTACTATATAAAAAATACATCTATAATAGCATATATTGGATAATTGTGTAAAACCTTTTATCTATATCAAAATTAATTTCAAATTTTAAATAATCAACTTAACGGTATTATATAATGTGTATTAGTAGTCTGGTTGTTTCATCGATAATTATCAACATACCTTTGAAATAGTTAACAAATGGGATAAATTTTATATTAAATTTTTTATATTCATTTCAACTAATTGTTAAATTAAATAATAATATTATATTGATGCTTGGTACTTGCTGATGCTCTAGGCATTAGTTTTGATCGTTAATTCTTGTGTTTTGCTTTAGTTTTTCTATAGTACTGAAAAAATTAAATAATAATATATAAATATTTTTTAAATGAATAATTTAAAATTAAAAAATATATTTTTTATTTTAAAAAATATTCATATGTTATTCTTGAATTTAAGAATTAGATAAAATAAATATACAAATTTTTAGCTAAGTTTTTTTTCCTATTAAAGGACATCAACACCTCATGTCTCTGTATAATCCTTTTGTTGTTTTTTTTTTTTTTTGGGATGAATTTTTTATAAACTTTTTACCTATTGAGAATGATACTAACATCCATTACCAACCAAAGGACTTCAATACCTCATGTCTTTCTATAATCCCTTTTTTTTGGGAGGAGGGAGGTTGAGAATGATGCTAACAACCGTTACCATTATGAATTGCAAATAAGGCGGTGTCTTTGGTGCAATAAATTGCATCATGCAACTTCTTAATCTAACGAGTAGAATTTGATGGTGTATTAATATATTAATTATTTGTAGTATATGATTATAATTTTTAAAATTTATTTATATGATCTACAATTAAATAAAATTTTATCTATATAATCTTGAAATAAAATAAATTTTTGGGTGATATTTTAGAATTATGCATATAAATTTTGATTATTTTTAAAATACTTGTAATATACTATAATAATTCTTAATTTTGTTTGTATAATTTTGAAATTAAATAAAATTTTATCTGTATAATTTTAAAATTAAATAGATATTTGGAAGAATATTTTAAGATCACATAAATAAATTTTGATCACTTTTAAAATATATTTAATTAATGGGAATTTCTCTAGTGCCTTGCTTTTTTTCGGGTACCACTACCCTGAGGCTTCTATGCTTATTACTTTTACCTGTTAAAGTATTCTACTAGTTTTTTCCTATTTTTTAAATCTTATTTTTAAAATTTTTATCAAAATTATCCAATATTTTAAACACCCCCAAATAACGTTACTCATATTTTGTATCGTCTTCATCCACAACACCTGCATGAGTGTTTCTCATACACAAGAAAGAAAGAAGTGCAATATTGTCATGTACCCATGTCTCAGAGCCACAATGCAAATTGTTGGCATCTACTATCCTCATTGTTTTCAAGCAATTCTTTTGGGTTTGCTTCGCATGGAACGAAATCTGAGGCAGCAAATCGAAATGAACGAGAAGGAATTACTTGGTTTCTTCACTCTCTATTTCTCTTTGCTTTGCTTCTTTATTTTATACAATATAATATTTTGATTTCACGCGAGCGACATCAGCATTGGAAACTTTGGAACACTATCTTGCATCGATGTAGAATTGGACTTGAGGATTGAATCGTAAAAGTGCTTGAGATGCTCACATTTTTGAAATTAAGCAAGAATTGGGGATAATGTCACAATTTTAACTAAATGTATTTGTTTTACTGGATCAGATTTACCAATTAATTTTAAATTTTATATTAAATTTATAGTATAAAAAAGCCAATTACTAGGTGACATATATATGAGGGTACCAATACCCATTCAAAGATAAGGGTACCGAAGCAAGAACCTTAATTATAATTCTAAAATTTAAAATTTACTACATATACTATAGATATTTAATATAGAATTTAATTTAAATGTATGTGTAAAACAGTTTTATACTGTTAGTCAATAAAAATAATAAAAGGTGTCAACTCATACAAATAACTACCCATTATAATAAGAGACCGATTATAATTTTTTACTTTTCTGTATTTTTATTAATTGACAGTATAAAATTATTTTACAGTATCAACATATACTAATTAAACTCTTTAATATATAAATATATCTTTAAATCACACCTATATACTTTTACAAGCTACATGATACCCTTTACAAGTAAAGAGGACCATAGCATTCGCTTTGCAAATAATTGATCCCGACTCAAGCAGAAACTATTGCACCCAACCCAAAACAAGGAAAAATGTGGAAATCAAGAAACAAGAAGTTCCAAAGACATACGCTAGGTAACACCAATTGATCAATCGCAGTCATCAACTGTGGAAATCTCCGGTGGCTAAAGCTTCAGACATTCATAAAATGCGCACCACGGTAGTGATAACAAAGGATTATAAAGCATGTAAAATATTCTCTCCAACCCACAATAACTATTATTTTGATAAAATTGATATATTTTTAAATTAATATATCTAAATATAAATTTATTCAAATATATTAATTTAAAAATATATCGATTTGTGGACTGAAAAGTGTATGATTTTCTTTGCCTAATTTTCCAATCCGTAGGGGAAAGTCACTTGCATATTGAATGTTTTGTTGATTTATGCTTGGATTTAAACGCTCAAGAGAATTTATTGCGCACGCGCTCGAACTTGTTTGCCCAGAATGTTCCATACAAGATACAACAAAGATTCCATGAGTAGCTGCACCAAAACAACATAAAAGAGATTGAGGACTTTTTTTTTTTTTTCCACCCAGTTTATTCGACGTCACTATGGACACACAATAGACATGTCGAAGAGATTAGATGCGTAGATGGATTGTCGTGTCATGATCTGACGTGGAAATTGTGATAAAGCAGCTAATCGGGAATGCTTAAGGGCGAGTCCACTGTGGCTGTGACTCATACCTTAAAAACGGCCTTTGGAGCACTGAAGGGTCCAAAATGCCCAGCCGCAACTCGAGAAAGAAGGATTATCAACGAGAAACTCGTTCTCATCCATTCCAACTCATCAGGGGTACGTGCCCCCACGTTGCAGCTTCTTACTCGTTGAATAAAAAAAACGGTTTTTTGACCTGTGCTTACGGCTGGATCCACCTCCAGATATATAAAATAAAGACATTGAATTAAAGATTTTGTTGACGAGGATTGTTTGGATAATTATAAAAAAAAAATTGTATAAGAAAAAGTAAAGTCTTAAATTTTTTTTGCATGTGATATTTATTTTTTAATTTCTTTGCACAATCTTTCAACCAATTTGTGATTTATGATTTCGTGGTCGGAGCCGACACCGCTGGAATTTGTGGACGTAACCATTCCTACGGTCGTGCGCCGCTGCCCCCTCCACAAAATGGACGGCACCCTTAACTTTTGTGTATATTATTATTATTATTATTTTTTTAGGCGAGCTGAATTAATAATAATTTTTTTTGACGGGACTGAATTAATAATATTAACTTTGGAAGAAGTGGCGAAAAATCAATGCTTCATTTGAGTTTGTTTACGATTTGGCTATTTTCTTTTCGATTTTTTTTTTAATGAAGTTCATATATGCTTTTCTTTTCTTATTTAAGTTCTCGTTTGGTATTACTTAATAGATTGGGATAAAGTAGGCTAAAATTAGACACTATGATAAAGTCATGAAAAAATGGCAATAAATAAATAAATAAATAAATAAATAAATTTATACATTATTATATTTAAAGCACAAATCTAATATTTACTCAGACAATAATATAGTCTAGCAATTCGACAGTTAGACACATGATTGAATTATTGACTGTGACCTAATCCTTTAATTGATTCAGCCTTTCAGTGGAGTTATAGAATTGTGCCTACTGGCTTAATGTAAATATATTATTAGTATAAGAAAATTTTATATTGTAAAATTTTTAAGATAGTGAATGATTAAATGAAATATTGAAATACTTATATTAATATAATAATACATAATTTGATATTTATATTTTTTTTTCTTCACAAGACACTTTTTATATAGAACATTACATTAAGACTTGACCTGTTGATAAACATAAAAGCATTGCAAGTTGTTTTTGTTTGTATTGGCTTTCTTTGGCCAACGTCACCTTTAGAATTTGATGGGTTTAACATCCCTACTACTGTAGTAATGGAGTGCGCAACTTATACTTAATGCGGTTCTAAAAAATTATAAGGAAATAAAGTTTCACCCTTACTAATAACTATAGCTTTTGGCCTAATTATAAGCGTTTGATCCAACAAGTAGTATCAGAGTAAGGTCATGGATTCGAATCCCCCCGCTGACATTGGGAAGAGATTGTTGGCTTTATTTGGCTAGCATCACTTTTAGGATTCGATGGGCTTAACATCCCGACCCATGACGCCTGTAATGGGTGCAGCCCCTTATGTTTGATGTAGTTCTAAAAAATTATAAGGAAACAAAGCTGCACCTTTACTAATAGCTATAACTTTTGACCTAATAGTAAGTATTTGATCTAATAGTTTGCATGTTCATTGCACATATAAAATAATTTAATCCATCAAATTTTGCGTATCCATAAATAAATCTTATTGTGATGGATTACAAGTTGTATCCTATTCGAAATATTATATATGCAAGTGTTACAACTTTATTTTCTTTTTCATCGTCATATATCAAATCAAACCTTAGCAACTCCTTTAACAAAATAAAATTATCTTTTTCTAATCTCCCCTTTATTAGCACTAAGCACTTTTGAGGACCTTTTGATCTTAGGACATTGGTGGAGCTTTATTGGGGCCGCCTAAGGGCATCAACTCCCCCAAAATTTTCTCCATAGAAAATAAAACGAATGACCTATCATACTACGTCCTATATAATAACAAGGCTTATTTATTGATTTATTGCTTTTATTCAAAAAATTTAGATGAATTCGATACCGATCATCCTATTAGAGTCAAGGCTAAGCTCTAGGGTTCAAAAAGTACTTATAAAAGATTTACAAAATTATTTATCAAAGAAATTTTTACATTGGCAACCGGAATTAAACATGCATCATTATCGAATATAATACCGCTCTTTACCAACAATGTCAACCTTATTGGCTATTTATTAACGTTATTCTACATTTATTTTTTTGGGGAGCTCTTTGGAACAAAGTTTCAACAATTGATAATCCAATACAAAAGTCAATTTACAGCAGTGAAACTAGTATATCAGAACATGACAAAGCAACAACTAAACGTAACATTATAATCAATAAATTTTATGCAATTTGTTTTAGCTTTTTATAGATATCCTCTATTATAGGCAATCTTGTTCAAGATGTGGTTTCGTACTTAAATATAGATATCTTTTTCAAGTGATATTTGAATTGTGGTACACTATGTTATATGAGACTAGCCTTTTTTTTTTTTTTTTGTCTATATGGAGCTACCAGTATCTAGACCCATTATCAGGAATTCAACTAATTTAAACTGACCCAATACAAATTTTTTAGTGATAATTTTTTTCTAAATACTATACCTCTAATTAAGAGTCAAGGTATAACCAAACCCCCATTGATGGTAGACTAGCCTTTCTATTCGATCAAACTTTGTTTTTTTGGGTCTGATATTAGACCAAACTTTTAGAGTTCTTAATTATACTGAACAAAATATAGTCACATAGCATATAAATAACGAGCCCAATAGCTTCTCAAACATTTGGATTTGGTCATGCAGAAATAATACTTAAAAAAAATGCTTTGAACCCGAAAAAATAAAAATAAAAAATTTCGCCTTATCATTCTTCCAAGGAAGCATGCATCTCTTTTTTGGTTAGCGTATACAGTCTTCGATGACCAAAACCCAAAGGAGGTCTGGCCTAACCAAACAGTCAATGATCGTGCTGGTTAGTTTTAGTATGTTGTTTCTTTGTGGCTTTCTACTTCGGTGCTTATGGGCCTGCTTTTTCTCTGTTTTCTTTCGGGTCCTTTCTATCCGCACCTGTGCTTTTTTTTGTTTTTTTTAATCTGTGATGCTGAATTTCTGATGATAAATAAATCTATTAACTATTATCTACTATTATATATATTAAGACAGAATTTTTGCAATTAAGATAATACTGACATGTCACATTCAGGTTACTCCATTTTTCTGCCCAAATTTCATTGTGACATGGGCGTTTCTTATTGATCCATTAATATATATCAATCAATTAATTAATTATAATATCATTAATCTTTCTCGATTATGGTTCAATTATCAATTATTCTGACATATTCTAATAATTAATAATATTATAATAATTAATTCCCTGTGGATAGATATATTCTAATATTCCGATAATTAGAAATATTCTAATATTAATTATTTCATATTATTATGATCCCAAATGTGTGTGTGTGTATATATATATATATATATATATATATATATATATATATATATATATCATAGAGTACGGGAAGAATTCACCTATTTAGAGCTATTAAAAATTATTTTAATATTTAATAAAAATAACGAATTTTACATCTTAATAATATAAAAATATTAAGTATTTTTTAGCAAATAAAATAATTATTAGAAATAGTAATGGAAAAATGAATATAAAAGCATCTTTACAATCAATTCTGCATAAAATCTGTTAGTGTGATTTTGATTTTAAATTGATATTGAAATTTATTTCTAATCAAAATTGATTAATGAATTTAATCTATATCATCGCACTGATTTATCATTATTTTAATTGATTTAAAATTGATATACTGATTGATATTGATATCAGATTATAAATGTGTGTATCTGTTATAATATTATATACCTACATCTATTGAAATCAAATCAAAATTATTATTAATTTAAGAAAGGAAAGTTGAAAGACACTTCAATTCGTCTATACCAGCGAATTATATGTAGCCTTTCTCACTTGCGCTACTTCCTTTCTTTCTTTATATGTTTGAAGACATATCAGAGATTTATTTCTTCTTCCTTTTACTTCTCCAACCCTTCTTTTTTCTCAAACTATTTCAACATTCTATTCATGCTTATTTTTGTTCTTTTGTTCATCACAGGTTCTTTTTTATTTTTCATTTTTTTTATCTATCTAGCTTCATTCAATCAATTGAAGAAAGGAGTTGACATTTGAGTAAGTTACTTCATTTTTCATTCTTGATTAATTTTGTATTCCGATTTTATTCTTTGTCAAACTCTATTCTTTTTTACGTTGACGTTTATTTGATAGTTTTCATGTTCTCTTTAAAATATTCCATCGTTTATCTTCTTTTTCATTATCTGTTAATTATTTTCTACAATACTGGTAGTTCATTTCATTTTTGATCATCTGTTAATTGTTTGTTGTTTGACTTCTGTTATTTACCTTTTTTTCTTACTTATGTCTATGAATTGAAAATATTTGTCACTTTGATAACAGTTACTACCTATTCGTACAATGGCTGGCTTTGCTAATAGATATAGTGTTTTCTTATTCTTTGATATACTTCTTTTTTTCATGTTCCCTTGTCTTTACTGAATAAACATTTTTTATTCCTACGTTTATTTGTCGTCTGCATTCTAATAGAATTGGTATGCTGTGTTTTGTTTTTTTACCCTTTATTCTTCGGTGTTTTTTTATATGATTTCTATGTTCTTATCCTCATTTCCGCAGTTCTCGATATGTTTTCTATCTTCATATGTCTTCTTACTCTCATTTCTTCAGGTTTTTCATATGTGTTCTATTTTCTATTTTGTTTAATATATCTTCAATTGAATGTCATGTGTTACTTTTTGTTCTGTATTCATACATAATGCTTTAGCTTTGGCTGTTCAGTTTTAATTCAGTTATGTGATTTTCATCTTCTTTCTATTCAGTTTATACATGTATCACCATTGTGGTGTTGTGGATAAACTGGTTTTTGTGAATTAATTTCACCTTTATCTATCATCGATTAATAATGATAGGAATAAACTGTAGTATGCTAAGACAATTCATTTTCATACGGGTGCTTCCACCTCTGTGAATTTTACAAGTATCAAATGTATCAAACATGATTCCTTTTTAAAAATATTTTAAGAAGAATTGATTGCTATTCCATGTTTGATTTTAATTGATTTCCAAACCAAGTCAGTTACCTTTTATATGACAATAATTGATTTTATTATTATTCAAAGAAATAATTCGAGAATCTAGTTGATTATGGGTTTTATTCCTTTATAATCTATTCGGTCAAGTAATACTTTCATTTCTCATATTTTTTAATTTTTTGAAAAATCAATAATCAATAACAAAATAATAAATAAATATTTAAATACATATGTTTGGTTTAACAGGTTACTTTTCTTTTCCATTTGATGAATATATATATGTTCTTTAAGACAATGATTCTTAAATGACAAAAGAATTTGAATATTGAGCGATTTTCTTATTAATATTAATTCCCAAAATAATATATGTTCATATTAAAATTTTATTTAAGACATTGATACTTACATGACAAAAAAATTTAGACACACAATAGTTTTCTTCCAAATATTGATACTTAAAACAGGTGATACCGAATATATATATTGCATGAAAGATACCAAAGATAATCATTATGTGAGTAATAACTACCTTACTTTATAATTATTATCAATTTATAAAAATTAATAAATTAATATATATTCATATTAAAATTTTATTCAAGACATTGATACTTAGATGACAGATGAATTTAGATATAAAATAATTTTCTTATAAATATTGATACATATAAAGTGTGATATTGAATATATATATATTATGCGGGAGATATAAAAAATGTTCATTACATGACTAATGATTTACCTACCTCATAATTATTACCAATTTATAACAAATAAAATTAATAATTAATAAATTAATATATGTTCTTATTAATATTTTATTTAAGATATTAATGCTTGCATGATAAAAAAATTTAGACATAAAATAATTTTCTTACAAATATTAATATGTAAAACTAGTGATACCAAACATAAACATTGATAATATAGAAATAGAGAATATATGGTACTAAACATATATATATATATATATATAGTGACTCGAAGAAATATAAAATAAAGAATTTTATAATGTATTTATATCTTATACTACAAGTTCTTATAACTAATTAAAGTCTTATTTAAGACAAAAATATTTGCATGTAAAGAAAACTAGCCATAGAATAGTTTTCTTATAATTATTGAAACATCAGACGAGTGATACCAAATATATATATTACTTAGGTAATTATTTATTCAACTTATAATTATTATCATTTTATGTTAAATTTAAATAAAAAAATTATATATACATATATTGTTAATTTTATAATAAATAATTTTTTTTTGAATTTTGATAATAAAATATAAATAATTTAAATTATTATTAATAATTTTAATCTTACAACACTCCAATTATATATTTTTACAATTGTATATTTATATATACATATATTTTTATATTTTGAGGAAGCATCAATTAAAAGTTTTAGAAGGTCTTTACAATTTTTACAGTAAGTTCTTATTAAAATCTTATAGATATATGTATTAGACTTAATATCTTAAGTATTAATAAATAGTATTATTTACTTTTTAATCAGTAAAAATATGATGAATATAATGATTTGAAAAAGTAGAGCTGAATAATTTTGCCATATTTTTTTGGCATAATCAAATTATCCGAACGATGTGGTATATTATTGACTTTTAGATGAATAATTAGGGTGATTTTTTTATATATGTTGTTTTGAGTGATTTATTGGGAATATATGAAATTTTTGGTAAAATTAAAAAAATGTAAGATTTTGGAAAGAATTTAATTTGCTGTTAGACGAATTCCATTATTTTTAATAAAAAAATTGAAATGCGGCATATTTTCGACTAGATCCCATCATTTTCAAAAGGGATCCGGCTTATTGTCAGTCGAATCCCATTATTTTAATAAAAAATAGGAGAGAGAAAAAAGGAATTCGGCTTACTGTCAGCTAGATTTTATTATTTTAATAAAAAAATTTTGAAATCCGGTATTTTTTAACCGAATTTCATTTTTGTGTGTGTATGAGATAGATCTCATTATTTTAATAAAAAAATTTTGAAATCCGGGATCTCATTTTTTTGTGTGTATGTGCATAAATGTGGCAAAACGGGCTCAAACCTGTCTGATTGGCCCATCAAACCTGCCAAAAATAATGAGTTGGGTTGACATATTTGGCTCGTAAAAAATTTTTAGCCCGCCTAATCCGCTAGCTTTGGCGGGCTGGGGTGATTTGGAAGCCGGACCAAGTTTGTCTCTTTTTTTTTTTTTAGGTTCAAGAGTATTTTTTTTTAAAAAATTTAGATTTTTATTATAAATTATATTGTTATTATATTTTTTATTAATTTAAGAACTTTATAATATAGACTTTATATTATAAATTTATAATTAATTATTACTTATAAACTTATTATATATCCTAATTAATTTATTATATTTATAGTTAAGTTAAATTTGAATACAAATTATGTAGTTTAATTATTTTATTCTATCTTATTTAAGTAGATTTTTTATTCAATATATTTTTTTAATTTTTAAAGTAATTTAACTTATAAAAAATATTAAAATAAATTTATTTATATTTTTTTATTTTTTTGTGCGGTAATCCACCCTTAAAAAAGGCGGGCTAGTTGGCCCACCCCGCCTTACCCTGCTTTTGGCTGGCCGACCTATTTGCCATGTCTATATGTGTGTGTGTGTGTGTTTTTTCTGTTTGAGAGAACGTGGGACGGGAGAGTAGAAGAAGGTAGATGAGAGAGATGAGAGAGGAGAGAGAAGAAAAAAGAAAAAAAGAAGAGAGAAGAAAAGAAGAGAGAGAAAAAATTATAAAAATTTTTAGTTTAAATGTATTAATAATATAAAATAATTTTACACTATTAATCAATAGAAATGGTGAAAAGTGTCAACTCATATAAATAACTATCTATTATAATGAGAGACTCATTATAATTTCTCACTTTTCTCTATTTCTATTGATTGACAGTATAAAACTATTTTACACTGTTAGCGCATACCAATTAAACTCTTATAAAAAATAAAAACATCATTTTTTTTAATTTCACCAAAGACACCATATTTATCAATTTTTTTTTACAAAAATCTCATATAAAAATAATTATCTAAATAATTAGGTCCTATATATTAATTTCATCTAATCTTTTTCATAATTTCTGACAAAAATTTTGATAAATTTATTCTAACTAAATAGTATTATTTATCATTGTAACAAAATAAAATTTTTGAATATATTAACTACACTCACATATTTATTATTATAAATGTTTAATAACCCGTGCATCATACGGGTAAAATATACCAGTAAATAAATAATATAAGAACAGGACGTCATGTATAAAAAGAACAGGGGAGCACCGGCGTTTACCAAGCCTATTGGCAATTTTCCATCCACCACTAACGATACCAGTGAATGAAAATCAATGCCTGTAACGAATATATCTATGGATCGATGTGGACTTTTTTACTGTTAATCAGGTCATATTAAAATTTAAAAAAATTAGAAATGTGAGAAATCAATAATAAATATATGCAATGACAATGAGCCTATTTAGTTTAAAGTTTAAAGGCTCCCAAAGTGCTTTTTTATATAATGAGAATGGAGTTGTATAGTAACTCAAGATATTTGTTTGTTTTTTCTGAAATTTTTAAGTAATTAAAAGTATTTTTGGAGCAGTATTATTAGAGTTATTTTTTATTGTAAAAAAAAAAGTTCTTTTAAGATGGAATCTTATTATTAGTCTTATATTAATAATTACAAGTAATTTTATTTTATCCTATCTAAATAAAAATTATTCTCTTAAATTTATTTTTAATATACTCAAACTAAATATAAATTAATTTTTTTAAAAATAATTCCTTTAAAAATATTTTGTTTAAAAATATTTCTCTAAAAAATTAAACCAAACATACCTTGTATCATAACAATTTTCACATATGTAGATTTTCTTTCACTGATCGATATATTGAGATTGCTTTTGGAAATCCGAAGTAATCATATAAGAGACCATTAATAGTAATGTAATATCATTAAATATATAAGGTGATAGACATGATTATAATTCATTTTAGTATTTTTTTTTTTTTTGTATAAATTTTACTGAAAATCAAATTTCATGAACTTAAGTTATCTAATATAATTAATAGAGATTAATTTTGATATACTGTTAGTATAAATTTTTTTTATAATATCATCTAATCACATATTTTTATTTGCAAAATTTTTAAGATAGTGAGTATTTGAGTTAAATACTTTTATTGATATGCTAATATATGATTAGATATTCATATAAGTTTTTTATACTAATAGTGTATTAAAATTAAATTCTAATAATAAGTATAATTTGTTAATATAGGTTATAAATATAAGTATAAAATAACTTATGCTCAACATGAGCAACTTACTAGTTATATTAATGAAATTATTGTTAATAAATTATTTCCATACTTAGAGCCTGATTGGACTAGCTTTTTCAAAAGAAAAAAACACTTATTTTTCTAAAAAAAGTATTTTATAAGTTCTTAAAGATATTTGGATATTACTTTTAAAAAAGGTATTTCAAATAAAAAAAATATCAATTTACTACTTTTTTTAAAAGGAAAGAATACTCTCAGTTTAAAAAAAAAAGTGTAAGCAAAAGTAGTTTTAACAAAATTATCTTTCAAAAATATTATTTATCTTTATTCAAAAGTACAATATATATCATACTTTTCTTATCTTTTATCAAATTCTAGTTCTTTTTTTTCTTTTTGAATATCTTTTTTTTTTGTAATTTGATTATAAAAAAGGTACTCATGTTCTTTTCTATCAAAATAGACTTGTAAGTATATTTAATAATTAAAAGTATTTCTTAGATAATCTATCTAAATATAAAATAATTTTTTTAAAAATATAAAACTCTATAAAAAATTATAGAAAAATTCATTTTTTTAAAAAATTATCCAAACGGACACTATTCATTGTGAAACGTGAGGCAGTTTAGATAATTTCATATAGATACAAACCTAATATTCGGATTTTTTTTAACAGTTGACTACATTTAAATCTATGCAATTTTACAACCAACACAGTTCAGTATTTATTTTAAAGATTAATTTAGTAGCATATATAATCCACAGAGTTGGCATAGCTAAGATGTCACTTCTTTGATCACTGAAGTTCAAACTTTTGACTAATTATGCTATATTTGGTTTAGGTTTTGCAACCTTAAAATCATGATTTAGGGAAAATTACAAGGAACGAACTTTTTCCTAAATAGTATGACCATTGTTAAAAAAATTTAAATGACCAATATTAATTATATGCATTTTTTTTCTTATGATGTTCAAATTTGAAGTTTTTTTTGGTCATACACGCTCACATACTAGGGAGAGGTGGGTTAAGGGGGCTTTGCCCCCAGAGTAGTTGAACACATGACCCTCAAATGCAGTTTTCTACTGTATGCAGGTGATCCACTGCGCCAAAGGTGCAACTGTGTTCATATTTGAAGTTTGTATGTTCTTTTCTTGAAGATTGAAAGACACGTGATTAGAAAAGGTTTTTGGCATGAATCATAGGGAAAAAAGAGAGGCCACAGAACATACCAATAGAGAAGGATACCAATGTGCGGATGTTCTTGCTAAGAAAGGCCATAGTTGCCCTCGAGGTCCTAGTTTCTTTTCAGAAATTCCCCCTTCTCCTCGTCATAGCTGATGCCTCCGGGGTCCAATGTCTCCATATGATTTCCACGTAATTTCTTTTCCTTGGGCCTTAGCCTTAGTGCCCCGTTTTTCATCAAAAAAGAAAAAAGTTAAAAAGACAGAAGGAGGCCACGTAAGGAGGTATGCTCTAACAAAAAAAAAAAAAAAATGGAGGGGCCGCATCCTCAGGGATCTCCATGAAGCTTTTAAACTTTGATAGCATGGAAGGTAGTAAGGCTTGATTTTGTATTATTATAATTTTTTTTATAGTTGTTGAGGTTTTTAAATTCTCTAAAAATTGTTTTTGAAAAGATATAGTAGTATTATTTGGTAAATTAATGTAAAAATTATTTTCAATAAATAGAAGTGATAAAAGTAATGTTTGATAAATTTATTTTTAAAATCTAAAATAATTATAATGGATATAAATATTAAAGAGAATAATTTATATTTTTAATATTATTAATAAGAGTAATATTATATTAATCTTTTAAATTTTAGAGAGTATAATCCAATTCTAAAAATTACTTTATGATATCTCTCAAAAGAATCCACTGACATTTAAAAATCAGAAGTAAAAATATCTTAATTTTTTAATTTATCAAACAAAAAAAATTAGAACTTAGAGAAAGAGTGAGAGAGAGAGAGAGAGAGAGTTTCAGAGATGAGAGAAAGTGTTTGCAATTGATTCTAAAAATAAAAATAAAAATTGATGATACACTGGGATTGTATATAGATGATAATACACTAATCGAAATAATAACAACCTAACACTGGCTAATTCTCTTGCTTCTCTTAACTAACTATTGAGCCTATTTTTATTATCATGATTTCAAACTTTCTAAATCTTAATCAAATAATATCGTTAATTTGGGCTTGTTTTAGGGCAAGAATTAAGAGTGAAAAGTTTTTAAAGTTTTCAATACTTTCAATGTATTAAAAACTTAAAAAGTTTTTTTTTTCAATTAAAAATTTCATCTTTATTCCTTGATTAGTGTCTTAAGAGTAATTGTTAAAAAAAAGAACAGCTATTAATTTTAGTTTAAACTTTTGTATTAAAATTTTATTTTACAAAAGTACACAATCAATCATCAACTCATCGTATGCCATCTGTCAGTCCTATTAGTACATATTTTGTGATATGCGACATCATTATTGAGGTTCGATACAATTCACACAAAACACAACATGTAGATTTTGCTTTAGGGAAAGGCTGATTTGTTTCTTTTTTTTTTTTTTTTTTTTCCTTCATTGAGTTAATTATTATTAGTCGACTCTTAATAGCGATAGTACGTTCAAAAAGGTTGGTTTTGCTTTGGGTAACATAACCACTAGCATTTGTTTTGCTACTTTATTTTGATATCTGTAATTTTTTTAACATTAATATGTTTTATTATAACATTCAACTTACTCTGTATGTTTATTCACACTTAAAGGTATTGTGATCTTAATTAAGAAAAAAGAAAAAAAAAACCAAGAATTTAGATGTTAGAATTGGATTTGGCATTTTATTAACACTTGTTATTTAAATTATTTTATAGGATAGACATCAAACATAAATCAATAAAATTTATGAAAATGTCAGGAAGAAGTTGAAATATGTATTAATTGAAGAAATCAACACCTAAATCTTCAAACGAGAGAGCTTGCTATCTTCTCTAATAAGGGTAGTTTAATCATTTTAATTGTTTAAAAACCTTTAAATATTACAAAGATGTCATTAAGAATCATGTGTCAGCTGGTCCATGTGTAGTTTTTTATTAGTCAGATTAACACCACCTCATTGTTGGTCCTATCCATTCTTTTCTCTCTTTTCTCTTTCTTTGGTCTCTCATTGTATAAGTGTTATTAAGAAGGGGATGTCATCTTTCTTTTTTAGTGGTAGTTCCACCGTTTTCTTTTCTTTTTGTTATTTAGGATTTTTTGTGTCATTTATTTTATTTTTATTGTCCCATTATGATGTTTTTGTTTGTCCCTTTGTAAGTATTTTCGTTTTCCCTATTATGAATGTTTATGTTATCACCTCAATTTGTGGGTGTTTTAATTTCTGTTTGCAAGTATTTTAATTTTGATAATCTTATATATGATAGAGATGTCTAAATTTATTTTAAAAAAAGCTAATATATTCTTCCAATTGCAATACTTTTGTGTTAATCTTCGATATATAAAATATCTAGATATCGATAATCTTAAAAGTAAGGCCCAGAGCCACAAACCAATAGTTAGTTTATAATATAAAATGCATTTATTTTTTTTATTTTTTGCTTCAATATATCTCTTTTGATTTAAATGCATTGTTATGCTTTTTTGTAAATGAAATTTTTTTTCTCGTTTAAAAAAATAATAATAATAACAACACCTCATTTTCAGGAGTGAATAGCGTAACAACCATTAATATGTAATTATTTGAGTGTAATTTATGAGAACAAAGTGAGATACCATGTAATCAAAACAACTTTTTCTTATAATTACAACAAATTTCAAAAAGAAATCCCAAGTAATTTTTCATTTATTTAATATTATTTATAACTTTTATTATATTTTATTTACTATAGTTGAGCTCATAATCTATAATTGTCTCTTACATATCTTATTAAACCTAAAATATTCCTTATACAACTCCCATGGCCTTACCCGTGCCTTTCATTGTACTTTACTTATTAATGATATCCTCCACATTCGAGACGGCTTACAGCTGATAGGGCCTGAATGGACTAGGCCGACCCACCCCAACCCACATTCACGATCACAATCACAATCACAATCACAATCACATAGAATGCGGCCCTGGAAAGAAGTTCCTTCCGAGAGGCTCACGCATGTGCGTTTTTAACTTTTTCCTCCTCCCACCAGTTTTTTCTCTCAACTCAATGTTGAATCCCTAGGGGCAGGTTTCATCCATCTTCGCTATTCCCCAAACTTAAGGGAAGGGATTTGCAACTTTCGAGTATTCTGTCGGTGCAGTATTTTCTTTTAATTGTTCTACAATCAAGTTCCCCTGGTTGATGATTGAAAGAGAAATATTTATCTTAAGTCAAGAAAAACAATCAAAAGCAAATAAAGTGTCCCCGTGTAAATCAGCCATTGTGGTTACATGTTCCACCTTTGGCTTTTCTGATTGGAGATAGAAACATTCAAATACACGTGTTAGGTGCCTTTTTTACTTCCCTCTTTTTTAGAGATCATTTTGAAAAATGGAGAGAGTGACAATAATAAGAGAAAAAGTAAACACGTAGAATATAATTTCTTAGTTTTTACTTGAACATGAAAGAACATAGATAAATGAAATCGAAAGTTAAATAACACAAAATAAAAAGAATAATTCTATTAAAAAAAATTGATGGATAAATGAAATAATATAGTTTGTTTTTCTCTTATGAAAAATTTTGAATGTTCTCAGAGCTAGATTTCTTCTTGTTATTTACTATTCATTGGTTAATATCTTAGTTATTTTATCGAAAATATAACTAAAGTGAAAGGTAAAAATGACCCACGAAGATGTGATGTTGAATAACAAATGGTACAAAATAATAACAATAAATAAAGTGTTAAACAACTTTTTTTGGTCTTAAGGATAACTCATGCAATTTTATATCGATAGTGGTAGTTAGATAAAATTTTGGTTAATTTTAGATAAAAACTTTTTCAAAGTAATGATTTTAAAATCTCTAAAATTGCAGGTAAAATTTGCATAAGGTATGGTCTGATTTCACTACAGCCAACTATTTTTAAGATTGAGATGTTAAACAATAAATACAATATAGAACATTTTCTTTTTGCTTTTAAAACATCTAAAAAATTTTCTCCTCTCATTTAGACCTCAAAAACCATTTTCTACTACTAAATTCTTCTTTCTTTTCAAACTTTTCTTATTTTTCATTTATAACAAACTTCATTCACTTAATGCCTAGTTTTGATTAAAAAAAAAATTGTTATTGCCCCATGTCAATGGATCCAAAAGCCAAATACGTACGCCACTGCTAATGCGCACAAATAAAAGTGTCATTGAATAACTATAGCAATTAACGAATGGGGTTTTACTCATTGCACCTTCTCTTCTTTGTCTGATTAGTTAGCAGTTATTTCGGTCGCTGAACTTTTTCGATCGCCCCAATATGCATTCTACTGTCCTAGCTTGATTGGTGGAGAGAAGGATTTTCCTTTGTTCTCGTTTGGATTTTCCATTTATTGCACTTGTCTTCACTTTTTCTCATGGGAATGGTGTTTGTCAACACTATGCATTTGTGTGTCTGCGCATGTGTCGGTCACACAGACAAAATATTGAGAGAGAGAGAGAGTTCAACAGAAGACATTAAATACTACGTAATTTTGTATATAATATATCAACTCTTCTGCACTTGCTTTCTCTTAGACCATTAACATTAATGTCCAACAGATTTGGTTCTAAGAGGCTGACAGGCAGAGGTTGTAATCAGGTAACAAGTAGCGCAAATCACAACACCAAAAGTTAAAAAAAGAAAGAAAAAAAAAAAGAAAAAGGACAAATAATAGAAAATAATCTAAAAACCAAAATAAGAAAGGAAAAGAATGGAGGAAGAGAATCCTAGGAAATGACCACGGTTTATAGGGTCATTCTTTTTTCCACTTCCCTCCCTTTTGATTCAACATATATTTTTTTAATCTTCATTCCTTTTTGGAATTGAATTAATGGACCGGCCTGCAGAGACAGTTAAGATGCTCGAGGGATCATAATCAGCAACGAGAACCCTTCTTACAATTGAGTGCACCAGCAGTAGTTGTTATGGAACCAACAAGGGAAGATGGCCTTGCACTCAAGCTTGAAGCCCTTGCATAGCTTGATGAGGCTCCAGCACCTGATGCTGTAAAAAATGCACCATTTACCATCAAGTCCCCTTCTGACCTCCAGTTCCACCCCTTCCATTCACTCTCTGGTGCATCCTCATGCTTTGTCACCTGCCCAAAAAATTCACAAAATATATAATTAAAAATTTATTATGAAAGTTACTTAGATATTTATGACATTGGTATATTTTTATTTAATGATTACCTCTTTGCTGAATCTGTTATCCGGTGCAACAAATCTGTTGCCTTGGCTATTGATGGTTGGGTTAGCACTTCCACCAATGGCATACATTTCCCAGTGGGTGTAGTCATTGTTCACCACATGGAAATACCCATGCCTACACCTACACAAACATATTTGTCAAATCTCAGTACTAGGGGACCCCACAGAGTAAAAGCTAGTTAGGACTTAAAGGTGTATTGACGAAGTAACAACACATCAGTGATCACTCCCCCCATACACATTGATTTCTATCCTTTTCACTTCCCCCCCTTAATTTCCCTTGTTTCGTTTCTTTTCATTAAATTGAAATACTTGTAGTTATTTAATTTATTTAACTTCTTGAGTACTTTGAGATATAAGTTCGAGAATGGAAACATTAATTAACTTTACCTTGGCATCCTCTGAACAAGGCCTTCTCCAAAGTGGTTAAAGGCAATAGTGACCTGCATGCTCTTGTCTTGTGTGTATGTGTCGCTGTGACCCAACAACATAACCTTATCGTGGTGTGTCATGTAATTGTTTGATATGGTAATTGCCGTGGACCCATGTATGGCATCGACCAACCCATCATTGCAGTTAGACAATGAGCAATGATCCACCCAAATGTGGCTCCCTCCGAAGATGGACACACCATCACCGTCCGATACGGTCCTCCACCCGAAGTGCCGTGGGGAGTCCCTCACCATAGCATTCCCACCTTGCTTACAATCATGTATATTTATCCCATGGACTATAACATTTGTCACATACTGTATAGTTATGCATGGACCACCAGCAATGTGCACGCTGGCGCCTCTGCCATCAATGGTCTTGAACGAGTTCATGATGAGCTCTTCCTTAAGCCGAATCACCATGTCCCTTGCGAATATGATCCACAATGGCTCGTCCTGAATCACTGCATAACGGAGTGTACCTGGTTTTGGGTTCACTGGATCATCATCACCGGAATCAGTGACCACATAGATTTTACCATCCCTTCCACCAATGGCGTTCTTGCCAAACCCAATTGCACAATCTGCTAGCCTCTGCCTGTTCTTCTCCCAATTGGGATCACACCTCCAGCAATCGTCAATGGGGTTCCCTGTCCCACAGGAGAGGTACCCCAAGTTCCTCCTAGCCACAGAGGCATTGATTTGCCTGCACCAAAATTAAAATTTTAACATAAGATAAAAATGGAACATTAATTAATATTGTGGTATAATTTAGAACACATTAATTTATTTCACATGAATTTGCCATAATAATGCCATAATTGATCCTTAGTGATTTGCAATGATGGCATATATTGTATATTGTATTAGTATACAATTTAGCTAGCATGAAAGAAAATAATGAGAATTTAATGTGTGCCGAGAATTGGGATAGAGGCTGTGACTATGCCTGTTTACTTCTTGTGCCACCAATTCAGGGTCCTGAACTGGGGAAGAGGAAATGAGGATTGGGGTGAGGAGAGAAAAGAGCAAGAGGAGGGAAGAGAGTGAAGTGGTTGTCATGTTTGGCCTTGTTCTTAATTTTTTTTTGCCAAGTGATGAGAGAGAGAGAGAGAGAAAAAGGGAAAGGGAAGAGGTGATGAGAGGAATGTACGTAGGAGGGGGTGTATATAAAGGGCTTAAAGCCGGGCTAGATGGCGTGATTAAACTGAACATGTAGGACCCAGGTGCTTCGTGATTTCTGGTTTTACGGGATACCAATTGGGTAGTTTTGTCCGTTAAGCAAGCCCCTCAATGATGGTGGAAGATCCGAACAGTCAAAAAGAAAACATTGTATTAAAAAGAAAGAAGGGTCTAAGGAAGTAAAAAGTGGCTGGTAGTAGTATAAGTGGAGTGTGATTACAGAAGAATTTTATCTATAATATTAAGGACCTGAATTTAGAATTGCTTTTTTGACGAGGATTTTATCTAATTACCATCCATGAGAAATACTTACATGATTCGAAAATAAATACAACGTAGTTGTATTTTCAGACCAATTATATAAGTGTATTTTATATGCAATCCATCATTAAAATATAATTTCATAAAAATACATTTATATAATTGGCCAGAAACATAATCACGTGATATTCTCGGACCATGTACATATTTATCTGTGGACCTAAGATTGTTTGAGCAAATTTCTAAGAACTAATGTTGGTTTCATAACCTTGGGTTACAAAGACTGAGAATTGGGAGTCGACTATAATTATGCAGTCACATGCAAAAATCTACGGCTGCTCGCAGCAGTAATTAATTAGAAAATTCTTTATAGAATGTCGTGCAGGTCCATTCGAATATTCATGAACAATCCCACGGATTACATAATTCTATATATGCCGTATGGTTAAAGTTATGTATTACAATTTACATTTTTTTTTTGTCTAAATTGCTAAAATTTAAAATTTATTATACTCCAACTAATAGAACTCATTGGTCTACTATTAAAATAGAATTCTTTCAGCCTGTCAAACTCCATATTTAACTTAACGGAAATACATATTGAGGATTTTTTACGAAAATAAAATAAAAAATTTTTTAATTTAGAAAATACAATAATTTGAGATTAATTACGAAAATTCGAAGTTAATAGGGTGTTTGATAAATCGACCTAGTTAGGCTGATTTTCAAAAAGCACCTATTTAGGTCGATTTATATACAATGTTTTTATTGTATATAAATCGGCCTAGGTAGGCCGATTTATGTGCTTTTTTAAAATCGGCCTAGCTAGGCCGATTTCTCTTCATTATTTTTGCTATAACTTCGGCTTGGGTAGGCCGATTTTCATACAAGAGAGAGAGAGAGAGAGAGAGAGAGAGAGGGAAGCATGGAAAAATTAGAGAGAAAGGCAGAAAGAAAGGGAAGAGGGAAGCGTGGAAAAAAGAAGAAGAATAACATTAATACACTTTGACAAATTGGTTGTCATATGCCCGAATCTTCGTCTCTCATCACAATGCTGTGTCCACTTTTCTTTGGGGATCCTATCAATCCATGCATACATTGCTAGATTCTTATCTCTCAATAACCCATAATAATAGCAAACTCCTGCTGAGTCTTTGCATATGCTGCATTCACAAGGGCTTGATGTACATCTTTGCTCTTGAATTGAAGTGCGAAATTCGAAGCAATGTGCCATATGCAATATGCATGATATGTCGTTGGAGGATGCAACGCACTGTCTTCTGAATTTAATGCTGCTTTGATAGTCCCATAACGATCAGAAATTATTAAAATTCCATACTGTGGTGTCACATGTTGGCGCAGATTGCTAAGAAAAAATGACCAGGTATCCTTGGTTTCACCCTCAACTACTACAAATGCAATTGGTAGAATATTAGAGTTTCCATCCTGTGCGATTGCCATCAGAAGTGCGTCACCATACCTTCCATATAAGTGGGTGCCGTTGACTGAAATGAATGGTTTGCAATATTTAAATGCTTCAATGCAAGATTAAAATGACTAGAATAAATGGTGGAATATCATACAGCTCCTATCGAGAAAATTCCTATTATACTATGGCAAAGTAGTCAATTAAACTATGATACCTGGCACAAACATCTACAAAGTTTGTAGCCATCACGGAAGCTCATCATACGATGCTTCCCAATCGCCATAAACCTTAGCAATAGCCTTCTACTTCGCTAGCCATACATTCTTGTACGAAGTCTTGAAACCATACCTCGCCTCCACCGATCCTTGCAGCACTTTAATGGATATCATCGGATCAGCCTGTACCATGGGAAATATGGTCTCACATATAAAATCGTGTCCAACTTTGAATGATCTTGCGAAAGGGAAGTGGACAAACATGTGTGTAGGCCATTGTACTTCCGAACTTCCCACCACTCATTTTTCCGACGATATTTAACGCGTATACTCTACGTACACCCATTACCAAAATGCTTGCATTTTCCGTGGTATGTCAACTGATCAGACTCTAATACCTTGTACTCAACAGATCTTCGAATGCTGTAATTTTTAACAACAAATAATATAGCTTCCTTATTAGGAAATTGTTGCCCAATGTGCAACTCATCCTCCCCTGCATTATACAAGATATCCCCTGCAGTTCCACGGAGCCCTGCAAATGTGCTTTGTGGCATCGCATCCAAGTTCAAATACGAATAATGACTCGAATGATTATGTGAGTCGGACATCGCTGGTTGAGCTTTCGATGGTTGGCCATCAGTCATAAGGGCAGCCTCTCCGTTTGAGCCTTCACCACTATTACTATCAACTGGTACTTGAAGTAGCTCGTCCTCTTCGTCACCATGATGATCAAAACTTTCAACACTCGCAATTGGGCCATCTACCATAAGTGATTGTGCAATATCCATTGTTAGTTGCCTTAAACTTCTATCATCATCCATATCCTCTGTATCTTCACGCCCAGTATTTTCATTTTGACAATAGAAATCAAAAGACGGAGAAGCTGTAGCTACTAGAGTTGGACATGGTATAGGATTAGAACTTGACCCTCTAGCACTAGTGTCCGTTCCAAATGACTGTGGGTTGGGAGTAGATCTTTCTGAGCTACCGTTTATATCTTCAAGGGTCACAAACAACTCCATAATCTGAAGTCCACGATATTGAGAGTGACAATAGAACATCAGATTTACATCTTCATCACTTCAAATTGGAAAACTTGTGTACCGGATGACACTAGGCCCAAATGCAGCAGGCATTCTGTACATCATTCCAGTTATTTGCTTTCGATTGAGAAGACCCAACTTTTTCAATATTCTATTTGACAACACTAATAGAGTTGTAGATGATGAAGAAATAGTAACACCAACAGGATTTTGACTATAGAATGTAGTACCCTCTGCTGTGTTTGTGATTTCACCATTGTAGTGAATCAATATGATAAATCTCTCAGACATTTTTTTCCATAAAGACAGAATTTGTAATAAACAAAGAGTGACATGCATCTGCTTCCCATGGAGGGTTTTTATAGAAGATTATTCAATAGAAATCGGCCCACGTAGGCCAAAATTAATCTAACACATCTAGGCCGATTTCTCAAATACCCAAATCACCTAGAATTTTCGTAATTACTTTTTAATTATTGTAATTTCAAAATTAATAAATTTTTTAATTTATTTATGTAAAAAAACCTAAATATTGAATCACTAGAATTAAATAAGTGTTACCAAATTTATATTTAATCTTAATCATTTGGTGTAAAATCCACCCCCAAAAAACAAAAACATAAAAAAAGAGGTAAGAATTTATCATGATGGAGTTGTTTTTAACAAGGTTCCATACTTCCCTTGTACATTAGTTTGCATAAGTGTTGACATTGAGAATTACTATCAAATTAAGTACGTAGGGAGTAATGGGTTATTAATTGATCTAATCAATAGCTAGTGAAAGTGAAAGCCTCATCAACGCCGGGATCAATTGATACATTTTGTTGGCAGCAAATTCTTTATGTATTTTACTTTGTTTTAAATAAACGGTCGAGTGAGAACTAAAGCGTTAACCGGTGGAAGAGGGTTTACTTGTTTGCTCCGATGGGTCCATCTCTCTACTTTTAATTCAAGAGCATCTTGGAAAATCTTCAGCTTGACGTCCATATCCATATCTCAATTGCCATTGGAACACTGAGAAGCCCGTTCATGAAGAAAACGATGCAGGACAATACGTAGGAGAGGACGAGAATGTGAAAAAAATGGAGGCCGCTGGTAAAAAAAAAAACAAATAATTACTAATTGTAAATTTGTATAATAAAAAAATTTCTTATTTTATCATAATTTTTAGTTATTATTTTTATTTAATGTGTATGTAAGTTTATATATTTTTTCATTTTTAGATATTATTACAAAATTATTTACGTTATATTTATGTTTGTATTATTTATAAGAAAAACAAAAATGTGTGCTTAAATTTAAATGAAAGAGATTTTTTTTAAAAAAAATTTGAGTTGAAGTTGATATGAGTAGCATATAGAAAAGGTAATTTTTTCAGTTAAAAAATTACATTTTTATATAAAAAAAAGCTGAAACAAATATACCCTAATAAAAGTTATATAACTTCTAAACAACATAAATGTTTCGTTTTATACTTTCATACTATAATTTTCACAAGATTGATGATTCTCTGTTCCATTCCCATATTAATTTATGAAACAAAAAGGAATATAATTTTGTTCCATTTGCTCCCTTTTTTTTCAGCCCACCCTTATTAGTTGTAAGTGAACTCCGCCCCCCCCCCTCTTTCTTTCTTTCTTTCTCTCTCTCTCTCTCTCTCTCTCTTTTCTTTTCTCTTTTCAATACTACTGCATCATATAGCTGCTTTTTAACATATACAGTGCAAGAGGATGATTGGATTAATACCCATTAGAAGAAGAAAATGTACGCTGGTATAAAGAAACGATGAAAACATACACCGACAAAAGAGCTTTCATCAAGGTGTGGATAACAACCCATATCTTTTTGATTGTTATAGAATTCATCAAATCATCTCCACCATTTATGCTTGCTGTTAAGCATTTAGGTAGATAGAGAGGCTCTCTTATAAAGAAAAACATTACTATTTGAGGCGCGTTCAACTTTAGTAATTGTTAGAATATATTCATAATAAGACATGGACGTCTAAAATGACATTAAGAGAGCATTTTCTCTCTAGCTGGCTTTGCTCAATGATGTCTACGATTTCATGGGGTCCCCTAACTCTTGCTTTGCTTGTGTGACAAGAAAAAACAATTGCGTTTAATTATGTTGGTGGAACAAATTAAATGGATAATAAATTAGTTTTTAATTAAATCTTTAAATTATTTGAGGATTTTATATTTTAAAAATTAATAACTGATTTTTATAATAAAAAGAAAATCTTTAATTAGGTCCCCACCTTATATATTGTTGTAGATTTTTAACAGTTGGTCACGTTTAAGGATCTCGTATACACTTTTGAAATTGACGACTCAAAATGTTTGTCATATTCTAAAACTTGTAAAAACTTTATTTGAGTTTCAATTGTCAACTTATTGTTGTAAATTTTTAACAGTACTTTAATAGTAAAGACAAATTAAAAAAAATTACATTTTTCTTCCCTGAATTACAAGTGATATACACTTTAATTCTTAAACTTAAAAAATAATATGCAATAAGATCTCTCAATTTTCCTTATCATGCATGCTAGTTCTTTGATTAATTTTTTTAATACTCAAATATGTTGTTTTTAATTGAAAAACAAATTAAAGGGACTCTCCTAATCTAAAAGGAGACTATGTCAAAGTTTATATTATTGTTTATATTATTGCCATAACTAAGAAATAATTTAATCTGATAAGCGGAGACTCCTAACACAAGGGGAGACTTTACCAATTTTTTGTTAAATTAATTTGTTACTATCAATTTTTAGGGTGAATATTGTTTAAGACCGATATGTTTCTTGGAAATCGTTTATGGATGTATGATAGGTTGCACTTAGGTCAGGCAAGTAGTAAATCGGAATTTTATGTTGGTGTTGAGGAATTCATAAGTGTTACATGTCAATCACGACTGTTCTTAAGCGAAGGGAAAGTTAGGTGTTCATGTACTAGGTGCATATGTCAGAATTATTTAGCTATTGAAACTATTAAGTATCATTTATACAAAAATGGGTTTATGCCTAATTATTGGGTCTAGGCTGAGCATGAAAAAGTGGTTACCAAGGGAAATTAGTTTAGCATGGGTTATGTTGGAGGTAGTTCTGGTAGTGGAATCGACATGAATGATCGGGATGTGGGTAAAATAAATTAGGAGGATAACCTTAATTATTATTAAGAAATGGTTTTTGATGCTGCTGGAGCCGAATTTGAAATGTGTTTCTAACCTTCTAATGAGGTTCCTAATCTACAGGCTCAAAGGTTTTATAGTCTTTTGGAGGTAGCGAAAGAGCATTTATGGGAAGGATGTGTCATTTGAAGTTGTCTTTGGCAGTAAGGATGTTGAGTATTAAGCTAGAAGGGAACTAGAGCCAACATTCTTTTGATTAATGGACTAATATGATTAGAGAGCTTAATTCACAACCTGACTCCATTCCTAAAGACTTTTACCAAGTTAAGAAGTTGGTTTATAAATTAGGATTAAAAGAATAAAAGATTGATTATTGTGTGAAAGGGTGCATGCTTTATTAAAAAGATGATGTTGCCCTAACTCATTGTAAATTTTGTGAAAAGCTGATGTTTAAGCCTAAGAGAGGGGAAAGCGGGAGGTATAAAGATGTTCCTTGAAAAAGAATGCATTTTTTGCCCTTAATCTGTGGGCTTAAAAGATTATATATATCAATGAGCTCAGCACCGCATATGAGATGATATGTTGAGAATAAGAGAAATGATGGTATAATAACTCATCCATATTGTGGTGAGGTTTGGCAACATTTTGATCGAACCTATCTTGATTATGCCTTTTGGCCCTCGAAATATTAGGTTAAGGCTTTGTTCTAAATGTTTTATTCCAAATAATCAATTTAATAAACCCTATTTTTGTTAGTTTGTGGTTGTTACTCCTTGCAACCTTCCTCCTGAGATATGTATGAAAGATCTTTATTTGTTTCTCAATTGTATAATCCCTGGTCTAGATAATCCCAAAGCAAAGATTGATGTTATCCTCCAACCCTTGAATGATAAATTGAATAAATTATGAGGTCATGGTATATTAACTTATGATATTTCAACAAAATAGAATTTCATGTTAAGTGTAGCATTTGTGGACCATTAATGACTTTCAAGCTTATAGGATGTTGTCCGAATAAATGACACAAGGTAAATTGGCATGCCCAATTTGTATGGAGGATACAAAGGCATTCATTTAGAAGTATGGAGGAATGAATTTGTCGTTTGATTGTTAGAGAAAGTTCTTAGACAATGATCATCTATATAGGCATAATAGGTATGGATTTAGAAAGAATGCTGTAGAGAATGATGAGGCTCCAATTAGGCTAAATGGTCACCAAATTTGGAAAAAGGTTAGGTGTCTTCTGAAGATAATAGAAATCAGGAAATCTATAAGATTGTTAGGCTATGGGGTAGAGCACAACTGGACCAAACAAAGTGTATTTTGGGACTTGTTATATGGGAAAGATCACTTGGTTCTTCATTGTTGGATGTCATGCATGTAGAGAAAAATGTGTTTGACAATATCATGAACGTTGTGATGGATACTGACCGAAACAAAGACAATGACAAGACTATGTAGGATTTGCGAGAGTATTGTAGGTGACCTAAGTTGAACTTGCAACAATCGGAAGATGGTAGATTGTGTAAGCCTAAGGCAAGTTATACATTAACCTCTATACAAAGACAAGATGTATGTAGGTGGATGCAAGAGTTGAAAATGTCTGATGATTATTCTTCAAACTTGGGTTGATATGTGAATGTTATACAAGGAAGGTTTTTCGGATTGAAGAGTCACGATTGTCATGTATTCATAGAGTGTTTGCTTCTATTGCATTTAGAGAACTGCTTGACCATGTTTGGAAGCCATTGACTGAACTGAGTGAGTATTTCAGAGACTTGTGCTTATTCACCTTTAGGGTTGATGATCTCTTAATGGTGGAAAAAAATATTCCCACTATTTTATGTAAATTGAAGAGAATCTTTTCCCTTGGGTTTTTTGCTCCATGGAACACTTGCCAATACACTTGGCATACAAACCATCGGTGTGTGGCCCAGTTCAATATAGATGGATGTATCCATTCGAAAAGGAGATAAGAGAATTTAAAAGAACTGTGAAAAATAAGGCTCAAGTTAAGGGATCAATATGACAAACATATATCTTGAAAGTGATTTCAACCTTTTGCTCTTATTACTTTGAGCCTCAAGTCTAATCCAAGAGAACTAGGGTTAGTCAGAATGGTAATGGGGTGAAAGCTCAACTGAGCCAACCTTGTCTATATTTAATCAATCTGGTCGTGCTGTTGGAAAATCCAAAGACAAATAGTTGACAAGAAAGGAACAGAATTTTGCACACTTGCATGTGTTGATCAATTGTGAGGAGGTGTAACCACTTCGAACATAAGTGAATTCTTTGTTCCTATGGCTATCCTAAGTCGATTCTTATATCATACGTTGTGATAAAGTATATTTTGTTTGACATGTTGCAATACTTGCAGGTATTTCAAACAAATGCATGGTCAACAGTCCCTTGAATACATGTCGTATATAATAATTACATCAACTTTTCCACTGCTTGTTTCTTAGTATTGTCATAAATGTTTGAACTTTGAATATTTGTTCGTAGATGCATGATATGAGGAATAATATAACTAACCCTCACTTAGTTAATTTAGTTTTGGGCTATAAAAATAAAGCTGATAGTTGACATATGTATTATGTCAATAGGTACAAGTTTCATATAATCGAATAGGGAAAGGGGAAAAAAAAAAAAAAAAGACAACAGTTGAGTTTGTATTAAAGGTGATGTTGAGGAGGGAGAAATTGATTGGTATGGAGTGATTAAAGAATTACTTGAGTTGGAGTATGTAGGTGAACTAATGAAAACAATTATGCTATTAAATTATGCATGATGTGATCTAATGCATCTAACCGAAACACATAAATACAACCATTATAAAATCACTGAAATTAACCATACCAAAAGATATGGGAGATTTGATCCATTCATTATTGCCCATAATGCGAGACAAGTATATTATCTACCTTACTCTAGAAAATGCAAATCAAATTGGAGGGTGGTTATCAAGAATAAAGCAATGGATCAAGTTGAAGTTGAAGAAGTATCAGATGAAACTTATCAATTAGATAACCTAATCCCTTCGAGACTAGTTGTTGATATAGACATTTCCTTTAATCTACTTTCTACTTCTAGGAAAGTTGATGTAATTGATCTTTCGCATCAACGTTTAATGGCAACAATAGCAGACACCGAGGATGAACAAAAGGAAGATGAATTTGAGGATGATGTTCAATTTGAAAAGTGCTAAGGAAAGCCCAAAAGTTTCGGATTAATTGAGGTGACTATTTGCCTTAATGTTTTCATGTTTTTATTCTTCGCATTGACTTATATATATACATATTGTGTTTGATTCAAATATGGCAGGTAAAGGTACTGGTTGTGGTAAAGGTCGACCACGGAAGGATGATCAGCTTCTCCTTGATCCATAGTAACATCTTCCAGTATCGGTAGCACCCCATCCAGCTCCTCTGCTCCAGCCCCCACCTTTTAACCATTTAGCCCTACCCACAAGGTATCCATATGATACCAAACCAACAGTCTTCATCATCACCTTCTTCTTTCTCTACTACGGATGATGGGGATAGCATCCCTGACATAGACAAGTAGGAGTACTCTTGCACTTGTCATTTTTTTAATTTTATATTATTTGTAGTATTTAATTAATTGTTTACTATTGATATTTTACATTATTTGATAGATATTTAATATGCTATCTGTATATAATAATTTTATTTCTGATCCTTTTTCTTATAATTAATATATTTTTTTATTTTTAATATATACATATTTAAATAATTAAATTAAATTAGCATACATAATAACAATTAATGATTGAATAATTAAATAAAGTCAAATTATTAAAAAAATTATTAGTAGCGACAAATTTTCCGTTGAAAATAACATGAAAATAAAAATAATTAAATTTTATTTTTCACTTTTACAGATAGATACTTCGCAGAAAATTTAAGAATATATATATATATATATATATATATATATATATATATATGATGAAAAATCCGTCAATAAAATTGAAAAAAAAAAGTTATTTTTTGACGAAAGTTTGTCAACTTTTTCCATATATTTATCGACTCTGTTTTTACCAACGAATTTTTTCTGTCACGGATTCCATTGATAAACTAAAATCCGTTGATAAATATTAAATATCTATCAATAAATTTATCGGTATTTCGCGTGTTTCTAATAATGTTTCTTTAATAATATGATGTTATTTTGTTTAATGTGGCTTTAAATGGTTAGTTTTTTTATGGAGGTTTTAAGAAGTTGTTGATTATGGTGTGGGAGAAATTATTGTATTGTAGCTATATGCATTAAGAAAATCAGTGGAGAGTGAATATGGTGGATTTAGCTTAGGATCTGAACTGGGGATACTAAATTAGTTAGAGAAGGGTAATTTGATTTTAAAAAGTGATCATGTATATAGTACCTGACTACTTTTGTTATCAATGAATGAAAAAATTAATAAAAGAACTAACTTGTATATGTTCATGAATGTTTGGGAATCACATTGTATATTGTTTTAGTTTAGGAACTAAAGTTAGTTCAAGGAGATAAAATACATTTTTTTTCTTTAAAAATATGAATTTAATTTAAATACACTGACAGTGTAAAATAGTTTTACACTGTCAACCAATAGAAATGGTGGAAAGTGCCAACATATCAAAATAACCACCCATTATAATGAGGGACCCACCATGAATTCTCACTTTCCTCTATTTCTATTGGTTGACAGTGTAAAACTATTTTACACTGTCAGTGCATGCCAATTAAACTCTAAAAATATTGAGAAAATATAGCCCAACTATGAATTTTAAAATATAAGGATCTAATTAATAATTTTAAATTAGTACAAGACCTACATATAAATTCAATCCCAAAAAAATGAAATTAAAACTCAAAATTTCATGTAGAAATGAACCTGTTGCAATTGATTATTACAGAAGTTGAAATTAAACTACTCGCCGAATACACACTACTGTGATTGCTTAACAAAATATATACTCAATAAAAAATTTATTTTTTTAATCTGTTTTTTTATGGCTATTTTAATTGATTTATTTAATTATGCTTTTTTATGTCAATCTTTTGATTTGAACACATTATCCACTAATTTATTTGTTAACTTTTGTAATGTCTCCCTTATAGTAAAGCAATAAGAGTACAATTATAGAAAAGGGGTGCAATATAGACTAAATTGACAAGAAAAATCAAAACACTTATAAAGAAGATTTAAGTTTCATTTGGATAGATAGTTTAATTAAGACCTTTTGTAAAAAGAGCTTTTGATAAAAGATCTTGTATGAAAGTAATTTATGAATAAATTATTCTGTATTTAGATGAATAATAATAAAAGTACTTGTTTGAATTTGCAGTATTTGTTCCTAAAAAATGGGTAACAGATTTTTTCTCAAAAGTTTGATATATATATATACTAAAAAGTACTAAAAATAATAAATAATTTTTGAGGAAGTGATAAGATGCACAATTAACTTGGTCTAAACAGCTGTAGTGTAACTTTTGAATACCGAAAAGTTAAACAAAAAAAAAAAAAATCACAAATAGGACAGTCCAAACGCACCCGGAGCCAGCAAGTGTCCTTGTATATAAATATTGTATAAAATCTTATCACATTCACATTTTTATAAAATCAAAATCATGCAAACTAACTTTTATGTTAATTAATATTATCCTTTTTTTTTTTTCTGATTCATTAGTTCAGAAGATATGATTCCCATCCATGCACTAGATGTTTAGCATGTGAACGTCACGTTTTGAGTAACATCAAATTGAAATGTCAATAATGCAATTAGCACAAACCTTGTCAAAAATGCTGGGCGATTTGATTATGTAATTATGTGCTCAAATGGACAACGAAAAAATGTTCAATCATTGATGAATTGCGAAGTCAATGTTAAAAAAATATTTAAAAAAACTAAGTTACTAGGATTAGGCAAGTAGTAAGAAATTTGAATGGTTTATGATATCATATATTCAATCCTCAATGCCATTCATATATTAAAAAAAATTCAAAAAACTTCTTGTCAATGAAGCCATTAAAATAGAGATAAAATTAAAAGTTCAAATATGACAAAATTTAAATATATAATATTTAAAAAAGTACGTTTTATTTCTCATGTAATTACGGGATATTTATTGTATATGTACTTAATGTAAAAGTTATATAACCGAAATCATAATTAATAACTAGCTAAAAGATTTTTTTTTCCGCAAATTTTGATTAAAAATGAAACTTTTCGATATAGAAAGCAGTTTAAACGAACAAAAATCTAACAACAAGATGGAGTGAATAAAGACAATCAAAGGGAAAGTCTTCTAAAAATCGATAGCCCACTAACGCAATATGCCTATTTGTACAGAAATTGCATTGATGTTAAGACACGCACTGCTAAATATCAGTAAAATATATCATAAAAAACAAAAACAAAGGTAAGTCTTCAATTAAAGGAACATGCAAGACAGAGAAGCGCAGCAAACAGAGTGGCATGTATGAGTTCCCTGCCAAAATGTGCATGGATGCAACTAAATTGTTTTATTTTTGTCTAAATCATCATTGTCTAACTAATTTGATTTGAGTTGGATTGATTTACTATTAGTATAAAATTCTCTTAAGGCAAATTTTTTTATCCAAATATTTAAGATCTTATTTAAAGAAAAAAAATGTTGAACCATATAAATTAACTAAGAATTGATTAATAACATCATTGTTCATTCTTTATGGGAGATGGGACTGAAAAATCTGCAGCACCTAATAGTCCTAAGATAATACTTCAATTAATCAAAAGATAACATCAATATATAAATTTAACATAACAATGTGAATATAGATTTTGTATTGCATGTCTTGTTTGCGAGTACGTATACAATAATTTCTCTTCTGGATGACACAAAAACAGAAAGAATCCCACTATTTTTCAAGCTCATTTATCATGTTCTTCCTTATTTGCTTTGTTAATTCTTAATATATATGAGTAAATAAATACAACGAAAGTCGCTAAAAGTGGAACTTGAATAATATATAATATATGCGAGGTCAGGAGTTTAAATTTTACTGTCACTGATATATAAAGAAAAAAAAATACGACCCGAAAAATAGCATCGCTTTGTGACAGAAGCACATGCTTTGCGCACAAAAATCAAACTCGGGAGGCTTCGTAGGGCCGATGGGATCCTCCTGCCTCGCTTTCTTTTATGCTTTTGTTGTCGATTTTTCTTTTCGTTTATATTAAATTTACCGAACCGCAAACTTCGCCGAAATTTCTACGCTACGAACAACAATATCGTATACTATGCTGATATGGCACAAGGGGAACCTCTCGAGTCTCGAGACAAGACACGGGACAGCCACTTGTCGTTTTGAAAAGAGAAATCGAAGTGGACACTTGGCCCGACCCGATAGGTCCTGCCTGAAGACTCGAGCAACCATTTCATGATGTAGAGACCGCGTGATGTTGAAAAATTATCGGTTGCTCATAAATTAAAATACTAACATACATTATATTATGCTTATTTATATAATAATATTTTAGTTTTAAGTGATGGAATCACTTAACATAAACGTATATATTTATCTAAAATATTATTTTATAAGTGTACAAAACACAATTTTAACTAACACTTCGTCAACACTTAATAATTTCTGTGACATTTATGGTGTTTGCTATGAAGGATACAGGTGTCGTTTTAGGGTGATCCCAGCCGTTTCTTGCGGATTTGAAGAAAATGGGAATCGTTGATTCATCAGATGGAAGAGTAGCTATGGGGAATGAGAATGGGAATCCAAAAAAAGTGATTCGTGGGACAAAACCAACGTGGGGGTCTTTGTTAGGCAGTTAAGGTAGGGTTTGATTAATAGCACAGCCATGTTAGTTGGCTTGGGCTGAAGAAGAGGTGGTTAATTTTGGGATGATGCTTAGGCTGGTTTGTGACAATTACACAGCAACCTCCACTTAGATATACTCTAACAGCTGGTGCTGATTGCTCGTTGCCATGTGGCAGTCTTTCTCAAACCAATAATTTCTCTCTTGTGCACATGCAAGAGCTCATGTTGTTTCACATCAATGCCCTTTTCCACTTTTCTTTGTTCTTTTGGGTCAGAAATTCATAAAATTATTCCTTGATTAATGGCTTAGAAGAACCCCGGCATCCAAAAATATACATATTAAAAAATTGTATATGCTTAATTAACTTGAGAGTTTAAGTGCACCCTAAATTTAGTCAAATATTGCATACGATTTCGGGTAAGGTATCTGCCGACGTTTTATTTGCTTTGAAGAGAAAGTTCCCTTTTAACTCGGCTATTTTGGAAGACTATTATATCATCATTCCATTGTGAGAGGAGAAAGTGAATGAGGATCCAAATGGAGTATACCATCATCAGCATCATTTATTAAACAGGTTTCATTTAATATTAGGTTTAACAAACATCATTTATATATTGTCTGAAATAATTGAAATAGAATGACATTTGAAGCTAATGGTAGACAAAAAGAGCCACAACCAACGATTTTCAGCCACATTTGTGTAGGGAGGGACCAAATGAGGCCCTCATGTTAAGAGTTTCAATAGCAAAAGGCTTCCAAGGAAGAGTTGTTCCATGCACCATACGGGCAGCACTCTGTCCTGCACTAAATTGGATAATGTGGATAGCTACCTAATTGTCAAAAGATTAATGACTTATGGCTGGAAAAGCATAGAGCCATATTAGTGGCCTTTCTACGATAATCCCCTTCTTTTCCCAGTTCCTAGCTAGCATCACATGGCTCCTGTTCACACATATACTAGCTAGTATTAGCCTTGAGCATGAACTCGCTTGCATGAATCATTATGATATAGTGCTTGACAACAAAGAATCTTGATAAGCGATATGGAAATCCTATGCCATTGATGTATATAAAATTAAGGATAAGACTAATTCTTTCCAAAGATGAATTGAATTCACTTTCCATATTCCTCTATTTGTACCTTCTTTTATGTTCATTCTCTTTATTTAAATCCATCCCCAACAACCCCACGTCAATTATTTTTATGTTGGAACGTATTGGTTATCAGTTAATTAATATCATTTCATCACCATCACACATCAATTATGCTCTTAATCAACATTTTATAAGATAAAGACAACCGTGGGGTGTGTTTTCCTTGCCGGCTTTCTAACGGGTACGCTAGCATGAAGGTTAAAAGAATTAAGTTAGCGATCTGAGAGCAACAGCCAACATTGTTCAATTTGGATCACCATGTCACAAGATGCAATGTGCTATTTCCACTCAAAATCATGTGTGATGTTTAGCCATCTCAGACCTTGTAATTTTCGGGTCACATGCAATATCAACGTTGGTTCTCTTCCGAAAAATTGGTTTGCCGTGGCCAGATAGCTAACTGTTCATTGATATGGAAAAAAGAGGGGGGGGGGGAGGAGAGAGAGAGAGACGGAATTAGGGTGTTAATTGAGATTTAATTATGAGCTAGGATCTAGAAGGGACAGATGGGGAGGAACACGTAGTTACACAATCATTTAAAGTCATGTGGAATGGTTATTATTATCAAACACGTTTAACGCCATTTGGTTGATATAATCATACCATCCTGTAATAAACATTCCTGTTTATATGAAGTTATCATGGTCTTTCTGCTTCTTCAATCATGTGGTGGCATGGCTTGAGGTTTAGAAGTCAAAACCCTGCATGATTACATGCAACCCTTTTTTCCACAGGGGATGGACAACCTTTTTCTTTCTGCTTACTCCTCTGTTTTCATTCCACTTCCCCCTTGTTACTTTTCAATTTGCAATTTTCTTTGTCATTTCTTCGGACTTTATTTTTCCTTTTCTTATAACTATTTATAATCTTATCGTGGCAGTTAACAAAAGTTGCTACATTCTATCTTTCCCAAACTAAGGTAATTACCTATGAGGTTAAAATGCATCTAAATCCTCCATTTATAGGACAATTGCTAAACGCTTCGTGTAGTTTAAACTATGCAACTCATTTGCTAAACTAACTACGCCTTGTATACTAGTATAAATTTAACTCCTCATGAATGTTGGGAAAAAAAAATTGCAAGTAGTTAAATATACATATTTTGTAAGTTTGAGTGAATTTTGACTTTGGACTGATCCAATTCTTGAGCCCATATGGTCAAATTAAATATAAAATGATCGAAATGACTCAATTAAACATAATCATTTATTAAGTTAATTATATTCATCTATGAGTCGAATGGTTTGTGGACTCGTCTAACTCATAGAACCATATATGCTCGAACTTAACTCAAGAGGCTCAAACTCTTGATGAAGCTCATTAGGGCCTAATAGTGTTTGTTAATTTGTCGTATTATGAAGGAATACTTCTATGACATATTAATTGTTAAGAGATGCTCAAGCATCTCACCTTAATAGCCTTAATGGGGTTGTCAATCCATTCAGAGTATCTAGCTGCCACAACTTAATAATAAAAACCATCAAATAGTGACTTATATAAGACACCTCTTGCCTTAGTTCATAAACACATAAAAAGAGCCTAACTTTAGTCTATCCACGTAGAGAAGATTCTTTGTCCCCCCACAAGGCTAGAACATAATTACATTGTAGCTCTTTAAAATTAAGTTATAGCTTAAATTATTTTCCTTTTTGAGTCTAATTATAATTAGGTAAAATGTCATCACTCAACTCTACATGTCTTTATCCATTAATAATAATAGATCAAATATAATGTAAACAATGTTATAATAGAATTATTAAACAATGAATATTCCTCCTCCACTACTAAAACTTTTTATGAATGGATTTGTTCAAATACTTTGTTAATGTAACTTTTAAAAGACAAATCTACAAAATATCTACTAATATAACTTTTAATGGACAAAAACGTAAAGTCTCTACCAATGTTACTGTTCTTGCAAAAAGTTAGAAACTATCTACATTACATCTCACAATTTGTTCTATTTCTCTGTCATAACTCAAAACAACTTTTCCGTACAACTATTTATAATTTGCAACCATTTGTTTGACAAATAACCACTGCTACGTCACACTTGTTGAATAAGCACCTTCTTATTATTAGTTATTTATTTAAAAATAAATACTACATATATGACATATGTTCATAATTATAATTTGAAAATAGAAAACTAAATATACTTAGCTAAATAATTTGGGTGAACCCCAATGCTTTCAACCTTGATTCAAATTTATATCTAACAAATAATATTTAAATTTAGAATTTGGATCAAATTCGACACATTCTAACATTGACAGCAACTCTTTCTTCCGGTGGAAAACTTCACCTATGTTTAACACGTGTCAATATTTCGGTTTTTTTTCTGGTCAATATTTGGGTTTGTTCCATATGGATATTATACAGAGACTAAGTGGGCCCAAAACCTATCCAATAAGTGATATGGGCCTATAAAGCCTGTCCTTTTGAACATTCATTCTTCTTGAATTTCGATAAAAAGCTGTCTTCTTGACTGCACTCAGAGTCAGTGGGCTCAGACCCACAAAAAAAAAAAATGCAGAGAGACTGTACTCGTGGGGCTGAAAGCAGAACCTTCGTCTTGTATGTACTCTAAGTTTCATTAGTTCTGAACCATTAAAAAAAAACATAAGAATCCATTCCCTATAACCTTCATTGGTGAACAGAGCGCTGTAGACCAGAATCTGGTTCCGTGTGCACAAGGAGTTTCGTTCGTTTTGTAGTCCGCGAGTTCACTGGGATGAGAGTTTTGCAGCGAAAGAACAAAGTCCGAAAAAAAAAAGGAGTAGGCTTTTCGTGACTGCGCCAGCGATGCATCACATACTGATGGCATAGACAACATGACCGCCAAAAAAAGGAAAAAAAGGAAAAAAAAAAATAATATATATATATATATATATATAGAAGCTAACATAGACACTCGACATGATATGGACACATAGATATATCTAATTCTTAAAATTATAAGATATGGATACGCCATATATATAAATGTCAAACTATTAATATTCATTTTTTTCTAAGTTTCTTCCAAAAAAATATGAAGTATTCTTGATATATATCATTATGTTATGTGCCAATACTTATTATTTCTAATTCTCTTCTAAAAGAAATGTACATGCACAACAACAAAAATCAATTAAAGTGATCATCTAAAGATTTTAACATTATTTATGTTCTGAATTAGAAGCAAGAGGCCCATGCGCCAGTCAATTTGCTGAGGCTCAATTCAAAGATGAGGTCGATAGTGGCACATATCGGAGCTCACGTATGGGTAAAGGCCGAAGTCTAACTCAGCCTCATAGCCAAATGATTACATGTTCACAAGATGAGCCGCAAATCTCGACATCCATGCTATGTGCGAATCAGTTATTCAAAGGGCAAGGTGACCTCCTCGAATTGCAGAGCCCAATTGCACTCATTCCCATCCATATTTGTCTATAAGAAGGAGGTAAAAACCCCTTAGAAATTAGGTATGCATTCACCTCCTTATACACTTGTATCTCTCGCATTGAGCGTCGAAGCCCTAGCAGATACACCCACCTTTGCTGTGGAATTTCGGTTTCAGCCTTCAGCAATCAAGCTTGAGCAGCCTTAGAGTCCCAATAACATTTGGAGCTTTCACAATTTCCAGATTTTGGTTACCCACCTCCAAACATTGTCGTTGTCTGTGGGGAATCGAAGGTTGCTTTTCACCATTCTACAGCGTTTTCAACCATCATGTCAACTCATTACAAACAGAAACTCGCAACAGCACCCAGCCTTGCGAACAACCCACAACTGCCCTTATTGGAGCAGGTGGATAGTCGAATGGCTTCCTAATCAGCATCAAACACTAGAGATCAGCACCATAACTAGAACTTAGTAGACCATTTCTATTTGATATTGGCTTCAACTAACGTCCTAGCATTTAGGGTAGAGTGAGCCTCAGAGAACCCTATCCTGCTCGTGAAAATGGCATTCATCATGCGAGACCAAGCCACCCACATTCGAGAGCTGAAGCGCAACCTAAAGCGAATAAGGGAAGCCGAGGACGAGAGACATCATCATGATCGTCATCACCAAGACCACATGGACCAGGATAATGATGAACCCCATTGTCACCAACCACGCCACCATAGTGAGGACCCAAGCCCTCGATGTAACGATCGACCTTAGGAGAAAAAGTGCAAACATCATCAGGACCCTCGAAGCGAACACTCTCGTTGTCATGAGGATCATGCTAATTCATGCCCTTCCCAGTAGAGAAGCTTGGATCACCACCACTCCAATATGTATGAAGACTCGGAGGACGATGGTGAGGTGCCATTCTTCGATTATATTATGAGCAGTTGGCTTCCTAAAATGTTTAAGTCCCAAGTTGACCTGGAGCCCTACAAAAGGAGCAAGGACCCCCAAGAACATATGGTCACTTTCAAGTCATTGGTAGGGACCTCTAACCCAATGAAGTGTAGAGCTTTCCTAATTACATTGAAAAATGTGGCCCTCAAATGGTTCAACTCACTTCCTCAGAGATCTATCAACAAATTCTTGGATCTCACATCTCGATTTTTGGCTCATTTCACCATCAGGAGGTTTAAGCCAAAACTGGTAACCAACTTGCTAGGCGTGTTCCAAAGACAAGCAGAGTCGCACTAAGATTTTTTTGAGCATTTCAATGCAGAAACACTACTAGTAGAGAAATTGGGGACTTAGACCACAATGCTCACCCTACTCAACAGACTCTAGATTAGGACTTTTAAGGATTGGTTGTCCAAATGCCCACTAGAGACCATGAATGAAATCTGACTAGGGGCAGAAAGATACATCTACCTGGAAGAGATGCAGAAAGCCACCACCAACTTAGGAAAAGATCAAGTTGAGAGGAAGTCGGGCCCTCAGCACGAGGAGCGCCCGAGAAAAGAAGCATAGGCATCGAGAGTCAGAAGGTACCACAACTATACTTCCCTCAAAGTGTCCCTAACCAACCTATATAGATAAGTCGAGCAAGAGGAAAAATTCCTCAAACCAAAGGCACTCTGGGAAAGGGCGAACACCAATAAGTCCTTGTTTTGTGAATATTATAATAGTTTTTGGCACAAAACTGAGGATTGTTATGACCTCCGAGATGCTGTTGAAGAGTTGATTAGAGAAGGTAGATTGATAAGGTACGTTGCCTCCCAAAGAAACTGTAGGAAGAGAACGGATAAGGAGCATTGAAATCCTAAGAATCAGAGAACCTCAGAACCCGAGAGAGCTCGGGAAGATCAAGAAGAAACAGAAATTGTGGCTAGGATCATCTATGTCATCGCTAGTAGGTTCACAAGAAGAGAAACGATGAAGTCCTCCCCCCAAAAAGCATCTTCAAAAGGTTTTGAGTTTGTTTCCTTAGAAAATGAAGAAGACATACAAGCCATCATATGCTCCTGAGATTGTCTTCTCGAGCTTCAACCTAGAAGGAATTGTCCCAAGGCACTACGACCCCATGATTATCTCGGCCATGTTGGTTAACACTAAGGTAAAAAGGGTTTTCCTGGACCAAGAAAGCTCAAGTGACATAATATTCGAGGATGCCTTCGACAAGTTAGGTTTCAAGAACTCTGATCTCTAAACCGACAAAGAACTTATTTCGTTCTTAGGCGAGAAGGTACATCCCGATGGGCATGTCACCTTACTTATAACCTTGGGAGCCCGATCTAGAACTCGAACTGTTAAGGTCGACTTCCTTGTTATCGATTGCCCTTCTACGTACAATGTGATTTTGGAAATACCTATATTAAACAAGATTGGAGCTGTTATGTCCACCGTATGTCTTACCATGAAATTTTTCACAGACAATAGAGAAATTACCACTTTGAAGGTAGATCAAGCTATCACCCGCCGGTGCTATGATGCTAGTCTAGAAATCCAAAAGGGCAAAAAAAGGAATTTGGCAGTTGCTTTTGCCCTCTGAGATCATCGAAGGTTATGATGATGGACCTAGACGCTCAAGGAAATAGGAGTTGAAAAGGCCCAAACCTGATGGAGAGATCGAAATCGTCCAAATCAGAGCAAAAGCCTAACCAATTAACTTGGATGAATAGGAGCCTCCCAACATCTCCAAAGGAGGAACTCCTAGTCCTACTTAGAAAGAATGCAGATTTGTTCAGCTGGATTGCCGTCGACATGCCTGAGATTGACCTAGAATTCATGTGCCACTGACTAGCGATATTCCCTGGCGCCCAACCAATAGCCCGGACAAGAAGAAAGATGAGCCCGAATAGGGCCTTTAAAGTCCAAAAGCAAGTTCAAACCTTTTTAGATGCAGGCTTCATCTGCGAGGTTATATATCCAACCTGGTTATCTAACATTGTAATCGTGAAGAAATCCAATAGACAGTGGTAAATGTGCATCGACTACACTGACCTCAATAAGGCCTTCCTAAATGACTCCAACCCTTTGCCAAGCACAGATGGGTTAGTCAACATAGCATCTAGATTCCAATTTTTCTCTTTCATGGACACATACTCTGGTTAAAACCAAATACCAATACACCCCTGTGATGAAGAGAGGACAATTTTCATCACTAGAGGCTAACTATTGCTATAAAGTTATGCCATTGGATTAAAGAATGCCGAGACCATATACTAGAGGCTAATGAACAAGATATTTTCCAACCTCATCGGAGCTCTAATGGAGGTTTATATGGATGATATGTTGGTTAAGACGACGAAAGGCGAGAAGCTCCTCTTCGACTTGGAAATTGTCCTTGGTTGTTTGTGCAAGTAGAAGATGAAGTTAAACCTTCAAAAATGTGCTTTCACTATCAAAGCCAGGAAGTTCTTAGGATTTATTCTCACATATCGGGGAATCGAGACAAACCCTGATAAGTGTTGAGCAATGTTGAAAATGAAAAATCCAAACTCCATGAAGGAAGTTCAACATTTGATGGGAAGGATAACTTCCCTCTGCAGGTTCTTGGCGGTATCAACTCGGAAAGTACTCTTCTTTTTCACTATATTAAAGAAAGAAAACACTTTTGAATGGACTTTGGAATGTAAAGCAGTGTTTGTCAAGTTCAAGAGGTACCTCTCCAACCCACTGATTTTGTGCACGTCGGAGGTCAGCAAACCATTGTACCTATACCTCTTAGTAATGCGGCTACAACTAGTGCTCTGGTCCGAGAAGATACCAAGCAACAATGCCCAGTCTATTTTGTTAGCAAAGCATTACAAGGGCTTGGGCTCCGATATCAAATATTGGAGAAAATCACTTTCAGCCTAGTAGTTATTGCTTGACGTCTCTACCAATACTTCTAAGTACATCCAATATTGGTTAGAATTGACCGACCAATCTAGTTGATACTACAAAAGCCGAGCTTGGCAAGAAGAATGATGGCATGGTCTATGGAGCTCTCAGAATTTCACGTCTGAGTTGAGCTCAAAACTGCCATAAAAGCCCGAGTACTAGTAGATTTTCTAGTAGAAATGGTAGATGACGGAGAGTCCCGAGATTCGAGATAAACACTTTATGTAGATGGAGCTTCTAGTACAAAAGGAAGCAAGGTCAGCTCCCACTGGAAAAACAAGGTGACATTGTAGTCGAGCTTTCACTCAAGTTCGATTTTCCTGTCTGCAATAACCAAGCCAAGTATGAGGCTTTGATAGCTGGACTTGAACTCGTCTATGACATTGGTGTCACCTGACTTACGATCTGTAACGATTCCTAGATCATAATGTCGCAAGCAACAGGGGCCTACCAAGCCAAGGACAAGTTATTGCAGAAATACTTGGCAAATGTAAAGGGCCTAATAAAGAAGTTTGATAATTATGAGGTTTGACATGTCCTGAGAAAAGGGAATATCCGGGTTTATATCCTTTCTAAGTTGGCAAGCACTAAGTCCGAAGGAAACAACAAAAAAATGATTCAAAAAACCCCAAAGACCTTTTCGATAGCAGAAGTGGTCCCAACTGTGACCATCAAAAGATCTTCGAGTGGGATGACTCCAATCATTTAATATTCACAAAACGGAAGTCAGCTAAATGACCCTGTGGAAGAAAAGAGGATGGCAAGAGAAGCCTCCTGCTATAAGTCATCGAAGGCTAACTACATAGAAGAGGCCTATCTCAACTACTACTAAAATGTCTAAGCCTAGATCGAATCTCCTTCATACTTGAAGAAATCCACAAAGGATCTTGTGGCCACCACCTCGAAAGGAAGGCTTTGGCTTTAAAGGTATTGTGAGCTGGCAATTATTGGCCTACAATGGCCAGAGATATTGTTGATTTCATGAAAAAAAATATGTAAAGTGTCAACAATATGTCCACTTCCATGTTATGCCAATTGAAGAACTTTTGACGATTATGTCCCTGTGGTTGTTCAGTAAGTGGGGAATCGACCACTTACGTTCTTTCCTACTTACCTTGGGACAGGTGAACTATTTTATCGTAGCAATTGATTACTATACCAAATGGGTGGAAGCAGAACCATTATCCACCATCATGGTGGCATAAGCCTGGAAAATTGTCTAGAGAAACATTTTCACCAGTTTTGGAATACTGGACTTTGTGGTTATCGACAATGAAATGCAGTTCATTGACCATAAGTTTTGAGATTTTCTTATAAGCTATAAAGTGAAGCATCACTTTACTTCGGTAGAGCATCCATAAGCTAATAGCCAAGTCGAAGCTGCCAATAAGGTCGTGCTTCGAGGTCTGAAGAAAAGGCTTAATGAAGCCAGAGGGCATAGGTTGACGAACTTAGAAGTGACTTATGATCATATCGGACAACTCCTCAATTAACTACGGGCAAGACCTCTTTCAACCTAACTTACGGGGGGATGTCATGATTCTTGTAGAAGTTGAAGAGCCAAGCCCAAGAGTCATCTTCCAATCTACGAGTTCCCAAGCCCTACAGGAGGAAACCAACCTCGCTAGTGAAGTTAGAGAGATGGCACATATTCGAAAAAATGTGTTGAAGCACATAATAGCCAATATATACATCTCCGCCGTCATCCCTCAGATGTTCGAAAAAGGAGATTTGGTACTTCAATGCACTAAAATCAGATCGCTACCCCCTGAGCAAGGTAAGCTCATGGCAAACTAGGAAGGCCCGTATAGGGTAGCTGAAGTTTTAGGAAAGGGAGCTTATAAGTTTTCCATTTTGTATGGATCCAAGGTTCAGATCATAGAATTCCTTGAACATTTGGAATTTTTCATATGATGTAAACCATGCTAAGTTGTCGTATTCTTTTTTCTATCTCGGGTTTTGTCCTACTGGGTTTTGTTCGAGAGGTTTTAACGAGGCAAAACTTTCATAGGGCAAGTGGTATTCTCATTTTCGCTTGGTTGTTTTTTTTTTTCTTGTCTGATTTACAAGCTCATCCCATTTGCAATCTTTGATTTACTATCAATAAAGTTATTCTTCCAATTTATTATCATCTTAGTTTGTTAGAAGCACATGTAGCGTAGGTCCGAAGCCTCGGGTAAAATCATTTGAAAACCCAAGTTAATATACAATTCGAATGAGTATAGTCTAATAACCCTTAGGCAACAAACTTAAATAGAAACTAATTTAGGCCATCAAAGGACCTAGGAATAAATTAAATATTAAATTTGGGTTGATAATTGCCTCAAAAGCATCCAGTTCTCCACATAACCTTAAAATAATACTTAAGTCTAAGATAAGCGAGATTAGAAAGCCAATTTTATGCAACCTTATAAAACAATTAATTCCTTTCAAGTTATGTAACTTAAGCAAAAAAATGAAAGGACACGCAATTGGCAAAATCAAATTTTTCATTAATGATAAAGACTCGAAAAACGGGTAATCTGTTCATTACAAAGGCCCCCGAAAGGGCATGCACAAAAATACATATTTAAATACATCTAAAAGAGCTTTTGGGTTCAATTTTAGGGTTGATTGTGTCGGATTCTAGGTTAGCATCATCATCTTCATCAGTAAGGACATCTTCAATAGGTTCGTCCATAATGTGGCTATGCAGCCCGACCTTACTGAAGTTGACCCTAGGATAGATAACCCTAACTTAGGTGAGGATGTTCTTTTTGATCTCAAAGGCTGACTTCGCCTATTGATTTTCTATGTATTTAATTTTCACCTTTAGGTCAGAAATTTTCTTAGATGAGTCGGTTTGGGCCTCTTCGAGCTTTACTAGCCGGCTCTTCAGTTCCACTAGTTGTTGATCTTTGGACCACATCTACCCTTTCAATTCCCCAACCTCAAATGGCAGCTCCTGCTTCGCCTTCTCCAAGGCCATCTTCTCATTTTGGAGGATTGTTATGTCCTCCTCTATGTCTTTCTTATTAGCTTGGGCCCAGAGCCTAGAAGTCACCACTGACTATGAGTAGCAACACATAGCTACTGATTTCAGCAAAACACAGTTGCCTTACTGAAGCTTCTCCACAAGGTCATCCTCATCCTTGCGGAATGCCTCAAGGGTGGTCGAGGTCATCAGCACCCGATCCATGAACTCCTAGTACAGGAAGTCCTTCGCTAGGATATTCAACTCGGATTTTCCTACTAAAGTCAGGGAATTATTGGCATTTACCTACACTGTCTCCTTTCCTTTGGAGGTTTTCTTCCTTTTTTGCTTCTTTTGAGGTTGAATCTTGGGAACAGAGGACCCCAGGGTAGATATGCATTTCGGGTCCTCAGAGCTCATTGATCATGGGCTGTTGTTGCCATCTCCTTCATGAGGCCTCTTTAGGATACAGTGTCAAAACTCAGCTATCACAGATTTTGAAGCCATTTCATCTGCAAAACGAGTGGAAGTCAACAACCGAATATAAACGTTAAAACAAGAAAAATGCCAAAGGTAAAAGGGAAAAGACTAAAATATCTCTTAGCCATCTCGACATTTACACCAACTATGTCTTTCAAGTTAAGGTGTTTTTTCCCGAAACTCGACTACAAGAACTCTATAACAGCCCGTTCCTCAAGCATAAGATTATTTTCATTTATCCAGGATGCCTAAAAAATTTTGTTCTAATAGCAATTGATTTTGAGTACTCTTTCTTCGGTTTCCCAAACGGGAGTTGAGCTCAGAGACCTAAATACTTTGAAATAAAAGAGCTTGAAGTTCTAAAAGGACTTTTCATACAAAAGGAAAAACTTTCAGATTAATGTGAGCTCGGAAAGATAACCAACCCATGGTTAGGCCTCCACCACTAGGATAGATAAGGATGAAGAGATAAAATAAGATGTTGGGAGAAGGTGAGACTCCGAGACACTTGCAGATAATCTCGAAGTCTCGCATTATCACCTAACTATTTGGATGCAGTTGAAAAGGGGCAGTTAGAGCCTGCTCCAGGATTGTGAATTAGAAGTTGGTAAACGGGATATGAACACCAAACTTGGATATTAGGGCGTCATACATCGACATCCAATTCGAGCCATTCTCATAATTAATATAACACACCCTCTTATTTACATTAGGGACTTCCAAGGTGTAGTCTTCCTCATACTAGCCCTCTGGAGTAAGTAAGTTCTCCTCCTTCAAAGAATTAAGGAACTTGGAGCTCACTACCGAAGGAGTTCCCAAAACTTCTGATTCCACCCACTGGTAAATCTAATGGATTGAGGGTAGAAATTGGAGAACGTTCAAACCCTTTTTTTTGCCCATTTCCATCTCTAGGATGAACCTACACAGGGAAACCATATCTAATTACTAAACTCGAAAAGTGAAGGTCGGGAAATGTAGAAAGAAAAATATTACCCAAAAAAGAAGAAAGCCTACGGTGGTTCCACCACTAAGGGTTTAAGTCATTGGAGTGGGTTGGAGAGGAAGAAAGGTTAGGGGTGGTAACCACCCCTAACAACAGCAAAATGACAAATGAAGTGATTCTTTGACCACTATTACTTAAAAATGAGCACAAATGAAGCAACAACTAAAAAAAAAACAAAAATAACAACTAGCAATAGGTAGTTGGAAGAAGTAAGTGATGGGAAGACATACCTTTGGTCAATGGAAGAATGCAGTGGTGATATGCAAATGGACCCTTTCTCTTCCTTAAAATCACTCACCTCCACCAGCACTACTCCCTCAAAATTTGGGCTAGGAAGATGAGAGAATTAGAGACTAGAAATGGTGCAAGGAAGAAGAAAGAGACTATTTAAAGAGGCCTAGACATCATAAGTTGGGGGCAAAATCGTGGAAATGCATCAAATCAAATGATCAGGGTGCAGGAAACGAGGCACCAAAATGACAGGCGTCTCCTTGTAGTTAATAGATGTGACGTAAGACATGACACTGCATTAGAGAAAGAGGAAGGATGTATCCTTAGATAACATTACTTCACACACATTTATCCATCCTCTACGGTCTCGACCGAGGGCAAGGAAATATGATGAAACTCAGCACCTGAGGTCATTACCTCAAAACCGAGTTGGGGCCACTGTTCCAGACTAGAACCAAAAGGCCCACGCCCTGGTCAATCCACTAAGGCCCAATTCAAAGACGAGGTCAAAAGTGGCCTATATCGAAGCTCACGTATGGGAAAAGGCCAGAGTCCAACTTGGCCTCGTAGCCAAATGATCACATGTTCACAAGATGAGGCTAGAAAATCTTGTCATCTACGAGACATGTGAATCCGCTATTCAGAAGGCGAGGTGACTTCCTTGAATTATAGAGTCCAACCATACTCATTGTCATCCATATTCATTTATAAGAATGAGGTAAAACCTCAGAATCATGTATGCATTCACCTTTTTATACTCTCGTATCTCTCGCATTCTCTGACTTGAGCGTCGGAGTCCTTGTAGGTGCATATCCTTTACTGTGGAATTCCAATTTCAACCTTTAGCAATCAAACTTGAGTAGCCTTGGAGTCCTAATAACGTTCGGAGCTCTCCTAGTTTCTAGATTCCGGCTATCGATCTGGGAACAATTTGCTTCTTCACTATTATTATTATCTATTTAATTAATTTAAAAATAGATAATGTTGCTCTGAATTTTAATATAACTTTTTAATAATTTAAATTGATTTATTAAAATAGATGAAAAATACTAACTATAAAGTGTCCAAGGCATGTTTCTTGTGTGTTCAAACTGTATTCAAAGTTTGTCCAAGGTGGAAAAAAAATACTTTTTAATTGGATACGTATGAACATATATAGATTCGTGTTGTGTGGGTATCCATCGAGCATCGATATTCGATGCATGTCGAACATGCGGACATGGTAAAAAGTTGGTGTGTCCATGCTTTCTAGATTTAGTATGTTTGGTATTTTGTTTTAAAACTTTTAAATCTTACTTTTAATAGAAGCTCATACTTTTAGATCATACTTTTAAAGTTCTAAATGAAAATCTGACCACACACTTACTAGATGATAGGAGGTTGCTAGGTTTGATTTTAGATGTTACTCCATATCCTCCTTCCTCTTTAGCTAAAGAATAAATAAAAACATAATTTCTCTTCGTATTCGTCAATCATTGCTTCCCTACTGAGTAATGTTGAAACATGTAAAATCTTATTTTGGTATTTCAACAATAATATGTTGAAAATGTATTCTTTTCTTACCTTAACTTGTTGTCTTTACTCATTATCGTATGTTCTCTTGAGCACATTTAAACTTGATTTATTCAATTTCCCAGTTGTTTAAAGTCTCTGTAACTGAAAACAGAACAACAGAATTACGAATAGGTGATATTTATATAAGATTAAGTATCATTTAGATTAAATTGTAAGAAAATGATAATTCAGTAACCAATAAAATAAGTTATTAAGAGTAGTATAATAATGAGAAATTAAAATAAATATGCATGGGATGAGAGATTCAAATGTCATCACTGCTTATGTACCGAAAAGTAGCTGACATAATCGCTTTTTTTTTGGGGGGGTAAATTTACGTAAAACCACTTCTTCAGTTTTATAACTGAACTGGACCATAGCTGGCCCTAACTAGTGGGACGTAGCCGATCAGCTCATAGGAGCTACGATTCTCGAGCCGTCCACGAACCACGATACGGACAGGATATCATAAAGAAGCCCTTAACACCTACTATCATTAGGAGGTCTTTAATGACCCAGCAGCGCTTTCATAAACAATAATTATCATGACCAAAAAAATAAATTATCCGATTAGTTGTTCTCAGGATTCCTCATAATTAAAAAACATTAATTATAAGATCCCTATAAAATCTTGGGACCTCGCCAGGTGTGTTTTGAATCATCATACAACACATAATTGAGAAGAGTTTTATCATGTTATCAAAATTTTGAAATAAAAAATTCAAAAAAATTATGTGCAAATTCAAATATTTAAATAAATCAAATAAAATATTATAAAATATTTAATAATATAATAAAATACTATACAAAATCAAATCAAAATCAAATTAAATCAAACAAAATATAAATAAAAATTAAAATTAAAATCACGTTAAATTAAATCAACCAAATGTAAACAACTAATAAAAGAGAAGATTGGATTTGCCAGATAGTGTTTTCAACTGGTTCTTCATAAGCATCGAATAAAAAATAATATATTACATAATATAGTAATAAAAAGTTGTCAATGTAATTTAAAAAAATAAGGATTTAATTTGTATATATTGTTAATATAAAAAATTTTTATATAAATATTTAATCATAATTATATCATAAAAAATGCTTGACTTAACTATTTATTATTTTAAAAATCTTCCAAACATAAAATATCTGATTGGATGACAATATAAAACTATTTTACGTTTACACTGTCAGTGCATGGCAATTATATTAAAAAAATTATTACTCAACATTTAAAAAATTTTAAAAAGAAAATTGCACAGTATTTTTAGCTCACACCTTTTTTTAGGGAAATTATTATTAAATACTCATAAAGCATAAATTAGATAATATTCTATCTAATAATAAAGTAACATTTAATTATAAATAGTGAATCATAAACTAAAATCATTATATTCAAATATTAAAATTATTTAAGAATAATAAAATACGCATTTAATCATACAACACACAATTGATAAGAATGACATAGTCAAATGTCACTTACTCAAATTTTTGAAATAAAAAATTCAAAAATTCATTATATCTAAATTCAAATACTAAAACAAATCAAATAAAATATTATAAGATATTCAATAATATAATAAAATATTATATCAAATCAAATCAAATCAAATTAAATTGAAATCAAATTCAATAGGCCAAAAATTGAAATTAAATCAAATCAATTAAAATACAAATTAAAATTAAATTAATCAAATTTAAACATGTAACAAAAGAAAAAAGCGAATTTGTTAGTGGTGTCTGTGTTTCATAAGTATCTAATAAAAAAAATATATTACTCAATATAATATTAAAAAATTTTCAATGTTACATAAAAATATATATTAGTTAACATTAAAAAATTTTAAAAATGAAAATAACATAAAATATTGTTGTTCATACACTTTTTTAAGAGAAATTCTTATTAAACACTCATGAAACACTAACTAAATTATACGCTACCCAATAATAGAGTAATATTTTTAAAAAAATTGTAAGTGATGGACTATAAACTGAAGTCATTATATTCAAATATTATAATCAAATCAAATAAAAATTTATAAAATGTTCAAATACAATAAAATAATCAATTCAAATTAAAATTCAATCTAGTCACTCTCTCAAATTTTTTAAATAAAAAATTCAAAAAAATATTATATTTAAATTTAAATATTAAAATAAATTAAATAAAATATTATAAAATATTGAATAATATAATAAAATATTATGTCAAATTAAATCAAATCAATTAAAGTATAAATGAAAATCAAAATTAAGATCAAATCAATCAAATTTAAATATGTAACAAAAGAAAATAGTGGATTCACCACATGATATTTTCAATTGATTTTTCATGAGCATATAATACAAAATAATATGTTATTCAACATTAAAAAGTTTTAAAAAAATTACACAAAATGTTGCCAGCTCATACACTCTTTTTAGAGAAATTATTAGTAGATATTCTTTGAGCACCTGCTAAATTATACTTTACCCAATAATAGAGTGACTTTTAAGATAAAATTATAGGTGATGAGTCATAAACTGAAATCACTATATTCACATGTTAAAATCAAATCAAATAAAATTTTATAAAATATTTAAATATAATAAAATATTATATCAAATCAAAATTCAATTAAATAATAATAATAAAAAAAATTAAATCAAATCAATCTAATCAAATTAATCTAAATGTTGTTGAGTTCATTAGCCACATGACAACATCACATTTTTTGAAATAAAAATTTTTAAATAATTCATAAAACAAAATAATAATAATAATTGATTTGACTCCTTATATCAAATTATCTCCATTATTCAAAACTTAGGTGCCAAGTTATAACCCATAAAATAATATAATATTAAGCTACTCTATTAAAAGTTCAGTTGCCATATATGATCTTAATTTTAATAAAGTCTAACTTTCTAGCTATTGATAAGTTCTAACTTACTAACTATAACTATATAACTATGGCAAATTCTTTTGAAGATTATGGTTTATAGCTTTTATTTTTTTTATCATTAATATATATAGTCTTATTTAGTCCATTAATCAAATATCAACCTCACATTTTTTTGAAATAAAAAATTCAAAATAAAAATGGAAATTCAAAAAATAAAACAATGATATTCGATTTGACTACTTATATCAAATCATCTCTATTATTTGATGTTTAGGCACAATGTTATACCTATAAAATGATATAATATTAAACTACACTATTGAAAGATTAGTTGTCATAGGATAATTTTGGTTTTAACAAGGTTTAACTTATTAGCTATTGATGAGATTTAATTTACTAGCTATTAACTTATAACTATGACAAACTCTTTTAGAGATTATGTTTTATAATCTTTATTTTTTGATTATTGATATTATTTATACTTAGCTCTACTTCTTGTTGTGTGATATTTTATTTTTAAATAGTTATACTCTACCCATATTAGCACTAGGGGAGATTGGCTTAGTATAATGTTCTTAGATTAATACTATGATTATCATTATTAATAGGTATTGGTTATTTCAACTATAATGTTCTTAGTATAATGTTCGAATGCCTTGTGACTTGGATGTTTTGGCATAGTTGTCTCTAGTGGTGGGGGATTAGTTGGTGCCATCACAATTCACACATATTGTTCTTTGAAGCTTGGGAAGGTGCTCCTTTTAGAGGATTTGAGAAAAAACTATGGATGACAATGATGTATGTTATCTTTTGGACAATTTGGAATATTAGAAACAGAATCGTATTTGAGCAGTTTGAACCAAATTGGGATTTTGAGATGGATCAGCTCAAGTTGCAGGGTCATTGGATTAAAGCTTGGTGTGAGGATTTTCCATACAAACCTAAGTACCTAGCTAATAATCTGATTATTGTTAGGAAGTGGCATCAATTGGTACATGCTAGGAGAACCATATGGTAATTCAGTCATGAAATAAGATTCTATAGTTGGTCCACTCTTGATCTTGGACGTTGGTGCGTAGCTTATTTGGTTAGTTAGTGTGTATGCATGGTTAGTGTGTTCAGCATGTCTGATGTTAGCGTGATGATCAATATTAGATAGTTGCTTTTATTTTTTATTTGTGGTAACATTATATACTATACTTTGTGTGCTGGATTTGGGCTCCCACTTTCGTGTAAAGTGGTTGAGTTTTGCAATTTATCAAAAGTTATTTCAAGATTGCCATATTTTACTTCTATATATTAATTTATTCCTCATCAAATTGTTATACTCTTCATTCTTTGTGGCCTTTTTATAGTTGTGGCTTTCCTTTTATCATACATATATTATTGCTTTTATAGCTCTTTTTATGTTTAATAAAGAGATGATTAAGTTCTTTTTATATTAAATAATCACTTCATAATACTAATTCTTTTTTCTATACTCTCTGATGTATATTTTCTTATATATCTTATTTGTATTCTGTTTAGGTGAAGTTATATATTAGTCATTTCTTGGAAACAAATACAAATAATATAAAAGTGTCAAATATCATGGGATAAATTAGCCTACTTTATTGCTTTTTATATTATCTATTAATTTATTATATATTTATTCTTATTATGTGTTTACTAATTAAATACTTAGGGTTTCTTAATCGTATGATGAGATTAAAGAAGAGAGTACCTATAATGTTATTAAGAAATATTGATCAAGTAATTAGTCTTTACAATCACACTCAATTTATTATTATGGAACTTGTTGTTAATATTATTAGTGCTGAAATTGTTTTTGAATTGGTTTTAATATTATATTTTGATATTCTTATATTTATGATGAAACACTTATTGTATTTTGTTAATTATAGTAAAATTTTTTTGTATATTATATTATTGAGGTCTTATTTAAAATTACAATGCATGTTGTATAGCACGAACCTTCTACTAGTATCCTATCAAGTAGTTATCAATTCCCAACAAACTGGTCGAATTTCCTTACAACCGATTGTCCGATAACATTTTTAGTTTTCTGTTGGAAAATCCACAAATTATGATTTAGGTAAAAAATTTTCTCCAATATTTTTACCTAGGCTATAATTTGGATTTTTCAAACTAAAGATTAAAATGCTATTGTAGAACTTAGGCGGGAACAATAAATATCCTCCACTTGCACAATTATGATTTATGAAGTACAAATCTCTATATGCAGTATCATCTCTATCATAAAATTGTTGTTTGATAAATTAATACATGGTCTAATGTTTCGCGGACGCCGAAGAAGCAAACGCCTTTTCGCTTAAAAAAATTAATATTTGAGATATTTGTTTTACTTTATGGATCTTTCTATCAAGCAATGTAATAAAAATATTGGTTAAAATTTTTGCTTAAACGAATGCATGTACTTTTCTTTGAAAAGATAATAAAAAGAGAAGGGAAACAAATGCAATTTCTTTTTTTGAAACTTTAACCATTGGCTTGGAGAAGACTTAGGAACTGATTAAAAAAAAGCTTCTTTTTTTTTTTTTTTAATTTAAACCCAACCTAATACATCATCACCCGATTTTCAAATGAACGGAACACTGCTTTTCTGTCTATTTTAGATTTGTTTTGTTTAATTTTTGAGAAGAATTCTTTTGAAAGAAAGTCTTTTAGAAGAATTATTTTTAAAAGAATAATTTTTGTTTGGTTTAAAAATATCAAAAATGAGTTTAGAAGAATGACTTTTATTTGGATAGAATAAAATAAAATTACTTTTGGTTATTGATGTGAGAGTAATAATAAGATTCTTTTTTAAAATTTTTTTATCTAGAATAAAAAATAATTTTAAAGATAATTCTTCTAAAAATACTTTTAAAATTTTAAAAAACCTTTTAAAAAGTAAGAAGTTAAATTACATATCATATAACATTATACAAAGCCATTCTAATATCACTAAAAGAGCTTTATGATGGAAGTAAACGCTACTCCAAACATGCACAAAAATGTAGTTGCTGATTCTTTTAATTTGTTATTGGTGTTTGAGGTACATACATTAACATACAGATGACATGAAAAATTAAGAGAAGCAGCAGCATGGAGAGCGCCGTTGAGCATTCACCTCCCATTTAATGGTAGGACTGCACAACCTGTGTCCGCCCTGTGGGTGTGGGACTCTATGGATGGCCGTGTCAGGGTGTGATTAAAGTTTTCACAAATAACCTGCACAGAGTCTTTTCCAAGTTGTAACTTGCAGAGCTCCTATCCTATTTGGGATGTGCTTGTTTCAATCTTTTAAAAAAAAATTTATGTGATTTAAATTTTATATATAATTTTAATTTAAAAATTATATTTTAAAATTTTTATAAAAAATTTGAAGATAATTTTTTTTTGAGATTTAATTAATTTTTATAAATTATTTAAATATATGAGAAATATTTTTTAATAAAAAATATAATTTTTTTGCCTAAAAAATATAAACAAACACACTTTTAAGATTTTGCCGTCTCCCTCTCTTCACCCTCGTCTTATCCAATGCCCAGATAGTGAATGGTAATTATAGACAAACAGTGATATCTCTGTCTTTTTTTAAATGTCTTTAAAGATTTTGATGCAAAGATTAAAAAATTGGTCAATTGTCATTAATATAAAAATTATTTTATTTAGATTAAGTTATCTCTTCTTTATTTTTATTTCTCATTTTTAAATTTTTTTCTAAATATATTAATTAATATTGTAATGATTATATTCAATTAAAAAATAAGAAATAAGAGTAAAATTAAAAAAAATTTAACAGTAAATTATAAATCATTTACTCTTTATTCACAAAATTTAAAAGACATACCACTTGAATACAATTTTTTGAATACGTAATTTAATTCTTCTGCTAAAGTTTTCTTTGACTATTAACAAAAAATAGTATTAGTTAACAAAATTTTGGATTTGGATTGTAGTTTTTTTTATTAGTGAATAAAGTGTATATAATTTAAAATTTAAGAGATAAAGTGTCCATAATTTATAATTTGAAAAAATAAATTATAATTTTTTATTAAAAATATTACTTCCTCAAAACTCAAATAATTTAAATAATAGCTAATTTAAAATAAAAAATTTATTAAAATAATAGTTAAAGGTAGACCGAAGAAATAAATGGTAGCATACGTTACTTGTTGTAGGTCTGCGCTCGCAGCCTTTGGCCTTGATTATGACAAGTCTTAGAGCGTGAAATCGGGATCCATAGCTTCCGCATGAACTCACTACATATCACCAAATCTTGATGATGAGCGACAGTGCCCCTTAATGAACTTCCACCAAAGCCAAGCCATCGTCAACGATATTGCTCAATGTAGTTGCCTTTTTTTTTTTTTTTCAGAGGGGTATTATTTGTACCATCTTTTAATGTGGACATCTAGATACTCTCTCATAAATTTGGAAAAAAAAATTATGAAAAAAAAAAAAAATGAAAAAGCAAGTGAAGAGAGGAGAGAGATAGGAAGAAGGTGTCTAAAAATGTCAAAAGATGATATGTACAAATATCATTTCTTTTTTTTTATTATTATTTTACACTTATGTGAATTGTAATAGAGATTTTAGTCATTATAAAAATAATATTTTTCCATTCAGAGCCAATATTGCTGTATTCAATTTTCTATATTATATTATACAAAAACTTTAAAATTGCAGTCCAGGATTAATTATTTTACCACTGTTATACATTTCTGCACATATTTTAAATGGAAAAGAAATAAATCAGTATATATATATATATATATATTAGTCTTTTAATGATAATAAAATACTGGCAATTTTCTTTCTTAAGAACTAATTTTGGTGTAAATTTACACTTGAAGATAAACTTCGAAGGGAAAAAAAAATGGGAAGTAAATCTATAACCTGGTGAAATATATGTCTGTGAATACATTTTGCGACAGTCAAACAAGCAAACCGGTCAAAATAATTATTGTAAAGTTTTCTATGCCTCCTGCTTCTTCCACTGATTAAACACGGGAAGGCCAGCGCTTTGTGCCAAGCTTCAGAAACGAGAAAAAAGGTGACGTGCCACTGTTGGAAAACACTGCATCAACCGACCACAGTTTCCAGTTCCATGTTTAACTAAATTAACTGAAGTTTTCAAAAGCCGAAATTACCAAACAGCCCCCTCTCACACCCCCACTTTCTGAACCCAACCCCATCACCCCCCTGCGCTCAGCATCTGCCTCTGCCTCTGCCTCTGCCAGAAAGGCAAGAAAACAAACAAGGCTTCCGAAATCTGAAACCCCCCAAAAAGTGTTCCACTTCACTCAACAGAGTGCTACACGTTGACACTTGTTTAGGCCTTAATTGTCTATGTGTGTCACAAGCACGACCTCATGGCATGCCTAACATCCCCTCGCATTTATGACATTTACTACTTTGCCATTTTCTACCTTCTAGCTTCACTAGTCTTCTACTATTACTACTCCACCTGTGCTCTTCTATGCTGCTGCTGCTACTACTACTGCTACTACCCTTCAACACCAGGCTCCAACCACCAAGGCCATTCTTTCAAAGCTCGGGTTTTTCAACACCCCGTTTTCTACGTTACGCCGTTCAACGAGTTCTTCTTTGTCAGTTTCGAAGTACATGCTTGTTTCCATTTGCTGAGGTTGGTTTATGTATATTTTTTTACTAACTTTGTCGTTTCGCATGGTTTGTTTCCATCTCAATTTTTTTTAATTTATTTATATGTTTTTGAACTCAAGATTCTCTACTTGACTACTTCATTCGCCGTCCTTCACACTGACGGGATTAAAACAGTACAATGTACATAGAGGTGTAGAGGTGAGAACGGTACCTTAATGCCTCAATGGGGTTGTTTCACGTTCTTCTCTGATCAAAAGTGCTTCAGTTTTTTTGCCCCCATTCTTTTGTTTGTTTAGTGTGTGATGGTCATTCCCTGTTGATAGTCTTACAAAGCTCTTAGTGAGAAACTAGCAAGCTTTTATCCCCCCAGTAAACCATTATTCTCATTTTTGTTTTCAGAGTGACTGTAATTTGAAGGTGAAGTACATACATTGACAATCAGCTACAATGCAAAAATTTCATTTAATTTTGCTTTTGATTTTGAAACCCCCCCTTTCTCATTTTGTTGTGCATACGTTTTTTTTAATATATATTTTTTTCTTTCCTTTTTATGTTTTTGATGTTTTCCTCTCCCTTCTAGGTTGGGTTTGCAAATTTTTTTTTGAGAGTTTTGATTGTGTGAGAGTAACACAGTGATGGATGGACGGAGGCATTCAGTTGATATTCCTATATCTAAAACTCTTGTAGCACTGAGGAGGGTCAGGTCACTGAGGGATCCATCAACCAATTGCATTAGCAAACTCTCTCCTTCGATTGATAATGTTCAATGGGAAAATGGATCGGGTAATGGGATTTCTCTGCGGTTCCTGGATGCTTCTCATGCCTGTGGTTCTGATGATAATGGTGTTTTAAGATCAAAGAATTTAAACTTTAAGGGACAAAGAGAGCAGGATGCTACTGATTTTGAATTGAATTGTGGCCTGTTGGACCCTCGGATGAACCATGGTGGGATCTCATGTCAGGAAGGGAAACGAGATGATGAACTAGTTTATTCTAATCCTGATCAGCAAGGCATTTCTGGAAATAAATCACCAAGTGAAAGTTGTTGTAGCAACCATGGGGGCAGAGATTTGGATTTGGCTTGCACCATGCCTCATGTTAATCATTTGAAAGATGGGGAATCGTGCTACTTATCATCACAATTAGGGAGAATAGATCATTTAAAGTTGATCCGAAAATCACAACGCTTGACTCAAGTTAAACAGCCTGAAGTGATGGGCGATATTGCAAGCTATGTAGGTAGTCCACACCTTTTTGTTGGTGATGCTCTCTCGGCTCATAGTGCCTCAGTACATGTAACTCGAGATGTTGATGCTTTAGATAATCACCATGGATGCGGAATAAGCTGTTGTTGGTCAAAATCACCAAGGTTTAGAGAATCAAATCATTATTCTGAAGTAGAAGACCTTCCCTTGTTGTTGCAGCAAGTTAATGAGACTGATCTTTATGGACATAGAAGCATGAGACACTTTAGTGGTGCAGGTAGTCCGAATTTGGAAACTCCAAGAAGTTTATCTATGAAATTCAGGCCAAAATCTTTCAGTGATTTGGTGGGACAAAATGTGGTAGTAAGGTCTCTTTTGGGTGCCATTTCCAGTGGAAGGATAACATCATTTTATCTCTTCCATGGTGCCCGTGGTACTGGCAAGACCTCAGCGTCCAGGATATTTGCTGCCGCACTGAATTGCCTCTCCCTTGAGGAGCAAAGGCCATGTGGTATGTGTAGAGAATGTGTTTTGTACTTTTCTGGAAGAAGTAAGGATGTTAAGGAAGTGGATTCTTTGAAAATCAACCACGCAGAAAAGGTTAAATCGCTCGTTAAGAATGCATGCATCCCTCCGGTTTCCTCCTGCTTTAAGGTGTTTATTATTGATGAGTGCCAGTTCTTGCATGGGGAAACATGGGCTAGTCTCTTGAATAGCCTAGAGAATCTTTCTCAACATGTGGTTTTTGTGATGATCACCCCTGATTTGGATAACCTTCCTCGAAGTGTGGTTTCCCGAGCTCAGAGGTATCACTTTCCGAAGATTAAAGATTCTGATATTGCAAGCAGATTGGAAAAAATTTGTGTTGAAGAAGGTCTTGATTTTGAACAATTTGCTTTGGACTTCATTGCTGCGAAATCCTGTGGTTCTCTTAGGGATGCAGAAATGATGCTTGATCAACTGAGTTTGCTTGGTAAAAGAATTACACTTTCCTTAGCCCATGAGCTCGTAAGTGTTAAGCTTTGTTGTGTACTTGTCCTTGAAACTGTCTTCATTTTTTTTTTTTTTGGGGGGCATTCAGGCTTTCCCTTTGTTGTTCTGCAGACTGGGGTCGTTGCTGATGATGAATTGCTTGATTTGTTGGACCTGGCTCTGTCATCTGACACTTCAAATACAGTTATAAGAGCCAGGGAGCTGATGAGATCAAGGATAGATCCTTTACAACTTGTATCGCAGCTGGCAAATCTTATTATGGACATTCTTGCAGGGAAATGTGAAGTTGGTGATTCTGAAATCAGAAGAAGATTTTCTAGTAGACATACCTGTTAGTACTTTAGAGTATTACTTAGCTTTGAGCGTATATATTAGCTGTTTAAATTTTATTGCAGTCCATGCTTGTGTTCCACTTGTGAAATCCATTCTGCGATTATATTATTTCTGTTGTCTGACTGGTTGTTTTCTCCATTATAGCGGAAGCGGACATGCAGAAATTGAGTCATGCGTTAAAAGTTCTTTCTGAAACAGAGAAGCAATTGAGAATTTCTAAGAATCAAAGAACATGGTTCATTGCAGCTCTTCTACAGTTAAGTGCTGAAGAATATTCATGTGTGGATGCAAATGATGCCAAGCTGTGTTTGAATGCTACAGCCAATGGAGGTGAGCTTGACTTTTTCTCTGGCTTGTTACATTGTTTTATTCCCCATCTTCCTTAGTGGGTCTGTGGCATTGAGTTGGAAGAATTGGAGTGGTTTGATCTGTTTGAACTTTCTATTCTAAACTTGTCTTCAAATGGGTGCAGATGGTGATTTCTGTAGTACATCATCTACAGGGGAGAGCTTGAAGCATCTTGCTACAGGTCAGTGTGATGAAAAGTCACATAGATTAAGAGTGCAGGAGGATCATAAAGGAACATTGGATTCCATATGGCATAAAGCTACAGAGATATGTCAATCTAGCAGGCTCAGCACTTTTCTGAGGAAGCAGGGGAAGTTGTCTTCGCTTTGTGTTAATCAAGGTACACATTGTACTCATTTAAACTTTTTTTGTTTTGTCTTGCCACTAATTTATTTTACTCATTTTCAAAATTTCTGGCTTCATCATACAATATCTTCCTAATGATGTGGTTCTGTGCTTGTTTTTGTCAAAAATTTTCCTTGATAAACTTTCTTATTAATTATTGTTAAAATAAATTTCTTTTTAAGTAGTTTCCAAGACCTTCTCTGTAGCCTGCCGTATGGAAATTTCCAATCCCGGTCTACTACCAAAAAATAGTTTTCACACGACAATATTTTATGATAGCACATGTGCTATGAGTTCTTCTGATTTTTCCATAATCTTGATAAACTATTTTTATGTTGCTTAACCTACTGTATTATGTGAATTACATATTTCATGCCTTTTTCATCATCAATTCTACCTTCATGTTTATTGAAAAGAAAATCATTCTTATTTATGAGATGCATCTTCCCTAGTACATTGAGTACTAAGTAATGAAAGGAAAATGTTCCAATTTTCAGGCCTTGCAGTTGCTGAGTTGGAATTCCACCGTCATGACTATGTAGCTAGAGCTGAGAAGTCATGGAAACTGATTGCAAGTTCGCTGCAGTTCATATTGGGTTGTAACATTGAGCTCAGGATCAATTATGTACCTTGTACTTCAGATTCTAAGTATGCCAAATTGAAGAGGTCCTTCAATTTCTTTAGCTGTTCCTGCAGAATTCTCCGGAAATCATTATCATTTAATGAACAAGGAAGTGAATTAGACTATGCTGATCAAGCTTCTCAAAAGCCCATGATGAAGGATCAAACTCTAACTTGTTCCTCTGATTGTGGATCTCGGGTGCCACCACCTGTTTCTTGCAATGGAATGGAGGTTGTAACAACTTTGAGAAGTTGTGAAGGGAATTTACTAAGCTCAGGGAGAACATTTTTGAATATGTCAGGTCAAGAGACTCCAAGGATTTCATGTTCTAGAGTTGATTCTGTGAAGGAAGAGGGATGCAATTACGCACACATATCTTCATCAACCATTGATTTAGATTATCAATCTAACTGTTTTCCTCGAACCCTCTGGCTTCATAAGAAGTTCTATTCTTCACATGCATTGCAAAAGAAGGATTTTGTTTTATCAAGCCCCTGTGTTTTACCCCCACAGCTCTAACAACTACTCCAAAGCCACGGAGGGAAAGTAGGTTGCTTTGTATCTTGATCATTATCTTTGTTTACATCATCATTGTGCATCTTAGTATCAGGCTGTAATCTATGTGAGCTTAACAGTGCCAGTGCTACTGCTACTTTTTACTTTGTTATTCTTTTTGACACTGCATTTGTATAGTATTACCTAGGATAATTGGATAGAATGAACTAAATGTTAAATTCAACATGGAGCTGATTTTACATGTTGAAAACACTAAGATATTATGTTCATCTTGACAGATTAATCTCCAGTGCTCTCCATGAAACAAAAGGACATTTGGCATGCTAGAACTCTGCTAAATTTCCATGGAAGTCAATATTCCTTTGTTTGGTGCGAAAGTTGTCACGGAATGGCCATTTGATTCGAACCGTTGATACCAGAGATAGGATTGCCCATTCCTTCTCAAGTGAGATGGAATTGAGTGGTAATGGTCATTCCTTGACAAATGGACATTAATTCTTATTTTTGTTTCCTTACATATTTTCATTGGTAATTAGATGGTTGTATTCTATATTAGTCCATGTACCAAGTGTACAATCAATTTTGAATTGAAAAAGATAAATCCATTCCTAAGTAAACCAAAAAATGGAGCAAGAGTAATAATTCCATCGCCATTTCTACTTCTATTTTTGTTTTTTAGTTATCTTCTACTACTGTTTCAATTCCATAGAAATTCGCCCTGTGTGCCAAATATGCTTCCATTGTCCTTGCACTTTTGGTGGCAAAATGCTATGTCCATTCCCAATGAGGTGCTGCCTGTCTGAATGAGGTGTCTGGAAGAATCGCTGTTGAATGCCGGAGCTTCCTGCACATCTTTAGCAGGGAGCAAGAATTGTTTTCTGCTGGGAAGATGGTGGCCCACTATAAATTGTGGTCAGTCATGATTGAAGAATGATCATATAAATCCTGCTTGTTATGTTATAATTATTTTCTTAAATATTTACTTTTAACTATCAAATTTGGAATTCTTCCTTAAATATCTTGAGGTTAGATATGAGCTCTTACAATCTATTTAAACTATTAGGGTGTGTTTGGTTTGTGAAAATATTTCTTGTTTTCATTTTCTATTTTCATTTTCTGAAAAGGATTTTCATTTTCAGATTTTATGGATTTAGGAAATACGTTTGGTTTGTCTGTTTCCAAAAAGAAAATATAATAAAAATACGTTTGGTTTGCCTGTTTTCAAAATATATTTTCAAAATCAAATTTGAGATAATAAAATTATATTTATTATTAAATAATAAAATTGATATCTATATTTGATATTAGTATTTTGTTCATCTATTAAAAATATTTATTAAAATAATAAATAACTCTATAACATATTAAGAATAAAATAAGTTACTTACTTTTTAAGTTATTTTTTTATTATTATCAATTATTATATTTTGGTTTGTACATAGATAATATTTAAATATTATAGTTAATATTATTTTATTATATATACTATTAATATAAAGTATAAGTATTTAATTATATATTATCATATCAACAAAAATATTTGATTCATTACTTTAAGAATAATATAAATATAAATATATAATACTTTTTTCCTCTCTTGTTCTTTTTTTTTTCTTTTTTTCCTTTTGAAAAAAAATTAAATGATTGATAAAAGTAAAAAAATGAGTAGTAGGTTTCGAACACATATCACAAGGTTTCTAGGCTCAACATAGAGCCAACTAAGCTACCAATTTTTTTTTTTTTGTACATTTTGTCTTTTTTTGTTTCTTTTATCTCTTTAAAAAATTGAATGATAGATAAAATTGTGAAAATTGCCTGAAGAGGGATTCGAACCCTCACCCTCGGGCATGCAGGCCAACACGCAAGCCGCTGCACTGCCAGCGCGGAGATGTCAACTTTGGTCATTAATAATATATAACAAAGTCCGTTTGAAATTGCGTTTAAAAAAACCAGAAAATCCTCTGCGAGAATCGAAGGCGGGTTATGCAGAGTGAAAGTAGTAGAGTTCCACTTATTTACCACTATACCACCGCGTTTTTGATAAAAATATTTCCAACTTTCAGAGTCAAATAGTTTGAAAATGCTGAAAACGTGAATTCACCATTTTCAATTTGTATGCGTTTTTAACATTGTTTTCAATGAAAATATTTTCAATTATGCAACACTAAACATATTTTCAGCCTTTATTTCCATTTTTAGTGAAAATGAAAATGAAAATCATCAAACCAAACACCACCTTAGCTTCTTTCCAATCCTCATTAACATAGTTTTCTATGTAGTTCCTAGCTCAAACAGAAAGTGAGGAAGGAAAGCATATAAATAAGTGTTACGTAAAGTTGTTTTCCTTCTGAAGATTGTGGCTTGCTATCTAGTGAAAACTGCTATGATGCATATTGCTGGCAGTTTTGTTTGATATCATCTATTGTTTTGTACCTTATGCTGACTGCTAACAAAAATATTTGTTGAATTTGATATGTTGTAATGGATGCCGGACAAGTTTTTTGGCTGAGTCTAAATTATTCATTAAAAGTCTTCTGTCTTTGTTGCAGTCAAATATAGGTTCAGATTTACTTTGTTGGAGACCCCCTACATCTCTCTTGAGGAAAGTATGTGGTGTAAAAGAATATGCAATTTGGTGGAAGAGACTTTTCTTTGTTTGGAGGAAACTGTTATGTAATGTAGGATTGGCCATTCCTAGTTGTATAATGTTTGATTTCTTTTAGGCTTCGTTGGGAGTTAGGAGGGAAAGAAAAGGGAAGATATGGAAGGGGAAGGAAGTATAAGGGAAGAAAAGGGTTTAGAGGGTTCATCTTTCCCTTATTTGGGAGTGTAAGATAGATAAAAGAAAGGAAATAGAGGATTTGTGATATATTTTCACATTTTTGCCGTTCACTAAACCACTTAATTATCTAAGTTTTTGTTGAGGGAATTACTTTAGTTAAAAGTGCAAGCTTTTATATTTAAAGTGTAATTTTAAATTATGTTCTACTAAAATCCCCTCAAAGTGGGGAACTAAAGAGGGGGATTATGGAGGATTGCGGGGGGCTTTTAAAAACTCTCAAAACACCTCTTCCCATTTAAATTAAAACTTCCAGACATGTTAAAACCTTCACACAAAAGGTTGCTCTGAATCTTCTGATGCCCAAAGAGACTGAATGGTGCACACACGTGCACTTATTGATGATGCCTAACTATGATCACCTTGATATCCTTGGGTGTGAGGTCTTGCTGGACTTAAATAGGATCTTTGTTGAGATGGCATATCATACGAACTCCATATGCAGCATGATAAAAGCCTTATGTTATGCATAAGTTCAGCTATTTTTATGTTCTGGTAAGTGTTCTCATCAGGCATGGGGTATGGGGCTTCGGCAACAATACTCGCATTTGTTTGTGGTTTTGTTGTTCTGGGGGGGGGGGGGGTGTGGGGGGTGTCTTCGCTTCACCACAGCCAAGAAAACTGGAGTAACATATGGAACAAACTGCTTTGCAGCAAGATTTATGATGGTTGAGCATGAGCTGCCAAGAGTTATATATATCTTGCACAAATTTGTGAGTAATACATATTGCAAAAAGCAAAGATTATAATTTTTTCATGGAACGCTCAAGCTAATGTAACACAGAAGCTTAGTGTCTGATCCAGCAGGACTGTTACGTGTCTCTTGCGCTATTACAAACATGCACCGAAAAAAAAATAAAAAAATAAATAAAGAAGAGGGCTCTATGTTCGCATCCGGTTGCATCAGTTTAAATCTATATATATAAGGTGACAAACACATTACTAATAAGAACTGAAATTTTTCTCTGCACTGATCATGCTGATACAGTGATACTACTTACACAGATCTCCCTATTCTTAAAAAGTAGGGGGAAACGTTGGTAAAAAATGTGTGGTGTTATTCTTTTCTCTGACCAATCAATGGGGACATCTCTCCTACGTGGGTCTGTGCAATTTTGTTTGGTGCATAGGTAGATCATTTCCGTGAAAACAGGGGGAATTAAGCATTACAGCAAAGTGCTATTATAGTTTGAGTGTGCTGCTCCAAGTGATAAGACACAAATGGCTGTTGCGTTAAAAGCAAACCTTGGCTAATGTTTTTCTTCCAAGGGATGTTAGAAATCAATAATTTGGATCGCATATTTCGCAATACCCCATATTGGAATTGAAATAGAGATCCTAACAGTAAGCTTTATCATAATTGACTAATTGTCCCTCTATTTAAGGGTGATCTAGACGAGTAAACAGTTCTACCCCAATGCCAGAAAAAAGAAATAATATGCTGTTTCTTCGCCGATTATTTTCGCTATCAGCCATGTGCCAATCGAAACACTGTGTTGAAAAGTGAATATGAAGTTTGTTTGTTGAATGCGGATGCTGAATGGAACGTTTCGCAATCTAATTGGCTGGTCAATGGTCACAGAATCAAGAGAACTAGGAAGTTAAAATTTATTGGAGACTTCTACACACTACGTGCATTACGACCATTGCATGTCTCAGAAGGCTCGAGCCACCACATTGGCCTTGCACATGCTATGATAAGGTATACTTTCTCAACTTCATTAAATCAATGCCTAAGTCCAAATAAATAAATAAATAAATTCCTTGGGGCATAATGTTGGCGGTTTGGCAATTTTAAACTTCATTTTTTGTTTTATCTTGGGAAGAAAGTTAGCATAGAATAGTAAGACTTGGAGAGAAAGAAAAAAGAGAAGTCGGTTATTCAATATTCAAAATCTCTATATTTATCGTTAGATAACGAATTTTTTGGGGTAAGAAATAGAATATTCAATGTGTGAAATTGAAAGCTACAATAAACAGGATGGGTTCAAATTTATGCCTCAAATCTTGTTCATTCAACAAAATACTATGGATTTAATTTTCATGTATTGTTAGTATTATATTATTATCTAATCACATATTTTTATTTATAATATTTTTAAAATAGTAAATAATTAAATTAAATATTTTTATTAATATAATAATATATAATTGAATATATATTTAAAATTTTTTTATATTGACAATATATTAAAATTAAATTCAAATGCTATTAACTTAAGTAATGTTAATTTAAAATAATATTTAATTGATAGTAGTTTATTGAAGAAATTAGATTATGAGGCAAAGGGTAAGTACAGAAGATTTAAGTTATATGGTATTAAGCATTATGACCATGAGATGAAGCAACGTTTATAGAAGGTTATTAATGTGAAAGACCCTCAATATTTTTGGCACTTAAGTATTTCTTCGTCAAATGAAGTTTATATATATATATATATAAAATCTGTTCGCATTAAAATTTATGTGTAGTAAGAGAGAGACCAAGTAAGTGGCCTTATACTTTTTTTTTAAAAAAAAAGATAAGTTTTCTTCTCTTTCTTATCCCACAATTTTTTTTTAAACTTTCATTTATACTTTTATTTTGAGTATGAGTTGTAATATATCTGTATTTTTCTAAAAAGATTACTATTAAATATTTTAACATCTGAGTATATCATAACGTGACTCTTTATGGAAATAAACATACTCGTGTTTATCACAACATAACTCTTTATTGTCATTGTCATAAATAAAAAACATTATTAACTCTCCGTAGAAATTAAAGTTTGTCTTGATATAGTTCCTCCTTATCCATATCCTCTTAATATTTAATTTATCATACAGAAACTAACAAAGAAAATAGTTCAAGTAATAATATACAAAGCTTCGATTATATGCCATTACAACAAATCGCCACGGGGATGGTTCGAATGAGCTTTAGGTCAGTTCAGGGACGTGGGGCTAATAAGGGTATCTCACATGGCAAGCGCAGCGAGGGCACATGATGAACACTGCCTTTAGCTTTAGCCCTTTAGCAGCAACGCTACGTGTGCGCAAAAGAAGCGATAACACGAAATAGAATCGGCCCAAACCCAAAAAACAAACACAACACAAAAAACCTTGCCCAGTGGTGACGTGTACACGCAACCGCAGCCTCCCTATATATACTTCCTCCTTTTCGTTCTCATCCATTTCTCTTCTCGCTTTCCACCGTTTCAGACATACACAAACACACTCACTCTTTCTCAGGCGCCACCACACTCTCTTTCCGATTATCTCTTCTCTTTATAATTTAGGGTTCTCTCCTCAAAATCTCGTTCCCCTGGATCTTCTCCTCGTTTCGTTTCGCGGTTCGTTTTCACTCGCCGCCGCCGGGTCTCCGATTCGGGAATCCGGTTGGTTCTCCTGTGTTGGCTCGAGATCCGGGCCAAGCACAGAAGAGTACCGTTTCTGATTCGCCATTTTGTTTTCTTTCTGGTTCGTGTTATTTGCTACTTATCTCACTCTCTTCTTGCCTTTCTGTGTTTCTATTTTTAATCTGTGATTTTTTTATTTGCTTTGCTTTTATTTGGTCTTGAAAGTAAAAAGAAACAGTGCATGCGCATGTTGTTAATATTAACTGACGCAACCTTGCAAATCTTAGCGTTGTTGGAATAGGAAGAAAATGAGGGTGTGTTTATGATAGCGTTTTTTCTTTAATCTGTTGTTTATTGTAGTTTCTGAGGGGGGGAAAATGCAAAGAGCTAATAGTAATAGATAATGAGCTCTGTGTGTGCATGTGCTTCATTTGTATAAAAGAAATTAATTTAATTTATTAGCGCGTAGCATGGAGTTTCTTTTGTTATTTTTACTCTGTTTTTTGATGAATTGATGGGATTAATTGGTGAAATTGTTTATAGGATTTGGGTTTATTCTTTGCGTAAATGGCATCTGGCGAGGGGTTTCTGACAGATGGGCAGAGGGAGATTTTGAAAATCGCTAGTCAAAACGCGGAGAATTTGTCTTCGTCGCCAAAATCTCCATCGTCATTGCTTTCTGAGCATCATCATGTTAAAGCTCCTGCTGGTGGCAAGGCTCAAACTGCTGGGATTGCTGTGAGGCATGTGCGTCGTTCGCACTCGGGGAAGTTTGTGCGGGTGAAGAAGGGTGAGCACTCGGATGCTTTGTTTTTGAAAGGATTGTAACCAATATGTAGACTGTGCTTGTGCCTTCTTTTTTTATTGCTCTATCCTTTGAAGAGTGAATTACACAATATCTATGCTTAGGCTGTTGAGTTTATTGAGAAAGGGCTAGAAGGAAGACAGTTGAGGGTGTATTTAGCGTATGCTTAGATGAATTGGTGAATGGATTAGGATTTTTGAAATTTTGGCGGGATTCTGCTGGTTGGTGACATGATTAATTTTTAATGGTTGCTTGTGGCGTGCAGCATATCGACTATTTTTTCTGTGGCAAATTTTAAATATTTGCTTGCTAGTTCTCTGTGAAAATTGCGGAATTTTGGCTTTAGGTTAGTAATGCTTTGATGTTATTAGTTATTATGATCTGGCTGTAGTGGAATAACCTTTACAATCTCGATGAAGCTGATAGAAGTATTATCCTGACAAAGTACCACTTCTGAGGTTAATAAATAATAATCGATACATATATAGGGAATGGATGTTTTAGTATTAGGGGACTTGTCTGGATCCTGATGTATGGGAGTTGGCTTTCCTTTATTCTCAAGGATGGAGGTCCATCTGTAATTTTTAAAGTGGAAAAGGATATCTGGGTGCAGATTAAATATTAACTAGTAATGAAATGTTTTCTTGCTTGCATGATGCAGATCTTAATTTGTCGATTATGAGGCAGACATGCATGAGACTCAATATTGAAATTTCATTAGTTTTTAAGAGTGTAAACTAAAATATTGTTCCAATTTCATTTAGAAGTTAGTGAATTCCAAGTAAATTTGGTTCCCATACTTTTCTTTGACTAATCTTTTACATCTTCTGTTGTGATTTTTATGTTCATTTGGTTAATTTTCCTTAACAGGATATTACTGTTAAGGATTTTGATCTGGTATTTTCTTCCTCTCTTCTACCCCGCCCCTTTTTTTTTTCTCCCTGTTTTGGGGAATCCTATTTGGTGTGCATAAAATAATCAAATAGACTGTCAAGTGGTTCAGACTAATGGTTTTAGTTTTATATTTTGGTTGACATTCATGATGATGTAAGTTGGTGGTGTTGAGCTTTCCTTGCTTGCAGCTTTCACATGCAGTATATCTACATCTGATGTTAGAATTTGTTATAAGTTTCATCATGGTCTTTATGTAGTAATTTGATGTTCTTTATCTTGTGGATGCAGATGGTGCTGGTGGTAAGGGCACTTGGGGGAAATTGCTTGATACCGAAGGCGAGTCTCACATAGACAGGAATGATCCAAATTATGACAGTGGCGAGGTGAATTCCCTTTCTGGTTTTTGTTGGTAGTTTCTGACAGCATTTATTGTGTAACAATAGCAGCGACATGGAAATTTGACATGATGCTTATAGTATTGGTAGTAGGCTGGAGTCCTTTCTTTGCTTTTCATTTAATTTGTTGAAAACTGTACTTTTTTCCTGCTCATTTTTTGTATATTATATTGTGGCAATAAGCATATGATAACATACACCTGTTTGCATACTCTTGCTATTTATAGGAACCCTATCAGTTGGTTGGATCTACAGTTGCTGACCCCTTGGATGACTTCAAGAAAGCAGTGGTATCCATCATAGAGGAATATTTCAGTACTGGGGATGTAGATGTGGCTGCATCTGACCTCAGAGAACTTGGAGCAAGTGAATATTATCCATATTTTATTAAGCGCCTTGTGTCCATGGCGATGGACAGGCATGATAAGGAGAAAGAAATGGCTTCTGTTCTGCTTTCAGCATTGTATGCTGATGTCATCAGTCCTGCACAGATTAGGGATGGATTTTTTATGCTTATTGAATCTGCTGATGATCTTGCAGTGGACATACTGGATGCAGTTGACATCCTTGCTTTATTCCTGGCACGTGCTGTTGTTGATGACATTCTTCCCCCGGCCTTTCTTGCCAGGGCAAGGAAGGCTCTTCCAGAATCTTCAAAGGGTGTCCAGGTAATCCAGACTGCTGAGAAGAGTTATCTCTCTGCTCCACACCATGCAGAACTTGTGGAGAGGCGATGGGGTGGTAGTACTCACATCACTGTTGAAGAAGTGAAAAAGAAGATTGCTGATTTATTAAGAGAATATGTGGATAGCGGTGACACATTTGAAGCCTGTAGGTGCATACGTGAGTTGGGGGTGTCATTCTTCCATCATGAGGTTGTGAAAAGGGCTCTAGTACTTGCCATGGAGATCCGTTCAGCAGAACCTCTAATGTTGAAGCTATTAAAAGAAGCAGCTGAAGAAGGACTCATTAGTTCCAGCCAAATGGTGAAAGGGTTTTCTCGCTTGGCAGAAGGCCTAGATGATCTTGCTCTTGATATTCCATCAGCTAAAACCTTGTTTCAGTCATTGATTCCCAAGGCAATATCTGAAGGATGGCTTGATGCTTCATTTATGAATCCTGCTGGTGAGGATGGAGAAATTCTAGTTGAAGACGAGAACGTGAGGAAGTACAAAAAGGAAGCTGTAACTATAATTCATGAGTATTTTCTTTCTGATGACATTCCTGAACTCATTCGGAGTCTTGAAGATCTTGGTGCACCTGAGTATAACCCAATATTTTTGAAGAAGCTAATAACTCTTGCTATGGACAGAAAGAACAGAGAAAAGGAAATGGCATCTGTACTGCTATCTGCTCTTCATATAGAGATCTTTTCAACAGAGGATATAGTTAATGGGTTTGTCATGCTTCTGGAGAGTGCAGAAGATACGGCACTGGATATATTGGATGCTTCAAATGAACTCGCTTTGTTTTTAGCTCGTGCCGTGATTGATGATGTATTGGCACCTCTGAATCTGGAAGAAATTGGCAGCAGGTTGCCACCGAAATGCAGTGGGAGTGAAACTGTGCGCATGGCTCGTACACTCGTAGCTGCTCGTCATGCTGGTGAGAGGCTGTTGAGATGCTGGGGTGGTGGGACTGGATGGGCTGTTGAGGATGCCAAGGACAAGATCATGAAGCTCTTGGAGGAGTACGAAAGTGGCGGGGTTGTGAGTGAAGCTTGCCAGTGTATCCGGGATCTTGGAATGCCTTTCTTTAACCATGAGGTAGTTAAGAAAGCTTTGGTTATGGCCATGGAGAAGAAGAATGACAGGATGCTAGATCTGCTGCAGGAGGGCTTTAGTGAAGGTTTGATCACCATCAATCAGATGACTAAAGGGTTCACCCGAATTAAGGATAGTCTTGATGACCTGGCTCTGGACATTCCAAATGCAAAGGAGAAATTTGGCTTCTATGTGGAGCATGCCAGGACGAAGGGCTGGCTTTTGCCATCATTTGATTCGTCTGCCACAGATGTCTAAAAACTACGCTAGGCTGCAGCATGTTGAGGAAGACGTATATTTTCACTCTCTCATGTATGTTGTCCTTTAGCTCCCATTGAAGGTGGATAAATCTGGGATGGTTTTACTTCTGATGGTCCCTTCTGTCTGTTCTTTTTTTATTTGCCCTTTTCCTTAGAGAATTATCTCATCGATAGAGATTCCTATTATCCCAGTCGTTGTATAAAAGGTGGTCCCATTCCATTGACAGCTTTTTAGGATGATGTTGCATCAAGAGGTATTTTAGAAGGGCATAGATTGTATTTTTCAGCATTGATTCTCTTTTTCCGTTATGTTGAATCTTCGTCTATGGCATGGTCGCTGGTTCTCGATTCATTATACAGTTAGGCTGGTCTTGAAAAGCTAAGTAGCTAGAAATCTATGTGCATGCGGAGTGCCAACGAAAAATTACGCTGACAACGTTATTAATAAAACTGTTATAGCATGCGGAGTGTGAAACCTACGTTCGGAGCAGGCGAGCATCGTAAGAATAATGCAGAGGCCTCTCCCCATGAAGTTGATACTGTAGTCAAAGGCCTAAACGAGACTGGGCCAAATACCACAACTGAAGTGGGTTAACGATGGTCAAATCTGTTAGAAATTAATTTAATTACGTTCCCGTTAGAGTTAGTAATTAACTCGCTCTCAATGTAGCCCATGTATACTAGTAAACAGCAGGTCAATGACACACTTCATTCATTCAGAAACTTGTTATGATATTGTTCACCTTTGCTCTCTTGCGTTTCTTTTCCTGATGCCGTTACCGAATGCCTATGGCTTGTGTTCTCACTTTCTTCCTCTTTCACAGTGCTGTGAATGAAAATCTTGTAGAAGGATATGTGGAGAATGTTCAAGATCTTTTCAATCCTTCCTTTTTTCATCCGAATGAGAATCTGGCATTGGTATTGGTTTCTCCTCTCTTGAGTGGCGTGAGCTACCGTAGCTTGTCAAGGGCTATGCGCATGTGTCTCGTGTAAGTTTAAGCTCAAATTCATCGATGGCACCATTACTGTGCCTCAAGTTGAAGATCGTTTCTATCCTCACTGAGAATGCTGCAATATGATGGTTCGCTCCTGGTATAGTCCATTCTCTTGAGCCATCGGTTGCACATAGTGTAGCAAGAGCTTGTAGAACGTTTTGCTTAAGGAGATCTTCTCAGAGTGGCTGATCTCCAAGAAGAAATTGCTTTGGAAGCAAGGTGACCTCTCTATCGCCAAGTATTTCGTTTTATTTATTTATTTTTTGGTTGATGGTTTCTATGGGATAACTTGAAGTGTTCAAACCAACACCAGTTTGCATATGTGAGCGATCATGTGAATGTAGAGCCTTCAACTGCATGAAGCGACAAAAAGAAGATGATGATGTTATTCCCTTTATGAAAGGTTTGAATGATCAATTTGCGGTAGTTCATTCCGTTTCCTACTATCAAACAAGTTATTTGCGTTAGTCGTCTAGCAAAAAAAGACAAATGCGCAACTTGTGACGAGAAGTACAGAGCATCAGCAGCTGTCAGCTTCTGTGGCTCACTTAGCTTTTTCTGATGCCTATGTTGTGGAGTGAAATGTCGTAAAATACATTTGGAATAAAATATATTAAGAAAAAAGAAAGAGGAATATTTGTCGTTTGGCTAAGGAATATTTGTAACCTTTGTTGTTTTATGCATTTTTGTGTAGTACTTGTACTAAAAAGGATTTATTACAACTATAAAAGGATAATTTCTTGTTGTATTATGGGCATATACAATATCCAACCCCATCAATACAAGGGGTGAGATAATAGCACAAAAAAAATAAAAAAAGAATATTGGTAGGAGCTCCGAACCCTAGCCCTCCCTTAAGCTCTCTTTTTCCTCACTTCCTCTTTCTCAACTATATGAGATCTCTTATATCTCTTTGTGTTTAGAACCCTACTCTAAAACAGACTTGAAGATTCTAACTCCACAACTTCCCTCCATATATCGGCTTTTTGACCAAAATATCATCCTTTTACAATCAATTTACCATAATATGGTAGGTTTCAAACAATTTTTCTATCAATATTATAGTAGATAAAAATTCTATTTATCTATATGTTTAGATTTTTTTTTAAAGATTAGATTTTAATTTTACCAATGAGTTAATTTTGAAAAAAAAATTATTAATTTTTTAAGGAAATTATAATAGCTTATAGTAAATTTTTTCATGGGTTTAGTTTTAAAATTTTTTATTAAAATATTTATAATCTTGTAGCTAATAATATTTATTAGAAATATTATGCTATATTTAGGCTATATAATATAAAATTTATTAAAAAATTATTTGCATATATTCATTATTGGATAGTAGGCTTTAATTTTTTTTTCCTGAGTTAAAAAAATTCTATTTATGTATATGTTTATTTTATTTAATAGATGGCATCTACTTTTCTTTTAACAAATGGCAACTAGTCTTACCAGTGGTGCATACTCAATTTGCACCATCCTCAATTGCTCGCCACATGGTGCAATCAGGTGGGTGGCGCGAACTCAAGTGGTGCCATCTGATTGGGTAACTCCCCAAGTTCCACTGGCGCAGATTCATCCTGCACCATCTCTTTGCCGTGATATAATTTGTGTTTGTGACAAACCGTTGGCGTTGGTTGCTTTTGCGCCAGAGTCATGTCAAACAAATAAAAAATTCACCCCCTATTCCACCGTGGCAGAATCAACTATAGACAAAAAACTTGTTTGAAACCTACCATAGTATGGTAAATTGATTGTAAAAGGACGATAATTAGGTCAAAAAGCCCCATATACTATGATAATGCTTTAGCCACTCACATTGCTTATAACCCTTCATTCCATGAGTAGATGATGCACATTGAATTGGACTGCCATTTAGTCCATGAGAAGATTCAAAGTGGCTTAACACATAAGCTACCCATTGTGTCATCTCTACACCTTGCAACATTCTCACCAAGGCCTTACCTTCTTCTTCCTACAACATTCACTTCAAGTAGGTCTCCTCACCATCTTTTCTCCTGATTCTCCTAGCCCAACTTGCAGGGAGATGTTACCAGGTCAAAGCCCAATCAAGACAAGCCCAAATACCACAATGGAAATTGGTTTAAGGCCAGCTCAGTTGGTGATTCTTATAGCCTCAAGGAAGGCCACACTCGAGGGGAAGTAAGTTTGACTCCTAGGCATAGCTGATCCACCCCCTTCTCTCTTTTTCCCTCTCTTTCTCAAAAAAAATATAGGAAAAAAAAAACCACAGTCAAATCTATTGGTTAAAGAGTAATTTAATCAAAGTATCAATATGTTAACTCTCACTCAAATACATAATTTTTTCTTTAATTAATTACTAATTAATGATAGACTATTATAACAATATAATAAAATAAGAATCTTTACACTTACTTATATTTCAATCTTTTTATATGTGTATATAAATTTAATTTCAAGAGAATAAATAGTTTTTGTCAAAACATTATATAACCTTTGGGTCGGTTTGGTTTACCGTTAGAGAGATTAAAAGGCCTTTTATTGGCATAAGAATGAAAATGCATAGTAACTAATATATTTAAGTGTGTAAAGATTTTTTTTTAAACTCACTTTTGGAAATCCATAAAACTTTTTGGAAAAAGTATCATTGAAAATACTTTTTATGTTAAAAAAAATTTTTTTCAGAAAAAATCTTACTATTACTCTTATATCAATAATAAAAAATAATTTTATTTTATCCTATCCAAATAAAAATTATTCTTTTAACTTATTTTTAACATATTAAAATTAAACAAAAAATATTTTTTTAAAATTAATTTCTCTAAAAATAATTCTTTTAAAATTTTTCTTTTCAAAACTAATTTTCCCTAAAGTTAAACTAAATATACCCATATGCTGAAGGCAAACCGAAAATAACCTTGGCCTCTTTCTTATGCTGGTTGTTGCTTACAACTCTTTTTCTTTGTTATTGGGCTGACCGAAAGAAAGGCTAAAAAAATTGTATTTCCTGCACCACTAATAATCATGGATTTGTCAGTCCTCCCAATAAATTTCTAAAATATCTTACCCTTTTTTGCGTGACATTCACGTAATAAAGATTAATAAGAATTTTTGGAAGATTTTTAGTTATATAATGGGGAAAATTACTTTCTCTCTAATAATAATTTATTTTTTATTCAATTTTTTAATTATATAATTGATTGAATGGAGATACATGAATAAAATTTGAAAAATTTTAGTCTAAAAGTAGAAATTTTTACCATATATTTAAATACATATTTGAGTAAAAATTTATTTATAAAAAATTTTATTACATGTCTATAAATCTCCAAAAATTTGAACATTAATTTCTATTATATACTTAAATACAAATTTCAAAATTTTATTTTATTTTATTTTATTGAAGAGAGAGAAAATATCAAAGGAAGAAAATTTTTAGTTCCTGTTATATAACTAAAATCCCCTAACAATTGTTCATTAATTCCCAACATTACCGTCTATATCAATTTTCGCAAAACAAAAAATTGTGCGGACCGAATTCTCCCAATCAGTTTGCAAGGACCTAGTTTCCAATAATCATGCAATTAATTTTATTAACAGAGTTAGTATGCCGAATCACATATAATAATTGGTAAGTTATTGGGATTCTCTCCTTTATATTAAGTAAATATACTCACAATTAATAATAAAATAATAATTTAAAATAAATTTTATTTATAATTCATATTTTTATCTAACATATTATTTTATTATTTATTATTGGCACAATCCACCTGCATCCAAAACTTTCTTACAGTTGCAAAGCGATAATAAATTAATGGTAAGAATGTCATGTTTAACTTTAAACCCCACCAAAAAAGAAAACAAAAAATAAAGACCAGCCACAAAAAATGAAAGTACGAGAAACCCAGTAACACTAACACACTGTCCCAGTGAATGTTGATAGCGAGAGAGTGAAAGGAGGAACAGCAGAATCATGAAACGGTTCTTTCAACCAGTGCAGAAGGAAGGCTCTTCGAAGAAGCCTTCTCTCTCGGTGCTTCCAACAGAAGAAGAAGAAGAAGGGCCTTCGAAGAAGGAACCATTGAAGTTCATGACCTGGAATGCTAACGGCCTTCTGCTTCGAGTGAAGAACAACTGGCCCGAATTCACCAACTTCGTCACCACTTTCGACCCTGATGTCATTGCCTTACAGGTACCCCCTTCACCTCCCCGCTCTTCATCGTCAGTCACTTGTTTTCAGCTTGTCCTGTAACACGTTGGGTATTTCATCTCATGTTTGTTTCTAACAATATTGGTGCGTGTCGTTTTCATCATACTAAGTTTCGCTGCATGTCTATGTAATGTGATTGAGATGGTGATCGGGGAAACTTGACAACTTTATGGCAGTCGCTCTCGTAGTTTTATTTTGTTATTTTTATTTAATTAACTTCTTGGGTTTAAACTCTGAAGTGTTATTTATGTTATGTTTGCTAGAAGCTGCCAGAGGAATGCTCCATGTGTGTGCACCTAAAAACAAAAATTGTAACTTACTAGGATTAGGAGGATCATGGGATTAGGTATTTTGTTAGCTTGTAAGCCTTTAATCAAAATCTTTTTTTTTTTCCCCACTTATGATTGTAAATAACCTGTGGACAGACAGATATTTGAAGATTTTCTTGTAAGCCAATATGATTTAGTTTATGTCTGAGACCTTCCAGCTTTGCTTGTTCCTTCGTTAAGACTTAAAGAAGCAGGTGCCACCTTGAAACCCATTTGCCTCGTGTCACCATTTATCTGCATGTAGTTCTCTGTTTTGGTGGATGATAAGGCCCATAATGCCAGGCCTCAGATTACTAACGTGTATGTTAGGAAGAGAAGAGTATTGGGGGCGAAGCCCAATGAGGAAAACATGAGAGAAGAGTCCTCAGCTGTGGGTGGGGATTGTAACTAACTTGTGATTGTGCTGAGCTGGAAGAGAGAGAATAAGTGAGGGAAGTGTGTATTCGGTTAGTGGGGTGAGAGTATATGCAGAGGAAAAGAGGAGAGAGGGGTAGGCATTTGGTTGCTTGGCTTGGGTTAGGGGGTTGCTGAGTCCCTTCATCACTCAGTACAATATTTTCTGTTTTTCCTTGTTCTTTCCATTCCCTAATTCCAGATCAACCTGATTTGGGTTGTTCTGAGTAATAGTGATACCCAAAACTTTTCTGTACTTGCTGTTTTTTTTCTATCAAGTGGTATCAGAGCCTACGTTCCTAGAGGCTGTGTATGGTCACTACACGATTGATAATGGAAGCAAGGATTGAGAGGATTGAGGAGAAGCTTGGGGGAATGACCGCACTGGAGCAGCGCTTGGAGAACATGACCACCATGTTACAAGAACTAAGCCACAATCAAGACAGAGGTCGGGTTCGTCGGGGACGCCGTCATCATGCTCCTAGCAGAGAGGAGGACGAGCGAACTAGAGAGGATCACGGAGGAGGCCATAGACGAAGGACGCGGCGGCAGGCCAGTCGGGAATCGCACATATCCGAGAGGCGTCACCATCAAGGCACGGACTCGCGAGGGAGTAGCGACGAGGAGGACAGAGGGAGTCGACCTCCGTTTTACTGAGACGGCGGAAGGAGACTCGAACTCCCAATTTTCTCAGGCGATGACCCATATGGGTGGTTGATACGTATTGATCGCTACTTTTTAGTCAATGGGGTGGAGGAGGATGAGAAGTTGGACTCCATATTGGTGGCACTAGAAGGACGTGCTCTGGTTTGGTTCCAATGGTGGGAAGACCAGACGCGCCTACCAACATGGAAGAAATTCAAGGAAGCATTGATCCAGCGCTTCCAACCAGGACTAACCCAAAACCCATATCGGCCGATCCTCAGGCTGAAGCAAACTGGGTCAGTGATGGAGTACCGAGACCAGTTCGAGCTCGTGACGTCGGGCACCATGCGGAACGTTGATCCTGAAATAGTGAAAGGAATTTTTCTTAATGGATTGAGAGAAGAGCTGCAAGCCGAATTGCAATTATATGAGCACGAGAGTCTAGCCCAGTTGATGAAGCGGGCCCAAGTTCTGGAGGCCAGGAATTGGGCTTGGAAGGAAGGAGGTGTTGGCCCACGAGAAAAGACAGCAGGGAGTGTGTCTAAAACTTTTTCTGTTGGACCCAAGGCTCCGCAAGGACTTCGTCAGTTTGAAATGAGCAAAACACCAGGGGAAGGGGGCTCAGGGGAAAAGAAAACAGGAGATGGTGTAGGAGGGAAGAGACTCTCCCATGCCGAGTTGCAGGAGAGAAGCCGGAAAGGGCTGTGTTTCAAATGTGGGGAGAGGTGGGGATTAGATCATGTGTGCAAATTGAAGCACTACCAGCTAGTACTTATGGAGGCAGAAGACACGGATGAAGAGGAGCAAGCTGATTGCGAACCAGAGGAGGCACCTGACTTGGACTTGAAGTGTTTGCAGCTATCTCAGAAATCGCTGCTAGGCCTCACTTCTAGCAAGTCGTTGAAACTATGGGGCACTATAGGAGCAAGGAGGGTAGTGATTTTGATTGACTCTGGAGCTTCAGCCAATTTCATCTCAAAGGGATTGGTTGAGGAGCTACAGCTAGAGGTAGATGAATCCCCAAGGTATTGTGTAGAGATGGGCATAGGTAAGCTTGAGAGGGGCCGAGGTGTTTGCCAAGGGGTCACTCTCGAGATACAAGGAGTGAAAGTCACCCAGAATTTCTTTATTTTAGAGCTAGGTGGCACAGAGGTGGTACTGGGGGTTGAGTGGTTGCAAAGTTTGGGGAAGATTGAAGCTGATTTTCAGGAGATGAGCTTTTCGTGGGGAAGGGGAGAAGACAAGAGGCGGCTGTGGGGAGATCCAACCTTGTGCAAGGTCCAAAGCTCTTGGAAAACCACGTTGAAAACCTTGAAGGAGAGTGAGGAGGGCTATTGCCTCATGCCTTTATTGTTAGAAACTGAACCGAAAAGGGAAACCCCTATTTCACCAGAGATGGAGAAACTGCTCTCTCAGTTTGATGACTTATTTCAAACACCATCAGGCCTTCCTCCCAAAAGAGACCAGGACCATGCCATCGTGTTGAAGGAAGGCGCCTCAATTCCCAACATCCGACCCTACAGGTACCCTTACTATCAGAAAAATGAGATAGAGAAGATAATTATTGAGATGTTGCAAACAGGTGTGATTAGGCCCAGTACTAGCCCTTTCTCTAGTCCTGTGATTTTGGTTAGAAAGAAAGATGGGGGCTGGAGATTTTGTGTAGATTATAGAGCATTAAACAAGGTGACTGTTCCGGATAAATTTCCAATCCCAATTATTGATGAATTGCTAGATGAGTTGGGAGGTGCTAAGGTGTTTTCGAAATTAGATTTGAAATCTGGGTACCACCAGATTAGAATGAAGGAGGAGGATGTCCCAAAAACTGCATTTAGGACTCATGAAGGCCATTATGAGTTTCTAGTGATGCCATTCGGGTTGTCCAATGCACCTTCCACCTTTCAAGCTCTCACGAATCGAGTGCTGAAACCGTTCCTAAGGAGGGGTGTATTGGTGTTTTTTGATGATATTCTTATTTATAGCAAGGATAAGGTGGAGCATAGAGGTCAATTGCAACGAGTTCTTCTGAGTCTGAGGGCCAACCATTTGTTTGTTAATCGCAAGAAATGTAGCTTTGAACAAGAATCTCTCGAGTATTTGGGACATGTGATTTCTGGGACAGGGGTGGCAGCAGATCCAAGGAAGGTTCAGGCAGTTATTCAGTGGCCAGCTCCATCAGATCTGAAAGGGCTAAGAGGTTTCCTAGGCCTCACGGGGTATTACAGGCGATTTGTCCAAAATTATGGTAAAATCGCATGGCCACTAACCCAACTTCTGAAAAAGGACACTTTCAAGTGGAGTGTAGAAGCACAAGCAGCTTTTGACAAGTTGAAAGTGGTAATGACCACCCTACCAGTTTTGGCAGTTCCTTCATTTGACAAAACTTTTGTAGTGGAAGCTGATGCTTCAGGCAGGGGTGTTGGGGCAGTTCTGATGCAGGAAGGCAGACCCGTGGCATACATGAGCCACACCTTGTCTGAGAGGAACCAGGGAAAATCAGTATATGAGAAGGAGTTAATGGCAATTGGGATGGCAGTGCAAAAATGGAGGCACTACCTTTTGGGCAGGAAGTTTGTGGTTCATACTGATCAAAAGAGCCTCCGTTTTCTCATAGACCAGAAGGTAATGAATGAGGAGCAGCAGAAATGGGTTTGCAAACTGCTGGGGTTTGATTTTGAAATAAAGTACAAGCCAGGCAAAGACAATAGGGTGGCCGATGCCTTATCTAGGAAGCTGCAATTCTCGGCTATTTCAAGGGTACAAACTGAAATTTGGGATGGCTTGGAAGCAGAGATAGCAGCTGATCCCAAATTAAAGGACATTGTGCAGGATTTGATGTTAGACCCTGAGATGCATCCAGGATTCAGTTTAAAGAAGGGGGTACTATATTATAAGGGCAGGTTGGTATTACCTAGGAACTCCCCTCGGATTCACGCAGTCTTGGTGGAATTTCATGACTCACCTTGGGGTGGACATTCTGGAATTTTCAGGACTTACAAGAGAATTTCAGAAATGTTCTATTGGGAAGGGATGAAGAGTAGCGTCCAGCAGTATGTGAGAGGGTGTGAAGTATGTCAGAGATGTAAATATGAGACCTTGAGCCCTGCAGGTTTACTACAACCGCTTCCCATCCCAACAGCTACTTGGTCAGATCTTTCTATGGACTTCATTGGGGGTCTTCCAAAATCTCAGGGCTATGACACCATCATGGTGGTGGTGGACAGGTTGAGCAAATATGCTCATTTTATTCCTCTTACTCACCCATATTCTGCCAAGGAAGTAGCTGAGGTTTTCTTAAAGGAGGTTGTAAGGCTCCATGGAATTCCCACCTCCATAGTCTCTGACAGAGACCGTATCTTTATCAGTTCTTTTTGGTCTGAGCTATTTAAGCTGTCAGGCACAAAACTGAAGTTCAGTTCAGCCTATCATCCACAGACGGACGGGCAAACTGAAGTTGCTAATAGATGTTTAGAGGCCTACCTTCGTTGTTTCACTAGCCACAAACCCAGGCAATGGATTAAATGGCTGAGTTGGGCAGAATTCTGGTTCAACACCTCCTACAATGCATCTTCGAAAGCCACACCATTCAAGATTTTGTATGGGAGAGACCCCCCAGTGTTAATCCGTGGCGATGTCCACCCAACTTCCAATCCGGAAGTGAATCAGATGCTGGAAGAACGAAATCAGATGCTAGACATCTTGAAGGAACAACTCTGTTTGGCCCAAAACAGAATGAAGGTGCAGGCTGACAAACATAGAAGGGAAGTGGAGTATCAGGTTGGCGACATGGTGTTTTTGAAAATTCAACCTTACAGGTTCAAGAACCTGACTAAGAGGAGTAACCAAAAGCTTAGTCCCCGTTTTTATGGGCCTTACGAAGTAATAAGGAAGGTGGGGGCAGCAGCTTATAGACTGCAATTGCCAGAGACATCAAGGGTGCATCCGGTGTTCCATGTGTCACTTCTCAAGAGATGTGTCGCTCCAGGGACTAACAGCCAACCATTGCCGCTATGCTTGAATGATGAATGGGAATATCTACGAGAACCAGAAGAAATCATAGCAGTTAGAATAAACGAGCAGGGAGAACATGAGCTATTGGTGAAATGGAAGCACTTGCCGTCCTTTGAGAACTCTTGGGAGTTGAAATCAGCCTTTATGCAGCAGTATCCTAATTTTCAACTTGAGGACAAGTTGAGTCTTCTGGAGGGAAGTGTTGATAAGGCCCATAATGCCAGGCCTCAGATTACTAACGTGTATGTTAGGAAGAGAAGAGTATTGGGGGCGAAGCCCAATGAGGAAAACATGAGAGAAGAGTCCTCAGCTGTGGGTGGGGATTGTAACTAACTTGTGATTGTGCTGAGCTGGAAGAGAGAGAATAAGTGAGGGAAGTGTGTATTCGGTTAGTGGGGTGAGAGTATATGCAGAGGAAAAGAGGAGAGAGGGGTAGGCATTTGGTTGCTTGGCTTGGGTTAGGGGGTTGCTGAGTCCCTTCATCACTCAGTACAATATTTTCTGTTTTTCCTTGTTCTTTCCATTCCCTAATTCCAGATCAACCTGATTTGGGTTGTTCTGAGTAATAGTGATACCCGAAACTTTTCTGTACTTGCTGTTTTTTTCTATCAGTGGAACATCTTTATGTTAATGTACTTAGATAGTTGACTGTTATAGTCTTCTACATCAAATTGTCATTAGGAAGTGCGGATGCCTGCTGCTGGCTCTAAGGGTACGCCTAAAAATCCAGGAGAATTGAAGGATGATACAAGTGCCTCCAGGGAAGAAAAGAAGGTAATTTTATGTCCTGTTACAAGTTATATCAACAAGATGAGTCACTTGAGTTTCTGTATGTCTTAGAATTCTTATGTAACTTGAAAAATTCATAGCAGTATATATTATTGACCTACCTGAGTATTCATGGATTCATGCTATTCTTGGTAGCATAAAAAATGGGGGGCGTTAAGTTAATATATTCATGATGTTAAACATATTTGCTTAAACTTTGCAGGTATTGATGCGTGCACTTTCAACTCCACCTTTTAGGAACTATCAAGTTTGGTGGTCTCTTGCAGATTCAAAGTATGCTGGGACAGCTCTCCTTGTGAAAAAATGCTGCAAGCCAAAAAGTGTCTTCTTCAATCTTGATAGAAGAGGTATCCTGCTTCACAGATTTTTCTTGCTGTATTTATGGCATTAAATATTTTATTTGTTTTTAATAGATATGTTCAGCATTCAATTGTTAGACATTAATGCTGTTCATTTTGAATCCTGCCATGATTTGAACATGCTCATGGGTGAAAGAATTAAAAGCTGCAGAAAATTTACCTGGCTGTATTATAACAAATTTACAATATTTGTTTAAAATAGAAAAGGTGTACAAGAATGGAGGATCATGAATCCTCTCAAATTTGATAATAATATTTTGTTCTAAACCCTTATATCTCTATCAAAAGTTTTAGAGATATAGTATTAAATACAGCTATTCAATTTTTTCTTTCAAATGTTAGATGCCTCGAGGACAATCAGAATATACATATTTTTACTGAAATATTCCTACCATATTTATTTGCATTTTTTGCCTTGCTGAAAGAGCCCTACTCTTGTTTTTGTTGTTAGCTTCAAAGCATGAACCAGATGGCCGAGTAATCTTAGCTGAATTTGAAACACTGCGCTTATTGAATACATATGTACCCAACAATGGATGGAAAGAAGAGGAAAACTCATTTCAAAGGAGAAGAAAATGGGACAAAAGGATTCTGGAGTTTGTTACACAATCATCAGACAAGCCTTTAATATGGTGTGGGGATCTGAATGTCAGGTGGTTAATATCCATTTTCCTTTATTTCCATTTTTGTTTTGGGTTCGGGGCTGTTGGCTTAATTATTTCCATCCTCTTTGTATAGCAACAATGCAAATTATTTTTGTCTCTTGCATTCTTTTGTTATTAAGTCCTACCTGAGTCAAGCTCAGATGTTTAGAGCATCTAGTTTTCTTACCATCCATGTGATGAGCAGAACTGAAATCCAACAGTTTAAGTGCACAACTAATATTGATGTTTTTTATTTTAATATGATGCAACTATAAGCATTTTAAGAAACTAATTCATCCAATGAGCTTTTAAATATAGCTTTACCTAGAGCAAAAATGTTTTTTTTTCTCTCGTTACAAGCTTCCCATATATCCTGATATCCTACAAATGAAATGAACTTTTAAATATAGCTTTATCTAGCCCAAAATTGTCATTTTTTCGGTTGTCACGGGCTTTCCGTATATCCTGATATCCTACAAATGAATAAATGTTGGTCTTTTTGATTCTGACTATATTATACTAGAGGATTGTTTTGACCATATCATGGATTTGACCAAGCAGTTTGATCTGTGATCGTTGTTATTAGCTGTTTTCTGGTGTGTCTATTGCTTTTTAAGACCCCCCCCCCCCCCCCCCCAAAAAAAAATTAATTCTTTCCCTTCATAAATTCATTGTGTGCAGCCATGAAGAGATTGACGTGAGTCATCCAGAGTTTTTCAGTGCAGCAAAACTCAATGGATATGTTCCTCCAAATAAAGAGGTCTAAGAAATTCACTCCTGATTCTTGAAGTTCCCTTGAAAATAGATTTATCTCTTTTAAACATCAATATTACTTTTGGTATTGAAGTTTGTGGTTTACATGCTGATTGAGGCTGAACCTGGAGTAGTAAAAATTATATGTCAATGATAGAGACAAAATTTGTTCTATGTATGATGCTCATAAATTTCATACATTTGGGAATATGAAGTCTTCCTTAGAATTGAGCTTTGTCAACCTTATTTATACATTCTGAGAATCTGTTCTTCATCTCAAGGGGCCTGCCTTGTGTTGTTAGAGCTGTTTCTCAAAAATAGTTTTGTGAGATTACTTTTTCAATCTCCATATTACAGATAGTAATTAAACATCTGTTGTATGGCTTTTATGCAGGACTGTGGGCAGCCTGGGTTTACCTTAGCTGAAAGAAAACGATTTGGTGCCTTCTTAAGAGAGTGAGTCATCTTCTTAGAGATCCGTTTGTCCGTTATTGTTTGTTTGCAATAATATCAATATAGCAAAACCTCATCCTTCGAATTCGTATTGTGCATGAATTGGCTAGTAATTTATATTTCCCAAAGTGCATCTTTCCTTCCACTCAAAACTTCGATGCAGGCAGTTTGTTGCTTTCCATCAATCTAGATGATCTTTTATATTTAGCGTTCAGTACAATGTCTAAAATTTTATGTATATTTAATTTTATAATATGTGATTATTCTAAAGGTCGGATTCCAAACTTAGTTTGGGATTTTTCCTAGCTGTGGGCATCGATAGTTACTGAGCCCATTGCAATAAGTAAGCCTTCTTTGGTCTTAACTTTTAATTACTTGTCTAAGAACTGTCTTTGCTTCATTGAGTAGGAATTAACTTTTTAATTTTTGTGATAATGGATTATGACACCAAGTCCAAGGACACCCAGACATAAGATTTAGTATTTGGAGATCCTTAGTTCAAGCTATATTGAGATGCGGGATTGGTTTGCATGATGGGGAAAGAGAGTTAGTGCAACGCCTAATATAGTCAGTCAAAGGAAAAGAAATGTGAAGAGTAGTAATTACTGGAAGCGTATGAAGTAAAGGAAGATTTCACCTAGCATTCTTTCTTAGATAATATTCTTCTAAAGTTCTGAGCAAGTTTTTGAGGTATTAATTCTGAGTATTACAACCCAAAACAAGATCACATAAACAAATAAACAATAATTGAATTTTGAACCATAGTTGACATGTTTATTGTATTAGGAAGTAGGAATTCCTTGTCCTCCTTCGTTTCCCCTTTATTGTTTGATTTTGTTATTTTTCATCTCAGCTGAGACCTTGGATTGCGCTTCAGGGGAAAGCTGGTTGATGCATATAGATTGCTGCACAAGGATAAGGACATGGAGCATGGTTTCTCATGGTCTGGAAACCCAGTTGGAAAGTAAGAAATTGATCCTGTTTTAGCATAATGCCCGGGAAATGATCCTCAATACTAATGTTGATTACTATTATGTTTACTGTTGAGGAAATAATTTTAAGGGTAAATTTTAGGAAGCCCCTTAAACTATACTCTTTGCAATTTACCCGCTGTGCAGTTTACCTGTGTAAAATTTCAATTGGTGCACATGGAGTAAAGTTGACTCTTTTTTTAAAAAAAAAAAAAATTTACATTGAGTTGTTGTTCTTTCTCTTAAACATTTTTGTTTTCCTTTTTAAACTCTTACCTCTAGAAAGACATCACCTGTAATAGGCAGGCATTAAAATGTGTGATGAGTTGCAACTATAAGGAACATTATTCTTTTTTATGCTTCTTTAATCTTTCTATTTATGGGTGAGTTATTGACTAATCTAATTGGCATCTTTGTCCTGTTAGTCCTGATGAGTGTTTTTTTTTTTTTTTTTTTTTGAAGGTATCGTGGGAAACGGATGAGAATAGACTACTTTATAGTTTCGGAAAAACTAAAAGATAGGATTGTTGCATGTGAAATGCATGGACGAGGGATAGAGTTACAAGGTAATTTCCTAGTCATGTGACTGCTACTCCTTTTTGGTTGCTTATTTAACAAAATCTGAAATTCAAAGTAGAAAGAAATATGACTCGTGACTCCTCCTCAAGCTTATTTGCTGAGTTAAAAATCTGCAACCAGAGTACCAGCTTGCGTCAATTAGTGCTGCTGTATTGTGTCTAACCTATTCAATGCCATATCCAAAAGTCGCTTTACTCTGATTTTCTTATGGATAAACATGAGTTGATTGTGCATAATATCTCCCCATTTTTCAATTTACATGATGGTTGGACCGGTGGCAACAAATTTCTTTCTGTAGTCCTCAGGCTAATTAATGGTGTTCATTGATCTATATTGCTGACTCCCGTCTAAAGGGTTAAGGCTTGGTGGTGGTGGTGGTGGTTGTTGTTGTTGTTGTTGTTGTATGATTCTGTCGCTCTTAAACTGCTTATGGGTCGTCATCTCTGCAGGTTTCTATGGAAGTGATCATTGTCCAGTTACCTTGGAGCTGTCTCCAAGTTCTAACTCTGAAAATGAGGATTCAATTTAAAAAGTTCTTTGTTGTTTGATTGGCAAAGCAACTTTCTCAATTTTTTTTTTTTTTCTGTCTGAATTCTGAATGTTCTGTTAATCTGAGATTTCACATTTTCACCATGCTTCTCTGGCATGGATCAACAGCAGATGCACACGAATGATGATTATTGTATAGTATTGATATCGACTAGGTTCTTTTCCACGGCTGAGACCTGTTGATAATACTCTGTAAGGAGTGGGACACCACTTCCATGTTCCAACAATTTCTTCATCTTTGTTTTCACAGAATATGTATATCGGTAATCAATTCGGCCATCATAGCCTGCAAAACTGTCGAGTGGGCGTTTAGTCTGCAAATTTGGTTGTGGATGAGCATGATTTTACAAACGTAATTTTGATAAATAGAGTTTAAAGTAAAGTAAAGTAATTTATGTTTGGATGGATATCTTTATTTAAAAAGTGATTTTGATTAATTTTATTTGAATAGTATTGGTCAAATTTACTTTTAGATTTGTAATTACCAAAAATGATGAACATATTATTTTGTTCGTATTAGATTGTTATAATTTTATTTAATTCAATGTGTATGTAATGTGAATTTTTTTAACACTAATAATATAATAGATTTACGTTCTTTAAGAGTTAACTTCTTAACAATACTATAAATATTATCTAATAATTATTTTTTGTTTTTAATGATATTATTATTTTTTTAAATATAAAATATATAATTCTTTATTATTAGACAAGTTTAACTATATATATATATATTGATGACAATGAGATTTAAACATAAGATTCTATACAAATTACCCAAACTCTTTATTACTAGATTACTTTTAGTGGCTTTATTTTATATACATTAATGACAATGAGATTTAAATTTAAGATCTTATACAAATTATCCAAACTCTTCATTACTATACCACTTAGTGGCAATGTATTGATAATATAAAATAATTTTATATTGTCAGCCAATAGAAATAGTGAAAAGTCCCAACTCATACAAATAACCATCCATTACAATGAGGGATCGATCATGATTTCTCACTTTTCCCTATTTTTATTGGTTGACAGTGTAAAATTATTTTACATTGTCAGTGTATATTAATTAAATTATATATATATATATTGCAAACAAAAAAATCAACTAAAAGATTGAAAAATATCAAAACAATGCCGACATGATTTTAATCTAACGGAGAAGAAGAAAAAAAACAAGTTGCCTCAATTCAAACTAAAATTGGGAAAAAAATCACGGTGAAAAAATATAAAGCATGATTGTTTTGTCAAACAACAAAATCTTGTTGCTACGCAGTTTCAAATGTTGCTACCATAATTTTAGGCTAGGGAACGCGGAAACAAACTTGCTCTAACTTGCTTGTTTCTTCCCATATACTTCCTCTGCTCTGGAAAATTACTTTTCTTCGTGCATGTTAATAGATGCTTTAAATACCCCCCCCCCCCCAAATGTATTTTTCTTCACACAATGCTTATTTTCGTGTAATTCAATGCTATTTACTTGAATATTCAAACGTGTATTTATGTAACTCATGACTATAGACAATATTTTCGATGGTTGAGCCATCTTGGGAAAAAATGTTACTACATTCCTTAGTTGAACAAAGTTATCACATTGACGGATTTTTATTTATTAGTCATTCTTAACTAATATACAGGTGATGGTAATGGTTATTTAATTTTTTTTAAAGTATTAGTGTTTAATTAGTTAAAATGGTTTAATACTTATTTTTTTTAGAGTAATATCTTGAGTTTAAATATTATAGATTTAAAAAAAAAAGATGCTGAAAAAACTTTATTCTCATAATGAATAGATCCTACTCGAACTAGATTAATTAAAATCAATCAACTTATTATTTATACCAAAAATCTTTTTTAAAGCCACGATTTTAGGATTTACTGTTATTGATAGAGTTTGAGTATATGTTTGTCCAAGTAGAATTATGTTGATCCAAGTTTGAGCCATTTGTAAACAAAAAAAACGTTGGGAGAATTCTCCCGTGGGGGCTTATTGTTTGAGCATGACTTAGAGATGATTAGTCCCACGACCCAAAAAATAAAAGGCATGATTAGTCCCATAGACAACGGCAGTTTTCTTAACGTTGACTACAACTAATACTTATTGTGCATTTACATTTATATATGTGTTCTTTAGAACGATGTGATTATTGATTTTCTAATGAACAAAAAATTATAGAATAACTATACAAAGAAAGTGCAAGCATAATTAGATAAGTTGAAACTTGATGCTATTATTATAATAAAAAAGAAAATCATTTAGTAATCAGTTTAAAAAATTAGCAAGAAAATTATATATATATATATATAGTTGGATCAAAAAGACTATTTTATCTTTTTTGTTTAAGTTAAGTGATAATGTCTAGTTTAGTAATTAATAATACTAACATCGTCAGTTGAAAAGAAAGTTTTTTTCTTTTTCCTTTAATTACTTAATAGAATAACTATTATAAGTTAAAAAATTAATATACGTACAATATTTTTAAAAAGATAAAAAAATATCATTTTTGTTTTTTACAAAATAATAAAATAATAATTTTTATCTATTTAAAAATTAATTAAAAAAGGATACAATACCTCAGTTACTTTTATTTTACAAAAAATTTAATATATTAATTATATACTCTTTTATTTGTATTAGTCATGCAAATCGTGTATTTTTTTTTTAACGATATATCATGCGATTTCATATTAATCAATATTATATAAATTTATCTAATATTTAATTCTTTATAAATAAGTTTATCTAAACAATAGTAAATTTGTGATGTTAACAAGTAAGAGTATTAAAGTTATAAGGAGAGAGAAATAATTATTTCGTTAGTAATTAGTGAGAGAGAATGCATATCTTCAATTCACGAGGTCAGTATTGTTAATTATTATCTTCGATTCACTTTATTTATCACTTTTGTTATATATACAAGGATTGATAAACTTAAAATTAAGATTTAATTATGAAAATTGTCTACTAAAATATTTTTATTAATATATCTAGTTAATTCATTCTATTAATCTCATATCATATTGTTTGATTAATGATGTGCTTATAATTGTATGAAGGGTAAAATTGAAAAACTAATAATAAGTTTTTTTTTGTATTGATAATAAATACTTTATTGATATATGAAAATGACATATAAATAGATAATTTTTTTTCCTCAAAATAACAAATGAAGTGAACCGGAGGTAATACTAAATTAAATATTGTCATTTACAAATTTGATCATAAAATCATGATACAATGATGTACACCCAAATAACCAAAGCTAAATTAGCACAAGTAATTTGACACTTATTTTTTTAAGTAAAATCTACAGTTAGAGTCTTATTTATATATATATAAAAAAAGAACTAACTCTAGAAAAAGTTTATTCCCAACAATAGACTGGCCCTATTTAAGTTAGATTGTACTTGTTATTAGATCAATATAGTTGGTAATATATTTTTTTAGAGGATTTCAATTAATTTAATATAAAATTTCTTGTTTCAGATACTAACGTGAAATAATTTTAAAATTAAGTATTTTTATGAAATGTTTTTTAAACTTCAAAAAATTAAACTAAAAAGTTTCTATACACAAAAGAAAGTGATTATATTTAAGATCAATTTTCGTGAGATATTTTCTAAACTTAACAAAAAAAAATTCATAAAAAAAAAGAGAAAGCGATTATATTTAAGATCATTCTAGGGTGTTAATTAGTGAAAAATTGTTGAGATTATTAATGTATGAAAATGTTATCAAGTGAATAAAGGTTGACATAATTGATAGAACCATACACATAGGGAGTTAGCTGAAAGAAACAAGAACCTAACATATGATAAAAGCGTGTATAGGATCCATTCATTTCTAATCATAAGTAGAAAAGTGTATGCATCAATATGAACAATACTTGTATATTCTTAGAGGAAGAGGTTTTTCTACCTCCAATAATATATCTCAGCCACAAAGCAATTAAAAGAATGAGGGAAAAACAATAATAAGAAACTAAATGAGTAGTTGAGTGTTGAGAGTTGAGATGAAAGAATGGCTCGCTTTAATACATAGGGTGATCTTACTGCAGTGCACCATGATTGGATTCACACACAACTTCGCAAGGTCTTGGCTGCAAGCAAAAAGAGCAATATTATTTATATATAAAAAATAAAAGATAGACATCAATAGGCCTAATGCCTATTAGCGAAAAAGACAACAAAGATGGTCCTCTACATTTGACTTGTAATTGGCTGTATAAGCCTATAAAACTTTTTATTGTCTATTCGTACAATTTGGAACTTCCCCTCAAGTTACTTGTTTTTCCTTTGCCCTATTCTACGAAATAAAGAAAGAATGAGCAGGTATCAATTTCACAGCAGACCGAAGATGTACAATTATGTACACACCCAACAACATTGTTGATTGTGATATGATTAATATGTTGATGCTGGGGCTTATCTGCATGATATTTTCATATAAAAAACAACTGTCTGCACGATCAGTTATTTCATTGATGCAAGGCTTGCACTGTCCCCGTTGGCCGATAGAGGGTGCCCCACACAACAAAATCAGCGAGCTGCCAAACACATTAGGACACATGTCTGTCTTGTAAGGCACCTTTCCCTCGTAGGTGTCATCATTCATTGCAAAAATTATTATATAATACTCATAAAGTATTACAGGTCAAAAAATTTGTTATTATTTTTTGAAATAAAGGTAACAAATATTTTAATTAATAACAAATTCTATTATTAAAAAATTAAAATATTTGGTTATAAATAAAATAAGAATCTTGCCTGTCAACGTGTAATAACTTTTTTATCAATCAATGAGGTCAGCTTTGATTATACTCCAGTGGATTAGACCCATGGTTGAATCAGAAGGCTCCCAAACAAAATTCACAGAATAATACCATTTTTAAAGAATTCTATAAGTTTAATTGGACCACAAAGACAGTTTTCGATGAAAATAGTAGCATAGATTCAAATTTATGATAAATTTGATATATGATAATATATTAATTAGTAATTTTTACAATATTTATATATTATAATTATAAATTATATTTTAAATAATTAAAATTTTATTATGTATAAGATTTATGATCAACTCAAACCTATAATATCATTACTCGTTTTTTATTGATATTATTCTGTTTTGACAATATTAGTGTTTTATTCCGAAATACGTCAAATAATTTGATTTAGCTTAATTCAACTTTTAAATCCTTAAAACTCATAAACTATAATTTTAATTAATGAGAAAGTTTTAGACGCGCCTAAAATGAAAACTTTTTTATTTTATATTATCTAACATTTGAAATAGTAATTATGTTAATTATTACTATTATTATTTATTTTATTAACTAATGTATTTTTAATGGTATAGTCAAGATAATAAGTATCTAATAGTATAAACTACTATTTTTTCTGTTCTGGAAATATTTGAGAGCCTTTTGATTGATTTTATAAATTTTATGTTTGAAATATAAGTTATTCTTTTATTAAATTTAATAAAAATGATTATTTTGCTAATAAATAATGGATTTGACAAATAAAATGGTCAAACTATTAATAAAAAATCTTCATTCAAATTGAATAGAATTTTTTAGCCACGCGTACTCAGTTATTTTTTTTTAAAAAAGGAGAAATTAGTTAATTTTGCAATTTTCAAAATAATTAATTAATTCCAAACAGACCAACATCGATAGTTTCTCACAGCTCTGGAAGCCTTACAATTATTCAAGGATTGGATTTGGATTGACCTGAACAATGAATATATATGTAATAAAATCTTTGTGGGGAAGTAAACAAAAAAATAAAAAAATCTTTGTGTGGAGTTAAAACGGAAATAATTCGAAGGAGTCATATTCTATTTAATAATAAATAAATATTTTATCTAATAATAAATAAATAAAATATAATCTAATATGATACCCTACTCATAATATATTTGCTACACATATCTCAACCAAAAAAGCAAAGCAAGCGGCGAGAGGGCCATATCTTGCAAAAGTAACATCTACAGTTTTCCCAAATTATTATTATTATTATTTTTTATATATTTATCCTTAAATGCAAAACGCCAACCAAACGGATAATTTATTTAAATTATATATATATATACACACACATTATTACAGGGAACGAAAAAGACGCAGTGGCAGTTTCAGTAAATTACACGACAAACAGTGGTCATTTCCCCACAAATCCTCTCAAACCCAAACAAAAACCCCACCCTGCTGCAGCTAGTAGAATAGTAGTACTGTAGTAGATACTAGCTAGTAGTGCTCTGCCCCCAAAATTCCCCATTTCCCCTTCTTTCACCCTTCACTCCTCTGTCTTCCTCTGTAACATCGAAAACAGAGCATCCAACAAACACATGAAAAAGCAGAGTAGAAAGTGAAGCACCAAAAAAAAGAAAATCATCCCAAGAAGAGAATAAAGGGGAAAAAAAAATGAAGCATGGAATCTGAACACCACCACCACTACCAACTACAACGACTTGGATTCCTCTTTCGCATTGAATGACAGAGAAAAAAACAGAGTAAGTAACCGAAACCAAAGGCACCAAAATCAGGGCACTACCCTGTTGTTCTTCGTTGTGTGGAAATGACGGGGGGTTCTTCGGACCCCGGCGGCGGCGCGGAGGTGTTCCCGTGGCTGAAGTCGCTTCCGGTGGCGCCGGAGTACCGGCCGTCGGCGGCGGAGTTCCAGGATCCAATCTCCTACATTTTCAAGATCGAGAAGGAGGCATCCGCCTACGGAATCTGCAAGATCATCCCTCCGGTGCCGCCTCCGCCAAAGAAGACCTCCGTAACCAACCTCACGCGGTCCAAGCCGACCTTCACCACGCGCCACCAGCAGATCGGGTTCTGCCCCCGCCGCCCCCAGCCGGTCCGCCGTCCGGTGTGGCGGAGCGGGGACCACTACACGCTCCGCGAGTTCGAGTCCAAGGCCAAGTCCTTCGAGAAAACCTACCTCAAGAAACACGCGAAGAAAGGTGGGTCCCTCACGCCACTTGAGGTGGAGACGTTGTACTGGAAGGCCACGTCGGACAAACCGTTTACCGTTGAGTACGCCAACGACATGCCGGGCTCGGCGTTCGTGCCGTTGGAGGAGGCCGTTGGGGAGGCCGTTTTGACGGTTGGGGAGACAGCCTGGAACATGAGGGGTGTCTCGAGGGCCAACGGCTCTTTGCTGCGGTTCATGAAGGAGGAGATTCCTGGGGTGACCTCGCCTATGGTCTATGTGGCAATGTTGTTCAGCTGGTTCGCTTGGCACGTGGAGGACCATGACTTGCATAGCTTGAATTACCTCCACATGGGGGCTCCGAAAACATGGTATGGTGTTCCTAGGGACGCTGCTGTTGCTTTCGAGGAAGTTGTCAGGGTTCATGGATACGGCGGGGAGGTTAATCCTCTTGGTGAGTTGCTTCTGCTGCTGTTTCTGTTTCTGTTTGTGGTCTTGAGCTTGATAGAGAGAGAGAAATGTTGTTGGTTACCATAATTGAGTGTGAAATAAATTGAGGGTTGGTGTTGATTGGTTCGGATTGTTGTTTTGGTGTGCATTGGTCGCGAAGTTTCTGTAGTTGAGCTTGAGCGGCGCTTTAGGCATAGAGGTGAGCTTTGGATGGTTAAGTTCTTGGGGCTAGCAACAATATATGTTGATAGCCTGGCAAGTAGCGTGTTGTGTAGTGTTGCATTTCTCAGGATATACTCCCTGCTTCTTCTCAATTGCAAAATTTGTGAACCACGCTGTTAAGCGAAGCCCCCCGTTAGAGTTTTGTGAATTTTTTTTTTTTTTTTTGGTGGGGGGGGGGGGGGGGGAAGAAAAAAGAGGAAACCTAACATTAGAAAAGCTTCACCCTCAGAGTGGGCTAACTTGGCTCGAGCCTGGAGCCTGATTAGGTAGGGTCTGGTGGACTCAGGATATTGGTGTGGTTAGGACAAAAAAATGTAAAATTTGGTATGTTATATTAAATATGCCTACTATTGGCTTTACAAGGGTTACAGAGTACCTGTTTTTGTTTCCTGATTTTAATGGGGTGAAATTCTAGCCGTAATAATGTTGCTCATTGTACTGGCACATGCCTGAGGACTGTCCTTTTCTTTCACTTGCTTTCTGCAAACACAGTAGTCATCACATCAACTTTCTTAGGCTAAGTCTCTGTTTGATCTATGTGTTAGGTTTGTAAGTTCTTCTTTGAGTCCTCCGTATTTTTAAGATTTGATGTGTTGTGTGTCATTTTTTCAATCAAGGGGGAATCAATGATATTTGTTTGTGCCCATCTGGCTGGGCTAATTGTGAGAAACTAGTTTCCATCTGTTAACAGCGTGATACTTTACTATTTTTGTTTATAATATGTGGATCACATGCTACAGAAGACTTACATGAATAATCTTTCCCTTCTACAGTTACTTTTGCTATTCTTGGTGAGAAAACTACAGTGATGTCGCCAGAAGTATTGATCAGTGCAGGTGTTCCATGCTGCAGGTAATAAATTTTACTGATGTCCTAGTATTGTTTGCAGTCCTATTTTTATACAAATATTCAGGATAAATCTCAAATGTAAATTTTCTACACTATGTATTTTGTTGTGGGTGATTCTATTCACTTTGAGTTACTGATTTATTTAGTCATATAAGAAGCAATATCAACTTCGGATCTGTTAAACTTGATGGAAATATAATCCTAAGCCAAAACATTTGACTGCACTTTTTAAGTTTTCACTTTGTTGGGCGGCTACTTCCATTTGGAACAATTTGTTTGGTGTGCTTGATGAATATTGGATGTGCCCTGTCACTTGGAAGCAGAGTCTCATGGTTCGTGTTGAAGGTTTAAACCAAAGAAACCATAATTTTGTGTCAGTAGTAGTTTATGCAATTCTACAGTGTATTTGGTTGAAAACTTGAAGTCTCTTCACCCCTATATTTGCTTTAGGATGGGATCGTGTTTATGGCTTCTCTCTGGTGCTTTGTTGTGGCACTTCCAAGGGAGTTTCCTTTTGATGATATGTAGGGAGACTCAACTGCCTAGCTGCAGCCTGCATGCTTGATTATCTCTGTTTCTCTGTATATGCTGTATCTCTATTCTATATATCTTAACTTTAATTTTCAATTGCATTGAATCAGGTTAGTGCAAAATGCTGGGGAATTTGTTGTAACATTTCCAAGAGCCTATCACACAGGATTTAGTCATGGTAAGACACTATGATTTAAGAATGTAACTGCAGGCTTAAAGATTTTCTCTTTTCTTTGTTTTAGGGTGCGAAGAGAGTGTACTTGTGATTATTGTTTCTGTCAATAGTTGAATGTTTCTTATCCTTGGGATGTATGCTTTGTAGGTTTTAATTGTGGAGAGGCAGCTAACATTGCAACACCTGAATGGTTGCGGGTTGCTAAAGATGCTGCTATTCGGAGGGCTTCACTAAATTATCCTCCCATGGTTTCACATTTCCAGTTACTTTATGACCTTGGTCTTGCTTTGTGTTCTAGGTTTGTCTTTCCCTATTGTAACTTCTTTCTTTTGGGTATAGGAGAGTCCTGCCAATATATTAAGAGAATTATTTCTTTTGGTTTTTATTTTTTTTGTTATGGCCAGACTCATTTTAGTATATTGATGCAATTATTGACAATATGTTATTAACTTTACGAAGATGTAATTGCATACCACAAGTTGAAAATATGTGGATTGACATTCTAGATATAATCTAACATATTACTTCTGATTATAATATACATACCTTGTAAATATTGTTGTATTCTCTATACAGAATCCCTGGAGGCATCAGTGCTGAACCGCGGAGTTCTCGACTTAAAGATAAGAGAAAGGGTGAAGGAGAAACTATAATTAAAGAACTATTTGTACGGGACGTCTTACAGGACAACGATCTGCTTCATTTACTTGGCAAAGGATCTGCTATAGTACTTCTTCCTCGTAGCTCTTCTGACTTTTCTGTTTGCTCAAAACTACGTGTTGGATCCCAACAACTAAAAGTGAGACCTGAGTGTTCCCTCGATGCATGCAATTCTGAGGGAATGAATTCCTCAAAAGGTTTTGCTTCTGATGACCTGGTGTATAACAGGAATAATGGAATCAATCAAGTTAAAGGATTTTATTCTGTAAAAGAAAAGTTTGCCACATTGTGTGAAAGGAACAGGGTTTCCTCATTCGGTGCGAATGGTAACATATGCACATCAAGTTTGAAGACAATGCAAAGGGACACCGAAATTGAAACAAGTCAAGAAGATGGGTTGTCAGACCAGAGACTATTTTCATGTGTCACCTGTGGGATATTAAGCTTTGCCTGTGTTGCTATTGTACAGCCTAGAGAGCAAGCAGCTAGATACCTTATGACTGCTGACTGTAGCTTCTTTAATGATTGGATTGTTGGTTCTGGAGTAACTAGCAATAAATTTACTGTCGCCCATGAAGATGCAACTATTCCTAAGCCAAGCACATATACAGGCAGGTTTTACTTATTTTCATATTGTAGCCAAAAACTATTTTTTAAGCTTTCTTCACATCTTATCAATAATGGCTACACATCCCTGCTGTTATTTTCCGTCATGTGTCATATGCTCATCGGGAAGTATGTCTATTTATTTGGCCAGTGTCTTTGTATGTAGAAGCTGAGCTTCATCGCCAGCCTGTCTTGATTCTTATATTCGAACAGAAACACAAATGCTTTACCAATAGGACATGACTGGCTCTCCATTGGCAGGAGCTGGGGCACCCTGCTCTCTTTTTTTTCTTTTTGGGGTTTAATCTTTGTTACTCTTCATGCATTCTTTTGTTTCTTAAAGGGCATGTCCACAGGCATAGTTTATGAGAGTACAATGACGTTAGTTGATCCATATAGCCAAACCCACCTAGTATGAAAAGGCATGGTTGTTGTTGTTGTTGCTGTTGTTTGTTACTCTTCATCATCTTTGGCTTGAATTGAGGAGTAGGTTGAATGGGAGATACTTCCCAGTGTTATTGTCCTTTTTCTAATAAATAAATAGATAAAACCATTACAGTTGCAGCTTTATCTATTTCCTTGTTCCGACTTTGAAACAAATATTTCCTTTTGTGAAAAGATTGGTTTTTCTAATGGCTAGTAGTCTAGGCTTTACTGTACATCTTTATCTATCTTCTGTCTTCAATTTTCCAGTAATGTCCCTTTTGACTTATTCGGGACCCTGAAGGCTGGTATGGATCCTTTAGTGTTCTTGTAAATCAGGGAGATGGTTGAGTTGATTAGTTGTATACTTAAATTTTGGATGGAAAATCTTTGGATGCTTATGCCATAAGCTTTTCATTATTTACATAACAGGAGCCATAATATGCATTAATACCTATGCAAAGTCTTTTTGATGTGCATAAGAAAAGAAGCACTTGGCTGTCGAAGCAGTTAAATATCTTTTATATCTCCTTTGCTCTCTCTCTCAAAAGTTTCCTGTATGCAAATTCTCAGTCTCAGTGTTCCTTGACTGAGGTAAAGCTAGTGACACATTTTCTTCCATCATGCAGGATGGACAAGACAGAATGCCCGAAATGATTTAGATGATGTTCCTGTTCAATCTTCTGAACACCTGACACAGTTTGCTGATCTAAATCATAAGGAGGCTTTAAATTCAGGAAGGAAAAAAGGCAATACAGCTCTTGCGTTATTGGCTTCAGCTTATGGGAATTCTTCAGACTCTGAGGAAGATCAGGGCGACTCAGATATTGCAGTTGATGGTGATGAATTGAATGTGACAAACCGTCCATCAGCAAGTATATCTCAGGAGATGTCTTGCTCACCTTCTCATTTTCAGGATTCCCATGCTAGTCCCATGGTTAGACTTGACAGAGGAGATGATATTCCTTCGAAGAGCATAAACAATTATGAGTATTATATGCACAAGAGAGTTGAGCGCATTATGAGTCCTTTTGACCACTCTGTTAAGTCAGAAGATTATGACACCACCTTGAACTGTTCGAAAGATGCTCATAATATTGAAACATCGTTGTTGGGCAAGGCTGTGATTCCCATTGATAATAAAAATGTTTGCCTGATGACACCATCTGATGAAGACTCATCTAGAATGCATGTCTTTTGTCTAGAGCATGCAGTAGAAGCAGAGCAGCAACTTCGCCCAATAGGAGGAGCGAACATATTGCTCCTATGTCATCCAGGTCTGTTGTCTGACTGATTAACTTTTCCCCTCAAGTCCTTTTATCAATGAAGAAACACATTTTGTACAGTATTGTTCATCTCGTGGCCAAGTTCTTTTTAAAAATACTCTGTCTCTTCCTGTGTCCTCCAGTTTTGTTTTTCTTCAAGAGACACTTGTTCAAGGGAACCTTGGTTATTAAACATGAGGGTCTAGTGACTGAAATTATGTTTAGTTTAGTTTGCAAAGTAAGAAAGGTGTATGATTTTGTTTTGCTCTATCCTGATGAAAAGGTTATTAAAGTTTACTAATATGAAAAACCAAGTGGTCTAATTGATGTATTTTCCTTGAAGGCATAGACTTGTATGAACTATGGAATTTCGCTTGTTCTCATATTTCAGGCTTAGGCAAATGCATTTAATTTATGATTTTCCAGCTGTGATGAAAAATAACAAAATCCCTTCACAATTCAAGACATCAATGATGTTTCTTTCTGGTTTGAAGGAGTATTTATGTACAATTGTCTTGAATCCATAGCAGGTGGTGTATATCACCTCATTGTGTTGCTACTGATTAACTTTTGATCTTTATCTGTGTTTTTGTGCATCTTTCATGGATTATGATAACTAGTGTTTATAGTGCACTGTTAGTGGTAGTCCTCTCACTTGCAAGTCATTAATGATTTATTTCACATATTTCTACAGATTATCCCAAGATAGAGGCTGAAGCAAAATGTGTGGCAGAGGAACTGGGGATTGATTACATGTGGAAGAATACTTTATACAGGCATGCCAACAAGGAAGATGAGGAGAGGATCCAGTCAGCTCTGGATAGTGAGGAAGCTATTCCTGGGAATGGGGACTGGGCTGTAAAGCTGGGAATCAATCTCTTTTATAGTGCCAATCTTAGCCGCTCTCCCCTTTATAGTAAGCAGATGCCTTACAATGCTGTTATATATTATGCATTTGGTCGCAGCTCTCCAGTAAGCTCACCCATGGAGCCAAAGGTGTACCGGAGAAGGTCCAACAAGCAGAAAAAGGTAGTTGCTGGAAAATGGTGTGGTAAAGTCTGGATGTCCAATCAAGTTCATCCCCTTTTAGCTAAAACAGATTCTGAAGATGTTGAGGATGAGAAAAACTTGCATGGGTGGCCATTACCTGATGAGAAAATCGAGAGATCAGAAAGTACCCACAAAAGCAGTAACACTATTAGAAAAGTTGTCAAGAAAAGAAAAATGACTGTAGAGGATGGACGAGCCAGGAAAGAGAGCTTCACCAAGAAAGATTGGCTTTCGGATGATTCGATTGATGATAAATCCAATCAAGATCGAAGTAGGATTCTTGGAAGTAAGCGAACCAAGCTTATTGAGAGAGATGATGCAGTTTCAGAAGGGGATTATTCTCCTCTGCAGCGTCATAGAAAACCTATGAATAAGCATACAAAATGTGTTGAAAGGGATGTGGTTTTGGATGATTCGCAGGATGATAATTCTTCTATGCAGCATAGGAGGAACAGTAATGCCAAGGAAGCTAAATTTGACAATGATCTGGTTTCAGATGATACAATGGACTATGATTGTGATTGGCCACAGAGGGGAGAGCTTAGCAGCAAGGAAGATGCAATTTCAGAGGACTCATTTGGGTTGGGTTCTCTACAGCTGCGGAGGAAGAGTCCTAAAAGCAAGTATGGCAAACACATTGCTGAAGAAGATGTAATTTCCGATGACCAAATGGAGGTTCATTTTCAGAAGCAGCAAAGGAGGATATCGAAAAGCAAGAGACGCAAATATCATTCTGAAAAAGATACAGTGATATCTGATGACCGACTGGAGCACCACATGAAGAAGCAGCAACGGAGGAATCCTAAAAGCGGGAAAGAGAAACTCCTTGCTGGAGAGGATGTTATATCTGATGACCAACTGCAGGGCATTTCTCGCAAGTATCAAAGAAGGATTCCCAAAAGCAGGCAAGCCAAATGCATCCCCGAGGAAGATGTAACGTCTGATGACCAATTGGAGGATCCCTTTCAGAAGAACCAAAGGAGTATTCGTAGGAGCAGACAAAACAAATGCCTTGGTAGACAAGTTATGGATGACTCAACTGAAAATAATTCTCATCTGCTGTATAGAACTCCTAAAAGGAAGCAAGATAAATGCATGGATGAAGATATAGGCTCAGATGATCAAATGGAGGATGATTCTCTTCTGCAGCACAGGAGAACTCTTAGAAGTAAGCAATGTAAATCACAGACTCTTCAACAAATTAAACAAGCTAGCCGTCTTCGTGCGAGAAGCCAGACATCCAAGCCTGTGAAACGAGGTGCTCCAGTTCTAATGAAATCAAAGGCTCCTAAGCAAATGAAGCAAGGTAACTCCAGAGACTTGACTTTACACATTGAAGAGGATGAAAAAGGCGGACCTAGCACACGCCTAAGGAAGAGAGTTCCGAAGATTGAGGAGTCTAAAGGAAAATCAAAGGAAAAGGAAACCAAAAGGAAAAAGGTGAAGAATGCTACAGCTGCAAAGGTTTCAGCTGGGCATGCCAAAGTGAAGGATGAGGAAGCAGAATACCAGTGTGACATTGAGGGTTGTACCATGAGTTTTAGTTCTAAACAGGAGCTGGCGCTTCATAAGAGAAACATCTGTCCGGTCAAAGGATGTGGAAAGAAATTTTTCTCACACAAATATCTGGTGCAGCATCGTCGAGTTCATGAGGATGAACGCCCCCTGAAGTGCCCTTGGAAAGGGTGCAAGATGACTTTCAAGTGGGCGTGGGCTCGTACTGAACATATTCGAGTCCACACTGGTGCTCGTCCTTACGTATGCGCTGAGCCAGGCTGTGGGCAAACGTTCAGATTTGTTTCTGATTTCAGTAGACATAAGCGGAAGACTGGACATTCAGCAAAGAAGAGTCGTTAATAGCAAGTGTAGATCTTCTTTAGCATCTTGATGAATTAATGAATCTATTGCTTAATTGACAGGCTAGGACTAGGTTTAAGTTGCAGTTTAGGATATCTCTGCAGTTGCCTTTGGGAGTAACTACTAATTCTGCTTGGTTCGGTGTACTTGTACCCATTTGTTCATTGCAATCAAAGCAATTGCTTGGATATGGAAAACATGATTCTCATCCATTTCATATCTCATGCAAGTGGTGTTCCAACATATCACCTACTTGGCACCGATATCATGCACTAGGCGTGCTCCAAGAAGTTCAGATCTTATATTATTTATCATAGCATGACATCATAGGTGGATCTCATGTTTTCTTTTTCACTGGAATTGATGTTCTACCCATTTCCATGCTTATTGTTAGCCATCCAAGAAGTTTTATAGCTGCAATGGGGAGGTGTGTTCCTCTTTAGTGCAACTTTTAAAGTATCATACATGAGTGGCTTTGGTCGTTTTGGTTCATCGTCGTGGGCAATCTTCGAATTACAACGGATTGAACTCCAATGTAGATGAATTATGCGAATAAGTAATTTTCTTTGGTCTGAATGCAAATAAGTAATGAAAGAAAGAAAGCAAACAACCTAGATTGTTAAAGGGATTATTTTTGGCATATTATTAGTATATAAAAGTTTTATATTATCATTCAAGTAAAATTTTTAGATGGACATGAGTAGCATGACATTGTTGTGAACTGTTCAGCAAAAAAAATGAAGAAAGAAAAATATATCATATTTTATCAATTTTACATAATTTTGTTGTGTATTGGTTTTTATTATTGATTAAATATTTTTATAGGCCTTATATTTGACTTTTTTTTTTTATATCAATGATAGAAATTAATATATAATAAGGTCATATAAAATTTCTAAAACATCCATTCCCCATTCGCCCAACTGTTCACACCTACAACTATTTTAATTTCTTTTTAATGTGAGAAAATCAACAATTACATGATGAGATGGTTGACTGAATGAGAGAAATTGAACGTAGGAAAACCATGGGACGGACGTTTCACTTCTACCCTCGGCTAAGGTCGGTACTATAGAGTTTAGAGCATCAATTGACCCGCGGATGCTTTCCCTACTTTCTGCTATATAAATAATATGACCCATTTTTTGTTTTTTAATGTTGAAAATAATATGACCAAGTTGAAAGATGCTCGATCGCAATAGATAATAAATTCCACGGACCGTATACCTTTTTTATTTTTTATTTTTTTTTTGTGAGGAACCTTATACTTTAATTTGACCCAACAAAAAACATAATATTAAGACAGGATGATACGTTAACACTTTATCATTCAGAAAGGCACAAATTCTACATTCGCGACATCAGTTTAGGCCCGCAGTTTATTCTGCAATCCAAACAATAGGTCGCATTTAGCAATAGAGAAGCAACCTTTAATTTATAATTAGTAATGCATAGATGGTACATATTTTCACCATAACAAAAGTAGGCACCTATAATAAAAAATAAAAAATATAGTTACTAATATGTTTCAATGCAAGTTGATCATAATAATTTCATGGATTAATTTCCATCAAAAAAAAAGAATTCATGGATTAATTGTATATTTTATTTAAGGGTGGTTAATTCAATTTTTATAATAATTATAAGATTTTGACAAAATCTATTGAAGATATAAACAAATAATTTTTTTTAATTTTGAATTACTCTTTTATTATTGAAATACTTTTAAAAAGACATAAAAGAATAAAATAAATTTACTTTAATGTTTACTAATTGTAGATAAATAAGCTGTACATAAATACAAAAGATTGGAAATCATAGACTAAAAGCTGATGCCTAAGTTCGCCCTTGTGGGCAACAAAATTAGTATAAATAGAAATAGTGATAGAAGCCGCAATTGCGACGCAAGAGGAGAAGAGGGCAATACTGATATTGTCCATGGTTTTTTTTTTTTTTAATTAGATTTCTGGTAATAGAAGATGAAAAGATTATGATATTTATTGTTTATATATTTCTATCAGTAATGTAAATAAACTTAACGAGATTAATCATTTTTACCATGCTTTCCAATTTATTTATATTATTTAGTTTTTGATAGTATTTATTGAAGAATTTAATTTAAATACACTGACAATGTAAACTAGTTTTACACTGTCAACCAATAGAAATGGTGAAAAGTGCCAACTCATCCAAATAACTACCCATTATAATGAGGGACCCACCATGAATTCTCACTTTCTTCTATTTCTATTGGTTAACAGTGTAATATTATTTTACACTGTCAGTGCATACCAATTAAACTCTTTATTGAATATCAATTACAATTTCTAAATAAGAATACGGTTGATGTCTTGATAATATGAGAAATTACCATTAGCTAAGAAAATAAAGATACAGTTTGATTATGTCTTCAAAATTTAATTGATTAATTTTGTATAAGATTTAATTGGTATGCACCGACAGTGTAAAATAATTTTACACATCAACCAATAGAAATAGGGGAAAGTAAGAAATTATGGTGGACCTCTCATTATAATGGGTAGTTATTTGTATGAATTGGTACTTTTTATTATTTTTATTGATTGATAATATAAAATTATTTTACATTATCAATGCATTTAAATTAAATTCTTTCTATAAATATATGCTTTGCCATTAGAATTTTGACAAATTGATTGGAAATAATATATTTATGCAGTTGATGTTAAAATTAATTTTGATGAAGTTGGATCATTCTAGTTCATAAATTTGTTAAATTCCCAATTTTAGTTTTAATTTTTATTGAACTATTCAATCCATTCTTTTGTCTAGCTTAGTTAAAGAATTTAACAAACTTATAAAAAATTTTAATTTTACCTTAAATATCTACGATTTATGCACTTAAAAAATAGTTTTACGTCATTTAAAAGTCGCAACACTAACCAAAACCTTTTGGATGGGAAGAAATGTAGCCAAGGATTTTCGTTGCTTTTATTTCCATCTTTAAACGTCGTCCTTTTTCCCGTTTATTTATTTCAAGAAATGGCTCTGGACTATTGCGTCAAAGTGATTTCCCATTGAGGCATTAACGCATTTCTTCTTCACTCTCTAGCTATGGCCTATGCCCTGAACATAACATTTGTCAATTTCCACACTCTTGCGGCTTGTTTAGGCCCCAGATATCCGATGGCAGCCACTTACGATCACGGCAACCTACCGCCCTATAAGGGCTAGGAAAGGTTAATGAAAAGGGCACTTGTATCACTAGGTTCATAGTCAAAGGACACTCGCTTACTAAATTTTGCATATGATATCTATAAGAGAAAATTATTATTTATTTTTATGAATTATAGGTTATATATATTTTAATTTATAAATTTTAAAAATATATAAATTAATCTTTTAAATTTTTATGAATATATATTTTAATCAAAATAAATATACTTTTTGAATTTTAGGTTATATATAAATTAATTTCTTAAACCTTCTCAAATATATAAGAATTTAATTCAAATACACTGACAGTGTAAAATAGTTTTACACTGTCAACCAATAGAAATGGTGGAAAGTATCAATTCATCAAAATAACTACCCATTATAATGAGGGATCCACCATGAATTCTCACTTTCCTCTATTTCTATTAGTTGACAGTGTAAAACTATTTTACACTGTCAGTGCATACCAATTAAACCAATATATAATTTGATATCTTAAATTTTTTAAATTTGTAATATTTTTATTAATAATTATTAAAAAAACTAATAAAAGATTCAATTTGTATATTCAAAAAAGTTTAGACAATCAATTTATATATTTTTAAAGTTTAAAAATTAAAATACATATGATCTATAATTTGGGAAGATAAAGTGAAATTTTTCTATTTATAATGATAATGATAATTTCACACATATAAATCATTAATAATTAACATACATTATATTAAAAATTATAAATAACAATTAATTAACTGGCAAGTGTAAAAATTTGTACAATCACCTTTTATAAAATATAATTTTTATCTATTAAATTATTGAATTATAATTATCTATTATGTTAATTATTTATATTTATTTTTAAATAAATATTAATTAAAAATGATTAAATAATTATTATTTTATATATTTTAAAACTCTTTATTCTATTATTTTTCTTTATATAAAAATATATATTAAATAATTTTGAATTAATATAAAATTTTATAAATGCAATTTACAACATATTAACTTTTAATCTAATATTATTATATTTTATAAAAAAATTCAAAAAAAGCCATCCAATCTAATAAGATTCATTTTAACTTACATTGATAATTCCTTCCTATATTACATTGTGAGCAATATATATCATACAAAAATGATATTAAAAAACTATATATCTAAATAGAGAAATTGGGAGCATAATCACCTATAAATAATTTAAGGACTTTGTGATAAGTGATGTCATAAAGTCTTTTATAAGTGCTCTTTGAGTTAGAGTCGTATCTTGACCTTTTAATGGAATGACTATGCCAAACTTATCTAAACTTTTGTTATTAAAAAAAAAATTCATGTGCAATTGTGCTAACAACAAAAACACTACATAAAAAAAAATCTGTATGACACCCATTGATAATTAGGGCTGGAAGTGAGTTGGGCTGAGCTCAAACTTGACATAGCTCAAATTTGATTCGTTAATATTAGGATGAACTCAAGTTTAAGCTGGAACTCAAAGTGAGCCTAATTTTCAAGTTTAAGTTGAGCTTACCAAAAACTCGTTGAGTTCGTGTCAAGCTCATGAGTTATTCAAACGTAATGAAATAACTCAAACTAGATTTTAATTAAGTCTTTTTGACTTAATAAATTATAGAAAATTTAATGATAAGAAGATAGTCTCAATAATAATAATAATAATAATAATAATAACAACGACAACAATAACAAAATATAGTTTTATATATGTAAATGTATATACACATATACATATCAAACTCATTCACAGGCTAATAAATCAAATATAATAAAATTTAAATTTAACTTATTGAATAAACCAACTCAAATTCAACTCATAAATTCACAATTTCAATTTATAATAAATTGAGTCAAAAATAATTTACCATCCCACTTGACTCACTTTTAATCTTACCCAACATATAAAAGTAGCACACTCTTTCACCCTTTTTCATCTGCCTTTTTGTTCACACTGCTGCTGCTTCTTTCGTTCTTTTCTTTGCTGATTCCCCATGTACTATAGAAAACGCTCAAGCCCTTTTTCCCTTTCTCCCTTACCCTTTCATGTTTAATTCTCTCTTTTCAATAAAACCACAATATATCCCTTATTAGGGTTTGAAATGTGGAGGGAGAATGGAACCCTCTGAATCCGATTCACCTTCTTCACTCCCCAGTGCCTCCTCTACCCAACAACACCCACAACTGGCTCCTCCTTCTCCCCATCACCACAACGATCCTCAGCCGTTAGATCTCGATCAAACGGCCCAAGAAGGTGCACTCTCCGGGGAGCTTCAGGGCAAGCTCGATTTGAAGGGTGAGGGTGAAGAGGGTGGCGAAACTGCTGATCAAGTTTCAAACTTTAACCAGGTTGGTGGTGATGAGGGTGTTAATAATGGCGGTGATGAAGTTGTTAATGTTGGTGGTGAAGGTGTTAATGGTGCTGATGAAGTTGTTAATGGTGATGATGAAGGTGTTAATAATGGTCATGATGAAGGTGTTAATGGTGATGATGAAGGTGTTAAGGTTGGTGATGATGGTGATAGCAGGGGTTGGGAGACGAATAGTTGGGATGAGAATGTGAATGAGGGTGTGAATGATGCTTATGATGGGGTTGGTGGTGGCGATGGTGTTGTTGTTGACGGTGATGGTGATGGAGTGGAGAAGAGGGAAGAGAGAAGTGGTGGTGGGGGTGGTAGGACACACCAGCACCCCTGGAGGCCTGAAGCTCAGGATTGTGCATTCTATATGAAGACTGGGACCTGCAAATTTGGATTCAATTGCAAGTTTAATCACCCCATTAGGAGGAAAAGTCAGGTATTTCTCTTGGCTTTCTTCTTCTATGCATTATTGAGGTTTTGCATTTGTTAGTGATGCATATGCATACATTTAGATATGGTTGCATAATAGCATCACTATTTACTAGTGATTCATCCATCTAGATGTTACATTGTTGAGAGTTGAGCATGGAATCTATTTATGTAAAGTGTTGTCTTTTGGCCCAAGATTTTTTATTTTTTATTTTTTGTATATTTTTGGGGGCGGGGGGTGTCTTTGTTGAAATTGTATTATCAGTGGAATCGCTGGATTGAGAAGAAGGGCATCTTTGGCTTAGCTGAAGGTAGTGCTTTTGATTGGAGGGACTGGTAATAACCGTTCATTATGGCTGATACTTAACAATGCATTGTAATTGTCGATAAAATTGATATCTTGGTAATATGATTTAAAAATGTCGATTTTGAGGTTTCTTTTTTCCTCTATGGCATTGTTTAGCTACTTCTGCAAACTTATAAATTTTTGTCATTCTGTGAGGTCGTCTATGTGGCAAAAGGACTTCACTATGTTTAAAAAGGAAGAAAAAGTAGTAGCGGGAAAGGGATAGTAGGTATATGGTGATTGAGCATATTAATCGGGATCTCTTGGCCATTTTATGACTGGGAACATATTATATCTTGTTCACTTCTGAGAAGCTTTTTCTCAATTTTGATGTTTTAACAATATGTGAAGGCTGTTAAGGAGCGGGCAGGAGAAAGAGAAGAACCAGCCGAAAGATCCGGCCAGACAGAGTGCAAGGTTATTATCGAATTTATGCTTCTAAACAAATTTTTTTTGTAAACTTTAATTTTCATTGTGTGTTATTTCAATGTACTCTCACCTTGGCTTTTATGTTGATGCTTATAATCATTAAAATACAAGTTCTGCTGGCTATGTAATTTGCCATGGAAGGTTGTAAGGTTAATTCAAGGAGGTCTGGCCTAACATATAATTTTGTATATTATGTGTTCAATTTTGGTTACTGTCAAATTATATGTCATTGTAATATCTGGCAAGGGAGCCTGGGTTTGACAAAGAGATATAAATACAATGTATTCTATATTAGAATCCCTTGATCAATAAATAGTTGTTAGTGGCTGAGAATTAAGAGATATCATGTTTGGTTATTCATGTCTGGATCAGCTGTTGATCTGTGCAACCTACTTTGTGTAAATTAGCTGCAGGCAGGTGGAAGAAACAAAGGATTTTCTGTCATGGTAGTTTTGTTCTTTCATGACATTTTAGTTGCCATAATTCTTTCAGTTAAGCTTCTTCATACTGCCCAAGCAAGAATAATGAAGACAATGATAGTAATTTCATATTAAAATTAAACTTAACAATAATAATTAATAATAGTAATAATTTTATAATAATATAATAGCTGTAGTAGATATGTAAATAAATGAATGGATGAAAATATTATAAATAAATGCTTTTTGGGCTAATCTATCAATTGCTGAGTTAAAAAATGATTGAACCTCTGAAACAACTTATGGGGGAATCATGTTTATGTATGATGTTTGCTATTAATCTCTTTCTGGAACCTTATTCATTATATGGTACTATACGTGAAATGTACATAACAAATGTTTTTCCCAATGTTATTGCAGTATTATCTAACATCTGGGGGCTGTAAGTTTGGAAAAGATTGTAAATATAACCACACAAAAGTGAAAGATTCAACACCACCGGTTGCAGAACTGAACTTTCTTGGCCTGCCTATCCGTCTGGTATGTGTAACCCTTGTTTCATACCTGTAAAAAGATATATACTATCTTTTGTCTGTTTCTGCAGTTTTCTAAGATAGTTATCTCTGAAATATTAATAAGGTTGTTTGTCATGATAGGGAAAGAAAGAGTGCCCCTATTACATGCGCAATGGCTCTTGTAAGTTTGGAGTGAACTGCAAGTTTAATCATCCTGACCCTCAAGCTGTTGGAGGATGTGATCCTCCTTCAGGGTATGGTAATGGAGGATCTATTTCATTACATGGCGTATCACAACAGTCTATATCAACATGGTCTTCTCCAAGAACAGTAAATGAAACGTCTCCTTTTATGCCAGTGATTCTTTCGCCTACTCAAGGGGTTTCTCCCCAAAGTTCTGATTGGAATGCATATCAGGTAAATCCATAGATTCAATACTAGTAACTGTTTAGCAACGGGCATTTTGTTATATAGGTAGTACTAGATAACAGTTAGTCAGCCAATGCTCTATCATGCAATGTTATTGCTTCAGCACATAATACATTAGCAGTGCGCTGGTGCTATGCTTTTCCTTTTTTCTGACTGTAGATTGTCCTGCCATTGGTTCCAAGATTTGCTTTGAAATTACTTTTTAGATAGTGAGATAAGGCAACATGTTGGGTGTTGCAGAGTTGCCAATACATTAGCAGTCAATACTGAATAGTGGAATGAGTATTAAGTTATCTGAGGTTTAAGCAATGGACCGCTGGCTGTATGAATAGAAGTAAATTTTGATTGTACCTATTACTTTGGGGTCCTTAAATTCTATATCACAATGCAGGACACTGGGTGGGCCTTTTCTTTTCATTTTTTTTCTCCCTTTCCTTGAGTTAACTATCCTGCCAGCCAGCTGAACTCATACAAGTTTTCACATCATTTTGACCTGTTTGTGGTTTGTAAAGGCAACTGTCTACCTACCAGAGAGGAGTATACATCCAACTTCTGCATATGTCATCAACAGCCCAGCAATCGAAACAAATGTTTATATGCACCAGCAAAAGCAGATGCAATTTGACGAGTATCCAGAAAGACCTGGTGAACCTGAATGCAGCTACTTCTTAAAAACTGGGGATTGCAAGTTTAAATCCAATTGTAAATTTCACCATCCAAAGAATAGGGTTGCAAGATTATCTCCGTGCAACCTCAATGACAAGGGCCTGCCTCTTAGACCTGTGAGTTTTTTTTTTTTTTTGGCCTGGGGGAGCTGCTATTTTTGCTTATGTGGAAACTTTGAAAGTTATTTCTTTCTTTCTTTCTTTCTTTCTTTCCTTTTTTTTCTTTTTCTTTTTTTTTTTTCCCAAACTTGTGATTATGCCAATGTAAATGTTTTAACATGGTTATGTAACCTAGCGATGATTCTGTGCCTGATTTTGGAAAGCTATTACCTTTAGTTTGATTAACAATGAGACTACAAGCTAGATTGCCCGAGTTTCTCTTATTTATGTTTATCATGAAATTCAGGACAAGAGTGCCTGCTCGCATTACACTCGATATGGAATTTGCAAGTTTGGACCAGCTTGTAAGTTTGACCACCCAATAAACCCGCTGCCCGCAATGATGCATACACTTGATCAGCAATCCTACCAAGACTCGGCTAGTGTTGAGGTGGCTGGGATGGTTGGAAGTGGAGGTGCAAGTGATCCAACAATTCGGCAATCTATGTAAACATTTGTCAAGGACCTTCTACCTTTGAGGATGCATATCACTCAGAATTTGTAGTTTTCTTCTTGAACTTTGATACATTTATTTAAGTTTTTTTGGCTCTTCCCAGCGCAACACAAGCTTTTGCAGAGAATAGCAATATATATATGTCAAACAGATGATTATGTATTTATTACAGGTAACTTAAGCATCTGTAGATTCTACTTTGTTTCTGGTTTGTTTTCTTTCACTTGGATTAGTGTTGGACAATTAGTTGGGCTTCTTTGAAATTGGGTGTGAATGTGGATTTCCTTGTCTCTAGTGTTGGACTGTTTCCCTTTAACATTTGTGCGAGACAGATGCAAAAAAGACAAAGTAGATTTGTCTGTAATCTGTAACTAAATAATACTGTATAAATATGTTAAAATATGAGTCTCGAATTGCTTTTGCACATCATTCAATGGAGATTATGTGCTTATTGGTCTCCTTCCCAATCCACCTGGTTAAATCGGAGATGGCCATTTGCTAGAATTGGCGTATCACTTCTTTCAATTAATCTCAAGTCCGTTCAGTGATTAGTATTTCTTAGTGCAGACAACTATTGAAAGAACAAAATACTAAAGAAAGGTCGCTTTTGTTTTATCAGAAGCTCCATTTGACGTTTTTTGGGTCAAATTCTTCGATTGATCTCGCACTTGTAATTCTCTCCTATTGGGCATCAGCCTTCTCATGAATAATAAAGAATATAAAAGGTATAGAAGAGTAATAATAATTATGGGGAAGTATCTTTTTTTTTCTACATTTTTTTTCCCTTGTACATCATATTTTGGCACAAGTGCTAGGTATACAGTTAGAGCTAGATCAACTTAGATCAGCAGTGGCTAAACCGGAAGCAAGAAAAAAAAAAAAAAAAGAAGAAGAAGAAAGTGCGCAAAATTTGATTTGCATGCTACTAACATAACAATGTATCAGGTTGTTATGTTCACCACTTCATTGCTTTCTAGTGTTATTAATCATTATCTTACAAACTTAAAGAAAGTGAAAACAAAGCAAGATAAATGAAAAAAAGAAAAGGAAAAAAAAGTGAAAGGCAAAAAACAGGATCATAACAACTGGGGTTTACAAGAACATGGTCCACATAACAACTGGGGTTTGTACAGGGAACCCCTTGTCTTATCCTTCTTCTGGCCGTATATGTGTCACGCACCCTTGGATCAACCGCAGCAAAACCAGTTTCTCTGCATTTCAATTTCATTTCAGAAATCAAACAAAGCTCATCAGAGAGGTGTTCTAACACCAAGCCTTAGCTATACACTGAAAAGGAACATTAGCATAAACTATTTAAGTTCTTACCTTTCGAGGATATTGAGGATAACTCTCATTCTTATACACTGGATCGGATTTTCGCGGGGTCACAATGTTCACTGAAGTTTTCGTAGTCTTCTTCTCATCTCTAGCCTTATTGAATATGACAGTAAACCCTTCGGCTGAGGCAGGATTGTTCACATCCCACTCACCGAATTTAGGCAATGGCCGACCCCTATCCTGCTGAATATGGAAAAAAAGGATAATTGTTGAAGAGTTACATGATGAGTGTAATGTCCTGAAAACAACTATTTTCTGTTCTACTGCTGCAAATTCATATAATGATACTACATATCTTTATTTTTGTAAATAGAAAGCAACATTCTGGAAAAGGCATTGGTTGTCCAACCCTATGAATAAGATCATATATTGAATTGGATTACAAAATGTCCACACATAAAAGAACATAATGGTTTGAATTGTTTTAAAATTGCAAATTCAGTTGCAGTTGTAGTTATTGCGATTGTAGGTATTGCAGTGGATATGTAATAGGGACTCTCGCTTCAAAAATTTCAAATTTTAATCTTGCCAATCACTAACAACAACAAAAATTCAATCTATTCACTACTCAATATGCATGATCATGAGACACTAGAGAGGTGTCAAGAGCTTGATATGCGATTGAGAGTTAAAGACAAGAAACATCAAGTTGTGATGATTAATGTGATTTTGAATAACAACATAATTGCAAGGTTATGAAGTTGCGAAACCTTGCATGTGAATCGGATGTTACTCAAGCAAGCAGGGAAACGGGAAACATATTGCGTATCACATTGCTTATCAAGACACGAAATCTCTCGTCTATCAGTAGTTCTTTCATTCTAATGCTAAGTTGCTAACTCATTCATCAATCAACATATACATGTTTCTCAAAAACTGCATTCCATTCCAGCTGTATCACCATCAATTTCCCGAAGATTTATATATATATATATATGCCATAAACGAAAATGAAATGCAACTCAGCTAATGATCCATTGACAACATATTATTACGTATCAAACGAGTTTCATAACATATAACTATTAATTGCATTTAATTTCTCTTTGAATAACGAAAAGAATGAATTGAAAAAAGGTGGAAGAAAAGTGAAGAATCGTACCGTAGCCATGGATGAGACTCGCAAGAGCTTTGTAGGGAAAAAAAGAAAAATGAGAAGGATGCGAGAATGAGTTGAAGAGGAACACGAGAAGAGAAACACTATGTTCGAGACAAAGAAATGGAAGTATTTGAGGGGAGATCGGTTAGGACAGAGGGGGATACGATTACGATAGAAAAGAAAGGAAGTTAATAACTCGCTGTCGTTTGCTTTGTTGGAGGGACTCGCCGCACGCGTTCCTCTTTGTCTCACTCGTTTTTCTGTTTCCGCTTTAACCATAAAACCAGAAAAACAGTCCCTGTCGTTTAGTGCGTGGCACTGCTCCTTCCTTTTGAATCTTAGGCTTCTAGCTTTCTTTTCTGTTTCAAGAGAAATATCGGAAACAAGCCTTTAACAATATTTGTTTCTGTTTTCGATGTGTTAAACACCGATTAACAACACAAAATTAAAGAAAAAGATCAATTAATCATTCGGAATTCCGAACTGTGTAACTATCGAGTAGTTATTTATCTTTCGCCTTGTCAATGAAAAATGCTAAATATATACGACAATGACTAAGCGTCGTCCCACAAGATGTAATTAGATATGTGGATTAGATAATACTATAATATCCTTTTATAAATTATATTTATATTCAAATCATTCACCTATAAATCATTTGGTAGAATTTATAGATAATGAAAGTTATTGAATTAAAAGTAAATAATCCCTTGCTTTCTTATGGAGTGTTTAACGAATTAGAAGAATTAGATAACTAGATGCAATATGACTCGAATTTTAATAAATATTATTTGGTAACTATCTAAATATTTTAAATTTAATTTTTATTTAAATCAATTTGAGCTTAAAATCAGTTCTAGAAAAAACTAAATTTAAAAATTTTATTTCATTCCAAAAAAAAAATTTATTTTATTTTTTCCCACTACTTGCTTCTTACTATGCACCAATTCTTTTTTTTTTTCATTGATTTTATCAACCGTTTGCCACCATTGGTTGCTATAGTCTACTGTCATTTGCTATCACTAGCCACTACCATTTACTGTCACTGTCCATCACCGCTATATGCCACTATCCGCCTATTGAAACATAATGTTAGCTTTTCTATATTAATAATGACTTTTCTTTATCCTATTGAAATACAAGTTAAGATTGTGCTAATATATTGTATCTTGTTAGAGGAGAAAACAACCCAAATTGGCTTTCTAATGACGTGGTCGAGAAGAAAGAGATATAGAAGAAGAAGAAAGATACATATATTAAAACTAATTTTTAAGTTGTCAAACTAAAAAATGATTAATAAAAAATATTAGTTATATTTTGTACTATATTAACTTAATTTTTTAAGTTACCAAATACTCCCTTACTTTTTTTTCAAAAAAACCCTGACTTTAAAAGCTCCTTATCTATTTCACCTATAGTTTTAGGTGAAAATAGGTCAAGCGGCTTGTATTTATCCTAGCATGGCTTGGTTGTGCCTATTTAATAATAGAATCTCTTTAATTCATAAGCTAGACCTAGACTCATTGCAAGGCTTGTGAAGCTTGCTAAGCTGAGCTATATATATATATATGTGTGTGTGTATGTATGTGTGTGTAAAATTATAAAATATTAAAGTAGAGACTCAAATACAAGACTCTTATATGAGTGATTAACCATTTTACCACTAAATCGTAACATCTTGTTAGGAATATAGAGTATTCAAATCTCACGTTACTTAAATTAAGAACTTTTAATTTACTCTTAAAATAATTATAAATATTCATGTGTCACTTTTAGGCTCTTTTTAAAAGAGTAAGAGGTCTAATAATCCTAAGTTTACCTAGGTGTATCTTTGGTCATCTTTTATCATAGTAGAGTTGTTAACCTCACCATTAATAACCAAATAATATCTCAACATCATTTTGAATTGGAAAAAGATTAATAACTTAACTGATCAAATTGTGTGCATAGGTATGGGTCAAAACTAGCTCAATGTGTAAAATATTTTAAATTATAGGTTTTGTAGATAGGATTTAAGTTAGGCTTTTGAATAGACTACACTTACTAAGCCTATAGTAGGCCCCAAATCAGGCTTAGGCTGAGGGATTGAACATAGGCCTGACTTGTTAAGGGTGAATCTAGCTTGTTTGCATGCTTATCTCCCTTTATTTCTAGTTATTAGACTACCCTCTCTCTGATCTACTCTCCGGGGGCTTCTAGGACTTCTCCACACATTCTAAACAACCTAAAACGAGATTTTACTATCTTTTCCAAATAGACACATCTCAATCTTCTCTCTAATGCACTTGTTCTTGATCCTATCATGTCTAGTTTGTCCACTCATCAAATGCAAAACACTCATTTCTATAACATTAAGTTAACTTTTTTGTTGACTTTTTTTCATCCAATATTCAATTTCATAAAACATCATTAGTCTTTAACTATATGATAGAATTTTCTCTTAAGCTTTAGTAGTATTTTATTTTATTATGTTTTATATCTCTTTCTATTTCCCCATCATTTCTATTTCCCCAATTCTCACTTTTGAGTTAGAATTTGTGCACCTCTTGTTAATCTTACATTCTAATACTCTATCTTCTACTTTTATGAAAATTATGTGCTTACAAAATTGTATTTATAGCTCTAATTTTTCATTTACTTATTCTCTTGGCTCTCTATGACTATATCATATGTAAAAAGCATATATCATAATACCAGATCTTGACTATAAAAAAATGCAATTAGTTTGCATCTTCTATATAATCATATTTTCGTTTATTTTATTTTATTTTATTTTATTTTCCATAGCCTTAATGCTATTGGTAATTAACGAGGCCAAATGATTTAGTCGTCAATTATCTACCTAAAAAATTCCAGTCTCAAATTTTCAAACAATAAATAAATTTGAATAAAACTTTATTCTTATAATTTTTACACATTTAAGTTTTGGATTTTATAATTTACCTTTTTAAGTATTAATATTTTAATATATTCATTCACTTAGATTTTAATATCTTTGATTTCAATATCTTAATAAGTATGTCTACGTAAATTTATCATTTATAAAAATATAAGGATACACCCTCAATATATATATATATATATATATATATATATATATATAAAAGAACTAAAATTTTAATGAATTGAAAATATATAAATCAATATCTTAAAAATGAGGATTAAAACCTAAACAAATACAAATACTAAAAATTGATATGAAAATAAATTATGAGGATTAAAAGCGCTTTTGGATTAGATTTTTTTTTAGCAAAAAAATCGCTTTTGTTGCTAAAAAAATCATTTTTGATACATTTAGATAAATTTTGATTTTGAAAAATAATTAAAATCTCAAAAAAAAATAATTTTCAACTTTTTCGTAAAAATTAAAAAAATAATTTATAAAAGAATTTATTTTCAATTTTTTTAATTATATAAAAAAATTTAATTTTGATAATCATTTTTTTTCAAAGTTATAACAAAAACATCCTAAAATCCAAATAAATATTATGAAAATAAAAAAGAAAAACAATCAAATTAGTGAAAATTTTAAACACTAAAATTTTACTTAAACAAAAAATTAATGATACTAAGTAGGAGACATCATCAATATTGTGCCTTTATTTTTGTTCAACAACTTGTGCTGCATGCTCCGAATTCGCATTCATTTTGAGAAATGATCTTTAGGTGCACCAAAAAATGACAAATCACATCATGTTACTTTTTATCAAGGAAAAACATCCATTTTGCTCCTCAAAAAAATTTTTAAGGATAAATTAATCCTTAAAATTTAAAAATTTATAAATAATTTTTTATTATTAAAAAAAATATATTGATTCTTTTATATAAAATTTGTATAAGTTCTTTGACTGTACGAATTTATATGAATTCCATACAAAAAATTAATATGTTTTTTTAAATGATAAGAGATTATTTGTAAATTTTTAAATTTTGATGGATTAATTTATCCCCAAAATTTTTTTCGGAATCAAAGTGAGTATTTTGTCTTTTTATCAATTATCCTATTGTAATTTTCGTAAATTTCAGGAAGTAAATCAATAATTACTGTTGCTCACCATTTTTGTCAGCGCTATTCATACCAAGGATTTCGTTCTAGATATAACAGCTCCGCAGCATGCACATTTCAATGTACTTGTAGTTTGCTTTACTCTTGAACGAGAGGGATCCTGCTCCAAGGAGAGGAGCTTCTCGACGATCTCCGGCGCCGAATCGAGGAGCTGCGGCCCCCACGGAAGCTTATACACGGGCGGACGACAGGGCGGCGGTGCTCGAGATTGGAGAGTATGGAAGGGATCAACGGCTCGATGATCTCCGATTCGTTGAGGCGGTAGAGGAACCGGAGCGTGACGACGAGGATGTACTCGTTCGGGTGGCAGAGGTTGTTGCGGAGGTGCTGGCAGACGAGGATCGTCTCGGGGAGGAGCTTGCCGTGCGAATCGGTCATGTCGATGATCTCCAGGTAGAGCAGGAGAAGCCTCTGGATGGTGTGGTCCTCGGAAAGGAGGACGTAGCAGATGATGGTGAAGAACAGCTGAGGGATCGTCTCGCCGTTGAGGAGGAGCATGATGGCCTTCTTCATCGCCTCGATCTTCGCTGCGACGTCGTTTCCTTCGAGCGCTTCCTTGATCTCGTTCGCCAGCGCCGGCGTGCCCGTGTCGAAGTGTACCAGCAGGCTGCACGACTTCTTCATTTCTTTCACCTCTTTGGATCGCGATTCGGATCTTTAGTCTCTCAGATCAGATCTGAGATTCAGAGGAAAGAACAAATGCGGAATTCAATGATGCTGATGCTACTGCTACTGCAATTCTGCTACAATGGAATGGGAATTTTGGATCACAGAGAGAGAGAGAGAGAGTGGAAGGGGAATAGTGAGGGAGAGAGGAATAGATGCAGATCTGTGTGCGAGTCAGATGTGAGTCTGGGACCATGAGGAAACAAAAAACGCGACTCGGGTCGCGATCACCATCTTTACGGGCCTTTTAAGGTGAAAGTTGGATTCTTGGAGTGGAGGCCTTATTGGGCCCAGCATTCGTTATTGACCAAAAGAAAATGTGTCCATCCATAGTTGACGAAAAACCATACGTGTCTCTGTCTATCCACCGTGATTGGGCATCAATTGACTCCATTAAAGGCCCAAATACTTAGCGTGGCCCGGCTTAAACAAACTGCTTGTATTTTGTCTCCCTCTTTCAACTATAACTAGATCGGACGGGTGACTATATTTCTATTTTTCTATAAAAAATTAACCATTATTAAATTTAATTATTTGTTAATTATTATCATTAAAATTTTTAATATATTTATTTTTTAAAAAATATATTTCTCCACCTGAATATATCTGTTAAATAATAAATTAATTATTATTAATACATCTAATATATTAGTTATATTTAAATAAATTACAATATGAGACTTGTTAATATTGTTGAAAAACAATTTTAAATAAGGTATTTTTGTTACGATAATCATAAAAAATTAGTATCATAATACCTTAGTCAAGATTAAATCTTTATAATTTAATATAAGATAATCATAATAAATAATTTAATATAAATAAATATATATTTTAATAAAAATTTTGATGGTGTATTTTAATAATAATTTAATAAAATATTTTTATAAAACTCATAAATAATTATCATTAATTTTTTAATATATATGTATTTTTCAAAAATAAATCTGTCCACATGGATTACATTCTTTAAAAAATAAGTTGTTTATTTGTTAGTACATTTAATATATTAATTATGTTTAAATTATAAGTTGCACTAATATATATAAGAGTCTAATTAGTATGCATTGATAGTGTAAAACAATTTTATACTATCAACTAATATAAATAAAAAAAAAATTGAGAACTGTTTTATACTGTCTACTATTTCTATTGGCTGACAGTATAAAGTTATTTTACACTATCAATATATTTAAATTAAATTCTATATATAAATAACTTCAAAATATATAAAACATGAGACTTGTTAAACTAATTAGTACCTAATATTATGAAAAAGCTATTTTTAAGATCTTATTGTTACAACAATGCTAAAAAATTAGTTTTATAGTAACGAAATATTTTAGTCAACATTAAAGTTTTATAATATTAATTTAATATAACAATAAGGATTTAATTTTAACATATTATCTACACTAAAACAAAATTAATATATTGTCAATATAAATAATTTTTTATAGTCATTTAATCATACATATTGTAGCATATAATAATATTATTTCAATTTTTAATTATTAATATATTATCTAGATAGGAGACAAATAGAATAATGATATATTATTTAGGTAAATAAAAATCACATAGAGTAAATATTAATTTGGTGAAAAAAAATTAAAATAATACTTAATTTGAGTACAATTAAATTGAAAAATTATCCATAATCATAAATTAGTTCCAAAAATAAGGAAATTAATTTTTTGTTTAAAATAAGATGTGAAGTTTGTTAAGATGTTGATGTTATTATTCTCCATATATAACTACTATCATTTGTTTTACACTTTGCCTAAATTAATTACAAATATTATTATAATTTATTTAAACATAATAATTGATATATTAGATGCCATAAAAAAAAGAAATAGAAAAGATAAGAATAGATGTGTTTAAACAAACCAAAATACACAACTTTAACACACACATTAATATTTAACTCTTTCACAGTTAAAAAAAAAAAAAAAACCCCACAAACCAACCTTATTAAAAAAAGGCCTAACTCCTAGTACGGATGCCACTATATTCTCTTGCATATCAAAAACCAAACTTCCAAATTTGAGAGCCTAGGGAACAAAACCAAGGGCACAGCTGTGAGCGTAGAACAAAGGAATCAAAAGCTAGAATGAGAAAAAACAACTTTTACCTTCCACCAAAAGAAAAATGAAGAGCTTGTAGCTCACGCCAAAAGAAACTGCACAAAAAGAAAACATCTTGACCACGAATAATTTAGCAAAGTCGGTGCTAAATGGAAGCTAAAAATCATCTCGATAAGATAAAGGTTTGGCAAAGTGAGTGTTGGATAGTGGGTGTGCGCACATCAAATCTTATTAATTAGATTAGATTAGAAGAGAGAAGTTCTCAAATATATTACCGATGACCATCCAGCAAAAGAAGAAATTGAGAACCCATATTTTTTGTTTTGAGTATGTGGGTAGAGATGGTAAAACAAATTAAATCCATATTTTTTGGTAGGGTGGATTAATGTAACACCCTCTCAAGTATAGTACTATGCTTAAGTCATAGCACCACACTCAAAAGTTGTTACTGTTACCTGAATGGATCTTATTTGATGGCAACCTCTAGCTGTCCCTAATTTTTCTTGAACTATCTGATCAACTGAGATTTAGGTTTCTACGTTTTCATTATGCGATTCTGCTTCGTTTAAAACCTTATTCTACTAATTCTATTGATATTGGGATCTAAATGTCATTTTCTAAAAAATTTACGGGCAAGGTTGTGAATAATAAAAGTTTGCCCAAGAACATTTTTATCATTTCCTATTACGTTATACGGCGATATTACACACTACCTCCCTTAAAAGAATTTTGCCCTCAAAATTCCTTTTTCCGTAGTAAGCCAGCTGAATGCTGTAAATCTCTGTATATACCGAACTTTCATATTGAGGTGATCAGGCTCAATATGCAGTCAAGTGCGATAGAGAAACTACAACACACAACAAGGCTGCCATGCACAACCATCTATGTCCTTTTCATGTAAAGGCCTAAAGCACAACCTTTCTAACCTTTCAGAGTATGCCTCCTTGGAAGCATAATCAACCCATCCCAAGTCCGGTTAAGACGAACTGTTCTGATACCATTAATATAACACCCTCCCAAGTACAATACTATGTTTAAGTCATAGCACTACACTCAGAAATTGTTACTGTTACCTGAATAGACCTTATCTAATAGCAACATCTGGCTTTCCCCAATATTTCTTTAGCCAAGATTTAGGTTTTTATGTTTTCGCAATGCAATTTTGCTTCATTTAAAACCTTATTCTACTAATCCTGTTGATATAGGGACTTAAATGTCATTTTTTAAAATATTCAGGAGCAAGGTTGTAAATAACAAAAGTTTGTCCAAGGACGTTTTTATTATTTCCTATTACGTTATATGGGGATATTATAATTAATATTTTCAATCCATAAAAAAAATTTGACCCGCATAATCCATCCTGCATAACCCATGGGTTAAGATGGGGACGGGGTGGATTTGGCTTGCGGATCACTTCTTCTTCTTTTCTTTTTTTTTTTTTTCCTTCTGTTTTCATTTTTTATCCACAAAATACACTCATTTTTTTTTTTTGTTCACTTTCATTATCATAGGTCAATTAATTTTTATTTATTTTCTTTTTTGTTATAAATAGAGATGATGATAATGATGTAGATGATCGTGGTTCTAGTAGTGTAAGAGTAGGAACATCTATATCTAAAAGAGCTTCAATGTTGTCAATTTGGAAGATATTGGTGAGAATGATGCTTATTGATTAGTTATTGACTTTGTTGGTGTTTAAATGTTTATGTAATATTGGTGGATTCTATTTTTTTTTTTGAGACTATGTTGTTGATTATATTTATGTTATGTGGACTATATTATTAATTATGAATTTATACTTTGTTGTGGACATAGTTAATTTTTGGAGCATAAATTTTTTAATGTATTTCAATTTAAATATTGGTTAGTGAGTTTTTCTATTGTAATTATTTTGGTTTGAAGATGTGATTTTTATTAAGATTATTGCAGTAGCTGGATATGTATTATATTTATAAGCAATTTGATATTGAATTGTTAAATAATATCTTTTGATGACATATTGTTTTAATTTGGTATTAAATTGGGTAATTAGGAATTTTTTTAAAATTTGTATAAATGTTATTTTGTTGTATTTAATTAAAAACTTATTTATGTGTTTTTTTAAAAAATCTAGATAGATTCATTCATATAAAAAAAAATTTCTTTATTCTTTATTTTTTTGGCTGCCAACTCGCAGAAAAGCTAGGCAAGTTGACATATTAAACACAAGTTATTATAGCAGGTTGACTCGCTTTGTCTCACTTAAGGCTTGACCTGCGGCGTGACTAGATAGGATGAGTTGGCCTATTTGCCATCTCTACCTGCAGGTCCTTTGATGGAAAAAAAAACACAAAAAATGCAAAATATAATAAAAACCAAATAATAATATAACCATAAATAAACTTAAATATATTTTTAGTCTTTATAAAATTACCAAATTTTGGTTTGAATTTTTACAAAATTATTTTTTTGGTCTTAATCCAAATATTTTAAAAAATTTTGATTTTAGTCTCTATTTTTTTTTGTTTTAATTCAAATATTTCAAAAAATTTTAGTTTTAGTCCCTCCTTGAATATGGAAAGAGTAACATAATTATTCGTCATCTATGTTATTACTTAACGAAGGTAGACTAATCATAATGGTTAAAATCAAAACCTTTTGAAATATTTGGATCAAAATAAAAAAAAATTTCTTAAAAATTAAAACTAAAATTTACTAATTTTATAGGGACTAAAAATATATTTAAGCCTAAAAAATAATTATCGCGCTAATGGTAGTTGAAATTGGTAAAGATATGCCGATAGAATGAGTTTTTCTTAATTAAAAAAAAAAAACCAGAATGGGACTGTGATTAAAATAATGCAGCATTTTATTTTTCCCCCCTATTTTTACTCATAGTTATAAAAATGTCTCACTTTTTTTTTTTCCCCAAAAAACATTTATAACAAAAGGAAAAGGAAATCAAATACCCTCAAAATGTTCATTTTCATATTTAATTTTTCATAACCGCTCCAACTACAAGGTCTGTTAATCCCTATGTGAGGTTGATGCTCCTGTTCGAATCCCCTCTCCATAGTTGTGCACTAGTGGATGAACAAGTGCAAAGTGTCAGCACTTGAATGGCAACATTAATTTTTTCGTGATTCGGACACGGCCGTCTATTACTATGGTATGGGGCGCGTAGCAATTATATCCATCGATAATTGACACAGTGGATGTTGGTGGCCATTAATGAGACATACAAATTCAACCAAAGTTTGCTCGCATATTTACTTCCAATATCACAAGAAAGCGCAACGGATACTTGTCACCGCCCTCAACCATGCTTGTTTCAGTAAATCACCTTCAAAACGGTTAGCGTGGGGACATGCTCATTTAAGGCCTCAACTATTACAAATTGAGATATCAAGCTAACTGCACAACTCTTAGCTCCACAACTACTCTCTCCTACCGTGAGTATGGAAAATATTTGGTGTATTTATTTTTTGACTCACATTCCATTCATCATTAGATAGGGTGTAGATCTCATTTGAATAGAACTTATATCTCATCTAATAATGGATGGAGTGTGAATCAGTATAATATTCCATGAGAAATGAATACACATATCATTATTCTGTGAGTATTAATAGTACTGATAATGTAATCTAACACTGGATCAAGACGGTGCAGGAGCAAATTCTAAGCATAGAGAAAAGGCACAAAGAACTATAGGGATTATTATTTGTATTTCTCTAAAAGGTATTTATTAAAAGAGTAAAGAGAGAGAGAGAGAAAAAGAGGGGGAATAGGTAATCAAACTTAAGTACATGCCTTCTTTTTTTTTCCTCTTATCAGACTTCTTTGGCAATGATTGGATAGTTTATGATAGAGAAATGAGACTCAATGTGATGAAATAAGATTGAATAGAATGGAATATAATATGATAGAATAAAAAATGGAATGAAGAAAAATTTCTATCTCATTACATGAAAAGATGATGTAAAGAAATGAAATGATTAAAATTTTTCAATTATTTGTTCTTAATTCATTCCATCAGATTCCATCTCATTCTGCCTGAATTTAATGAGAAGAAAAATAAAAGTACTCTATGATATAGAATGAAATAACCAGTTTCATACAATACCATTTTCTTTTATCTTAATTTATAAGATTCAAACGTTAAAATTTAATATGTTTGAGTGTATACCGTCACCCTTCATCAACCTAAGTATGGCCTAAATAAGTAATCTTTGTTATCAAAACCCTTTTTATTATAGCTCAGTCCTTTTCTTCACTATTGGTAGGTGCCGTATATTTAATAAAATTTCATAGTATAGTATAGTATCGATACATTCATTATACGTATCTCAAAGTTATGTATATATAAGCCTCATACACGACATCTAAATCAACTTGCCAACTACTTTGAAAACAATCAAGGTAGCCATTTGAAAATGGCTTCTTCCGTGGCACCCTTCTCTTCTAAAACCATCCTAATAATCATCATCTGCATGCTCTCCTCAGTTCTGTCAACTGCTTCTGCAACGAGACCCTTCAAGAAGATCTATGCCTTTGGTGACTCATTCACAGACACTGGCAACACCAAGAATGCAAATGGTCCAAGTGGTTTTGGCCATGTATCAAACTCTCCATATGGCAGCACCTTCTTCAACCATTCCACCAACAGATACTCTGATGGAAGGCTTGTGATAGACTTTGTAGCTGAAGCACTTTCATTGCCATACTTGCCCCCTTACAAGCACTACAAGGGCAATGACACTTTTGGGGTGAACTTTGCTGTTGCTGGTTCCACAGCAATAAACCATGAGTTCTTTGTGAGGAACAACCTTTCCCTTGATGTGACCCCTCAGTCCATACAAACACAGCTTCTGTGGTTTAACAGGTACCTAGACAGCCAAGGATGTCAAGGAGTGGGATCAGAGTGCAAGGATTTTAATGAGACTCTATTTTGGTTTGGTGAGATTGGAGTCAATGACTACGCCTACACTGTTGGATCTCCAATCCCAGATGACACCATAAGGAAGCTCGCCATTAGCAGTTCCACAGGAGTTTTACAGGTAATAATTTGCCCTGCTGGTCTTCGTCTTTTATACCAGGCGAAAGATTTTTTATTTTTATTATTTTTCATTTTTTTAAACATAGTGTTTAGACATGTAGATAAGCTTGTAGATGACAATTTAGATAAGTGTAGATTTTAGTTATGTAAGTATTAAACGCGATATTAACCAAAAATAGACCCATACATTGATAGTGAAGACAAAATAAAGATTCAATTTTTGAATAATTGAAATTCATACATATTTAAATTGTGATTTATGTATGTTGATCGGTATGTATAAACAAATAATAATATTGCTGTACTAACCTTCCTTGAATGTGTATTATAGACATTATAACCATATAACCCAAAACGCTGAATTTATGATAATCCGTGGCATAAATTAGACCTAGTTTTCAACCAAGTTTTATTTGGTTCTGTCTAACACAAACTTCATTTTTTATCTGAAATTGGAGATCGGTTATGTAAAAGTTTGCAAGAGCATGTTACTTATTTTCTTTGTCATCTAATCCAATCCCTGAGTGAATCTATGAACAGCAATCAGTTAACAAGAATATGAACCAATCGTTTCATCCACTGACTGTTTATTATATGTTTCGCAGACTTTGCTTCAGAAGGGTGCCAAGTATCTTGTTGTGCAGGGTTTGCCACTTACCGGCTGCTTGCCATTGGCCATGTATCTGGCTTCTCCAGATGACAGGGATGACATTGGATGTGTGAAAAGTGTCAATGACCAAAGCTACAACCACAACCTCATCCTGCAAGGCAAAATACAAGAGTTCAGGAAACAGTACCCTCAAGCTGTCATAGTTTATGCTGATTACTGGAATGCATACCGCACAGTAATGAAGAATCCAAGCAAATATGGATTCACAGAAGTGTTCAAAGCGTGCTGTGGATCAGGAGAACCACCTTACAACTTCAGTGTGTTTGCCACATGTGGCACACCAAATGCAACTGCCTGCACAAGCCCTTCTCACTACATTAATTGGGATGGCGTTCACTTAACTGAGGCCATGTATAAGGTTGTTTCTGAAATGTATCTGCAAGGAAACTTCACCCAACCTCCATTCAATTTTTTGCTGGAAAAAAAAGAGAGGCAGGGGTGAATGGTTCACCCAAGAATAGTGTTTGGTATTTGTTAGTCCTTGTGGCCTTGCAATGTCTGCTATAATGTAACTATAAAGTGAGGGAATCAGGGTATATCCATTTTTGCTTGAACTTATGTCCGCTGCAGGAGTATTGTATTTGTATAATTTTCCAAGGCTATCTTGAACTGGATTTCAATTTAGTGCAGAGATTCTCAGAAAGTTACAATTTCAATTGATCCTAGTTAAGAAAAATCCAAAACATATATGTCGGTAGACCTCTTGAAACCAAACAAAGGAAATAACCGATGAAGGAATCTTGAATACCACATGAAATTCATGCCATAATTCTTGCTACCTGAATTTCAGTTTAATTCATTCCAAGTCAGCTTGATGCTTTCAAAACAAGATCTATAGTAATTAGTGCATGCTTGTGGACAAATGACAATTATGCGTCTCTCCTTCCAGCCTACTCACCCACCGCTATTTTTGGAAGTTTTGAAGAGGACAACAAATGAGCACCGCAAACAGAAACTCGTAATAAAAAAAAAAAACTGGAGAGCTTTTAATGCTTGCCGAAGTCGGTTACCATAATGGAAAAAAGTGAGTACAGTTTGTCAAGTGTTAAGACATAGACTTAATAAAGTGATGAAGAGTTTGCTGCACTAATAATAATTCAAATTCCGCACTTCAATACTGCTACAACTACTGATATCTGATAAAGCTTATTATGAGGAGTTTGCAGATATTGGATGTGTTTTTAAACAAGCAACAATAAGTAACAGCTGAAGCATCACAACCACCAATCCTGGAATGGCAAGGGGCGGGTACAACCATCCCATAAATTACCACTTTACCAGATGTATAACTGCTTTGTTATCGGTTAACTAATCGTCCTACTTGTGTCCAGTTTAATGAGGATTTCTCCCTCCTCTCCAAAACTATGCAAGGAAGGGTTAATGCAAATGCAATTTCTATTTAAAGCAAGAGGTCACCTAATTTCCTAATTCCTAGTGGTGTATTGATGAACAGTTAAACACAATATCAGATATATTTCATGCAAGAAAGGCTAAGGATTGAGAACTTTACAAATAAAAAATCAAGGAGAAAAAATGACCAGATTCTATACATTGCCGGTTGGCATTTTTCCTCACTTAACATATTCTTCAATTAAATTAAGTACTCATAATACGTCAAGAAAAGAGCGTCTGGGATATATTCAGGCAGGTTATTTACAAAGAGATAGAGGCGCAATATATCTTCTCTGTGTATGGTTTGCATGTCAATCACATCGCTACCGCATGTTAGAACCCACAAATCCCCTGACTTAACTCTCTTTAAACTTCCCCGGCAAAAGGGACAAGACTGTGACCTTGTGTTCCTGTAACAAAAAGTGATGAAAAGATGTGTTAACTTTCACGAATAACTCCATGCTTCCATTCTCATATTAACAGTGACAAATGACGTAATGATTACCAGTCATTATAGCAATTTATACACATGGCATGGCAGCAATTAGGCAAAACCATCTTGGTGCAAGACTCTAGGCAGATGCCGCACTCATTTTCTCTCTCCAAGTCCAATTCAGAAGGCTTCCCCTCATCTTCAGCACTACTATTGATGCTTACCATCTGGATGCTGCGACCTTTATCTTGAGTAATGTCAGCATCTACTAAATCACCCTGAAGGTGCTGCAGAGAAGGTAATATAACACCTGCGGTTATAGATTAACGAATGCAGGCTAGTTAATTGCAAAAACCGGAGAATAATATTGAATGGACTTACTCCATCATAGATAAAAAGAAAATAAAAAAATGCAATCTTTGGATCAATATAATATTTGTGGAATAAAAATTATTAGAAAAAAATTGATGATATCAACCAGTGGGAATAAAGCAAAATGCAATAATATGAATAGATAAGAGGAAGAAATGTATTTAGTACTTAGTACTTACTGTAGAACTCCTTTATGGTTGCTTTCCTGCCACAAGAATAGATATTGGGCAGCCCATTAGTCGGAACCTAAGAGAGAGAGATATCAATAACAATATTGAAATTGACGAAAGAAGTCTGTAATTCTTTGTAGAAAAGAGAAAGGGGCAAAGACACTAACCTTGTACACAATTACATGAAAAAGATCCAAATGACTTGAAAGTGGACGTGGACGTGGACACGCGCAATCTATCCATCGAAATAAACGCAGAAAAATGGGTGCCAATTTATTGTAAACTAGCTTCATTTGAAGGCAAGCCTTGCCCTTGCCCTTTGGAATAGAAGCTGCCCTGCATACAGTTTCAAATTCAATTCAAGTTATTATATCTGAAACAAATCATTTTCAACTTTATAAGAACTCACATTCAAATGTTTTATGGAATGTCAATTACATTATTTACAAATGCTCCCCAAGTGTTAAATCATCCAAAGCAGGAAAATACTCAAGTGATAGAGAGACAGAGAGACAGAGAGAGAGAGGACTCACAGGACATTGGCATGTTGAATGTCAGCCTCAAGTGCCTTGAGGGAGTCTTGGAAAGAGGGTGCTGCATCAAGCATTTGGTAATGGTGGCTCAACATGTTCTCTAACTTGGGATTATGATCCTTCCTTGCAATGAAACACTAAGCAGAGATGATGAGAGAAAAGGAGGAAGAAAGCTAGAGAATAAATGGGGTTGCAAAAAACACAACGACGCCTTGAGAATTTTTTAAGGGTGTTGAGTGTTGACCGGGCAGGGGTGGAGAAAGGTCTATTGAGTCTTCAAGACGCTCAAGTGGCCAACTGTTGACCAGCTCTGCCTTTCCAAAACCAAGTCTCCATCGAACACCACACTAGCTATCATTGATTAATAATGCAATGGGATCAACAAGAAGATTTATTTTGAAAGTTTACTTTTTCTTTTTGAATTACCTTATAGTAGTCTAAGCTTGCATAATCTACAGCCCCTTTCTTTGGTCTTCGATATCTATCTTTGACTGAGTTCACTGCTTTCGGTTCGTGAGTCGAGCTGTTATTGTGATCAGTTTTTCACTTGGTTGATGCTCCCAATTAGTAACTTCTTTTTTGACTCAGTCATACACATGAATTTTGTATACGATTTATTCTTGGACATCAAGATCAGGTTGGAAAGATAAAATGAAAAATAAAAATAAACATTTATGAGTGTTTTAAACTTTGAATTTGACTTAATTTTGATACACTATTAGTATAAAAATTTTTTACATACACATTCAACTATACATTGTTATATTAGTAAAAATATTTGATTCAACCACCTATTATATTAAAAATTTTATAAATAGAATCATGTAATTGGATAAACAGTATAAAACTCTTTTACATTGATTATATATCAAAATTAATCATAAGTGTTTTAAACACTTTTGGTTTTTGGGATGGAAATAGAATAAGAGAGATAAAAAAATATTATTTGTACTAGAGGTATTCAAGACCCAACCCAGCAGGACAATCCGTCTCAGCTTGAAGTTTTTTGGGCTGGATTTGGGTTATGAAACTTGACCTAATGCACTTTTGGCCCAGGTTCGAGTCATTTTTCAGATTGGCCTGACCCAGCCTAAAGTCAAATACTTTTTTAAAAGTAATATTTTCTTTTTTAAAAAAGTTAATGTTAAATTAGAAAATTTTTATATTTTAATTAATATATTTTACATAGCTTGATATTATTTTTGTATTGATATAATTTGATTTGAAATTTATATTATAAAATATTGTTTAATTTTTGTTTTTTACTTTCAAAATTTCATGACTTTAATATACAAAAGGTCTAAATCTTTATATGTTCTCTAAGTGCCAAGTTAACTCGATTTGACTCTATCATTAGTCCAGTTATCATCGAATCAAATTTGGGTTCAAAGAAATGAGTCGATCAAAAAATTGAGTTAGGTTTAACCCAACGTGTCATTTATACGTTTTTAATTTGTATTTATTTTCTAGATTCATTATAGACACATAATGAACAAGAAAAATATAAAATGGTGGATTCACCACTTTGTTTTTTTTTTCCAAGTACCCACCAACTTCTATCTTTTTTTTTTTTTTTCATTATATGTCTATAAAAAATTTAAGGTGAATGGATAACGCCCCAGTGCAAGGTAGGAAAAGCCTCCGAATTTAGAGAGCATTTATAGAGAAATTTACATTTACTTCACCTTAAGAAGACAAGTTGAGGGCTCAAACTTATAACTTGTCTGATGTGAAATCATTTCTTGCTCCACTTAGCCGACTCTTTGGAGTTGCGTTTATAATGAGTTTAGAGAATGAATAAAATAAGAAAATTAAATCATATACAAAGAAGAAAAATAAAATTACAAGCCCTCTTTGTTTAGTACCCTACCAGAGGGGTGAACTTGGGACTCCATCATAAAGTCAGAGTTTGCAATCGCAGTTGAGTGGTGCCAGATAAGGTGTGAGACCATGCAAAAAATTCTGATACAAGTAGGCAAAAAAAAAAAAAAAAGATTATAAATTGAAAAAATAAACATACGTAAAGTATTTCTTAATGGATGCTTTTATAGAAGGTATAACCTCAGAAATCTTAGGTCATTAGCAGCTGAGCTTGAACCCCAAAAAAATATCGGTTCAATGTTTGTGTAAACCAGTTCTGATATATCTTGTTTTTCTTGGTATAATATATAGTACTATGTCTGTTTATTGGTGCAAGAGAACATCAAACTTGTATGCATGTAAAATGTTATGTACATAACCGATATTAACATGGCTAACAGAAAATATGCTAAGCAATATAATTTAATTTTGATGCACTGACTTATCGTATACAATTTTTCTATGCTATACTGCCTACAAAATATCGTTGAGCTCCCACAGTGCCCCCACTATGGTTCCTTCCGCCACCGCCACTGCCTCCGCTATCCACAAAGACTCCGCCTGAACTCAACGAGTCGAGAAGGACAGCAGAAGTGGAATCGTTCCCAAAGCGCTTCTCTCAGTTCATCCCTTTCTTATCTAGTTATTAGAACTCATACTTTAATTTCAACTTTCCTGATCTACTACAACAAAAAATAAGAAAGAAAAAAGAACGTCACTTGATTCAATTTTGAATTAAAGAAATGTTGGTCCTATGGAGCTAAGGAGGGTTCTGGGGCAGATGGCACTGTCATTTTTGTTGGTCATTTTAGCATTCCTGCTGGCTTGCATGCTGTTGAGGCCGCACTTTCCAATTTGCAGGTCTGATAGTTTATGTTTATCCCTGAGCTCACACTATGCTTCTGTTGTTGTTATGATGGGTCTTAAATCTTAATGCATGTGTGAATGTTAATTGTAGGTTAATTTTGTCCCGAATGTAAGGCCGTGGTTCTTCCAATGGTGAAACTCTGCAGCGGTGGCTAGGAAAACAGAAATTTGAAGTGATGATGCATGGTGGTCTCTAGAGAAAATAATTATATGGTTATAGATACCTTTTTTAGTATTTAAAATAAAAAATAATATTATTTACGGATATCTCCTATTTCGACTTTTTTTACCAAAATATCCTATTTGTGAGATAGTGATGAATTCGATCAAACATAGATCGAATTTATAACTGATCAAATTTTTCCAAAATATAAAAAATTCGATTTAAGGTGGGTAGAATTTAACACGAGTGGCCTTGAATCGAATTTAATACTTTTTTGGTGAATAGTATTGAATTCTATCCACTCTGAATCGAATTCAACAATATTTTGATAAATAGTATTAAATTCTACTCACCCTCGATCGAATTCAATAATGTACCTTCATTCTGAATATTTTCATTTTGTATGGGATTGGCCATAATAAAAGTTGGATAATGCATTGGCTGTGACACAGAAATAATTGATGGATTAGGGATAGATCCACCTAAGCTAAAATGCAAGTCCTCCAAAATAACATACAACTCAATGATATGAATCTCTTCAAATTGGGCATGAAAATTAAACATAAGTCCAATATCATTATTATTATTTAGTTACCAACTTCTATAATGAAGCACACCTTATCCAATAGCCATAGAAATCCGATAAAAAACCTGTATGATTTGCTTGTTCCCCACCTTCGCTAACATCCGCAGAATGATATTTTGTAGCTCTAAAAGACTTATAATTAGACGCACAGCTATAAATTGAGGATTTTGGCTGCAAAATGTTACACCTTCTTCTATATTTATAATTTCACCACTATAATGCATAAGTATATAACTCTTAGCCATTTTCTCACACCTATTTTTTTTTATTCTCTAAATAATTTTTTTTTTTTTGTAAAACTTCTCACAAAATACTTTGAATTCTCTCCCAAAAAATTTAGAAAACTCTCGGTGCTCAATTTCAATTTGCCATAGTGTTTATATAGAAGGGTGGGATTAAGAGCGATTTAGGGTTAGGATTAGGGTTTAGGTCAGTGTTAAATTCGATCCAGGGTGAGTAAAATTTAATACTGTTCACCAAAACATTGTTGAATTCGATCCAGGGTGGATAGAATTCAATATTATTCACCTAAATAATGTTGAATTCTACCCACTTTAGATCGAATTCTTTGTATTTCGGAAAAATTTGAACAGTTATAAATTCGATTCAGACTCGATTGAATTCATCACTATCTCACAAATAGAATATTTTGGTAAACAAAGTTAAGATATGGGATATCTGTAAATAATTTTTTTTTTATTTTAAATACGTAAAAAAGCCAATTATAAATGGTTAAGTAGTGAGGGGTTTAGATAATTTGTACGAGATATTAGATTTAAACTTTATTATTACTAATATACTAAAAAATATTTAATTAAATAATAATATATTAAAATTAAATTCTAAGAAATATTAAACATTTTAGTCTAAATAATTTAAAGTATATACACGATGAGAGAGTTCATATAATAAAGAGCCAATTTAACTTTCATTAAATTAATCACAAACTTTTGATATTGTGATTTTTTTAGTATATCAATGACAATGAAATTTAAACTTATAATCTCATATATATTATTACTATTCATGTCTATCACCACTAATTTACTCCTAGTAACTTTTTGATACTGTAATTTGGATAAAAAAAATAACACTTTATTTATGCAATAATAAATATTAAGATCTACATTACTTTTTTTTTTTTGGGTTACATTAGAAAAGAGACACAAAGCAAATTAATGAAGAAAAGTGAATATAAATATTTACATGTATTTAATTAACTTACATTAATTTTAAAAAATATCCTTATAGACTCACCTCAACAGATAAACATCTTTCAAAAGTAAACTTTTAGTTAGATGTTATATTCTTTCCTTTTTTTTCTCAATATAATATATAAATTAATAATTTCTCATACTAGTTGGTTATTGTTTCATTAATTAACCAATAATTGTTTTTTTTTGTACTCTGCTTAGATAGGCAGATTATTGTTTTCCAAAAGGAAAGAAAAAAAAAAGAATTTGATTATTTTAAAGTGCTGTAGCATTTAATCAGTAAAATAATAATATAACATAAGTTTATTATATAATTATAATATAATTTAATTTTAATCATTGTTCTAAAAATCGGATCGGATCGATCGGTTGAACTGGGAATCGGCCAAGTATCCAGATCCCGGTTCGGCTACATCTAAAGAATTTTTCCATCCAAAAATTGATATTAAACAGGCTAAACTGGCCAAAAACCGGTAAACCAGCCAAACTAGACCGATTTTATCGGTTGGCCTTTTTTTTTTAAAAAAAGAAGTAAAAAATTATTTTTTTGATTATCAATAGTGAAATTAATTACTTTATTATGATAAAAACGGCCAAAGATATATTTTGATTAGCCAAATTAAAAATTACTATATCTCTTACTCTTTAAAAAAAGAGCTTAGATTTAATAAATATATAAATATATTAAATATAGATATAAAAAAAATGATACATGAATACTATTTATAGATGTTTTAAGAGTGAAAATTTTTTATGCTAAGCAATGTGAAACTTCTTAAATGTTTTATAATAGTTTTAAAAATAAAAAATTTAAAATTTAAGTAATACGGGACTTAATATTTTATTTATATTAGTTATATTAATATGACTTAATATAGTGTTTCTTATTTCTAAAACTATTTTTATCATATTAAAATTTTTTAATAATTTTTATTTATCTCATAATATATTATTAATCATATATATATATATATATATATATATATATATATATATATATATATATATATATATATATATCCTGGTTGAACCTCTAGTTAAATCGATTAAACCATTGAAATAGCTTGTTCAGATCAATGCCCGGTTCAATTTTTAGAAACTTGATTTTAATATAATGTAAGCTTAAAAAGTTTTACATAATAATTTAATTATATATTATTATATTATTAAAAATATTTAATTTTTATAACAATTATTTTAAAAATTATTTATAAATATATAATTAATTGATAATATAAAATATTTTATATTAATAATATATTTAAATTAATTTCATTACAATAATTAATAAAAAAAAGTTAAGTATTTCTTGTGAATAGATATTTTATATCCTAATTATAACTAATTTATTAACAGTTGAAATTATATTCTTTACCATATCACACATTATTGGAGCAGGTAAATTAAATCCAAATTAAAATCTTAAAAAATAACGGACGCTACCCTACGAAGGATTATTTTGCTTCTCGATCCAAGCATTCCAGAATTTATCTTTTTTCTGTTCTTTTTTGCTGTAAGCGTAAAAAGTTTGAACAGAGAGTGAGAGATGAAGAAGCTCACTGCAATTGTTTCCATTTTCGTGATCTTAACACTTCCTTTTCAACAAATCGTCCGTGTTTCTTCGTCGCCTCTCTTACAAGCAAACCAGGTTATGACTCGAACTAAACATTCCAATTGAAATAAAACAACTAGTGTAACGCGTGCAATTTCTTTTCCAATAGTATTTTTCTTTGAGATGAGCATGGGATAGTGTTTCATAGCTTATTTATTAAGGGTCAAAGTTTCATCTTTAATTTGTTTTTTTGTTGGTGAATGAATTAGCAATAAACAAATAGCTCAACTGTGAAGAATTTAAGTTTGGGGATTTCGAAAGTTTAATTTTTAGGGTTCAAGTTCAGTGTTAGATTATGAGTCTTGGTCAATTTAATTAGAATCTTTATGAAATGCTATTCTTGAATTTAATTTGAGCTTGAATTCTGCTGCCAGAATTTACGAAGTTGACACTTGTTTCTTTTTTTTTTTTTTTTTTTCCATCCTTCTTTTGCAATGTTTGCTCCAGGTTTATGAGGAGGAATCTTCTGGTGGAAGGTATTGGAATGGATTCACAATTTACTCAATGTTAATGGCTTACGTTGATATTTAACTTTTGTTCTTTGAATGATACATATAGGTGTCATTCCTTGCTTATAACAGTTGTTGAACTTATTGAATTTGCTTTCAGTAGTCTTCCCCTTTATGCGTGTAACATTTCTCAAAGTTTTCCCCGTTTTTATTGTAGAAATCTCAAACAGGAACGAGAGCATGCTGGTGAAGTGCATTGCTCTAGAGAGAGAAGTAGGGCAGCTTGGAAAGTAATAGAGGAGGTATGAAAACATTCATTTGGAAATCATCATAAATTTATGACTGTGCAGTATTAAGTGGTGTAAATTCTGAATCACATCCATGATTATGGTTTTGTAGTACTTGACACCATTTATAGAAAAAGAAAACTATCAGCTTTCAAGAAAGTGCAGACTTCACCCTGAAAATGATATATTCAGGGATCAGGAGGAGCATAAAATTTTCATAGACAGGCATGAATGGCGGTGTGGGTATTGTAAGAAAAGTTTCCGTGAAGAAAAATTTCTTGACCAGCATTTTGATAACAGACACTCCAATCTTCTGGATCTAGTATGTTGATTCTTATTCCTTTCCTCACTGGGTTTGGTGCATACTTAATGTGTGGTTCAAGCTTTCATCATTAATTTCACCAGTTGTCAGATGAATTAAAATTTTTTGCTTGCACCCATTGCCTCTCCCTCTTTTGTGTATGTAGAGCCTGTATATGCTTATGATTGAGACATTTAAATCAAAAAATTCTCTTGATCACTTTATCTTCTGTTTCTTTTTGGCTTGGATGCTCATATTGAATCAACGGTACAGCATGGCTATTAATGTTTTCCCCTTGTTTTCTTTGTCAAATCTCAATATTATTCTTATTTTTCATTTCTGTTATGTCAAAATATGGTGGTATACTTTTAAGCTTATTAAGTTTATCTATTTTGTTATTATTTATACTCTGATTGGTTGTTTTTAAACACCACCAGACACAGATATGCTGTCTGAGTTTGCAGTGTTCACTTCACTTAGTTTTCCCCCTCTGGGATGGCTGAGGGAAAGAAAAGGGGGGGGGGGGGGGAGGGGGGCTGGCAGGGGCCATGCCCTCCCCCAAACACCTTAAAAGTTTTGTCAAAATTTTTTGCTTAAGATATATAATACATATAATTTTATATTTGGTCTCTTGGGAAAAAAAGTTAAATTAGTCCTTGGCTTCCCCAAGAAAAAATTCCTGGCTCTGTCCCTGTCTCCATGTGGGAATAACAATTTGCAAATCTGAGTATTTCATACCGCATATCATCATTTTGGTAATTTTAAGGAAAACTCATGTTATATCAATAGACTCAATGCATACTTGTTGGAGTTTTTAAGTCTGACTTGCAGTTCTATTGAATTGTAGTATTAATGAGAAAATGTTTTTCCCAGTATAACTTGCAGTTCTATTGAATTGTAGTATTAATGAGAAAATGTTTTTCCCACTATTTGGTGGGTTTATTTAAATACAGAGTCATGGTAAGTGCTTGGCCGATTTATGCGGAGCTTTGCATTGTGATGCTGTGATGAATTCCAAGTCCTCTAGAACCAAGTGTTATCCAGCAGCTGCTGCAAGAAACCGTCACCTATGTGAGGTTGCTTTCATTTTTTTTTATTTGCTTTAACTCATTATTGTAACATAGAATGCTCTATCTAATTCATATCCAGATTTGTCCAGAGTCTTGCAGACAGTTGTTTTCCCGTAAGTGAGGGCCCATCAGCAAGCCGTCTTCATGGTATGCTTGAACTTTTTATAGTTTACTCTTATTATGCCATGATGATGTTTCTTCTCACCCTTTTTTCAAAAAAAGGTTGGTCTTTGTTTATTTGTTTTTTATGGTGCTCTCTTGCTGTGATGGTAGAATTGTTTCTGCACCAATTTTGTGATGCTCACGCCTGCTCAGGGAAACAGAAACCCTTCTCTAGGGGAGGCAAGGTAAGGCCTGATTAAGTGATTATTGATTATCTCATCAGCGTAACATGTGTAACTAGTCTGTCTTTTGTTAGAAATTTGTCATTGGTGACTTTTAGCAATATAGGAGTATATATAATCCCGCTCGTAGATGATCTGCATTGAGGTTTTGGGCCATGTCATTCACAAAATCCCTTGGCAAAGGTCCTTTTGACATTACTTTTCTGCTTGGTTTTTTGGTTAGCTCAAATCATCGTCTGAGGTCAAACTTGCAGTCACAGTACCTTTCCTTTCTATTAGGAAGTTTTAGGCATTGCCTTTTGCCTTTTCAATCCAATGTGCAACAATTTCTGAAGATTTTAGGTTCATTATAGCCAATTCATCTGAGATGGCTGCTATTTATCCATCCTGGTATTTTCCTTCTGCAGGAGCAAAGCAGTTTCTTCCGCCTGGCTGCTGGAGCATTGATTTTGGTGCTACTTCCTGTGTTCTATCTTTTCCTTTATTTGGTTCAAAGGTACTATTTCTATATTTTCAAATCCTATCTATTCAATCAAGGTTTTGCACAGCTATTTCATAATGCTATCGGGCTAGTTGCAGTGATATGAAGAGTCGAACCCAAGAGCTTCGTCGCATCTCAAAAGCAAGATGGAAAACAAAGCCATCATGATCGGTAATGTTTATCTCTTTTAAAATGGGCATGTATTGTTTAATTGCATGACAGAATGGGCTGTGATGACGCTAAGGTTTCCACTAACAACGGAGTAATGTCATATAGGTTGGCGATCAATTCTGATTTCCCTGTTATCACAGCCCTTTTCCTTCTATTGGTGTATCACTGCACTGTTTATTCACCTTTTGTCCCTCTTGATTGGTCCTCATTTTCTTGCTTTCTCACATTGCTGTGTATTGTGTGTACATTATCCAAGTTCCGTGACCAAATGTGATTCAGTTTACATTCTCATATGAGGGACCTTAATATTCAGATTGCGGCCTTTTCTTTTCAATGATCAACCTTAAAGTCTATTTTCATTTTTACTAATCCACCTAAACACGTTACTTCTTCCTTGTGCATTTTAGGGGGGCTTTATTTTCTTTACTGAACGACATTCTTTGCCCGAATGAATTCTACACTTCAACCACGTATATTCTCAATCATAATTTATGAGCTCCAGCTGTCCGGCATAAGTTCTCCTTTCTACTTATCAACAATTCAACATCTATTGAATCTCCTTCCTTTCATCTGTTCTTTCAGAAGTGATTACGCATTTGCGCTATATCTTGTGTCGACAGATGCTAGGCCCTAATCTCTGCTTTCTCAAAGTTATACTCCATCTAATTGATTTTGCTTCCTCCTAAGTAAAAATTCTTACTAATTCTTTTATTACTGCAGGTTTGCCTCTTGCTGTCATCATCTAGGGTGAATGGTTTGACAAAAATCGGCAGATGTACTGCCTGATGTTGATTTTAACCTTTCCTCCAAGAAGATGCTCGTTGCATGTCTGTGTTGATGAAGGAATTGTGAAGAATTATTATGGAGTGCGTGAAGGAAATCAAATTTCGCACTGGTCCAGCCACACCTTCCCTGAGGTGCTTTGTTGATGAAAGACAGGAAAATATTATTTGATGATCATACATCTTTTGTCCCTTGGCAAAGAACGTGGTTATTATTAGCAGACCAGCTCAAAATTTGCTCAAAATTTATGTGATCTTTCCCCTTGTTTGGTCCTGAAAACCTCAATCTACCAACAATGCTAGCATATCCAAGGCAGGGCCACCGAACGCTTGTTCTGGCCACCGGAAGGCTTGTTCTGGCAATAGGTAAAATTTTGTTTACGCTCATCTACACTCTTACAGCAACTGGTGATTACTTAGTGGATGAAATTCACATCATAATGCATTGTTGAAGCCATTTTATAGAAGTCCAGACTGTCTCAGAAGGCAGCGGCATTTCCACTGGTGATTAGGTGCGTGCAAATATACGAGTTTTTAAAGTGTTTACGTCTTAATTTTTCCTTTAATTAGTTTATGAAGTAAAATAAAAGCCATCATATTGAATGAGTGAGTTACGGAACGAAAAGCGTAGTGATAGGGATTTACAAATAGTGCAACGTATAAGTGATGCATACTCAAAAGTAAAGAAAATGACAAAAATGCTTAGGTGATGGGTTTTATATAGTTATTGTTATTTTTGTTTAATTTTTTTTGTCCAGAAATTTAATAGCACAAATAATGTAAGTATTGGTAAGTTTCGCGTATATAGACAAAATCTATCAATGCAAACAGTGCTTGCAACGGTAAGTTTTGTGTATAAAAAAAATTAAACAAAAGTAATAATGATTATATGAGATTTATTATTATGGGATTTTTGTTGTTTTTCACACTTTTTCTTTATGCGTCGCATTGATAAAATGTTGTTTTACTATACTATATGAAAAAATGTTATAATTTTGCTGAAGTGATAAATTCTTAACCATTTTTGTTAATTACAAGTGCTAAAACTTGGAATACACTCGTTACTAAAGAATTTGAGTCGTAATATTTCGCTAACTTCCTATTTTTACGAGCTTGCATAATCATGGAGGTAATTCCGTGTGTGATTTTACAAAATAATGTTTGAGATAAGGGATAAAAGTTCCAGACGTCGTGCTATTTCACAACAAACCCAGAAAGAACGGGTTAGGAATCATTTGTAGATATGAATGCATTTTAAATTAAGAGAGCAATACCGTATATACACTTCAAAATGATTTTTATAACAGAAGGTACTAATGTACCTAAATTTTTAGTTTTTCTACATAATACTTATATTTTAATTTATTATTTACATTTTATTATTTTATAATTTCAACGGATGATGTTAGAACGGCATTAGACAAAAATTATACACGTACAGAGACTGAAATGAATTTTTTAATACAAAAATTAAGCTAAAAGAATATATATATATATATATATATATATATATATATATATATTAAAAATAAATAAATAAAAATGTGTGTCACACTGAAAGCCCAACTCAGGCCCACCCATACAGAACGATGCTGGTCCTTAATCATAATCATAATGCGAAGTAACTAACGCAGCACAACTTTATTGCAAGGGACATGAAACCTGAACCCGAAAGTGAGGATCCGGTAATGGCCTTGTCAGCCTTGTCAACCTTCTTCGCGACCTCCCTTCTCACCTCAACAGCATCGCCGCACTCTCCTCCCAAAACGTCGTCGCCACGATCACTTTCACTGCGATCTTCGGTGATGGCGGCGACGACATCGGCATCTCCGCCATGTATAACTGAGAGTGCAAGCGTGAGTGATATTTCATCATGGATGGCAATAGCGTTCCCTGCAGTGGCGCATTCGACGAGGCTTCACTTCAAATCAACTACGTTCAACGTGGAGGTGAAGGCGAAGGAGGACGAGCCGGTGGATAAGCTGATTAACCGATTCAGGAAGGAAGTGATGAAGGCAGGGGTGCTGCAAGAGTGCAGGCGGAGGAGGTTCTTCGAGAACAAACACGACAAGAAGAAGCGCAAAGCACGCGATGCTGCTACGAGGAACCGAACGAGGTTTCTTCGCCATCTTGCCTTTACACTTTAGGGCCCACATTTTTATTAACCTTTTTAATTATTGTTGTTTATGGAAAGTGATCCATTTCCTTTAGTAGTTTGTTGAATAATTTTTTATAAACATTAAATCCAATTAATCTGACTGTTAAATTAGGAAATATTATCTTAATAATTGAACACATTAAATTTTTAAAAAATTGAACATTAATTGATATAATTTACAATAAAGTATTAAATTATTTTTAAATTATAGGAAATTTTATATATTTGATCTATTTGATAGAAATTTTTAATTTAATACTTAGATTGACGAAATTTTATTGTTTATAAAAGATTATTTAAAAAGAGGAAGTATGTTATAACTTATTCTACATAATAAGTGGATCTTCATCTATTATTTATTTTTATATTATTTTAATTCTGTTTCCATTTTTCCTTTTAAATGGTTGATATGGCTCGCGTGAATCTTTGTGCTATGATTTTTGGAAGTGGAGAATAAATAAGTATATTTTTGAGGTTTAGGGTGGGTGGAAGTCCAATTACATATTTTATTCTTTGGACTCTCTTATGAAGAGAAAAACAACCAAAAAAACAACAATAACTAAGTTTGTCTTGTCCCAGTCGTAAATCATGCCTATGTTTAAACTAATAAAATCTAAATTTTTTTAATAATTTTTTTAGGTTTTTCTCGATCTCCAATTATTAAATTACCCTCAACAATTTTTCTTTATAAATATCCAAACCACTAAAGTAAGATTTTACTCTTTCTTTCTTTGTTTGGTTCTTTGTTTTAACAATAGGTGCTATCCTAATTTTTTTCTTAAATGCATTCATGCCAATGAATAGAAAGAGGGAAACAAATAAAGTAGCCTTTGTTTGGGAACGAGATGAGGAGGGAAAGTAAATGAGGAATAAAAAATATTTGCGTCTTGTGTTTTGGTGTCATATCAATAAGGGGAGTGTTAATGGAGGTAAATTTTTGAAGTTATACATCCACCTTGACTATTTCTGTTGACAACTCAGATGGTATTTTAAGAATGGCAGCTATATAAGTAAAATTTTTTCACCAATATCCTACAATTTTGATTCCACCTGTATTCCTCTTGTTGCCTAAACAAGGCAATGTAACTTTGACCTTCTTTGCTCCCAAAATCACCGCCTCAGTTTCACTTCTTGCAAACAAAATATAGGATTTTGTGAGTTCCACTGCAGCGATGAAACAACTTATACTATGTTACATGGAATCTTTAATATGTTGTTTGGTAGAGCTGCTGTCTTGTAATTTCTTAATGTGTTCTCTTTACTTAGTGCCATGCATGCCTTGGTTGGTAACATGGTCTTTTTTGTCAATTGCAATCACTTTCACTGACGGGCCAAATTCTGTTCTATGCATGGACTATCCAAATGCTGAGTAAAGCTTTGAAGAAGATATCCTTTCTATGTTAATAGTTATAATATTGCGAAGCTGTGAAGTCTTGCTTGAGCTTTTGGGTTTCACTCACTTGAATCCCTATTGTGATGAATGATGATGCTTAACCCTTTCCTTTTTTTTTTTTTTTTTTTTTTTTTTTTTGGGCTTCTGTTATTTACTCTGAGTTTTTAATGCTGGTTTAATTTAAAATCTGCGTTTTAAATGTTCAGAACTTCTTCTATGTTATCATCTCGAGATTTGGGGTAAAAAATGTGTCTTTTATTGGCAAATATTGTCCACTGATTTGCTCTAATGTATGTCAGGAGGCCACAATCAAGAGCACGGGCACGAATTAAACATGAAGCTCCCAACAAGAAAAAGGATGATGAAGAAGATGATAACTGGGAACTTCCAGATGTAGATCCTCCATATTGTTGAAGTTCAGATGCAGAAACGAACTTAGAGAACGACACAGTTAAACGTATAAATGCTTACTTCTCCAATTCCCTCCATCTGGAGCGAACTACATTGAGGCAATTCTCTGTCTCATATAACATTAACTCCTAATACATCCTTGAAGGAAAAAACAAAACCTTGCCTAGTTATAGTATTTGAGATTGTGGTTGACCCATGTGAATTGCTTGTACAGGCCTTCATTGGCATTGCTGGTTCCTTGTATAAGTTGCTGCTATACCTTGTGTCTTGAGTTTTATGCATGTGTAAATGCTGCTTATTGTAAAGCCATTAGTGTTGCTCTTTCAGATTTCATTTAGTTTGTGTTGTGGAGATTTTCCTCGTGGTTAGCAATTCAAGATTTCATCTTGGAGATCGCTTCATTCGCTTTATATTTCACTTTCTGCTTATAGTGCTAGTCATTCGAATGCAGGAAACACATGCCTATCGAGAGGGAACTTTTTCTTGGTTTGAAACTATATCTTTGAATTAGCATGCACGTTCGTCAATGTAGTGGAAACTTACTAGCAGTGCTACGTTAATTATTGTTGGTACTACCTTTAATATCATGACCTAAAAGAAAAATCTGACCCATTTTGCTGACAATTCCCAGATTCTTACGAGTTTTATGATCATTGCTGGAAATGTGCCATCAAATGAGCCACGATGGAACTTTTTTCTTTGTTCTATGCTCTTGCCATCAAACATTGTTCTTTGGCCACGGTGTGCCGTTGCTAGAAACTGATCCAATCGCCGAATATTTGATCAACGAACTGATAGCTAGAAGTGTTCATGTAACATTGCATATTCTTCACATACATTAGTATACACTATAAAGTCAGAAGCCTTGGCCTCCTAAGAAAAAGAACAATGCTTGACGCACATTTTGCGAGTGCATATCACCTCATATCTGACATAGGTGCCTGAATCAAAGAGAGTGCGTACAAAAAATAAAGTAAAAATATATGTAATCAAATGGCAAAACACTGAAGATGTGAAATAATCCATTCGTATGTATGTATTTAGTTTTGTTCGAAGAAAATTTGGCCCTTGGGTTGGCATCATGAGCATTGCCATGCTCAGAGCTGTCAAAGCCAGGTTGGCTCACCACGGGTTACGGGCCGCAACTAATTATATGGGTTGATTCACTTTTCTGGTGAGCCATAAAAATATCAATTCGGCTCAAACCATCTGAATTAATGGGTTAAACGGGTTGTCTCATCAAAAAATTATAAAAAATTAAAAAATAGAAAAAAAAATAAAAAAGTATTAAAATTAATTAAAAAATAAAAAAAAGGTTAAAAAATTAAACGAATTGTATATACACTAGTATCAGAAACTTTGATTGTATAAAAATCGAAAGAAATTATGCAAAACAAAGAGAATAATATACAAAATTCAACACAATAAGTAAAACTTCACTAAGGTAGCAACAATTAATAACTTAAAATTTTATCAGGTACCGGTTAAAATTAGCTAAATATAAAAATTAAGCGATCTTATAAAATAATATATACTATACATTATAGAATATAATTATTACTTATTAATATTATCTATTATTTTTTACTAGTATTAACTTTTTTAAAAGAAAATGGGTCAATCCACTTCCAACTTGACCTAAACCTATTTAACCCATGAATTATATGAGTTGAATCAAATTAATTCATTTTTATATAAGTTAAAATTTTACTAGTTCAATGCACCATTTTGATGAGTCGACTAAATCGCGAGTTACGGTACATTTTGAGGACTCTGCCTATGCTCGGACCTTGTTAAGTATTTTTTCCAATTCTGAGTTTTCGTGCCTAACTGTGGCAGGACTCAATGTTGGTGAATTGTAGCGTTCTAATTGGTCCTTACTCCTTATCTAGGTTAAAAAAAGGTGTATGTATTCTCTATTCTTAGCCAAAAAGCCCTTTTTTAAGGATATTTCAATTTGGGAAAATTTTAGACTAAAATCTATTTTTATTATTAAAATTTGATCAAATTCTCAGTTTATTAATTTAAAGAGCGCGAAAAAAAAAAGGCATTGAAATATTTTAACAATATTTAAGACATCTTTTTAATTAAATTTATATATATTATTAATATAATTTTTTTTATAGAAATATTTAATTATATATTATTATAATAATAAAAATATTTAATTTATATATAAATAAATAAATATAATTAATTAATTATATAAAATTTTTATCAGTATATTTAAGTTAAATTCTTTTTTTTTTTTTTAAAAGTACAAACCTAAATTGAAAGTTTTGCTCAAACTAACTGACAACATTTTCTTTTCTTTTCTTTAAAGTGAACTAACAAAAGCAGGCGATTTACATAAAATAAATAAGTACATAAAACCAAAAAAAAAAAAGAAAAAAAGAAGAACTAACAAAAAGTAAAAGTTTTTAACTATAAATAAATAAAAGAAGAACGACAGTCCTATTCATATACGCTAAGGAGTGGGGAGGAGCGAGTTACATCTGGTGCAGCCTCCGAAAGTGAGTTAAGCAAGAGTGAGAAGCAAGCAAAGGCATCAGCGATGGAAGGACAAGAAGGGTCTCAGCAACCACAGCTGGTTCTCGCCGACAAGCTATTCCTTCTGCGACAACCCGATGTCCCTGACATTGAGAAGGTTCGCTTCAAAGACGAGGTTTTCACTCATGTCAAGGACAATGGTAACCCCCACCTCTTTCCAAATTCAGTCCAATTCCCTTTCCATCCCTCTTTCAAATCTAATAATGTTTCTTCTTCTTCTTCTTCTATTTTTTTTTGGCGTAATTTGTGTTTTTCAGAAATGGTCCCTTTATACGAAACCCTAGTTGCTGATTCCGTGTTAGAGATGGATCGTGCCCTTCTGGACTCGATGCGTGCTAAAATTGATGATGAGCTCAAGAAGCTTGATGAAAAGTCTGTTACTTTCTCTCCCTCTGTTAACACCTTGCTCTTAAATTACATGCTTTCCCCCAATTTGTTTTCTCTTTTCTTTTTAGGTTTTTGAGGATTTCGGACGGCATGAATTTTAAAATTTGAAATGCATTAGGGTTTGTAAACCGGGACATCGAGTGGGATTGACCTCCATGGTGCTTTTTGTTTTTGTAGTCTTATATTTATCCATTCCAGAGTTGTTTTGGATGATTGTGTATTTCCGAGGATTATACACTGATGTGTGTGATTCAAAGTTGGCTACTTTTTTTCAAAAGAAAATGGTAGGAGTATCTGTGAAAATATGAGATAGAATATATAATTTTTTGCCTGAACTGATCAAAAGGTGAAATTAGAGATGTTGCATGAGCGCACATGAATGAAGAGTTTTAGAGTCTTGTTAATAGTTGAGTTCATCTGAGTAGACAAGAAGTAAGCAAGAGTGAGTATGTGTATGTTTCTGTGTGTGTCTGTGTGTCTGAGACAGGTTATTCCTAGAAGATTTTACGTCATTAAATTAGAGTTTTCAGGAGGTTAGAGCTACTAGTAGTTGCAAGTTAATATAAGGAATTTACATGGTTTTCTAAGGAGAGTGATGAAAATTTACACCTTAGTAGGATGTATCATCCTTGCATACTAATAGCTCCTTCAAGTTTATTTTCCAATTATCCATCATGTATATGTTGCTTATTTAAATCATACAAATGTATTTGGTAATTGGTACGTGTTTTCTGTTTATAAACGGAGTTTTCGTTGATCTTTTATTATTATTTTTATGATTAATAATGTTATCACCATCATCATGATCATCACTGTGGTTGCGAAGTACATTTAGATAGTGTGGGTTGGAAATTTTTTTGCTAGTTGGATTGCAACTCATGTGTGACAAACCAAACTTACTGGGGTTGAACATGTGGACACACTGTTTTTCTTTCCTTGTGTGGTACACCATGAAGAAAAATGGAAAGGCAGACATTCATTTTTTATTATTATTATTTTTTTAAAAAAAAGGGTAAAATGCTGAATGCCTTGCACCGAAGTATGTTTGAAGTTATGGAATCCCCTGAGATGCAAACTATAATTTGGAAGTGGCAATTTTAATAATCCTTTCACTTATGATATTCCATGTCGTTGCCTCATTTCAGGATTGCTGATGCTGAGGAAAACTTAGGCGAGAGTGAAGTTAGAGAGGCTCACTTGGCAAAATCCTTGTTTTTCATCCGTATTGGTGACAAGGTATGCACATATTATAACTTATTGATCTTTTCCTGTCTGCTGCTGGCATGATTTTTGATAAACATTCTCCCTTATGTGCCAGGAGAAAGCCTTGGAACATATCAAGCTGACAGAAAGCAAGACAGTTGCAGTTGGCCAGAAGATGGATCTGGTGTTTTATACATTGCAGCTTGGTTTCTTTGACATGGACTTTGATCTCATTTCCAAAAGCATTGACAAAGCCAAAAAGTAGTTATTTGAATTACAAATGTCTAGTTGTGCCCTCTGCCATATTTTTCAGTTAGGGATTGGTTTTCTAACTGTTTGCACCATGTTGGCAGCTTGTTTGAAGAAGGTGGTGATTGGGAAAGGAAGAATCGGCTGAAAGTGTATGAAGGCTTGTACTGCATGTCCACTCGAAATTTCAAGAAGGCTGCCAAATTGTTTTTGGATTCTATTTCAACCTTTACAACCTATGAACTTTTCCCCTATGACACCTTTATATTTTACACAGTTTTGACAAGCATTATATCGCTGGATAGAGTTTCCCTAAAGCAAAAGGTATATCAATTCTCTCTTCTGGTCTTTCTTCTGTTTTATCTTTTTCCATTTTTTTTGTTGTTTTATGTTTACTGGCAAGTGTTCTGCATATTCCAAACTAGTAACTTAAACTAATCTGCATCAGGTAGTAGATGCTCCTGAGATCTTGACGGTCATTGGCAAAATCCCATATCTATCAGAGTTTTTGAACTCCCTGTATGATTGTCAATACAAGTCTTTTTTCTCGGCATTTGGTGAGCACACATCTGACATCTCTCAGTTTTTTGTAGTGATCTATTGTTTTGGTTCTTCACTGGAGACACTTTACGTGAGAAGTATTTTGATGTGTTGTTATAATTTGAGAATTTGTGGAAGTCATCTGCTGGACAACACAGGCTACGAAGTACCGGCAAATATTTCATTTATATCTGTTTGGTCCTATGTTCATAGTGTAATTTCATATTGAAATTTGTTTCAGCTGGCCTGACGGAGCAAATTAAGTTGGACCGCTATCTGCATCCACACTTCCGATATTACATGAGGGAGGTCAGAACTGTTGTTTATTCCCAGTTTTTGGAATCTTATAAGAGTGTGACAATTGAAGCAATGGCAAAAGCCTTTGGAGTCACAGTCGATTTCATTGATCTGTAAGTGAATACGGTTCCAGACTCAATTTTGGTTTAGCATTGATTCATGAAATGGTTTTAAAATCCTGTGAGGCAACTCGTTACATTTATTTTGTTCCAGGGAGCTATCACGTTTCATTGCAGCAGGGAAGCTTCACTGTAAGATTGATAAAGTTGCAGGAGTTCTTGAGACTAACCGCCCTGATGCTAAGAATGCTCTTTACCAAGCAACCATTAAGCAAGGGGACTTCCTATTGAACAGGATACAGAAATTGTCACGCGTGATTGATCTTTAGGTCAATCTTGCTATTCTAAACTGAAAAAAAATTATTGGAAAAGCAGAGATATTTGACAATTTCAAGGGCATCCTGTTGATTACGTATTTACTAGGTGAAACGTAACATTTCTGTCGTCTCGTTATTTCCAAATTAATGAACAATCAGGCTTGCTGAATTCGAGTGTCTCAATCAGTTTTCAATTCTTTTTTAAAACACTTTTTTGTGATGAAATATATTTATGTGGTTGAATGCTCACATATAGGATATGCTGTTCTTTATTGTTACTGCCAGTTTCTCGTTTCATATAACCATTTTAGAATTTAAATGGGTGGAGTCTTGTTAATGTATTAGAATTGATAAAATAATTATAACAACATTGCTCTTTAGTGAAATTCACTCGAAAAATTTAATTTAATTTTTATGCATCCTGATTGAGTCGAGTAGTTATTTATTATGTTACAGATAAGCGTCTCTATCTAAAATTAGTTTGTATATGGTTGTATTTTTGTTATAATCTATAATATTTAGAATGGATTTTGAAAAGGACTTATGTTAAATAAAATAATTCACAAATTTTACACAAATCATATAATAAGAGTTTAATTGTTATATATTGATAATATAAAAGAATTTTATGTTATTATTCAATTGAATGTTTGTATTTGTTATAAGGTTGTAGATGATTGAGTCAAAATTTTTTATTAATATGATAATATATAATTAGATATTGATGTAAAAAAATTTTATATGAGTATTGCATACAAATTAAATCCTAAGAATTATTTCTATCTTTTTTTCAAAAAAGAAAATCCTTTTCACATCTGATCACTTTTATTTCATCTGTGATATTTTTGTGCAAGAACCATACTGTTTTAGAATAAATATATGCACTGAGAATGTAATGCATATTTGAACATGTGCGATGCAATTAAAAGTAGTTACCTAATTTATTAAATTTCAGTTTTTTAAAAAATAATTATAAAATTTAAATTTTATATGTAGTTAATAAAATTAAAAATTGATTTTTTCCCTAGAAATTATCCTTTTCAGTTTTTATAAATAAGTTGAAAACAAATTTTTTGCTTAAAAAATCTCAACCAGACACACTCAAACAAATATAAACAAAAACTTAGTATAAACAAAATTATTTTTTTAAAAGAAAATTTCATTTCATTCATAAGCGAGCCTAATGACAATTATTGGCAATTATAAACTGAAAAAGGTATATTAAATTTAAATTTAATAAAAAATAAATATATTTTATATTATGGAATAATCAACAATATGGGATTCTACTCCTCACTAATAACTATTGATGTGTAAGCATTTTTCACATTGGAATATTGTAGCTTGAAGAATATATTATTTCTCCCTTTAAAATAAACTTGAACAACTTTTTCCATTTGTAAAAATATTAGAATAGAAATACTCATATGAGAAAATCAAAAGACTCACAAAGAAAACCAAAACATCTATAAAGGAGACAACAAAAGTACCCACAAGGAAAAAAATAAAAACCCTCCACAAAGAAGACAACAAAAACAAGATAAAAGATAGAAAACCTAAGTAATGAAAAGAAAAAAATATAAAATAAAAGGGTTATTATTTAAATAAAAAGATAGTAGCTTCTTCAATAACACTAACATAAGGAAAGGCCAGAGAGGAAATATAAAATGAATTATTTAATAATGCATTTATTGTTGTAACATTTTGAAATATGGTAATAATCTGCTATATATTTCAATTTCATCAAATTTAAAACTATTTCTCAAAAAAAAAAAAAAAAAAAAAAGAAGAGTAAGTCAAAGTAAAAGCATACTACAAAATTAAGAAGGAGAAAGAACTCACGAACACAAATCGAGTTTATTCACCTCTATTTTGTGTTTAAATAAATAATGTTGTTTCAAGTAGAGTCACAAACTAGCATTATCGTTGACATATACTCTCTTTAGTTCAAACTATTTGTCATTTTAAGTAAAATTTTTTGTTTATATTATTTGGTGCTCTTATATTTCAATAAAATATTTACTACAATTTTTTCTATTTTATCCTCCACACAATTCTAAATTTAACACATAACAAAATATTAGTATAACAAATTAGTTATTAATTAAGAACATTTTAATAAATATCTTTAAAGTAAATAATTTTTTATTCATAATATTTTAAAGTTAATATCAATTTAGTTTTGAAAAAATTTTTGATATCAATTTAGTTATAATACTTTAAATTTGACATCAATTTATAGTCTGTTTGGTTTACAGTTTGAATAGTCAAAAAGCCTTTTATTGGTATGAAATAAAAATACAGAGTAATTAATATGTTTGGATGTATAAATTTTTTTTTAAAACTTACTTTTAGAACTTCAGAAAACTTTTTGAAATAAGTATCATTGAAATTATTTTTTATTTTAAAAAAGATATTTTAAAAAGAAATATTACTATTACTCTCATATCAACAGTCGCAGGTAATTTTATTTTATCCTATCCAAATAAAAATTATTCCCTTAAATTTATTTTTAATATACTCAAATTAAATATAAATTAATTCTTTTAAAAATTAAACCAAATATACTATTGGCCTTGAAAACAATTTTAACATCAATTTAATCATAATATTTTAAATTTTGATATCAATTTAATCCTAACAATTTTTTCATAAAATCAACTCTTTCATGAAATCATTAGTATAAGACTAAATTGATATCAAAATTTAAAATATTATAATTAAATTAATATCAAAACTTTTTAAAACTAAATTCATGTCAACTTTAAAATATTATAACTAAAAAAAATATTTACCCATATCTTTATAATCAATATTGATTTTAAAGAAGGGTATTGAGCTTTTGAAGGATACTTTCGAAAATAACATGATCTAAAAGTTATGTACCATATTATATTTTGTCAGAAGAATTTACTTAACGTTGAATACCCAACTGTGCTAATTCTTAACTTTTCCTGCTCATTAATTACTTCATAATGCTCAACAAAATTGAGGGCAATTATCATCTTCATTTATTTATAAAAATCGAGAGTCATTATTAAGGCACCATGCACGGTCCTTAACTACTGCCAAGGGTGGGGCCCTCAACGCTAAGTTTGGTCCCTAATCCACCATAGTCCATACAAGTTGCCTAACAGAGAAACAGAACCCACCACATGTCCAAAGTCCGAAAAGGAGCAACATTACCTGCAACCTATTCTGTGTTGCCCAAGCCAACATCCAAAGCTTGTGAATCACAAAACACAAGCCTTGCACGCGAGATATACCAGTTGACAGTGACAACGAGAGAGAGAGAGAGAGAGAGAGAGAGAGAGAGAGATATGCATTCGTGTCCGAGCTACACTTTGATAACGCAGTATACACATTAGAACAACACTGGACAGTGTTCTATAGTCCCATAACATACCATATGCAAACATAGTTAATTGCTAGTGACGATGTTGCCCCCTCTCGATATCAACGATATAAGAGAGAAGCTCTCTTATCAGTTCCGCCCTTTACAACGCTCCTTCCACTTCTGGGTTCGGGCCATTGATATCTACACTGGATACAAGGTCTCTCTCTCTCTCTCTCTCTCTCTAACCTTACCAATGGTATTTCAATTAATAATTGTTCATGCTTTTGGATTCATCTACTGAATTCGCAGGTGTTTCAAGTGAGAGTGAATTTCGAGAGAGATGTGCAGAAGCGTGAAGCAATGTGGGAAAGCCAGCACGAGCTTGCTGCTGGCAAGATTTACGCCATGTGCACCGACCTTGGAGGTTTCTTCCTCAAGGTTCTCTCTCGTTTTCTTTTTTCCCCTAAATTTCTCTGACATTTGATTTTTTTGGTTCCTCAAATTTACTATGTACTTTTTGTATTTTCTTTTGTTGAAATTATCCCTATACTCGGATTTTACCTTTTAGTCCTATTGGTTTTACACAAGTAGGTGGAGTGCTTTCTATTTTATGGCTTAGGGCTATTTTAGTCCTTATAAGGAAATTGATTACCTTGGTTTACTTTGGTCTTCAGAAAATTATAGACGGGCTTTGAATTTTTGGAGGATTTTTATGGCTTGCATCTTGTTTGTTTCTTTTTTTTCTTTTTTCCCCTTCCCCTGCCATTCCTTTTGCTCTCGATTTTGTATTCTTTTCATAATTGTTGTGCTCATCCTGTATCTTTGATGTGAACATAAATTGCAAAACAGATTGCCCAAATTATAGGGAAGCCTGACTTGGCCCCGGCTGCATGGGTGAGAAGGCTTGTTACACTATGTGATCATTCTCCTGCAACCCCATTTCAGACCGTGAAGCTGATGCTGGAGAGAGAGCTGGGACAGGGTATTGATGACGTGTTTGAGAGGTTCGATATGGAACCCCTTGGCTCTGCTTCAATTGCTCAGGTCAGTGTGGAACTTCTGGTCTGCCATGTCAGCAATGATGCCCTGAATAATGGTCATTATTTGAATTGCAGCAATATTCATTTCCCTCGAGGACATGTGTTTATGCCTGCTTGCACTGATATGTTAGGACACTAGTTATGGACAACAATTTAGGATCTTATCATCAAATAATCGTTGATGCTGTGGCTGGTGCATATGCATCGGTTCTTAGATTGTTCTTATATATATATATATATATATATATATATATATATTAAGAGCATAAGGTGACTCTCGAAGTGGAGTTAATTAGTAAGTTTCCACTTTGTTGTACATTGCTGTGCATTTGCTAATGTGTAGTTTATGCTGAATCAAGGGTTATTCATGGATCTTGTCTGGGAAATGAAACTAGTCCTGTCACACTTGCTATTTCTACACCTTTTTTTTTTCTTTTATAATTTTTATTATTTAAATTTCTATTTTGTAACTCGCCTTTTATCGAAAAGAAATTCTATTTCGTAATGCCAATGCAATTCATGCTGGTTGGTGGCAGAATAACTTTGACATGGAAAACCACTTTGGAATTGGAGCATTGTAATTATTATTATTATTTTGAATAGAAGTAGCATTCTAAAATGTTTTGCATCACTTCTTGGGGTTCACATTCATGTTCATATCACATTTAAGTCCCCAGAAGGGTGATGGCTCAGCAAAAGAAGTATATTTATAATGGCTATAAATTCTTATGAAGATTCAGTACCATGTAATTGACAAATGTCTTGTGATTGTATTAGGTTCATAGAGCAAGACTGAGAGGTGATAAAAGTGATGTTGTTGTCAAGGTAATTGAGCCTGATGAGTCTTATGGACTCATGAAACCAGTAAACTTCAGATTTTGATTTCTTTTGCATATAATAGGTTCAACATCCTGGAGTTCAGGATCTGATGATGACAGATATCCACAACTTGCAAACTTTTGCTTTATACATGCAAAAGACAGATATCAAATTTGATCTATATTCAGTGACAAAGGAAATGGAAAAGCAGGTGGCCATTATTTGCTTGCTAGATTTATTCTTTGTTTTTATCATCCTACATTGATTATTTAATTCCCACATTTTTTCTTCCCATGTTTTGTGGGTTTGTTGGTTACTAGGTTAGTAGTATTTTAATCAAAGAACCTATATTACTGGATTTTTTTTTTCCAATTACAGATCAACGTAGAAGTTCCTATTAAAAAAAAAAATGTACCGTGTATATTCATCATATGTAAACTGTATGACTGATGAGTTTCAGATGCAATTCATGCTAAAAAGCCAGTGTGTTACAATCAATATTATACGATTGAGTGATTATGAAGTTTCCATAATATCTGACCTGTTGGCCCTTTATTTGTTTCTTGCTTTTGAATGAGTCATATTCAACCATTTTTGTCCAAAGACAGGACACTGTCAATATGACAGAGGAATCTTGGAGCATTTTGTGATCAAATCTCAACTGAATGCTTATTAATGTGCCAATTGCATTGCCAAAGCGAATGTTCGTTTAAGTATTGACTTTTGTCTAGTTTGAACTCCAAATCTGGTATAACTTAATGAAAATATTGTGGTACTCATGAGATTTATGTGGAGGAGAAAACAATTTACTCTTTAGCCAGATCTCATTTGTTTTTGCTACATATTTTTTTGTACAGAAGCAGCCTATTACTTCTCTTAAAAAATCTGAGCAACCTTCTCTTCCACTAGCAAAACAAAACTTGAGTGAGAGAAAACAAAACTGCCCGCGCGTGCGCATGTGCGGGGCTACCTTTTTATTTGATTGTCTTAAATTTTTTTATAAATAATTTAGTTTCTTTTTCATACTTGTAGTTACACAGTCATGTTAATATTCACGTTCTGCCTGCAATCTATTGTAAATAGTTCTGAACTATTACTTGATAATTTGTGACATTCTAGATTGGGTATGAATTTGACTTCAAGAGGGAGGCTTATGCAATGGAAAGGATTAGAAAGTTCTTGTATAAAAATAATAAAAGGACTCCTGTTTTGGTACCACGAGTAATACGAGATTTGATTACTAGGTATGTCATGCAGTAAAGAATATTAGATAATCTGGATGATGATATTAATGATGGGCTAGAATGCTTAACTTTATTACTTTTGGAGAGGTGTGCCACCAATTTATTTGTTGGACTTGCAGTGTATGGCTGTTTTTGAAATGATTTGCTTTCTTAAGCATTTCTTTTGTTATCAAAATTACTTGTTAAATGACAGTTGGTGCTATCAATACTAATTTCTTTATGTTATCAAACGAGTTTTCTTGGCAAACTAGTTTTTCTAACTGGACAATCTAGGTAATGTTTCTTTTAACATTAAAATAATTTAAAAGCTTGAATGGTGGTGCATGGCTATATTTTTTTGCATAGTTATTATCAGGGTTTATAATTATGTGCTGTGAGAATCAATCATGTTATTACCATTACCTTTTTTAAGGTTGCGATACCAAGCAAGCATGATATGCAATGAAAAGACCCTTTGTTGATAAAAACAAGGATGAAGTGAAAACAATGATGAAAAAAATTCCCGTATGGCAAAATATTTATTTTTTTATGTTACACATTTACTCTTGGTCAAATGGCCAATATATATATATATATTCACTTGTTCATGTTTTTACTCAAATATATTGGTTCAAATGTATTTCATTTGTAATAAGTTCTTTCAGTAATGATGTGCTTCTTTGATTGTACAGGAGGGTCCTAGTTATGGAATTTATTGATGGGATTCCAATAATGAACCTCGGTGATGAAATAGCAAAGAGAGGCATAAATCCTCGTGGTAAGGTTGCAGCAGCTGCAAAGCAGTAAGCTCCTCAGCTATCCTAAAAGTAGTCCACTACACCACACTTTTGCTTCAATTAATAACTTATACATGTCCTAAATTCTGACTCTTAATATTTGCTTTTGGCTTTCTTGTCTGTTTTGAATCATCAAAATAAGCTTCTTCATTCATTTTCTTCTTAACCATCTTTCCTGTAATTTGAATGTTATTTTCTTTCTCCCCAATGCCTAATCTTGACACTTATTCAACTTTGAATAGATTTTATTGATGTCCAGAACTTTTGAGAGGATGTCTGTAGATTTGAGAATCAGATAACATAGAGGTTTTTTGCTAAGAGGAACACTAACCTTTTTCTGAAAGATTCATAACATGAATGATTCTTCATGCTTATATATGTAGCTTTATGCATATCAGACTATTAAATTTCTTATAAAAGTGCAGGAAAATTCTTCAAAGCTTGACTCTAGCATATGGCCAAATGATTTTGAAAAGTGGATTTTTCCACGCAGATCCTCATCCAGGAAATATCCTGATTTGTAAAGGATCAGAGGCAAGTGAGCAGCTATATTTCTTTTCTGCTATCGCCTTGTAGATGTTTTTTCATCACACTTTGGATGAGTATCCAACTGTTATTGTAAATATGTTTTAATCAAGAGATTACATATGAAAATGGCTCTTGCGTAGAATATTGAAAATTAATTTTAGATTTTGATGCCTAATATAACTTTTTAACTTCAAACCACCCTAATATTAGTATGTTCCCTTTAGTCAGGTTGCCTTGCTAGACTACGGGCAGGTGAAGGATCTCCCAGAACAGTTGAGGCTTGGTTATGCTAATCTAGTCCTTGCAATTGCTGACGGTGACCCATTACGAGCTTCGGAGAGCTATAGGTATTGAAGTTTGTGTTTTTCTCTTGTTTGTTGCATAAAGGAACATGAATAGATAGCTTCGCTGATACTGAGCTACAAGCTGCACTAGCACTGCTTCTGGGAGTAGATAATGAAAACAGGGAATAGTAGATGTAGAAGATAATGAGTTTAGTAACCAAGACATGTGAGGAATAATAAGTGAGAAAGAAATAGATAAGACAAAAGGAAAATAATATAGGGAATGTTGGAAAAACATGAAAAATCTAAACTACTTATTATTCTTCATTAGAAAATATCAAATTTAGTGGCCCTTACTAATCTTTTTATTGAGAAAATTCCTAAATTGCCCTCATCATGCCAGGACAAGGAAACCATGACTTCTCTCAATTTATCTTCACCAAAATTGGAGGTACAATCAGGGAATCAATATGAAATCCTGATTGGGTCAAACTAGTAAATATTAATCACAAAATCTAATGCTCAAAGTATACGCCTTGATATGTAAGCCTCATTTCCTAAAGTTAGATTGTTCTCATTTTAGTGTTACCGTCGCAATACATATTAATGTGTTTCACCAGAATGGTTTACAGCTTGTTATATAAGACATGGACTTCATTGGAGGACAGCTGACTCTTTAACAACATAATTTTGAATTCAAAATGACAATTACATGGTGGCTATGTACAATTCTGATTATCTAAGTCTTGTTTTTATATTACTTACAGGGAGCTTGGTATAGATACCTTAAGCAATTGTGAAAATGAGCAAGAAGAAATGTTTAGACTGGCAGAGACAATGTTTGATACAAAACTGCCACCTGGGGTGACAATGCTGCAACCTTTCTCAGATGAATCTTCAATAAAAAAAATTGCTGTTCAGGTATTTTTTAGAATCCAAATTTCCATTTACTGTTCCTGGAGATCACACATTCTTGATGTGACATGGATATGTACTGGTAAAAATGCTACTTAATCAGTTCATTTATATTAATTCTGGTGTTTTAATTGTGAGCAACAATTTGGTTTCGTTAATCAGGGGACAGATCAGCGTATAAACATCTGTCAGGATATTCTGTTGCACATGTCTTAGTAGACTTGACATGTTAGATTTTGAAAATAAAACGCTGAGATTGAGGTGTGGCGGTGTTCATTATGGATAAAAGAAAGTTAAATCCAGGATATTAGTTATCCTGGATTTAACTTTCTTTTATGCTGGAACCAATCTATTGTTTTTCAGGAAAAAAGAGGCAAATTTATTGTTTTTCGAAAACAAGAACCAATCTGCGAACGCTTAGTTAATTTAAGTAGTTTGACACTTGTTCCCTTTAAGCAGATCTCGAGTTTGAGTCTTGTGGATGGAAAAGAAACTAGTGTTTGGAGTGATTTACCCCATAATGAACCAACCTTGCTCGACCCTAAAAACTGATGATTTAGACCAAAAAAGAAAAGGAAACCAATCTAAGGTTGGTAACTCCCCACACAACTATGAAAATGTCCAATCAGTAAAATATGATATTTTGATTGTTTTGGTGAGTCTGTTTTCCTTTGTACTGATTACTGATAATGTGGTGCTTTTGAATGTTATGCTAACATAAGATATGAAAAATTCTAGTCTGTCTTTTTTATGTCCAGCATTGGTAGCAAACCTTTTTACAATGATTCGTTAGTCATAAATTTGGTGAGAATATGTTGGCAATGAATCAAATTATTAAATAATGGAGTAATATTGATGCATACATATAACTGATATTTACAGCAACAGAACAAGGTGGAAACACTTGTAAATATTTTATGCTGCTACTTTTCCTCATTAAATTTTTTAATCTTCCTGTGCTTGGTTGTTAGTCTTTCCCAGAAGAACTGTTTTCTGTACTTCGGACAGTGCATCTGCTGAGGGGACTTAGTGTTGGACTTGGAATCAATTATTCTTGTGCAGAACAGTGGAGACCCATGGCAGAAGAAGCTCTGTATCAAGCTGGAAGACTTAAAGGTGGCACCATAACTCTTGCTTAAGGCACTCTGAAAATAGATGGCCATAAACCTTAGTATGGATTTAATTTTTCAATAATTCCTATCTGCGTTGCAAAACGGCATAAGATACATATTGTAAAGTCTTTTCATCATTGGTCGTTTCTGGTGTTTCTTTTTCATATTTAGATATCCCAACATGCTATTAAACCAGGTAATATCTAATTCTGAGCTAATTTGACGCTTTTACAGGTAAGGATGTTAAGCCCAGAGGTAGCAAACGCCGTTTATTAAGAAGACTATTTTGGAGAGACTAAATAGGTAGGTCTGGATCAAGCTACTTGTGTCTGTGTTGTTGATTAACTGACCAATTCTTTGTGACATTGAAGAAAGTAAATTCAAATGTTCTCTCTTCGATATGGTATATAAGTTTCGCAAGTGACATTAATGGCTATCATAATAAGAGTCTATCACGATAAGATTTTGTGGTCCCTCGGCGGGTAATTTCTTTTGTGTTTCGGGATTGTGCCTGTCATTTTCATTTTACAAGATCTATTACATCACCATTATTTGAAATTTTGGGAAAAATGCTAAATGACATTATGTTATGCACTGTGTATGTTTTAATTCGCAAGATGAACTTTGTTATGATAAAATTGACGACTATCTTGAAAATTGTCGTTCTTCATAATGTCAGTTACATCCGAAGTCCTCAAAGGGAGTTTGATTAAACAAAATGTCGATATAGTATACAAATATTTAAAAAATAATAATTACTTGCCTAAGACACTAATGCCATTCATATGGCACACGATGGAATTTTTCTAGTATAACGGGTGAGTTTAATTTAGGGATTAAATTAATATCAATCGTTAGACACTAAAGAGGTTGTAGGCTTGCTACATGTAGAGAAAGAAAGACAAGATATTTAGTCTAGGTAAAATGCATCAAGGATGAAGAGAGTAAAATTTTGGTCACGAAACAAGGGCTTCGAGGAAAGATGGAAGTGTTAATTACACATTTAAGGATGACACAAGACTCTTTTGCAATCACATATGCTAAATATCAAAGAAGACTAAAATTATACATTTATCATAGAATTTTGAGAGTTTGAGTTGAAGTTTTAAAGAGAATGGATAATGGCAAGGCAAAACCCTCATAAAATACCTATGAAAGTGTTTAGGAGAGAAAGGCACAAGTTGACTCACAAAGTTGTTCAACAAGCTTATAAGGTCTAAGTAAATACTGGATAAGTGAAGAAGGAGGACCCTAATTTCTATCTACCAAAGCAAGGGTAACATACAAAATTGTGCAAATTACATAGAGATTAAACTTATGAATCATAATTTGAAGTTATGGGAGAGGATAATTGGGTGGAGATTGAGACAAAAGACTCACATTACAGATAATTATTTCAGTTTTTATGCTAGGGATATCTATGAGGGAAGTGATTTATTTGCTATAAATATTGATAAACAGATATCGGTAAGACTAAAGAAATTTACATATGGTTTTTGTTTATTTGAAAAGGTATATATGGGGTGCCAACTGTCAAGAGAGGCTTTATAAAAGGTTGTGGAGAAGAAAAGAGTTCAAATGCCTATATTCAAGTAATCAAAGATATGTATGATAAAGTCATGATCAGTGTGAGAACATAAGATAGGGTAACAAAAGATTTTCTTATGATAAGATTGCACCAATGGTCAATTGCGAATCCCTACCCTTACCCTAATCTTGGGCATGCTTGCTCAACATATTAAAGGTCAAGTTATGGTGCATGCTTTTTGCATAAAATTTTCATTTGACAAATTTCATTTTTATGTGAATTTTATTACAAATTTTATTAGTTATTTTAGTCCTAATAAGAGAATTTAGAGAAAAGAACGCATAGCTACAGTGGTGGAAACAATCTTTGGAAGCGCATAATTTTCATATAAATAAAAGTGAGATGAAGTATATGCGACATAAGTTTGGCAAGAGATGCACAAATCATACCTTAGAGATGAAAACTGAGGATGATATTATACCACAAGTCATGCGATTTTATGTATATTGAATCCATCATACAAAGTGATGGGAAATAAAGAGAGATGTACGCTATAGGATTCAAGCCGGATGGATGAAATAGAGAAGTTTAGGTGTTATTTGTAATAAAAAGTGCCACAAGTTTAAGGAAAGTCTTACCACACAACTATAAGACCAAAGATGTTATATAGAGATGAATGTTATTGAACTTGGAACAAGCAAGGCAGTGGAATGATAGAGCATGAGGTTAAGAGTTGATAGTGTTGGCTGATGTTGCGGCACTAACATGAAGCCTTTCTGCTAATGCTGGTGATATAAGATGAGGCTGTGTTTTAGCCTTTTGCTTCTGCTGGTGTTCTCTGACCTTTGCTGTTGGGTTGCGTTTTAAGGCTTTTATGATGTGGTTTCTGATCTTTTGTCTATTTCACAGCTTGACTTGCTGTTTTTGCTTCATGTGTTGAACTATATCTATGCTCTTTTGTTTTTTTACCTCCCCACTTGCTATGGTGATTTGAAATTCTGTTTTATCAATCAAAAAAAAAAAAAAGAATGTTGGGCAACAAAAAGTCAAAATGAAAATAAGTTCAATGTTGAAAAAAATGAGAATATTGTATTAGATGAGTGGACACATAAGATAAAATAGAATTAGGAATGCATGCATAGATAGAAAGTTGGGATAGCACCTTTTTATAGAAAATATAGTCAAAGCTTACCTTATATATTTGGCCATGTGCAGAAAAAACCTATATAAATCCTAGTAAAAAAGATGGAAGGTAGCTAATAGCTAGAGGTAGAGAGAGACTTAGAAAAAAAAACTATTGGTGAAACTACTAAATGATATTTAGATTTAATGATTAAACATGATTTATGGCAAGACACCATGCTGTCAAATGGTTGTAATGCACACTTATGTTATTAGATTAAATTCTCACTAAATTAATAAAATTTTCTTTTTAATTTCCATTTTTGACAAACCATAAGTGTTATATAATTTAGTTATAGGAAATTAGATTAAGATCCTTTAAAGTAAATTATTTGCAAATTGAGAAAGTAAAAAATTATCCATCTTTATATCAATATATTACATTGTGTATGGATCTTACCAAATAATTTAATAAAAAATAACTCTTCATTGTTCACTCTACAAAAAAAATCTCATTCTAGAGAATTTTAATTCTAGAGAATCATACCTATATCACATTGTAGTAGGTTTTTATCGTAAATGAAAGTTTGTTTTTCTTGCTCGGTCTAACTTCATTTATTTTTCATTTTAGAAGATTAATTTAATTTTGATTTATTAATGTAAAAATATTTATGCAATAATTTAGTCATATATTATTATATTATTAAAAATATTTGACTCTTATAATAATTATTTCGAAAGTTACATATATGATAATATCTCATTGGTTAACATTGTATAATATTTTATATTAATAATATATTAAAATTAATCCCTTAAAAGTTATATTTTAAGATGAGATAATGGATTGTGATATAACCTTGTTTCGTGGTATATTTGTGCAAAGCTAAGTAGCGATGCGCTTTGGATGTTATATATATTCTAATCCACCTTCGCCACTAAGATTACAGAAAACGTAGTATACCCAAAAGCACGGAGGAGGGAAACTTCCTATGAGCTCCGCTTGTCAGCTGTCACACACTAACATCCATAATGGGAGAAAAAAATACAGTAAAGTAGATAAAAGAAAAAACATAGGGGCTGTTTCAAAAATGTTTTGCAAAACAAATTTTTGTTTTCAAAAAACTTGTTTCAGATGTTGGTTTTTTTAGATTGGTTTTAAAATCGAAAAATATGGTTTTTGTGTTTTAAAAACATAAATTAGAATGTTTTTTGTTTTCTATTTTAAAAAACAAGTAACAACACGGTGTCAATTTTGTAAATAGGTTGTTTTATTAACTAAGACACTCTTTGATTTTTACATCATACAAGGCTTGAAATTTTATAAAATAAAAAGTGTCCTAGTGTCGCTCTCTCTCTCTCTCGTCTTGCACATCTGTCCAGTGGACAATGACGACGATCTCCCCTTGTGGCCAAAAGAAGTTTCTGAAGATAATGAGATGAACAATGAGTATGGAGAAGCAATGTAAACCTAGTCCTTGGGTAAGATGCCTGGGCTCTACAACGATGAGGACACAGGGGTTTTGAGTGCTTTGGCCAAGATGAGAAAGGAGAAGAAGCATAAGGGTAGAGCGAAAAGCCAGGATAGGAAGGGGTGATCTAAGCAGGGACGAGGAAATGGTGTAGACGGTGAGGCTTCAACTGGTACAAAGGAAAGGAGTGGGGGTTTAATTTGTGTTTGAGTAATGGTTCTTTTGAGAATAAGAGTGTTAGAAGTGGTGATTGGTGGATATATATGGAGGGATTTCTAAATGGGTTCTTCAAATATTGGGAAAAGGTAGAACAAGGGGTGTTTTCTCTATTGGCCAATTTCACAGTTTTGATTGAATAAATTTAACTAAGCTTATGGACTAGAGAGGTGGAATTGGGTGTGTTTCAAGCATTTGGTTTTTGGTGTGTCTTTGGGTTGAGTCTGAATGCTCCTGGAAAAAGACCCTGGGAGTGACTTTGTTGGCAATGAGAGAGGATATGGTTGATGGTGGTGGAGTGTCATTTTGGTGTGTTGTGTCTTCTTTTGAGGGGTTAGGTTGCTGTTTGACAATTTTAAAGGAAGCTCTTTTAGGTGAGGGTGATTTATGGCTTTGGGAAGAAAACAAGTAGATCAAAGGCTGAGGAAGTAGTTAAAGACTGGATTAATACAATTGCAGTGATAGTGCAGATTTAATCATAAGAGTACTTGAATAACAGACACGAAGATCATAATTTTATGTCATAGAGCTCGAGATTGAAAGTATTGGTTAAAGAAGAAGCTACTAGATGCTCAAAGTTGGAATAGTATTTTACTTGAATGTGACATATATAAAGGTGAAAGTAAGGTGCATACAGATTGTGGCTTTTGTTTACAGCACATTATCAAACACTTTTTTTATTTTACTATTCTTAAAGCTTAATTCTAAAAAGAGCTATTCAAATAGGTTTTTTTTTTTCTATCATTTAAAAGTTGTTTTGAGAATAAAGTTATCAAACAGTATCTTTTGTCCTTCTATTTTTTAAAATTGAATTCAAACTTAATTTTTTAAACTATTTTAGGCAATAAAAAAATTTCAAACAAAATCACATAAACATCAGTGTTCGATAATAGAGACAATTTCATGCTCAGCCCCTATTTGGAGCCTTCAGTTTCTAAAAGGCTTCTTTCCAACGAACCAAAACTATCAGTAGCAACGGCAACCTCGGAATCACCCTACTCTCTTGCCTTTTTTCATCGAAATCTCGAGCGTAAATGCTGAGGCATTTTACCGATAAGGGTGTTTGAATGTCTAGCATTCTAATAACACTATCTCTCTCTCTTTCTCTCTCTCTCTCTCCTTTTTTTTTTAGCATGCCTTGTAATCATGATTAGAATGAAAATTAATTAATTTATTATAAGTCAATTGAATTTTAGTTAAATGTTTGATCAATTTTTTTTCGTTTAAATAAATAAATAGTTTTAATTTTAATTTTAATTCATCATATAAATACATAAAATTGAGACAAGCAAACAGAATGTGCTCCGCCTGAGCAAGCACCTGGAAATATTCTTACATCCTATGGGATGGTAAGGATTTGTCATACTCCAAGAAGAATATCTATTATTTTTTTTTCCTTATTTTCTTTCTCTCTCTTTTTCTCTTCCACTCTTATAAATAAGAACTAAGATGCTATACGTAAGAAGAAATCTTCCTGAGGTACGGGAACAACACTTAGTCGATCACATATAGTGGGATTCCGTCGTGTATTCTTGTCATCTCATATAATATATTGCACTCGGTCTAATTTTTTAAACAAATTAGTGGCCCTAAAGGGTTAGTACCGAACAAAGAAAGCATCCAGTACTTGTGAGAGGATAGAATATTTGGTGGGTTCAAGGGAGATCCCGTGCGTCTTACACCCCAAAATTCAATACAACACCTTTTCATCTAAATATCTCAATACACATGACTCGATATTTTACACATAGCTCAATATTTACCTATATTCCCATAAATATATAATATTTCATATCCTAAATTTATACATGTCATATCCAGAAAACATTTCCCTTTTCTTAACTAAACACAACAACCAGCGTTACATATCTATAGCCACAATATTTTGAACCATATATGGCAATACTATCATTTTTCCTTCAGTGTGATCTCCATTCAATCAATAGTACTTGGACTTGAATGACTCGTAAGTTTGAAGATGACGGACAATCCCAGCAATAGAGCCAGCTGCAGCAGCTATAGTAATGATAAGGCAAGCAATACTAAGCACCTTGAGGCAGATCCATTTTGTGCCCCACTTTGGTATGTTCTTCTGAACAATGTACATTTCCACTGGGAAATACACGGTAAGAGGCCAATATCCAAGAGATCCAGCAAGGATGTCGTTGAAGAATGGGAGGACCATTGATATTAGAGTGGTTATGATGACAAAAATAGTCCTCCAAGCCAATCTGAACATGTTGAGTTTGCAGGGTTGGTACCCAGGAACTGGGACTTCAATGTCTCTGTTAAAGAAACAACTATCTGGGAATCTATGTGCTGCGTGACTCTCAATAAAAGCAAAAAGGGGCTGGCAGTAAACCTGGTATGCCCCAACAAGGTGGACAACTATGGCAACATTGGCTATGTCAAGGAGCCAATATGGATTATAGAAGCCAAAACCTGTTAAAAGGTTTTCGGGACTAGAATCTCCCACAGCAGCATATCCAAAGCAGCCACAAAGCATGTAGAAAAGGGATGTTACTCCACCACTGATAAAAGCAGCTTTATTCATTGTTTTAGACTCTGCTGGGGGGGACATGATGATGTCCTGTTTCATAACATACCCTTGTTGTTTCATATTTTCAATTTTTTTTTAGAGCAAAGTCTCAAATTGGTTTTTAACAAAAATATTATGAGACAAATTTGTCCATACAAAATGAGAACTCTTAATACAGTCACTAAAAATTAAAATTGTGTCAAATTATACTCTGTTTTAGGGACTAATATGTCCCATGAAAAGTATTTTTTGGGGATTAATTTATCTATAAAAAAGATTAATTCAACCTGCATTTTTAATTTTTAAGAACTATATTGGGTGTTTTCACTTCTCAAAAATGAATTTGTCCAATGGTATTTTTGTTAATAACCAATTTAAGAATTTACTCTTTTTTGTTTTGGGTGGGAGGTCTGAGTCTCATAAAATTTACCGAAGTGAGTTATACCTGAACTTCTATAAGGATCATTGAGTATGAGAAGGCAAAGGCTATGACACCAATAGCTTCGAAGCTCCTCCAAAGTTTTTGTGCTTGGGTCACAATACCAACGCTTATTCCAGTTATGCTTCCCCTAACAGCTCGATTTTCTGTGACACAACAAATTTAAGTTAGATTTTTTGCTTTAATATACTTAAACCAAAATTAAAAAGAAAAAGGACAAGCAAATTATCAACCTAGCCTATGTGACTAGAATCATACCTATAACTTTGCCAATACTCAAGCCGAGCCCAATGGTTGGGTAAGTGAAGGAGGTGGCAGCAGCTACATTGGAGAGCCAACATAACTCACCGAAGTTTGGAAATTGAGAGAAAATAATTTCCGTTACACCAAATATAATCATGTAAATATTGCTATTCATATGGCATGGATCTTTTCCTCCTCTCTTGTGGAAACAACTAGACCTTTTGATTGCCCTGTTTGATTCAGAAGCCAAACGCAGTCAATTAAACCATTTTCCTTGGATTTCCCGGACAGCATTTAGGGAAATATCTTTTGAACTCGCGATGTATAGACATCATATATTAGAGAGTGGATGATTATCGAGATACATCTGTATAGACATGAAATGGATGTATCATATATGTATATATAATGTGAGGAGAATGATATTGTATAGCATAAAGGTGTAGAAAAAAATACTTCTCCAATCATTAGATCTATAAATATCAGTAGGATCTCAAACTTACATCATGCTTATGGAACCCAGTACGGTGTAGAAAATGCAGACGCCAAAAAGGGTAAGATAATGAACCAGCCCACAGAGCTTGGCCTTAATGCCACCTGGACAAACAAAAATATGACGACAAAGTCTAAGATCGAAGGTGTGAAACTACAAAAGAGAACCGGGAATTTGTATTTAGCTAATAGGAGGAGCGTGAAATTCTACCAAGGTAAGAATGAACAGCATCCGTGTAAGTGTAGTTTCCGTCTTCAACAACGGGGTCATCAGAACGATAACATGCAGAGAGAAGAGCGGAGTTGTAGTAAGTCAACAAAGAGAAGAGAATCATGACAGCAGGACCAGCAATCCATCCAAGCTGAGCTATGGCCCAAGGCAGGGTCAGCACAGCAGGTTCAATCACAGCAGTTATGATATGAGCACTTGCACTCCACACGGTCCCTGCGTATATATGATTGTCAAAACACAAAGAGAGGAATGAACACAAGGGCCAAAAAACCAAGAAGATAGAGTTAGAGTAGTACGAGAGGAGAAGAGAAATACCAGCTCGTTTGAGGCGACCATCGTCGTCGAATATTTTCGGGCTGGCACTCTCCTCAGCCATGTTCCTTATGGCACACACCAACCTAATTTGCAGCAATTTCGAGCAATTCAACCCGCGCAAAATCTCGAACTTGGTCACGGTGCGGAAGTGTCCACATACAAGATTTTAAAAAAAGAAAGTAAGAAAGAATTAGACATATCCAATAAAAAAAAATGACACAACAAAATAAAATTGGGCCCACCAAATGCTCAATTTTGATCCCAATTTTTTATCAATTGCGATAGTAACAATAAAATGATTTTTTAAGGAAAAAAAAAACTGTTATATAACACTTGTTACATAATTATTGCTTGAAATAGAATTGGTCTCGGTTCCAATTTTAGGGGATGCCACCCACTTTCTCCAAGTGTCTTGATGCTAATTTCATATGCTCCAATTGTGTATTTGCAAATGGGACTAGACACATGATGTCATAAGCAAATTGGGACGGTATTTTTTGGCCCAATGGAGTTGCTCTTAACTTTTACTATATTGCTTTTGCACGGCTTGTAGCCAATATGCAATTGGCTTCTAGGATGGTTGGTTTAGTTTTTAGAAGGCCTCTCGCTATGGTTTTAGTAAAAATTTCTTTATCTCTTATAACTTTTACTTAAATCATGATTTTAACGTTCCAAAAGTTAAACTAAACATGTTATTAGTGAATTTTTTTTTTCACATGGAACTATTAGTGTATTTTTTTTTTGTGCTATAGTATTAGCGTATATTGAAATTAACTTGTTACTAACGTGAGATTGATCAAAGTATTAGGTGTCTTGATTTCTTAATTAGAGATCTTGAATTTGAGTTCTGAAAATGAAAAAAAATTCTCATTGGAAGACCTTATCCTTTCAAGAGCTCTGTCAAATCAAATCAAATTAGTCAAATTCTTAATAACAGAGTTTGAACACCGCTGATTCCACCGAGAGCAATAGATATTTAAATCAACTTGGTTTGTACTTAAAATAGTTTACAATAAAAAACTGTCAGAGATCAATACAAAATAATAATATAAAAAATAACTTTCAGAGATGACGTTTAAAAATACAAGCCATTATATTCCAAAATAATATTTCCCGAAGCATGCCTTCAGTCACTTTGTAACTTTCATTTTATGCTATGACCTTATCTCCACTTTGCTGTAATTTTGAGGATTAAGAAAGGTTGGTAACCTACCAGGACAATATAAAATGCAGAAGGGACAAAATCGAGGCATAGCCACTTATCGCGAACCTAATTGTGTACACAAGTCTATTGTAATCCCAATCCTGTTTTGGCATCTGCCTAATGCTAGTTTTCTATTTATTTTAAAAAAATAATTTTTTTTTCTTGAGATTGCATTTCAAACTCATAAATAAATATTATATCATAACCACCTAAACATATACCACTTACTGACCCAAGGGATCTGTCAGGTGTTATTTAGTACGAGAATTTTTTGTTGCACATTATATTAACTACATATACTTTTGTCCTTCTCTCCACATACTTATATTTTTATGTTTTAAACCCAAAAAAAATAATGATAAAAAATGTTTCTATTTAATTATCATTGTATTTTTGTATTAATAGTGGAGATTTCGAAGTTTAATTATGTTGTAGGGGATATAAGGAATAAAATGAGACCCTATCATTTATAGATAATGGCGTAGAACAAAATCTCATTCTCATATCTTAATAACATCCTACATCAAGATATATGATATTAAAATGAGTTTTCTTGGCAAACTAGTTTTTCTTATTGGACAATCTAGGTAATGTTTCTTTTAACAGTAAAATAATTTAAAAGCTGGAATGATAGTGCATGGCTATGTTTTTTCGCATAGTTATTATCAGGATTTATAATTATGTGCTGTGAGAATCAACCATGTTATTGCCATTACCTTTTTTAAGCTTGCTATACCGAGCAAGCATGATATGCAATGAAAAGACCCTTTATTGATGAAAACAAGGATGAAGTGAAATGATGAAAAAAAATCCCCGTATGGCAAAATATTTTTTTTATGTTTACACATTTAATCTTGGTCAAATGGTCATGTTTTTAGTCAGATACATTGGCTCAAATGTATTCCATTTGTAATAAGTTCTTTTGGTACTGATGTGCTTCTTTGATTGCACAGGAGGGTCCAAGTTATGGAATTTATTGATGGGATTCCAATAACGAACCTTGGTGATGAAATAGCAAAGAGAGGCATAAATCCTCGTGGTAAGGTTGCAGCAGCAGCAAAGCAGTAAGCTCCTCAGCTATCCTTAAAGTAGTCCACTACACCACACTTTTGCTTCAATTAATAACTTATACATGTCCTAAATTCTGACTCTTAACATTTGCTTTTGGCTTTCTTGTCTGTTTTGAATCATCAAAATAAACTTCTTCATTGATTTTCTTCTTAACCATCTTTCCTGTAATTTGAATGTTATTTCCTTTCTCCCTAATGCCTAATCTTGACGCTTATTCAACTTTGAATAGATTTTATTGATGTCCAGAGCTTTTGAGACGATGTCTGTAGATTTGAGAATCAGATAACATAGAGGTTTTTTTGATAACCGGAACACTAACCTTTTTCTGAAAGATTCATAACTTGAATGGTTCTTCATGCTTATGTATGTAGCTCTATGCATATCAGACTATTAACTTTCTTATAAAAGTGCAGGAAAATTCTTCAAAGCTTGACTCTAGCATATGGCCAAATGATTTTGAAAAGTGGATTCTTCCACGCAGATCCTCATCCAGGAAATATTCTGATTTGTAAAGGATCAGAGGCAAGTCGGCAGCTATATTTCTTTTCTGCCACCGCCTTTTAGATGTTTTTTTCATCACACTTTGGATGAGTATCCTACTGTTATTGTAAATAAGTTTTAATCAAGAGATTGACTCTTGGCTAGAATATTGAAAATTAATTTTAGATTTTGATACCTAATACAACTTTTTAACTTTTAACCACCCTAGTGTTAGTATGTTTCCTGTAATCATGCTGCGTTGCTGGACTACGGGCAGGTGAAGGATCTCCCAGAACAGTTGAGGCTTGGTTATGCTAATCTAGTCCTTGCAATTGCTGATGGTGACCCATTACGAGCTTCAGACAGCTATAGGTATTGAAGTTTGTGTTTTTTCTCTTGTTTGCTGCAAAAAGGAACATGAATAGATAGCTCAGCTGATACTGAGCTATCAGCTGCACTAGCACTGCTTCTGGGAGTAGATAATGAAAACAGGGAATAGTAGATGTAGAAGATAATGAGTTTAGTAACCAAAGACATGTGAGGAATAATAAGTGAGAAAGAGATAGATAAGACAAGAGGAAAATAATATAGGGAATGTTGGAAAAATATGAAAAATCTAAACTACTTATCATTCTTCATTAGAAAGTATCAAATTTAGTGGCCCTTACTAATCCTTTTATTGAGAAAATTCCTAAATTGCCCTCATCAGGCCAGGACAAAGAAACCATGGCTTCTAAGAAACCATGACTTGTCTCAATTTATCTTCACCAAAATTGAAGGTACAAACAGGGAATCAATAAAAAATCTTGATTGGGTCAAACTATAGTAAATATTAATCACAAAATCTAATGCTCAAAGTATATGCCCTGATGCATAAGCCTCATTTCCTAAAGTTAGATTTTTCTCATTTGTGTTAACGTCACCATACATATTATGTGTTTCACCAGAATGGTTTACAGCTAATTATGTAAGACATGGACTTCATTGGAGGACAGCTGACTCTCTAACAAGATAATTTTGAATTGAAAATGACGATCACATGGTGGCTATGTACAATTCTGGTTATCTAAATCTTGATTTAATATTACTTATAGGGGGCTTAGTATAGATACCTTAAGCAAATGTGAAAATGAGCAAGAAGAAATGTTTAGACTCGCAGAGACAATGTTTAATACAAAACTGCCACCTGGGTGACAATGCTGCAACCTTTCTCAGAGGAATCTTCAATAAAAAAAATTGCTGTTCAGGTATTTTTTAGAATCCAAATTTTCATTTACTGTTCGTTCCTGGAGATCACACATTCTTGATATGACATGGATATGTACTGGTAAAAATGCTACTTAATGAGTTCATTTATATTAATTCTGGTGTTTTAATTGTAAGGAACAATTCGGTTTCATTAATCAGGGGACAGATCAGCATATAAATATCTGCCATGATTATGGATAAAAGAAAGTTAATCTATTGTTTTTCAGGAAAAAAAGAGAGAAATTTAATCTACCAACACTTGATTGGTTTAAGTAGTTTGACACTTATTCCCTTTAAACAGATCTCGAGTTTCAGTCTTGGAAATGAAAAAGAAAGTAGTGTTTAGAGTGATGTACCTCATATTGAACTGACCCAGAAAACTGGCAATTTAGACCAAAAAGGAAAAAGGAACCAATCTAGGGTTCGTAACTTCCCACATAACTACGAAAATGTCCAATCAATAAAATATGATATTTTTATTGTTTTGGTGAGTCTGTTTTCCTTTGTACTGATTACTGATAATGAGGCGGGTATCCGTTTTTTTGATACACGCGGGTATCCGCAGATGAACATTACATAAATTTGAAAAATTCTAGTCTCTCTTTTTATGTCCCAGGTTGGTAGCAAACCGTTTTACTATGATTTGTTAGTCATAAATTCGGTGAGAACATGTTGGCAATGAATCAAATTATTAAATAATGGAGCAATATTGATGCATACATGTAACTGATATTTATGGTAACAGAACAAGGTGGAAACAACTTGTAAATATTCTATGCTGCTACTTTTCCTCATTAAATTTTCTAATCTTCCTGTGCCTGGTTGTTAGTCTTTCCCAGAAGAACTGTTTTCTGTACTGTGGACAGTGCATCTGCTGAGGGGACTTAGTGTCGGACTTGGAATCAATTATTCTTGTGCAGAACATTGGAGACCCTTTGCAGAAGAAGCTCTGTGTCAAGCTGGAAGACTTAAAGGTGGCACCATAACTCTTGCTTTAGGCACTTTGAAGATAGATGGCAATAAACCTTAGTATGGATTTAATTTTTCAATAATTCCTATTTGCGTAAGATACATATTATAAGATACATGTTATAAAGTCTTTTCATCATTGGTCGTTTCTGGTGTTTCTTTTTCATATTTAGATGTCCCAACATCTGATTAAACCAGCTAATATCTAAGTCTAAGCTCACTTGACGTTTTAACAGGTAAGGATGTTAAGCCCAGAGGGAGCAAACGCCGTTTGTTGAGAAGATTATTGTCGAGAGGCTAAGTAGGTTGGTCTTGATCGATCAAGTTACTTGCATCTTCTTTGTTGATTAACTGGCCAATTCTTTGTGTGACATTGAAGAAATTAAATTCAAATTTTCTATCTTCTATATGGTATATAAGTTTTGTAATTGACATTAATGGCCATCACGATATAAGTTTATCAGAATTAAGATTTTGTGGTGCCTTTGCAGGTAGCTTTTGGAATTTTTTAGTGTTTTGGGATTCTGCCTCTTTTTCTTTTTCATTTTCTCTTTTTGACGAGATTAATTGCATGATCATTATTTGAATTTTTGGGCAAATGTTGAATGACGTTATGCAGTCTATGTATGTTTAGATTCGCATGATGAACTTTGCATGGATCCAGCTGGATAATTATTTGTAAATGTTTCAAAAAAAAAAGTTTACTTGATAGGAATATTGTATAGGAAATAATAGGTTGCAATTAGGAAAAATTGTTTTTCTTTCTGAATATTGAGAGTAAGGTTAATTTGAAAAGAAGAGTAATATTAAGATCCAATTAGTAGTTAGGCCTCTTATTTAGTTGACTAGGCCCATTAGGAGTTGATTAGAGATATATATACGAGAATTGCGATATTATTGAATAATCGAATAAATTGAATGTTATTCTTGAAGTTCTTTATATTTAAAGTTAAAGAAGAGGTGTAGGTTATTTCAAAAAAGTCTTTGGTCTTTGATTTTGATATCCTCTGAAAAATAGATTTAGGTTATTGGATTGTAAGTATGAAGTTGTGAAATGTGATTAAGTGTACGATACCACTATTACTTTTCCAAAATCAATTACCAATGGTGGTAACGTACATTTATTTTATCAACGCTTCTTTATTATCAACTCTTGCGCCATAAAAAATATACGGTCCTATTTACCTTATATGGAAAAGAAACACAATTATACTGTTTTCGTAATTCTTTTATTCAAGCTTTAATCTATATGTCTCGACCTGTTTTCATTCTCAAACTTCTATTTTTAAATCAATATAGGATTCAACCGTCACCAAGTTAAACTCTCATTAAGTTAACCAAGTTTTCTGTTTAATTTCCATTTATGATAACCATAATAGTGTTATATAATTCAGTTACAGAAAATCATCGCTGTATATGGATATTATTTTCTAATCCTCCTTCGCCATTAAGATACTATTTTCTTTATCATCCTAATGATTATCGACAAACCTGTATAACTGAAAGTATGGAGGAGCGAAACGTCCAATTAGCTGTTGTCACACACAAACATCCATGAAGAAAAAATTAGTAAAACAGAGGGGGAAAAAATCCCGCAATCATCGGTGTCCGATCAGAGAGACAATTTCACGTGCTCCCCACTTAGAATTATTTAGACACAGGCGGAGGTAGGTTGAAAGTTGAAACAGATATTGGGATTCTTACGTGTATTATGTACTTCGTTTTCTCATATATAATTGATTTTACTTCAAACAAATCAATCTTTTTATTTTTTGGCACACTCAAGCAAATCATTCTATTCCAATGAAAACTGGCGGCCCACATAAAAGCTCAAGGCCAAAACCATAGATGAAATTATATCTTCTATTAAGAGCTGCGGTCATTCATTGTGGCACGACACTGCTCGCTCTATTATATTCTCTCTTTCTTTCTTTTTTCGTTTTTCTTTTGTGGTTTTTTTTTTTTGGGGGGCGGTTCATCCTCTGTTCTATTAAGGGCAGTGGTCAAGACCATGATTGGTCACACACTCAGACCTCCTAACCCACACACGCGGAGGGCAGCCCAATCCCTATCCCTCTCCCCAGACAAAAACTGAATAAAGACATACCCTTTGACCCATAGCTTACAAAAAGAAAATGAACCACGGACCTCGTGTTAACCTACTTCGTCTGCCTTCAGCATCACTCAGCTTAAAAGTTTAACGTCTTGAATGGTTTGTAGTTGTCAGTTTGAACATCACCAACAATGCGAGCAGTCGAGCCAACTGCCGCTGCTATACCAATGAAAAGGCTCCCAATACTAAGCACGTAGAGGCAGATCCATTTTGTGCTCCACTTTGGTATGCTCTTCTGAACAATGTACATCTCCACTGGGAAATACACAGTAAGAGGCCAGTAACTAAGAGCTCCAACAAGTCCCACGATTTCGGTGAAGAATGGGAGGACCATTGATGTTGAAGTGGTCATGATGACAAAAACGGTCCTCCAAGCCAATCTGAACAGGTTGATTTTGTAGGGTTGGCTACCAGGGAGTGGGTTTGGAACTTCTTTCTCTCCGCTAAAGAAACAATTAGCTGGGAATCTATGTGCTGCGTATCTCTCAATCAAAGCAAAAAGGGACTGGCAGGCAACCTGGTATGCAACAACAAGGTGGATAACTATGGCAGCATTGGCTATGCCAAGGAGCCAATAGGAATTGTAGAAGCCAAAACAAGTCAAAAGGATCCGTGGACTTGAATCTCCTACAGTAGCATACCCAAAGCAGCCACACAGCATGTAGAAGACGGACGTTACTCCAATACCGATAAAAGCTGCTTTCTTCATTGTTTCTGACTCAGGTGGAGGCGACCTGATCGTGTCCTGTTTCATAACACACCCTTGTTATTTGACTTTCTCTTTTTTTCCTTTTTTCGAAATAAAAATAAAAACTGAGGCCTGAGTTTCATAAAATCTAGCAGAATGAGTTATACCTGAATTTCTAAAAGGATAATTGAGTATGAGAATGCAAAGGCTATGTCACCAAGTGCTTGGAAGCTCCTCCAAATTTTTTGAGTTGGTGTCACAATACCAACAGGTATTCCGGTTAGGCTTCCCCTAACTGCTCCATTTTCTATTACGTGACAAATTTAAGTCAGATTTCTGCCCAGTGCTTTAATAATCAAAGCTACAAAAAAAAAAAAAAAAAAAAAAAAAAAGGGAACGAGCAAATTATGATCCTAGACCATGTGACTAGAATCATACCTATAACTTCAACAATTCCCAAGGCCAGCCCAATTGTAGAGTATGTGAAGGACATTCCAGCAGCTACCATGGAAAGCCACCATAACTCACCGAAGTTTGGAATTTGGGATAAAATAATTTGCATTAAACCAAACACAATCATGTAAATAGTGCTGTTCATATAGCACGGATCTTTTCCTCCGTTCTTGTGGAAACGAATAGACTCTCTGACTGCCCTGTTTGATTCAGAAGCCAAAACAGCCAATTAGACATTTTTCCTTGGACTTTTCTGGGACTATAGTTAGGATCATTCAATATCAGTAGGATCTCAAACTTACATCATGCCTATGGAACCCAGTACGGTGTAGCCAATGCAGACGCCAAAAAGTTTAACATACTGAACCAGGCGAGAAAGCTTGGCCTTCCTGTCACCTGAACGATGACAAAATCCAAGATCGAGTATGCGAAATTTCAAAAAAGAATGCCGAATTTGTTTCTAGTTAAGTTAGGTCAGGTTGATGAGCTTACCAAGGTAGTAACCAACAGCACCCTCGTACGAGTAGTTTCTCTCCCCGATCAAATGGTTTCCACCACGATAACATTCAAAGAGAAGAGTGGAGGTGCAGTAAGTCACAAAAGAGAAGACGATCATGACAGCAGGACCAGCTATCCATCCAAGCTGCGCTATAGCCCAAGCAAGGGATAGCACACCAGGCCCAATCACAGCAGCTATGATACGAGCGCTTGCAGTCCACACGGTCCCTACATATATGTTTGTCAAACACAACAGAGAAGGAGGATGAGAGGAATGAACCCAAGGGCCAAAGAAAACCAAGAAGCTAAGGATGCGCATGTGAGTAGGAGTTTTTGAGGGGAGGAAAGGCTAGTCTTTCCTCTCACAAATACACCCTAAGAGTAACATGAGAGAAGAAGAGAATGACCAGTTCGTTTGATGCGTCCATCGTCGTCGAAAGTTCTGGGGCTCGCACCCTCCTCAGCCATTTTTGTTATGACACGGACCAACCAAAGTTAAGCTTCCAGGGTTTGTGCACACTGGAACAAGAGCAGAGTACTTTGGTTTTCTTTTATGGTTCAAGAAAAGGGCTGCCATTTTATAGATCTAGGCCGACACTGTGCCGTTATTTCTTTCGGATATTTTTTTTCCCTGCTTTTTAATTGAAGTTTGTTTACAAATCATCCGCACTATTCGTGCTTTCTTGCTTTGGTGTCCATGAACAGTCAGAAAAATGCTTTTTGGTATGAATTGGAATTTGGGATGCCACAAATGAATTTAAAATTTGAATAATGATAGATTAACTTATTTTATATAGAATATTATGTTAATTCATAATTTATTTAATGAATTTATTTATTATTAAATGAATTATGAGTTCAATTTAAATAGAATTTATATTTTATCCAATAATAAATGTGTTATAATTTTCAAAATTTTATTGCGCTTCACTCACTCATGCAATGATCCAACCATGTATTGTTACGTGGTCCGACATTACTCTTCTCCCGCTCTTCTGATTGGACATTCCGCACCCCACTTTCCTCACTTCGATTGGCGTAACAAATGGCAGCGCTGTAAAGCACTCAGGGGAAACGCGGTTTGTTTGCAACGTTAGTTAACATGTTATGCCATTTTATATCTATTCTTTTCATGGTGCGTTCACTGTTCACAGGCTTCACATGTTGCATAAGGGACATGCCGGAGGGAAAAAAAAGGAAAAAAGACAACATTAAACGCTTCTATTACTCCAGCTTCCTTAAGCTTGAGCTCTCTATAGATGTTCCTTTTTTTCCGTTTATTAAATTTTCTTGATTTTGTAAGTTTCTGCAGCTTCACCCTAAAAAGAAAGGTTTTGAATTTGTGTATATGAGTAGAGGAAAGATTCTTATAGATATCTGGAAAGCTTCCTTACACAACTAATTTGGCAGGGCCACTAAAGTTGGTTTATGTTGCATGTATAATTTTAGGAAAATTTCTCTTGTGCTCTTGCAATCTCCAACTTTTATTTTGGTCTTATCCATTTCCTCTTTCTTTTTTTCCACGGTATGAAAGTCTGTCTTGTAGATTCTTTTATTCTGTGGAAAGCACGTGGGGTAAGGTAGGTCATGATAATATGATAGGTTGCTTGCATTTCGTCTCTCTCTTTTGATCGAAGCACTTTGTCTTTGTCTTATCCATGATGTGTGAACTCAATGGGCTCTTGATTTCTTAATTATCGAAAAAGCAAAGAGGAGAGATTCTCCTTCGACAATGATTCTTGCAACACAAAATATATAGAGACACCCATCAACACACTCGAAAGCAAGAGGGGAAAAAAGGGTAAAATGTGAAATGGGTTGATTTTTTCAAATTTCTAGCAATTTATTAGAGGATGTTGACGGAAGTACGTCGATTGAGCTAGTACAAATAACAGACTTCTTCTCCTTTAGTCCTTTTCTTCTTTAGACACCAGATTAGCACACAAGACCCGGACACATGAAACCAAAAAATGAAAAGTAAAAACACCCACCATAAAATTGGCGCTCACCAGAAGTTCCTTGTCTTCTCTTCGGAAACCTAATTAGCTTGTACTGTACTGCTTTCATATGGTTTGTAACCAAAGCAATTAGCTTAATCAAGTTTATTTATTTGACTTGAACGTTTCTTATCCTCCTTCGTTTAGTTGTGACAACAGAGTGAGTGGGTTGAATTGTGGTCACTGGCCAGGATTTGCAGTCTTCCATCAGTGCTCAATATTAGGCACCACTCACCAGAGATACCGAATATTATAACACAACTAAAATTTAGAATTGACACAAATAATTTTCGTAAAACTAGAACTGGAAGATATTTATTTTTATTAAAAAGATTGCAACCTCTCAAAAATAACGAGAGAACAATAAGACTCTCTTCCTTATATAAAAAGAACACAAACACACTCAAAAATATATACAGGAGAGACTTAATATTTTTTCTTCTCTAAAATACTCACTCAAAATTTTCTAACCTTGTTCTCGGTTGCCATTTGGTACAACAACACAAAAGAATGGCACCACCACCTATTTATAATGGTTGGGTGCGTTACATGCTTCACAGCGAAGCAAAAGATTAACTTGGCTCAGCTGTTTGTTGTTCATAGCCACTAGTAGATTCTATATTGACATTTTCTTTGTCTATGTATATCAACCGTTCGGGTAGCAAGAGAAGAAGACAAATTCAATTTGATCTTTACTTTATGCAAGGTCATGGTTGCAACTTAGTTCAAAGCTACCAGCGTCATATATCATGCAATAAATGCTACAATCTCAAGTTGAAATAATCAAGCTGGCATGATTTACACCCTTCCATTTAATTATTTCCCCTTATTTTTAGAGGCGTAGGATGAATAATTGAGACAAACAAAGACTAAACATACATTTTAGCCTCTTAAAAATGCATATGAACTTTAATCTTTAAAAGATATTTGATATTAAATATATCACTAAAAGTTCAATTTGACATCAAATTATTCCTTAAAAAAAATTTTATATCAAACTAGTACCTAAAAATTAAAATGTAATATCACTTTAATCCCTGAAATATACATGTGATATATATTTTATCGGGAATAAAATGGTATCACATTTTAAATTTTAGATATCTATTCGATGTCAAAATCTTTTAAAAATTAATATGATGTCACGTTAAACTTTTAGGGATATATTTAATACCAAAAATTTTTCAAAAACTAAACTGATGTCATATTTATCTTTTAGCTATTAAAATGCAAGTTTAGTCTTAATAAAATAAAGAGTATTATTATTATTTATTTATAAAAATAATACTATATTTTATTTAACTAATATTTATTAGATCATACTTAATAATTTTAGTATAATTGGTCTTTCTTCTTAATTAATCCTTCTTATAACAGTTTTTAATATTTGTTTTCCAAAACTCTTACATATTAAACAGGAACAAGTGTCAAACAGTTAAATATGTTTTTTTTATATATATATATATTGTTGGATATGGTATTTTGATTGTTAGTGAGCCTGTTTTCCTTTAATTTGTACGGATAATGTGATACTTCTGAATGTTACACTAACCAAAATTTGGTGAGAATATGTTACGTTGGCTGTGAAGCAAATTATTAAATAATGGAGTAACTATTGATGCATATATATAATTGATGGTAATATTTAAAATGCTCACCTATAAAAAATAAATATTCAATATTTACTTAATTTTTAACCATTGATTAAATTAAAAAAATAAATCTAACTGTTGATATTAAAAAAGCACTCATACTCCAAATATTATATAGAACATCATAATTAATTTTTGTGTAATATCAAACATTAAATTTACTTTCTTAACTTGATTAATAATTAAAAATTAGATAAATATTAAATATTCAATTTTTTTTTGGATGAGCATTTTAAATATCACGTTAATTGATATTTATGGTAGCAGAACAAGGAGGAAATTCTTGTTAATATTTTCTGCTGCTACTTTTTCCTCGTTAAATTTTCTAATGTTCCTGTGCCTAGTTATGTTAGGCTTTCTTAGAAAAAGTGAAAAACTGTTTTCTGTGCCTCGGACAGTACATATCTACTGAGGGGATTAGCGTTGGTCTTGGAATCAATTATTCTTGTTCAGCGGGGACACAATTGCAGAAGAAGCTGTGTCTCAAGATCTAAATGTGGCAACATAACTCTTACTTAAGACACACACTTGAAAATAGATGGCGATAAACCTTAAGATGGATTCAATTTTCAGTAATCCCTATTTGCATTACACAAAGGCATACGATACATGTTATGTAGTCCTTTCGTCATTGGTCGTTCCATTCCAGGTGTTTCTTTTCCGTATGTATAGATATGCCATCATCCTACTAAACCAGCTAATATCTGATTCTAAGCTCACTTGACGTTTTTACAGGCAAGGATGTTAAGCCCAGAGGCAGCACGTGCTTGTTTTTTGGGTTTGGGACTCAAAACTATAACTTTGGCAAAAGTTACAAAAGAGCAATTTTATTTTATTTTTTTGCCAAAATCATGGTTTTTAGATTTTCAAATGAAAAATGAAATATATCTATAATCTATAATTTATAGTTTATAATATTAATAAATTAGAGGTTGTAATATGAAAACTTTTTCAGGTGTCACTTCGTGGTACATTTACACCTCCATTACTTAGGGAATTTTTTCACTAATGAAAAGTATTAAATGAGCACTACAATAATTAAATATAAAATAAAACTATTTTTTATTGGGTATTCTAGGTCTTCTTCTATTGGGTATCCAATCATAATTATTAAAATAAGATTTTTTTTAATAACACTTTCATAAGGTTTAACTTTTATGTATAATTGTATTAATTTAATAAGTTATTATATTATATAAATTTAAATATACTTGCTTTCAAAAAATTAAAGTAGAAAGGAATACTACTTTTTCCATGCGGTGCATTTTATGATTTTTAAATGTCACTATAAAGAAGCCTTTACAAGATATTAATTTTTATTTTTATTAAATATATTTCATATAAGCCTTTACATGATACAACATTTTATTAATTTTTATTAATTGTAAACATGAAGAGGCCTTTACAGGATATTAAATTTTATTGTAAATATATTTCATATATCAATTTGAGAGTAATTTTGATGTATTATCATTATAAAAGAGCTTTTTTACACTATCATCAACTCATATATATTTGTTTGTAAGATTTTAAAAATAAGAATGATTGAGTCAAATACTTTTGTGGATGTGATAATGCATAATTAAATATCTATATAAAAAATTTTATTCTAACAATTTATTAAAATTAAATTTTATCAATTATTAGAGTTTACGAATGGTCCATAATTTTTACACACAATGCATTTGAAGAAGCTTGCCATGCTTTAGGGTTGGTAGCAGACGATAAAGAATTTGTCGATGCTATCAAAAAAGCTAGAGGGTTAGCATTTGGAACTCAATTGCGAAAACCTTTTGTAACTTCGTTGTTTTCAAGCAAAATGAGTAGGCCTGACTTTGTTTGGGAGCAAACATGGGAGATTCTAGAGTTCCCAGAATCAATTTAATTCTATCTGATCCAAAAATGCCTCTTAAATTTCAGATAAAACAATTTCTCACGGCATTTTGTTTTGCTATAACTATTAATAAGAGTCAAAACCAATCTCTATTATATATGGGTTTATTTTTGCCAAAACTTGTCTTTATCGACGGTCAATTCTATGTTGCCATATTACAAGTGAAGTCTAAGAGTGGCATAAAGATTCTAATATTAGATGAAAATGGAAATTCTTACAACACAACTAAAAATGTGGTTTGTCAAGAAGTTTTCAACAAGATTTAGTTTTCAAGTATTCAATATTTTCATTAGCTTTTCCAAGGTTTTATTTAAAACTTTTCACATTGATATATTTATTTATGAGAATAATTTTTATGTACCAATAGTATAAAATAATTTTATATTATCAATCAATAGAAATTTAAAAAAATGATAAATTATGATGAGTAATTATTATATATAATAGGTAATTACTCGCAATAATTTGACACTTTTTTATATATCTATTTGCTGACAATATAAAATTATTGTATATTATTAATATATAGAAATTAAATCCCTTATTTATTTTACTAGTTAATTCATTAATTTTTTATTCTTTCTTTCATGCTGTGCATTTTATGGCGTTCAGATGTCGGTATACAAGAAAACATAAAGAAAACTTTTTATATTATTTTTCAATTTACTGTTTAATTTTGTTTTGTTTTTTGTGTGTCATTATAATTTTAAACAAACGTATTACACGATGTCATTTAAAATTTTCAAGTTTGTAAATATATTTTATATATTAATTTATATTTTTAATTTTATAAAATATATGATTAATTAATATACATTTTATCATTGTAAGAATATCGATTCCCCGTGGGTTGCACGGCTTAAAAATGCTAGTTAATTATAAATAAGTAGGTCTAGATCAAGCTGCTTGCACCTTGTTTGTTGATTAACTGGCCAATTCTTTGTGTGGCATTGAAGAAAGTATATTCGAATTTTCTCTCTTCAAGATGGTATATAAGTTTGGCAATTGACATTGATGGCCTTCACAATAAGAGTTTGCGGTGCCTCGGCAGGTATATAGTATATGGAACTTTTTTCAATCTTTTGGTATTGCGTTTGTCATGGTTTTCTGACAAGATTAATTTAACTGCAACACCATTATTTGAAATTTTGGTGAAATATTGAATGACATTATACGCAGTCTGTGTATGTTTTAATTCGAACTTTGTTCAAAATTTCTGATCTTTAGTACCAAATATATTGTTATCAAACTGCCGGAAAGAGAAGGTATGCTTTAATATAATATGAGATTAGCTTAATAATTATTTTAATAAATTCTATTTTTTATTTTTAAGTTTGAATAATTATTATATTACTATTAGTAGTCTAGAGCTAAGTATAAAATTAGTGCTTAAAATTTGAATTTTATTTCACAATTCAAATTAGAGTGATATATAGAATTGAAATTCTAATTTTAGACATCAATTCTTTTTCTTATTATAGATTTTACACATCAAGTCTATGAAATTGAACAATAATTAAGACGGACTTTGTTAATTTCTAACCCATATATACTTTATCGATTCCAAAACTTATTAAATGTTTTAATTAAAGTCTGCATTGTTTTCTCTCTTTCCAATTTATTTACTAACTATCATATTTAATAAAGATTAATAATTTTATAAAAATTTTATATAAAATTTTTCCCAAATTCTAATTTACTATTTTACATATAAATAATGTTCACAAATTATACTAAAAAATTACTATGGTAATAAATTATTATTTTATTAATATTTTTACTAATTTTAAATTTTGAATTACACGTTTAAATAATTAAATTATAATTAAATTTAAAATTATAACTCATGTTCTAATTTTTTAAAAAATATAAACATAAAATTTAAAATTCTATATATTTTTTCGATGTCTAATAGACATTATTCATAAAAAAAATAGATTGATCAATAAAATAATGCGCGAGTAAATTAGTTAACTCGTTTAATCTGCAAACTGAATGGATCGGACTAAAATATAATAAGGTCGATTTGAGAGTCATATAAATTACCGCTCCTTGATTAATTCAGGCAAAATATTTAGAAAAGTAATGGTTGCAGTGTACACTTATTTTATTAACTCTTGCACTCTTGCACCATAAAAAATATGGTCCTATTTAACATATATGGAAAAGAACATAATTATACTTTTCGTAATTCTTTTATGTGTCTCGACCTGTTTTAATTCTCAAACTTCTATTTTAAGATCAATATAGGATTCAACTGTTATCAAGTTAAACTCTTATTAAACTAACAAAGTTTTCTATTTAATTTCTATTTATAACAAACCATAACAGTGTTACATAATTCAGTTATAGGGGAAAAAATGATATTTATACTCATTTTCTAAATTAGCTAATTGTAAACACATAATAAGAGAGACAAAAGACATAATACAGTGGATCTTGAAAAAGAAAAAATGACAAACCTACTATATACTATATCATTCTTTCTTATTATATATCTACAATAAATATAGAAAATAAGTACAAATTAATAACATTCGTATATAAAAAATCACATCCCTGTATTTGTAGTGGGTCTAGGAAAGTCCACTCCCTTGGTCTTTTGGATATTATTTTCTATTCCTCCTTCGCCATTAAGTTATTATCTACTTTATCATCCAAAAGTTGTATGTAACCCTGTTTAACCGAAAAGTCTGGAGAAGGGAAGCTTCCCAGTAGCTGTGGTCACGCGCTAACATCCACGATGGAAAAAGATATTAGTAAAATAGAGAAAAATATCACGTAAACATCAGTGTCCGATTAGAGAGACAATCCAATTGGCGTCATGCTTGCCGCTTCCAAACCCCTGATTTTCTTTCAATTTCAATGTTTCATTCGTTGTCTAGAGGATGTATGATCTAAAACCTTTTTACCGTTTGATTTATGGTCGAAATACATCATTCTACGTTGAAATAGATCCACGATATTAAAAGTGACGCGTGGATGGTCTGAGCCTTGAATGGAGCATGCAGAAGGCACCCTTCCACCGACCACAACTTTCTGGGGATGTTGAGCAACCTTTCCAAATTGAAACCTGGGGCGTAAATGCTCGGTCAATTAAGTTGGAAAAATGTTATCTGTACGGACCTACCATGGACGTACTAAGGGAAAGAAGGAAAAAAAAAAAAAAAAAGGTGGTGGGTGTTATAATAAAGAAAAAATGATGGATTTATTATTTTTTACTTTTATCTCCTCGATATTTATAATAAATTTATAAAATAAGTATAACATTATTATTTATGGAAAATATTTGCCTACTCTCGAAGAAAACTTTGTGTGTGTTCGAGAGCCTGAACTCCTTAAAATTAATTCTACATATCTAAAATTGATTTTAGGGATTTTTAATAATATTTGATTATTTATTTTTAAAATTAATTTTGATTTCTAGAATTGATTATGTGATAAGTGAAAATTTTTTATTTTTTATCAAAATTATTTTTAAAAAAATTATCAAATATAAATTATTTTACCTTAAAATTAATTCTAACTAAATTAATTCTAATAAAATTAATTTTATTTAAAATCAACTCTACGAAAAAAAAAAAAAAAAAAGCATAATCAAATACACTATTTGTCTTCCCCATGTAATAGTGATTCTTTCATTTCTCTATTTTTTTCTTTTTTCTGTTCACTATAAAATTTCTGTAAAAAGTATAACAAGTGATGCTGCATATGTGCCATTAGTTTATTTTATTCTTATTCACTTTCTCTTTCTTGCTCTTGAAATTTGTGGCCACAATGCTTCATGAACGCAAAGTCCAGCGGTGGCCAAGAATGACTCCATTACTCATTGGGTACTAACGAAAAACCAGGTGCAGCTATATGGTTATCGGACATCGATAATCGTGGACACAGCGAGTATATAGACAGACACCCATCATGCGAGCCTACTTGGCTATCTTTTTTTCTTAGAAGGTATGCATTATTTTCCAAAAGTTATATTATAAAGTATTATATTAAAAGTATTTATTATATTAAATAATGTGAACTATGTTTAAATAATGATAATTCACACTTCAATAAGTAATAAAATTTTCAAACATAATAAATTTTAATTCTATGATTATGATTTTTCTTATTTAAAGTATACTTTTCAAGAGATAATATGATATTCTTTTTTCCAAAAAAGAAAGCAACAAATTAAAAACCCAAATTCGAACAGAGAGGTGAAAAAGCTTACTGCTTAAAGTTCAAAGGAGAAAAATTTATGATTATTTAAATAGATGTGGAGGTAGCTTGAAACAGATATTGTCATACTGGGATTCCTACGTGTATTCTTGAGTTTATCTTCTCACATAATTCATTTCACTTCCAATTTTTTAATACAAATTTCTCCCAGTCCAAAAATTTAAAATAAAATTAGTGGCTGGGATGAAAGCTCAAGTATTCTTAGAGAATAACACTATTCAGCCAAATTTTTTTACAAAAATAAATAAGGATAATTATTGAATAAAATAAAATAATATAAACTACTTATTTATTCAATGATTAACATGTATTCTACATATTTGGTAAATAAATTTAGATAAAAAATTTGATTTTTAAGCGTTTTCTACTCTTTTAACAGTGGAAGGGACGTAGGAGGAGGTTAATTCGATCCCTAGGCCCCGCACCCTACGGCCTTCCCCTTCCCTTAAAATCCCTCAAGTATTGAGAATTGCTAATGAGGATTAATTAAAAAAAGAGAAAAATATAACAACCTACCTTGAAATTTAAAAAAAAAAAGTTACTGAACTCCAAATTATGAAAATAGGATATTTCATTCCATCATGAAATAAAATATTATTAATTAAAATAAAAATAATAATATTATATGCTAAATAAATATATGTAAATAATAATTTAATAAAATATTAATTTTATATAAAAGGTCATAAATAATAATTATTAAAAATTTCTAATATATATTTAATTTTTTGAAAATATATCTCTTCACATAGGTTATATCTCTTAAAAAATAAATTAATCATTGTTAATGTATCTGATATATTAATTATGTTTAAATAATAAGTTACAACAATATATGTATATAACTTTAAAATATATGAAATATGATACTTGTTAAACTAATTAATAATTAATATTATTAAAAAAACAAGTCTAAAGCTCTTATCGTTACAACAATATAAAAGTTTAGTATCATAAATACCTTATTTAAGATTAAACTTTTATAACATTAATATAAGATAATTATAAGAATTTAATTTTAATATATTATTAATATAAATAATTATATATTTAGATAATAATTTACCCTTAAATAATAAATTAATTATTTATTTGCACATCTAATATACGAATATATTTAAATAAGGTGCATTAATATATGTAAATAATCTCAAAATATATGAAATATGAAACTTATTAAACTAATTAGTATCTAATATTGTTGACAAGTCATTCTTAAGATCTCATTGCTATAGCAATACTAAAAAATTAGTCTCATAATAATGAGATATCTTAGTCAATATTAAATTTGTATAATATTAATATAAGATAATCATAATGATTTAATTTTAATATATTGTCTACATAAAATAATTTAATATACTATCAATGTAAATAAATTTTTATAGTAATTTAATCATGTATATTGTAGTATATAATAATATTATTTAAATTTTTTATTATTAATGTATTATTTAGATATAAGAAAAAAAGTAAAAAAAGAGAGTATTTCGTAGGTAAATAAAAATAAAAGAGATTAAATATTAATTAGGTGAGAGAATAAATTAAAATAGAGCTTAATATAAATAAAATTAAAATACAAAATTGTCCAAAATCATATTGGTTCAAAAAAGAGGGAAATGAGTATTTTATCAAAGACAAAATATTTTTTGTCCACATCAATGTGTGAAGAGAAAAATTCATGATTATTTAAATAGATGTGGAGGTAGGTTGAAACTGATGTTGTCATATTGGGATTCCTACGTGTATTCTTAAGTTTATCTTCTCGTGTAATTCATTTCACTTCCAATTTTTTAATACAAATTTTCTCCTAGTCCAATAAAAATTAGTGGCCCAGATGAAAGCTCAAGTATTTCTAGAGAGTAATGTTATTCTACCAAAATTTTTTATAGAAAATAAAGATAGTTATTAAATGAAATAAAGTAGTATCATTTATTTACTTATTCAAAAATTAATGTGTATTTTATACATTCAAATAAATAAATTTAGAAAAGAATTCTGACTTTGGAGCATTTTCAATTCTTAGAAGAGTAGAAGCGTTTTAGGAGGAGCAGCAGACTTTTCCCCTTTCCTTAAAATCCCTCAAGTATGAAGGATTATTAATAAGGATTAATTAAAAAAAGAGAAAAGTATCACATCAAAACCAAAAAAAAAGAGAGAAAAGTATGATAATCTCTCTTGAGATTTTAAGAAAAAATACTAAACTTTAAACTTATAAAAAATTTGGACATTTCATTTTATTATCAAACGAAAAGTTAATAATTAAAATGAAAGTAATATTATTATATGCTAAATAAATATATTTAAATAGAAATACAATAAAATATTAAATTTTCATAAAACTCGTAAATAATTATTTTTAAAATTTTTTAATATATATGTATTTTTTAAAAAATACATTTCTTTATGTGTTTTACATCCCTTAAAAAATAAATTAATTATTATTAGTGTATCTAATATATTAATTATGTTTAAATAATAAGTTACAACAATATGTGTATATAACTTTAAAGTATATGAAGTATGATACTTGTTAAACTAATTAGTAATTATCATTGTTAAAAAGTAATTCTAAAAATCTTATTGTCATGACCATACTAAAAGTTTAGTATCATAACACTTTATTTAAATCTTTTTAACATTAATATAAGATAATCATAAAAATTTAATTTTATTATATTTTAATATAAATAATTATCATTAAATTTTTTAATATAAATATACTTTTAAAAAATATATCTCTCCGTGAGTTATATTCCTTAAAAAGTAAATTAATTATTTGTTTGTGCATCTAATACATGAATTATGTTTAAATAAATTGCAATAATATATATAAATAACTTCAAAATATATAAAATATGAGACTTGTTAAACTAATTAGTAACTATTATTTTTGAAAAGCTATTCTTAAGACCCCATTGTTATGACAATGCTAAAAAATTAGTCTCATAATAATATAAGATATCTTAGTCAATATTAACTATGCAAAATATTAATACATGATAATAATAAAATTTCAATATATTGTCTACATAAATAAATTTAATATACTGTTAACATAAATAACCTTTTATAGTAATTTAATCATGTATATTGTAATATATAATAATGTTATTTAAATTTTTAATTATTAATATATTAATATATTATTTAGATAAAAAAATAGAAAACAAATTAAAGTAGTGCTTAATGTGAATAAAATTAAAGTGCAAAATTTTCCAAATTCATATTGGTTCAAAAAAGAGGAAAATAAGTATTTTGTTAAAGACAAAATGTTTTTTGTACACATGAACGTATGGAGATTAATATTCCTCATATATAAATATTTTCCTTCATTTTGCATTTTGTCCATATTATATTCATATATTATTGCAACTTATTAAAATATAATTGATATATTAGATGCACCAATAATAATTAATTTTTTTTAAGGTAATGTAACCAATGTGAAGAGATATATTTTTCAAGACATACATATATATTAGAAATTTTTAATGATAATTATTTACGAATTTTATGAAGAAATTAATATTTAAATAAATACTCACTTTAGTTCTTAAAGTTATATGCATGAGTCGTTTTGGTCTCTAAACTTTAAAAATTAGCTTTTTAGTCTTTGACATTGCAAAACATGAGTTATATTAATCCTGACTCCATTACCGTCATTGTCTCGTTACGTTTTCGCCAAAGTGTCACATTAAGTGACATGGTGGCATCTCATATAACCTCTGAGGTGGCGTTAATAAAGAATATGTTTAAATTAGTCCGTCGATGAGACATTTCTATTACGATCTCACTTGATTTACATGCTCTTTTAGACACATTTTCAAAAACTTTAAAAACTAATTTGAACATATTTTTTTATCCATGTAAGTGAAAACATGACGAAATAGCAATGAAATGGAGTTAAAAATGAATATAACTCACATTTTGCAATTATAATTCACATTTTATAATTTTATGGACTAAAAAATTAATTTTTAAATTTTAAAGTGTAAAGTGACTTACATATATAATTTCAAGTATTAAAATAAATATTTATTTTTAATATTTTATTGAATTATTATTAAAATATATTTATGCAGTATTTAATAATATTAGTTTTATTTTAATTATGAACTCTTTTTTATATTGGAATGGAGTGTCATATTTTTTTTATAAATTTAAAATATAGTGCCTTTTATAGAAATCTCAAAAGAATTGTTGTACTTGTCTCTTAAAAAATGATAAATTACAATAAAATTATTAAAAAAGAATTAATTAAATATTGTTTAAAGAGAATGACTAAAAACTTCACACAGGTAAACAATAATACCCTTATAATTTTACCCGCTGCTATCAAATTAATTGCCACCCTCGCTGACATGACTTCTTCGTTGGCTCGTTGTTAGCACACGTTCGTCAGTGACTCGTTGCTGGCAATGTTCGTCAGTGGCTCGTCGTCGACACGCATTTACCTACTATGGCTCCTCGAGTAAAGTTTTTTTTTTTATTATTCAAGGGTTTCTCTCTCCCTATTATTAAAAAAAAAATTAATCTCCTTCAAATGTAATCAAATTTACCCTCTTAACACTCTTTTTAAGAATTAAACCAAAGTTCTTCATGAAATTGTAGTATATCTCTGCTGCTATGCAAATACTCTTATTGATAAAGTAAAACTTTATGTTACTCTAACTATTTTTCTTTATTTGCTCATCATTTTTTCCCACAAAATCCACAACTTAAATATTTATTTAGTTTTTATTTTCATTTTTCATTTTCAATTCTTATATTTTCTATTTTTAGAATTTTATAAAATAAACAGTAAAAATAATGAAAATAACAAAATTATGTTTCTTATTTTTATTTTTTGTTTTTATTATGCTTTCCATAAAATTCTAAAAACAGAAAATACATGAAATAAAAATAAAAATAAAAAATCGAACATACCCTTATTCTCCCAATTAAATATTCAACGACTCACAAGTCATAAGAGACAATTAGCAGCCTAAAACACGAGACATCACAAACAAATTGGCGGTGTCAAATCCCAGAATACGATGTTCCGAGGAGAGAAAACTCAAAGCTACAAATAAATACAAACGAAGACATAGTTCTACACGAATCGAATACGGAATATCGTGCTCCAACAATATTTTATTATCATGATTATCGTAATAACAGAGTTTCTAGTGTTTACCTTCTTACTGGAATAAAGCTAAGAATCTCCATTGAGTTTCAAGTGATTGTGAGGCACAGAATTTAAGGATATTATTGTCGTCAAAAGTTTTTGCTTGTTCTTTTTAAATAATATTTTATAATTTTTAATAAATTTGATATAATATAATTTTTAATAATATTATTTTTATTAATTAATTTTTGTTAACGGTTAACATTAATTTTCCCTCAAAAAAAAAAAAATCACTTTTAGAGGAGACCTGTTTAGCAAGTCGTTGGTAATAAAATTCAACAGCGGATGAAATTTTACCTTCTATCAAGGACTGGGGTTAAAAGACCCATGAATTGTCACAAACTCTACATTGCCAATGACAGAGGATAATAAAATTTTATCTTTAATGAAGGGCTGTGGTTAAAAGACCATTGATGGTCACAAACTCTACATAGCCTATGATAGAAGCCTCCTTTGACCCATAGCTTACAAAAAGAAAATGAACCGCGCATCTGTTGACCAACTTCTGATTCTCTTCAGTTTAATAGTTTGTCTTGAATGGCTTGTAAGTTTGAACATCACGGATAATGCCAGCAATAGAGCCAGCTGCAGCTGCTATAGTAATGATAAGGAAAGCAATACTAAGCACGTTGAGGCAGATCCATTTTGTGCTCCAATTTGGTATGCTGTCGCTCCTCTGAACAAGGTACATCTTCACCGGGAAATACACGGTAAGAGGCCAATACGCAAGAGCACCGAGAAGTCCCACGATGTCGTTGAAGAATGGGAAGAGCATTGATATTAACGTGGTTATGATGACAAATATGGTCCTCCAAACCAATCTGAACAGCTTGAGATTTCGGACTTTATCTGGGAATCTATGTGCTGCGTGTGTCTCGATAAAATCAAAAAGGGGATGGCAGGAAACCTGGTATGCACCAACGAGGTGGATAACTATGGCAGCGTTTGCTATGTCAAGGAGCCAATGTGGGTTATAGAAGCCAAAACCACTCAAAAGGTTTCCTGGACTTGAATCTCCCACAGCAGCATACCCAAAGCAGCCACAAAGCATGTAGAAGAGGGTCGTCACTCCAACACCGATAAAAGCAGCTTTATTCATTGTTTCTGACTCTGCTGGAGGGGACCTGATCGTGTCCTGTTTCACAACACACCCTTGCTATTTTATTTTCCCTTTTTTTTTTTTTGAAAGAAAAGGAAAAATTGAGGTCTGAATGTCGTAAAATTTAGCAGAATGAGTTATACCTGAATGTCTGTAAGGATCAATGAGTATGAGAAGGCAAAGGCTATGTCACCAAGTGCTTGGAAGCTCCTCCAAATTTTTTGAGTTGGCGTCACAATACCAACGGTTATTCCGGTTAGGCTTCCCGTAACTGCTCGATTTTCTGTTACATGACAAATTTAAGTTAGATTTCTGCCTAGTGCTTTAATAATCAAACCAAAATTAAAAATAGACGGGCAAATTGTCTTCAATTTGTTTTTTTTTCTTTTTGGTCTGATAATTCAACATTCAAAGCTCCAAGAGCAAAGTCAAGTGCAGAAGACAGGCCCAACACAAGGACATGAGGAACGAGGCCATGTGACTAGAATCATACCTATAACTTTACCAATTCCCAAACCCAGCCCAATTGTAGAGTATGTGAAGCACATGGCCGCAGCTACAACGGAAAGCCACCATAACTTCCCGAAGTTTGGAATTTGAGATAAAATAATTTGCGTTAAACCAAATGAAACACTGTAAATAGTGCTGTTCAAATAACATGGATCTTTTCCACCGCTCTTGTGGAAACAAATAGACCTTCTGATTGCCCTGTTTGATTCCAAAGCCAAAAACAGCCAATTAGACCTCTTTCCTTGGATTTTTCTTGGACTATATTTAGATCTTTCAATATCGCTAGCATGTCAAACTTACGCCATACTAATTGATGCTTGTGCAGTGTAGCCAATGCAGACGCCGAAAATGTTAACATATTGAACCAGCCCACATAGCTTGACCATATTGCCACCTGAACAATGACAAAATCTTAGATGCGAAACTTCGAAAGAGAACCCTGAATTTGTTTTCAGTTAATTAAGTCAGGTGTAGGAATTTTACCAAGGTAGTAACCAACAGCACTCTTGTAAGTGTAGTTTCTCTCCCCAATCACAGGGTCTCCACCACGATAACATGCAGAGAGAAGAGTGGTGGTGTAGTAGGTCACCAAAGAGAAGAGAATCATGACGGCAGGACCAGCAACCCATCCAAGCTGGGCAAAAGCCCAAGCCAGTGACAGCACCCCAGATCCAATCGCAGCTGTTATGATGTGGGCACTTGCAGTCATCATGGTCCCTATATATATGTTTGTCAAACACACCAGAGAAGGAGGATGAGAGGACTGAACACAAGGTCCAAAAAACCAATGAGTTAAAAGTTATATGAGACAAGAAGAGAACTACCAGTTCGTTTTTGGCGTCCATCGTCGTCAGTAGATATTCCCGGGCTGCCACCCTCCTCAGCCATTTTCGTTATGACACAGACCAGCCGAAGTTAAGCTTCCGAGCAAAATCTCAAAGTTTGTGCTCACTTCAGTCAGTACAGGGTATGCTTAGGAGCTAGAGAGTCTCTGAGTTTCTTCTATGGTTTAGGTATGTGCAAATATTGAAGGTTGGGTATTTATAACTTTAGACAGCGGACAAGGTTGGTCCAAAACGTGAGAGGACCAAGGAGTCCTTCACCTAATAACAGAGATGCCCTTTCGCAGTGGGGTAAAGTTGTTGATACTTATTTTGGATATTTATTTTAAACAAATAATTATTTTTTATTTTTTTTAACACCTATAATTTTGGGTATTTTTTTTCTTTTGTTGTGTGTATATAATAAATTCTAAAATGAGTACAAAATTTTCTTTTTTTTTTTTTAATTAGTGCAGAGAAAGATCTATACCAACGTCATACCGTCATTTCCCTCAAATATCGTTTTTCCTACTTTTTAATTAAAATTTGTTTTTACTAAATCATTCGTGCGATTGCGTACTATCTAGCTTGTACCACTACACGCGGTTCACTTTTTTTTTTTTGGGGAGGAGAGATTCTTGTAGATATGTGAAAAACTTCTTGATCAGAACTAACTTTGCAGGGCCACTAAAGTTAGTTTATGGTGCATGTATATTTTTATATTTTAAAGTTGGTGTATGGTGCACGTCCTCATGTTTTGACAGGTTGCATTTTTTGGTTCCTTTATCCATGACGTACTGTTGTGACTTTGAACTCAATTTTCTTTGTTATGAATGCATGTTGATTGAGTTCTGAGTGTCTCATATACACACAGAGCAAAAGTTGTTGTTGACTTCTCTAACTCTTGACTTTTTCCTTTTTAGTTTAACAGTGAGAGAAATTGTGTTCAACTCACCATAAAGCCTTTCATCCATATAAATTATGGATTGGATCCTCTCATTTTAGAGGATAATATGACATTTTATCATGTTCTCACAATCCTAACCACTCATTATAATTAAAAACAAATCTATAACTTAATTTTAACCACATCAATATTTAAATTAAAGATACCATTTTAATTGCTATTCATTCTAACTGTTTTGGATATCTCTAAAACTTAATTTGCTTCTCGCCTTATTTTTCCTCTGCAAAGTCACACGTTGTCTTCCCTTCTTTTTCCTCTTTCCCACCCACAAATTCCTTCACCACTCTCCTTAATTTTTTGTCCATTGATCACCGGCATTGATACTCAACAAAAAGAGGGATTGGAGGATACCTGCACATTTTTAAAATTTTTATTTAATTACCGTAAGGTACAAGCATAACATTGAATTTGGACCTGGTTTACAAGATGTTATGCTGCCACATAAATCACCAAAATTGGAAAAAAGAAAAAGAAAAAGAAAAAGCAAACGACATTCATTTATTTTAAAATAATTAAAAACTGAGGAGCAACCAAGGGGGGGAAAAGAGAGAACCGCAAAGTAACAAGTGCCATAATTCTATCGTGTCTTTTCCCCCCCTAGTTGTCCAATATGAACGTGCATATGTGGTGATGATTTTGACTGAAATCATAACAAGGAGACGGTGATGATGGCAGTCTAATTGCAAATATTAATTATAAAATATCCCGTGAACTAGTGGTCTCACCATTCATTACTCTGCCAAATGAATAAACTAATAGCATCATTTGGTAGTATCTTTTCAAGGATGATTGGCATTATTCAATGTAGGCCAAGAAGGGGTTTAATGCTACTATTGCTTCAGGTTCCTTTTTGTTGAGGATCAAAACCTGCCTTTCCTTTGTGGCTGCAATACACAAAAGAAAGCAGAATTGTCAATCTAACCCGCAAGCAAATGCTTCATGGATGCCAAACCATGTTGGCTAGCAACATACCAATAAGTTCATCATATTGCCAAAATTGAATCCAAAACAACATCAAAGAATTTACCGTAAACAAGTCACGGATTTGCAGAGGAGACAACGAGCGAATTTGCAGAGGAAAGGCAGAGGAAAAATAAGGCATAAAGAATAATTAATTTTAGAGATAAATAATTAGAATTGATAGCAATAAATATGGTATCTTTTATTTATTTATTTTTTGTAGAGTTTAATTTAAATGCTGATGTGGTTAAAATCAAACTATGAATTTGTTTTAAATTATAATGAGTTGTTAGGATCATGAGAACATGACAATATCATGTTATCCCCTAACATGAGAAATTCCAAATCAACTATTATGATCCCTCTGCAGTAGCACCTTCAAAAAAGAAAAATCACCAAAAAAAAAAAAAAAAAACTATTACGATCCCAAATCTGCAGTGACATGTATCTAATGTCAATCTTTTATTTACTTAAAAAAAGATAATATTTTATATTGCATTTCGAACTCATGAATTAAAAATATATATATATAGGAGGCGTCTAAACATATATAAAATATTGAGCCAAAAGATTTATTAAGTGTCGTTTAGCATGAAGAATCATTTGTTGCACAATATATTAACCAGGTTCGCTTTTGCCTCCTTGTCATATATTCTTGTGAATTTCTTGTATTTTTATGTTTTGTATAAAAATAATAATTAAAAATATGTTCCTATTTAATTATGATCGTAATTTTGTGTTAGTAGTTGAGATTTTAAAGTTTACTGAGACTCTACCATTTGTTGGTAATGGTATAGGATAAAATCTTGTATTTTAATAACACCTTGTGTCACAACATATTTGGTAGGTGAAGATAAGAAATTTTGATTATGTCGCATCGAGAGATGACAAGAAAATTTTATTTTAAAAAATTACTGGAAATATTATGGAAATACCACCAAAATTTATTTAAGAAAAATTATTAAAAAAACCTTTTAAAATAATTTATATTTGATATGTGGATATACAGTCAGATTCAAAAGTTTGACTACGCACACAAAAGGATGAAAATTGTAGCTATACTTGGGGCATTACAATCACTCCAACTACAACGGGAGTCCAAAATATTACATCATTGCCATTAAGAATCACGTGCAACAAATGCAACATTAATTCCAACTAGTAATTAACGGTTAGCTAATGTCATGGGATATAAATGTAACAACAGGTAACAATTAAGCCTTATTCTATTAGATGATGTACGGATTAGGTGATACCATAATATTTTATCATAAATTGTATTTTTATTTAAATCATTAAAATATAAATTTTTGTTAATAATTTCACTTATAATTTTTTTAGAATATTCTACTTTTAGCTATTTCACTATCTTGGCCTTTATCTGATTTACTTTTTTCATTTAAACTTTTATGGACTTTCTCTATACATATCCAAATTACCTAAGACAAGATATAAATATAATGTCTATATATTTTAAGGGAGTTCGATGCAATTTCTATAAAATGAAGGCATTGAATGGAATTAGTGCTAAAGTTTAGGAAAAGTCATTATAATTTCCTCTGCTATCTTTTTTTTTTTTTCCCTTCATTTCATGCCTTATAATCATGATTACAGTGTAAATGAATTAAATAATTTAATTTGAATTTTGGTTCAATTTTTATCAAATTTCAAATTAAATGATTTAATTCATTTTTATCATTCCATGCCTGATAATCACGATTACGCTATAAAAAAGACTAAATAACCTATTTTGTCCTATACTATATAAAATGTGTAGTGCAAAATGTGACACCGACACCTTAGCTCTCCGATACTATTGTCACATCAACATATTTGTCATTTTACTTCCAAATTTAATTCCTTATTTTTTCTATGTAACAACTTACTTATCCAAGTCATTTTATGTACTCTACCACAGTTTCAATTTATTGCCATCTATATCAAGGAACATTTATGACTATATAATTAAATGAATACTGACCACTGTCTTTTTAAGTGCCATTGGCACTTATCGACATTCTAATTCACATATTTATATTTTTTCGCTTTTATGCTCCTTTTGATTATAATTATAATTAGAATGAATAATAATTGTTTGCATCGATCTAATTTTTCTCATATTGGTAGAGGTATTAAGCAAATACAACATATAACTAACTCAACTAAAAAAAAAAAAAGAAGAGAAATAAGTGCAGAAAAGGAGATATGTGAAAAAAAATTAAACAAAAAGATGGCATCAAAGAGATAAATATTAGTTAATTATCATACGATTATATGACTTTTTTTTTTACTGTTACATCTATATGACTTTAATATATTTCAAATATCTTTTTTTTAGTATCAATTAATTATAAATAAATATTTACTTTTATTATATATTTTGTTTTAAAATTATTCTGATTATATCTATTAAATATTATATATTCCTTTTTTTGAAAAATGAATGTATTCATTGGAATCATTTTATTTTGGTGCATTTTATGGTGCCTGGGACTTGTTAAGGCACCAGTGCCCTTCTCAAAAAAACACGACAAATGAACCAATTTAAAAGTTAATAAACGATAAAAAAAAATTAATTTCCTTCATATGTGGATAAAAAAATCTACTGTTATTTCTCTCTCTCTCTCCAGTCAAACTCTAATTTGGGCGCAGATCAAGGGGCTCCATATAGTTAGTGCTTGTTTGGTTTTTTTGTTGGGGCTTTTAAAATTGATTTTGAGATATCAGATTTAATTTTATGTTTTAGGTTCAAAATCAATTTTAAATGAAAGTAAAAAATTGTTCCTCCTATTTTTTTTTTCTAAAATAGTTCTTTTTTTTTAAATAAAAGAACTATACTAAAACCAAAATTAAAATGAAAAAGAAAAAAAGACAAGCAAGTATTATCCTTTTTTTTTCACTACAAAAATTTTGGGTTCAAACAACACTTTTTTAGGCAACGTTTAAGAAACATTGCTTATTAATGTTCCCTTTAATTTTAAGTTTAGGCAACAATTTATCGTCACTTTTTAATTATAAGTTTAAGCAACATTTTTTTAGACAATGTTTAGAAAATGTTACATGTTAGACTTTACACAACATTTTATTAACGTTCCTTTAAATTATAAATTTTTAGGCAACATATCTTAGAGAATATTTATAAAATGTTGCCTTAAGCTTTAAAGAGCACACTTTTTCCCCATTGCCTAAAATATAGGTTTATTTGGATGAGTTTCTCTAAAAATATCTATTTTTAAATAATCTTTTTAAGATTTTTTGAAAAAATACAAATTATTTTTTGTTTGGATAATTTATGTTTGGACTCCACAATTTTGTTTGAATTTAATTGGTATGCACTGACAGTGTAAAACAGTTTTACATTGTCAACTAATAGAAATAAATAAAAGTGAGAAATCGTAGTGGGTTTCTCATTATAATGGGTGATTATTTGTATGAGTTGGCACTTTCTCCTATTTCTATTGACTGACAGTGTAAAACTGTTTTACACTGATAGTGCATTTAAATTAAATTCATTTTGTTTATGGTAATTCTTTTACTTCTTGTTTAGATTTTTTTTCCCCCCACTGTTTCATGTTGTTAACGTTGCTGAATTGTGATTATGTGTAATTCTGATTTCAGATTCGATCAGCCTCCTTCATAAATTATTGTTTGCGCATTCACATATTGTTTTTTGTCAAGACATATTGTGAAGATTTATGAAGAACGGGACCCAAAAATTGGGATAATGAGATTTTTTTCAATTTATTAGGAAGAAGGAAGCACTTCTTTGGCCACAACATTCTTCGGATAGGATGCTTTAGTTTCTTTGGCATGTTGCTCAAATTGGTTCTTCTTTCAGATAAAAAAAAAAAAAAAAAAACACTCAATAGTTGAACAACTCCAGAGTCAACGTGTTCTAGTGAAATTGTCGAATCCTAGACAAGGCTTTATGGGCCATATTGACAGTTCCTCTCTACGCGTATAGAATTAGGAAAAACTACAAGTAGAATAATAGAATATTGCTTTGCGTAGCACTCTTCAGTTTGCCCAAGTTGATATAATATCAAACTAGAATCATGGATCTATGGATCAATCGAAGATTTAGATCCACTTTGTCGAGCTATGTTTAATATATACCATCAGTTCATAAAAGTAACATATACACCAAAGAGTTGAGATTATGGTCGTTAGGTACAAAAATAAAATAAGTGTTTAGTTAGCTATATATCGCGGTAGACATGCGGTAGACATAGTGTTGTACTTACATGGGATTTTCTTAATTATTTTGTCTTTGTTATTGAGGTTCAACAAGGAGTCAATATTTAAGCTATTATAACGTATGATAATGCTAACCAACGCCTTTCACTCATGCTTGTCGGAAGGTCTCCAGAGTGACTGACTACGTGGCAAATTTGGGGTTTGATAGTAGGAATTTCTCTATTTGTGTTTTTTTTATTGAGGAACCAGATTCTGTTCATTTCTTTTCGAAACCGCAAGAGTTGCAGTTCTTTATTCAAAACTCACACCCACTCATTAGTCTCTCTGATATTTGATCTTAACATTTGATTATAGCAAGATAATTAATGGGTCGTTAAGGATCAATGCCACGGGAATCTTCTTATGCAATAATTTCCTCTTTTTGAAGCCAAGTCTTCTACCAACATTCTTGCTTCCACATTGCTATAAACTTTTTCTTTCAGAATTCATATAAATTATTACGGATTTTCTACTGTTTATTGTTTGTTTTTCAAGAATTGTTAGCTGTACGTCAGTTTTGTGACACATGACTTTTGCGCTGCACACATGACACATGACTTTGGCGCCCAAAGTTGATTTTGCTATAGAGACTAGAAAGTGGATAGCGTGTGGCGTGTGCTGACTAGGAGGATTAATGCACAAGTCTCAAAGGCAACTCCAGCTCTCTCTCTCTCTCTCTCTCTCTCTCTCGCTCTTTTCATAAGACGTGTCATAATACACCTAATTTTGTAACAAAAAAGAATGTGTTGGAGTGAATCAATAGAATCTATATCCTGCTTTGTATTTAGCTTAATCCATCTCTTTCTGCTTTTAAATTTTTATCCTTTTTTTTTGGTGGACTTTAGTGAAGATACTCAACTAGCTATTCAAGTTTGAGCTCAAAAGAATGGTTGATCCCAACTCTTTTATCTCGTTAGAGATAAATAAATTCTCTTATTTAAGTCTTACATGTTATCTTTCATTGCTACCATTGGTGGATGTTGCTGCTTTCGTATACTTTCTTTGTGTTGACTGGTATATTGGCTTCTATGCATGCTTCTGGTTCACAAGGTTGATCTATTCATTAGTGAAAATTGACCGATACTTGCCCATTTAAATTTCTCCAATGGTTTCAATTCTAAGTTTTGTGCATAGAAATTTTCAGTTTCCTTGCAGTTTTGACTTTTTTTGTAAGGAAAAGGTACAAAAATAATGCGGAATAAACCATTTTCTTTCTCCATCAATTAAATATGATTATAAAAAATAACAGAGCAATCAACAAATTAGTAAATCATAAATAAATAAAATATGCAAGAAATTAAATCAACACACGAAAATATTTTAATGTGAAAAAACTCTAGGATGAGAGACAAAAAATCACGGAACCAAGTCTAAAAAAATTTTCGCTAATCAAAATCAATAAGTAAATTAAAAGTCTTCACCAATAAGTAAATAACAGTAAGAATTCTCACAATAAATTACTAACAGAATAAAATAACTCAAACAATATAAAAGATAAAATAGAATTCTAATTGTGTAAAAATTAACTTACACTAATAAGTATATTTCTCTACCAAGATGAACCAAAGATTTTCTCAACTGATGGACAAAAATTAATGCACAATGCCGGCAACACTGTAACCCCTATTGTAGCGAAAGAATGCAAAACGGTGTACCCTATATCTCTCGTGTGCGTGATGTAGCGACTCTCTCACCAAATAAAGGCACTGCATTGCCTTTTGTATATATTTCCCTTATATATAGGTTTTGTCTTAAATGTACTACATCAAGTATGGTGTATGATGCACCTAGTAGTGTACCATACATTTGCTTTTACCCGCATTCAAAAAAATGTGGCTAAGCAACACTAGAAATGTGGCTAAATCACATAGCTCCCTCTCTTCTTTCTCTCCCTCCACCATCTCATCTCCATCTTCACCGTGCAATCCACCATCAACGCCAACAATCTCGCATTGCCAGAATAACTCGTCACCGACTCGGAGCGACTAGGCAAGCTCTGATTTGGTGAGTTTGAGGGGAACAGCTCGTCATTTGAGACGAGCTTCCACACACCTTCAAGGAAAACGGTGCCAGTGCTAAAGGAGGCTATCCTCCTCCGAGTGTGACTGCCTCCTCGCTAGTTGAGGGGGTTGATTCCAGCAGCTGATATCAATAGTGGCGAAGCAATGGTGTTGGACAACATTTGCGGCGGCACAACGTGGCAGCTCCCTGGTGATGAGGATAATGGGGTGCGGTGGTCGTGAAATGGTGGCGGTCTGGTGTTGATGACCTGTGATGGGTCTGATAAAGGGAACGTCCGGTGGGGTGGGATGGGGTGGTCCGATGATAGGGATTTTGGGAAAGGAGAGCTAGATGGATTAGAACACTGGGATAGGGAATACGATAAGGGTTCAATCCACACCCTCCAAATCCTAATAAATGGTGTAGATTAGACTAGGAATATGGTGCATCATTTTTCTTTCAAACGGTGCATCAAGCACCTTAATTAACAAGGTGCATGGCAGAATGATCTTATATATAAGCCAAGTATAGCTTGGCATTAACGCTCCACGAGGTCAAGCCATTGGGATCTCAAATCCTTAAAAACAAAAAAAGAAAGGCCATTCCACCCGCCATCACGTGATGGCAAAAATCAAAAGTTTTCTTTTTTTTTTTTTTTGAAGCATAGGTTTTTGGGGCTCACTTAGGAGTGACCCAACCCAACATTTTTCACCATGTATTTTCCAAGTATTAATATCTTTTATTCTTAGGATTCCTTCTTAGTATCCTTCTTTCCCTTCCTTCTTTGTCCTTGAATATCCTCATTATTTTGTATGGCACATTAGTGAGGACTATAAAAAAAAGGGAATTCTTACCAGTAGTAAATGCATACTTTGGTTTATATCTTGTATTGAGAAATAAAATCAATTCTTTTGTTAATAAGAAATACGTTATAAATATTGCTATATCTATGTCAGCATTGTTGCTTAAATTTTTGTGAGATACTTGCTCTTCATAGAAACACAGCCTGTTTATCATATATGCAGGATGCAGCTGGCTTGTTTAAAAAATTATTTTTTAATGTATATGCAGGACGCAGCCTACTTGTTGTATACCTCTAGATGAAGCGACTGGGTATCATCATCAGGAGAACCAAGTTCAAAAGTATATTCAAAGTATTATGATATCATTTTTATTTTTATTTTTATTTATTTTTTTAGACAACTCTTGGATTGTTAGTGATTTTTTTTTTATTTCAGTGTAAATAGTAAACACCTTTTGATATAATTTAGTATTTTGTTATTTGATTTAATTTGTTCACAAAAAATTAAATGTCTCATCTCTCTATGATCTAATAACATTAATTAATAGACAATGAATTATAAAGATAAAAAATGTTATCTAAAATAAACGAAATAGACATTATTATTTAAAAAGAATAAGACCGCATGACATTTTAAAAAATGAATATTGAAAGCAACAATCAATATGGTTAATATAAATGTTGCAGATAATTATCGTATAGGTAATACTTTAAAATCATTACCTTTAGTGGAAAATGTTGCCTATTTGTACATAACCTACATAAAATTATTGCTTAAATTTTATAGACAATCCTTTACAAATGTTACTCTTAAGTGAGTTTAGACACAGTGCAAAAATGTGCTGCTTATTTATATGCAAGGTGTTGCCTAAAGTTTGTGTATAAGCAACATTTTTCAAACATTTGCTTCGTTGAGTTTAAATACAACACTAATTTAATGTTGCCTATTTACATGCAACATGCAAAAAGCATTGCCTATATAGTATGATGTATAGGCAACATTTATCAACTTCTATAATGATACCTTTATGCAATGTTTAAAATCGTTGTTAGAAGTGACTAAAAGCAACAATTTGAAAACGGTGCCAATAGATAAGGAATAGGCAATGTTTTCTGAATGTGCTGCCAAGAGATACACAAAAACGTTGCCTCTTCTAATGGGCAACGGCCTAGCAAGGGCTGAAAAATGTTGCCTTAGACTTTCGGCAACGGTTTCTAATCAAGTGCAACATTTTTCAGCCCTCTAGCAACCAACCAAATTTGTTGTAGTTAGTCTGGGGGGTGGGAGAGGGGGAGGGACATGGGAGCTCAGCTCCCAAGGTTCGAACACAGTCCATTTTTTATCAGGTGCATTACCACAAAGGCACACTGCCTTTTGCCATCTAATCTAAGCCTTCACGTCCAAGCAAATATCATCTTAGACTGTGTGACTAGAATCATACCTATAACTTTACTAATATCCAAGCCTAGCCCAATTATTGAGTATGTGAAGGACATGGCGGCAGCTACAATGGGGACCCACTGTAACTTGCGTGAGTTTGGAATTTGGGATAAAATAGTTTGCGTTGCACTAAATATAATCATGCAAATATTGCTATTCATATGACATGGATCTTTTCCTCCAGTTTTGTGGAAACAGATAGACCTTATGATTGCCTTGTTTGATTCAAAAGCCAATTAAAAACAGCCAATTATTAGACCATTTTCCTTGGATTTTCTTGGAGACTTGGACAAAAGTTAGATCTTTAAATATCAGTAGGATCTCAAACTTACGTCATGCATATGGAACCCTCTACAGTGTAGCCAATGTAGACGCCAAAAAGTTTAAGATACTGAACCAGCCCACAAAGCTTGACCTTAACACCACCTGGACAAACATAACATAACAAAATCTAAGATATCGAATATGTGAAACTTTGAAATTAAGAAAACCGGGAATTAGTGTTTAGCTAATTACGTTAGGTGCGTGAATTTTATTACCATGGTAAGAATGAACAGCATCCATGTAAGTGTAGTTTCTCTCGCCAATAACAGGGTTACCAGAATGATAACATGCAAAGAGAATAGTGGATGTGCAGTAAGTCAACAAAGAGAAGAGAACCATGACAGCAGGACTCGCAATCCATCCAAGCTAAGCTAAAGCCCAAGGTCGGGTCAGCACACCAGGTCCAATCACAGAAGTTATGATATTAGCACCTGCACTCCACACCGTCATATATATATATATGTTTGTCAACACAAGAGAAAGAGAATGATAGGAATGAACATGGTTATCAGGTATCAGGTCAGAAAACCTTGGGGGGCTCAAAAGGTAGAGTTTGAGAGAGTGAAAATTATATTGATTGATGATAACAAATACATCTAACCCTGGTTTATACATATAGAATATGCAGCAAGCACATTGATCTGATAACAAATCAGCAACGGAATCAATGACTAACTGCTAACAACTTAGCTTTCTAACTGATTATGCTCATCCCTTTCAGAACACGACACAACACAAAGGCCAATAAAATATACATTAAAAAAAAAGATAGAGTAACGTGAGAGGTGAGAATTACCAGTTCGTTTGGGGCGACCATCGTCGTCGAATGGTTTCGAGACGTCAGGCCCGCGACCTCCTCACCATCCATCTTCGTTGTGACACATCAACAGAAGTTAAGCTTCCCAGCAGCTGTATATTAAGATTCAACTCGTGAAAAATCTCAAAGTTTGTGCATTCACTGCAGAAAGTACATTGTATGCTAAAGAACTATCGATAATCTTGGACGATAAAACCTCTTCGAATGACGGGCAGTCATTTCCGTCAAATATTTTAGGATAAATTATATTAACCTCTACTAATTTTAGTGAAATTTGTTGTGATTTTTTTATTTATTTATAAAAATATATATTATCTCAATATTTTTATATTTTATAAAATATAATATTAAATATTTTTATACATATAACATTAATTTTTTTATAATCTTTCCTTTAAAGAAAAGTCAATATAATCTAGATAAATATGGAAAAGTCGGATAAATTTTACTAAATTTTTTGAGAAGTCAATGTAATTTATTCAATATTCTATTATTCAGTTTTGCGATGGTCCGAAAAATTCCAAATCGAACGGTGACAAATTCAGTTGCCATATACATGGACGAGAAGCTAACAAGTAATCACCGTTTTTTTTTTCCCCTAATAAAATAATCACCAGTATTTTAAAGATACGTTATTTGCTAACATTTTCCTTGCACACTTTTTGTACTTGTGGGCATTTCTCAAATTCCAATACGAAAAGTGACAAATTCAGTTGCCATACACATGGGAGAAAAGCTAAAATGTAATCATCAACTTCTTTTTTTGATAAAATAGTCACCAATATTTTAAATATAGCTATTTCGTAACATTTTCCTTACATACTTTTTCATACTTCTGAGCATTTCTCTTTATTATTTTCTCTTTTATTTTTTAAGTTAAAATTTGTTAAACCAAAATAACTAAATGTCCATAGTCATTTCGTAATTAGTTGGTATAAATGTCCTTTGTATTAAAATAACTAATTGGTTCAAATACTTCTGTAATTGTTCTCTTCAAATAAGTATTAATTTGAATTAAGTGGATAAAAGAAACAGTATCAGACAACCTTGCTCTTATATATAGTGATTCGACTTGCTTTAGAAGAAATATTTTAAAAAAATTAATGATTTTCAAGGTGCTATATATACATATATATATATATATATATATATATAGAGAGAGAGAGAGAGAGAGAGAGAGAGAGAGAAGTGATTAATTATAGGGTCAGTTTGGTTAAGATTGTAAAAGAAGTTCTTTTTTTAAAATAGAAGTAAAAATAAAAACAAAAGCAAAAAATTATTTTACATTTGGATATAATTGTATAAATACTTTTTATCAAAATTAGAAGTTGTTTGGCTATTTGGATGTTATAAATATAGAAGTATTTTTTTTTTGTAAAATTATAATTAAAGATATGGAGAGAGAGTGGGAGAGTGAGAATGAGAATGGAGTGATATTTTTTTAAAATGTTAAGGATAAAATCATAATTGAATGGAAAAAAAGTAGTTACTAAATTGAGGAGCAATATTCTCTTTCTTCTATTATTTCTGCTTCAGGGAGAAGCATAAATAAACAGCATTAAAAATATTATAAATACATTTTTATTTAAAAAATTTTGGAAAAAAGTACTTCTTTTAGTACTAGAAGCACAAACAAAACACATAAGAGTGAGAGGAATAAGTCTTGATTATTGAATATTATATAAATGGTTAAGATTTAAATATAAAATTATCTCATGTGATATTTAAATAACTTTTGATCTTTGACCATTTATGTATAATTATGTGGCTAAGATTTAAAGGTATTTTTTATATACCAAGTGAGAGGAGTATTTTTATATGAGAGATGAAAAGAGCAAATCTTGGCAATATAAATATATATAGATGATCAAGATTAAAAGTTATTAAAAGTTATTTAAATGTCACCAATCACTTAAAAAAATCACATTACTTTATGTTTTAACCTTAACTATTTATATAAAATTTATGATAAATTATATTAACCTCCCCTAAAGTTTGGTGAAATTCACTGCAACCCTCCTCAATTTACAAAAATATACATTATAGGTAATACTACACCTGATATCTCTATATTTTATAAAATATGACATTAAATACCTCTATAAATATAACCCTGACATCCTTTAACCTCACTCTAAAGGGAGGTCAATATAGTCTAGACAAATATAGGGGAGTCATGATGAATTTTACTAAATCTCAATAGAGGTCAGTATAATTTACCCTGAAATTTAATGGTCAAAATCTCACATGACTTATGCATTTTTGTTGGTTTTTTTGGGGGGTCATGCTTAGTAATTTTTTTTTTTTTGGAGCGTGATCATGCTTTGTGGAGGCTGTTGAACGCCCCATCTGAATTGAACCTCAAATTTTTTGGTCACCGGGGAACGAAACATGACATCGGCTACTAGTATTAGCCCACCACGAATAATAATGGGCTTTCGACCAGCCCAAAAACTGTCTCCTACCGACAATTTTTGGGGGAAAATAACTTAAATTAAACTAAAAGGTAGCCGAAGAAGAGTGTGACGTACGATTCCCGCTTTAATTCTTATAATTCAATCTGAACGGCGCCAATATGTGACACCCAAAGTCTGCTTCGTTCTCTATTTATAGCTCTCTCCCATCCCCGCGGGTAACCCGACCCGGGCCGAGCACAGTGGAGGGAGGAGGAGGAGCCTCAGAGACTGAAAATGTTCGGTAGAATTAGGGCTTCTTCCTCCTCGCTGGACACCTTGGAGGGGAACCCTTCCAAGATTCTCAAAGATGACTCTTTCTCCATCTATGGTACTTCTCTCTCTCTCTCTCTCTCTCTCTCTCTCTCTTCGCTTTCTCTTTCTTTGCCTTTGTTTCTTCCTTTGCTAATTCAGTGGCCGAGTTCAGCTTTCAATAGGAAAATAGAAAGAACTGTTAAGCAATCACATTCACAGCTAGTTTCTGCAATTTCAGATCTCATATTGGCCTTAATTGCCCGGTTTTTATGCATATTCTGTACAGTTCTTAGTTTTTCTTGGAGCATAATAATAATTAGGGTTTCTTCGTTTGATGAAATTCTTACAAGTTGCCTTCATTTTGATTCAGAGGCTACTCTCATGAAACTAAAGCTTGGTGCTAAACGCGATATTAGTGCATCCTCCAAGGAAATTGATGAAATTATTGATGATTCTTCAGCTAGTTCATCTTGCGTCGAAGAAGCAAATATGAACCCTAATTGTAATCCAGCAAGTGCTTCAGGTTCCCGGCATATAATAATAACTTCACCCACTGACGAGATCACGATGATGGACGCAGAGTACTGTTCCATAAGCACGTCACCTAGTTCTAGTGATGTTTCTGGAGGGAACTCTGAACAGCGAGGGCACAATAACGTTTCCATTCTTCGTTTCTTTAAACTTAAGGATCCTGGCAATTCCGGTGTATCGTCTTGTGGAGAAGTAGCATCAACAAAGGATGGGAGTTCTCGATCTGTTTCATCGAGTTCTGTTGAATCTCATTACAGAATTGAAACGGAATGTACTCAATCTTTAGGTGTTTGTGAATTTTCTGAATAGAGATGAATTCATGAGCTGGAAGCAAGCATGGAAGTGGGCAATTCTGCCGTGCCAAGCCTACATTTTCCAAGGCTTCTACCATCCAAAGTCCCTACAAACTGTTATTTGTTGTGTTGTATTGTATTGTATCTCATTCTTTAAAATACATCGAAGATAATGTTTTTATCATAAAGCTCGGAATATAAATCTTTCTGGCTGTTTGCTCATCAGTTTTTGCGCACTGGATCGTATTAACCGTTCTCTCCACATACATTTTTGTAGTACAAGGTTCATTTTTTATAATTTCAACTCTTGGATGCTTTTTTCTGCTTCTTTGGCACTTCGGGTAAATCAGCACGTCCCATTCAAATTTGAGCTAATAGAAAAAGGAATGGAAAGGACTTGACTCTATTTGAAAATTCAGAACCAGGAACTGATCTTGGAGGGAGAGGAGTAGAAGGGAAAGCTTAAACCAAGTAATAAGGGCAAGAATTCACAAAATTTCTCTCAGAAACTGTTTATTCTGGAGAGTTAATGTAGTACTACAAAGTTTCTGAGTAACTGTTTAATCAGGAAAGTTAATGCAGTGCTACATTGACAACTGAAAACAATTGATCAGGTTATTTGAACTTAGAAAATAGAAACTGCACGTATTATTGAAGTCGGTATCCGCAATTTTAATTATTCTCTTAGCCATGGTGCTTGGGTAGGAGTCCATTGGCATAATTCAGCTTCGTTGAACCATAGAGCTGCCACAAATGGAAATAATGAGTTAATCAAGAATCAAATATTATGAGTAACACTTACGCTGCAGCACAAAGTTTCCTAACTATTACTTCTAAATATCATGTCCAATTCAATTGTAAACCCATTTACTATCCCCAATGCCAGATTGTTTGGTTTGCAATACATTTTCAAAAGATTAGAAATACAATTTTATATGTTATTACAACATCAATAAATTATCGAAGAAAGCACCCAAAATTATGATGAGTCCACATTTGTGGTATTATCCTAGAGAATGAAGAGATAGCAGTTCTTCTCTCCCAATTTTCATGATTAGCTGGTCGCCTTGGTGCACCCTAATTTCACTCTAATGCCCAACCTTTTTCTGGACAGGTTATTCCTGTAACTAGATTCTTCTGATAGTTCAGTTTCCTCACATATTTGATGTACGCCAGCTCCCCAAGGAAGTTCTAGCATAGCATAACCATAACTCTCCGCCCCCAGTCTTTCAATTATAATGATTGAGACATAGACCAATCAACTAAACTTTTCCAGCCTTAACCGGTTGCAATTAAACATCATTTGATACTTGCAAAGCCCAGCTCTGAAAGGGGGTCTCTAGACAGATGCTAAGACAGAGTATAAAATTCAAAATTATTGTAATTTGTATTTAGTAACACTTTATTTCTGAAACCTGATAATGTTTAAATTAATGTCCAGCTTTTCTATACGTTTTTCAAAATTCACATATCATTTTTGTTGCAAGCATTTGGGTTAAACTGGATAGCGTAAGAGGCCCTACCTATTTCACGCTTGCCATTCTCAGGGCTGTCGCTGCCATGAACAATATTCCTGCCACAAGTTCATCATAAATTCTTGTCAATCCTGAGACTCAATCAACAAGAAATACAGATTCTCCGCAGCCTATCTCAACTGAGTGATGTTGACTGAGTGGAGGCACGCAAAAGTCACAAGTCAGATTCCAAAGTGTTAAGGGTCTTACCTTCCTGTTTGAACAGCAAGATCTCCTCTTATTGTGCCTGGTTCAGCTTGAAGAGGATCTGTAGCCCCTATAAGCTTACGCGCCGATGCCACCACTCCAACACCCTCCCAAGCCTTGCAAAATATAGCATTATATCAAAACCAAAAAACACATTCAACAGGTACATTGCAAAAATGTAGGTGAAACTAGAGCAGATAGTTATACCATACACACAACAGGACCTGAAGTAATATAGTCAATCAACTTCGGGAAGAATGACTTTCCTTTTAGGTCCTTGTAATGCTCCTGGAACCATAAACAGTTGCACTAAGCCTCATAAATGCATATAGCATAGCAAAAGTTGAAGAGTAGATAAAATCAACATAGATACAAACACAAGATGTAAGTTCACATCATACAGCATAGCAATAAATCATGAAAACATAGATACAATGAAATTTTGTGATTGGATGATTGAATTCAGTTACTCAAACAATCCATATTCTTGCATTTCATACAATTACCATCAAATGCAATAAGTATATGCTAAATATTAATTAAACAACAGCAATTTTTTTTTTTTTCCGATTGGAAATATATTCACGGTGAATAATAAAATACCCTCTAGATGGTATAATAAAAAAACCATAGTACTTAACAGTGAACACATGAGATATACTACAGACAAGCAAGCATTACAAGGAGAACAAACCTCAGCTAATTCTTTTGAGCATTGGAAGAGCTTCAAGCCAGTTAACTTAAACCCCTTCTTCTCAAACCTAGAAATAATTTCTCCAACCTAAACCAGTTTAACGCAATAAGAAAAGTCAGGATTAAGGGCAGGGTGCATAAGTAACCCAAATAAACAATTATAAGTTTAAACTGCAAATTTATTTTTATTTTTTCAACTTTCATTCCTCAAACCAGAATATATGAAATTGCAGTAAGTAAACAAATTAAGATGCTTACGAGGCCACGCTGCACACCATCGGGCTTCACCATTATGTAAGTTTGGTCAACCTGTTCCTGCACATAGCAACAACAACAACAACAACAACCATTTACAAATATGCTCCAAATAAATTAGGTAGGAAAGAATATGAAATTTCAATTTGTTGAGGGCGTAGGGAAAGAGGACGAAGAGAACAAACCAGAGAAGCAATTAAGTGGGGAAGGAAGATGCCGGGTTTAGAGGTGCTTGTGGCGCGGAGGGATTTAGCATGGAGAGGAGAAGTAGAGAGTGGGTGAGATGAGAAAAGATGGGATTTTGAAGGAAATGCCGTTAGGTGTTGGTGAAGGGTGTTGTGTGTGTGTGTGGAAGCTGAGATAGTGAACTTGTTGGTTGGTGTTGGTGTTGTTGGGCGCGCAAGAGAGGATGAGAGACAAGCACTGCTTCCACCATACACTGCCACCCCTTCCATCTCTCTCTCCTTAACCCTGTCTGCGGCTCTGCGCTGAGGCTAAGCAGCTCAAATTCGGGTAAGGAAATACGGATACCTCTCCTCTTTGTTGTTTGGAATTTGGACTCGTGAACGACGCTGACTTTACAAACTGTTATATTTATCCCTCGGGGGCTAAAAAAAAAAAATTTGGTTTCTTAATTAAAAGAGTAAACTATACAACTTCTCATAATATTAGGAAATATTACACACGATATCCTTAGTTTATAAAAATATACTCTAATCTCTTTTATAATTTAAATAATATTATATCTAATATCTTTATATTTCATAAAATATTATATTAATAACTCCAATAAAAATGACACTTAGTCCTTCTAGGAGGCGTTTGAATAGATATGATAAAATGATCGATATCATGTGTAATATTATCTAATATTATAAAATATTAGTATAATTTATCTTAATTAAAATATAATTAATAAGTATAAAGTATCTAAAATATTACCTGTGTATTTAAGTGGTATCACTATGCGAAGTATGTGTTTGATACTAATATTATCTATTTAAAGTATTAATATTTGTAAGAAAATTTCCGTAATTTTATTGTTTTTTTGATGTCAGATTCATCATCTTAAATACAATTATTGTGAGAACTTGTGACATAAATTATAAATAATTGCTTATAGAATCTCTTATCTCTTGCTTTTTCGAGCCATTGGATTCATAATGATATTTTTTACTTTTATTTGTGCAACTTTGGAAGTATAAAAAATTTTCTCTTACATTTGCAAATGAAACTACAGATTAAAAAAAAAGGTATGATTCTAAATCAACAAATTTGTCAGAGATCTTACCAACTAAACACAAAGTTTAAGAAATTTATTAATATAACAAATCTACATAAAGAATTATATCATGCAAAAAAGAGTCTAGAAAGATTTACATATCATTTTGGCACCAATAATTGCATATTTTAGTTTTACTCGCTATATATATATATAGCGAGTAATTATATATATAAAATTTTGGCATAATTTTCCTTAATTTCATACCAATCTTATATGAAGAATAGAAATTAATTCTCTGTAAAAAAAAATGACTATAAGGATTAGAACCTAGAATAGTAAAGGATATATATAAGGATCAATGCTTGATTGCAACTGTGAGGACCAAAAACTAAACTTTTGACAATACAAGGTTTAAAACTTAAAAATAAAAATATGGGGAATAAAACTAAATTTACTGAATATTGTAGAGACCAAAATCTTATTTTAAACGTCTAAAAACAATATAAAAATATGTTTGGATGGAGTATTCTCAAATTTCAGGAATTTTAAAATATAAAAAATATTTAAATGCTTCAATTTAATTCTTTTTATTTTAAATTTTTATTCTTTGGATAAAGTAATTGTATTATTTTGTTTATGAAATATGTTGTTTGTATACTAAAATTATATTCCATTCTTTTTGGGTGATTGGTTGAGAATAGCAGTCGGCTGTGGCCGATCGTCGATGGGAGGTCGACAGTGGCTAGTGCTTGACAATGGGCGATGGGTGATTGTCAATCATCGGTGGCGGTTGGCGGTGGCTAGAGGGTGGTTGTGGTGGGATGGTCGATGGTGGCCAACGATCACCACTTGGTGGTTGGCGGTCATCGAAGGGTGGTTAACTAGTAATGATAGACTTATAGAAAAAGAGGGTTAAGAGATAATAGGTAAAGAAGAGAGAGGATTTTAGAATGTATTGTAAAATGATAGAAATTAAAATCTACTCTTTTAAAATTTAGAAAATTCCTCATAAAAATATTTGAAATTTTAAAATTATTTTATATTATTATCCAAACAAAGAATTTTAGAAAAAATAAATTAAAATTCTCTTAAAAAAAATATTACTCTTTGAGAACACTCTATCCAAACACATTCTAAAAAATGAGTAAGGAACATAGCCAATGAAAAGATTATCAACGACTATGCTTCTAATTAAAATTCTCTTATGCATTAACATGACATTGTTATGGTATAAAAGAGAAAGACAAAAAAGAAAAACAAAATTTAATAGACCAATATAAATAATGATGAGTCCTACTGTAACAAAATTTGTGTCTAGTTCTCTCGTAAAATCCCACCCTCATGTTAGTAAATATCATAAGATGATCATAATCCAAAAAGAATACGAGAATAATGGAAAAGCTAAATTAAATAGATGTAGCATTGAATGAAATGACTTGGAAAAAGAGAAAAGACCTACACATGAGGGCTAAAAAAAATTGGAAATAGGTTTTAAATAGTTTATATAGTAAAACCAAAAAAAAAGAAAAAGAAAAAGAAAAAGAAAAAGAGGTTTCGAATGAGTTTTGGTAACTATAAATAGCATAAAAGAAAATGTAACATAGTAACGAAGGGGTGTATCAAGTGAGCGGGTGTTTTTATACGAGAGGTAAAATAGTAAATTTTACTTATATAATTATATATATATATATATATATATATATATATATATATATATATATATAGTTAAGATTGCAAGTTATTTGAGGTTATATAACTATTTAAAAAAAAATAATTAATTTTATATTTTTAATTTTGATCATTTATATAAGATTTAATGATTAAAATATATTTCTCTTATTTTTACAATCAATTACTTCTCTCACTTAATCTTAAAAAGATTAACAAAAATAACAAAAAGATTCAATTGGCCATAAAGGATGATAAAATTTTGGAAAAAGGTTTAATTCACAATATAATGCCACTTCTTATTTTTCACTAAGGTAAGGAGAATTGTGTTTTACATAATATATAGTAAATTACACTTCACTTTCTTGACAGATGCGCTCATTGTATGTTTCAAAATATACACTTTTCTTCCTTAAAAAATGAAAATACAATACATTTTAAATTCTTGCTTTTTTCGTTAAACTTGTGTTATATAATTCTTAGTTTTTTGAAAACAATCAGCACAAAATATTGTTGCTGTTAATAATTTATTTTCTTAATCCAATAATAATTAAAAAATTTAAGAAAATAAAAAAATAAAAATATATAATAACAAATTATTCTCTTAATCTAATATTTCAAGGAGGGGAGTGTTAGAGCAAATGGTCACATAATAAGTGCATCTATGAGGGAAGAGAATTGTAATTTACTATATAATATAGTAGATTTATTATTGGAGAAATTATTGAATGCTCTGATAATAAAAAAATATTATTTTTATTATTGAGGGCTCAATGCTTCAAATTTTATATTGAGAATATAGTAAAATTGAAAATTATTAATAATTCACAAAGATAATGTATGGTGCTATAAAACTATATATATATAAATACTTTTTTTTTTCTATAGAGGATTTAAGAATTAATATTAATATTAATATTAATATTAATATTATTATTATTATTATTATTACTATTACTATTACTGTTATTATTTAAGAAATACATTTTCTCATATGCTGCATACATTACGTTCTTTATGGGTTGCATCGTGTATTAAGCCGCAAATCGGCTAAGCATATGGCTTAAAAAGCCTTTATATAATTACTTGAACAACTCCCTTTTCTTGATCTAATTTCCGAGATAGACTTAGATTCACAATTTTAAGATAATATTATAAGTTGTTCTTGTTCTTACTTTGCATTAAATCACCTGCGAGCATGAAAAGGTCGGTTTTCCCCCCCTTTTTTTTTTTTTGTCTAAAAGAGGTGGGATAAGTCCCGTAACACCTAGGCATATGGCCTATGGTTAGCCCAACAGCCAGTTGAATCAGAGCAAGCCTACAGCCTGTGGGGGCCCAATAGCAGGTTGAATTAGAGCAAGCCAAGCACTTAAGCATAGCGACCAAAAGAAAAAAGTGAAAAAAAAACCACCAAAGCATTGTTCAACCCAAAAAAAAAAAAAGAGAATACCAAAGTTAAGACTGTCAAAAATTCTCACAGGACTGCCCCATTTCGGGCCTAGAGTTTCGAGATTTTTTTCCCGGTGGGGCCAGGATAGTGACGGCTATAAAAGTCCTGTCATGGTAGATTCCAGGTCTAAGATGGGAATCCGGACATATAAAAATATTATATTACCCTTAATCGACATTCACTCTATCCCTTTGTGTGTGTGTGTGTCTATATGAGTGTGACATTTTACATATATTTATTTAATTTAATAATTAAAACGTTTTCTATATTAACTTGACCCTAAATTCTTTTCCCTTTCTGAAATTTCATGTTAAAAGATTGAAAATTTGGAAGTGAGAAAGGGTTGTGCTTGTGTTGTTCCACTTCTTCTTCCTCCCACGGCCACGTCTAACTCCGCCTGACCACCTTGCGACGCCATTGCAGTAGCACAGTCAGATAGCGTCCCCCCTTGCCATTGCATAGCATATCACGTTCCCAATCGCCATTGCACAGCAGATCACGTTGTAGACTCGCAACACCAGCCCACCATTATCACATCGTAGCACAGCTAGATCATGTCACTAGCCACCACTGCACTCGTGTTGGAGCACCCCCCACCACCGCACGCAGCGCTGAACTCCTTCACCTCATAGTGCCTCAATCTCTATTCCTCCTTCCAATTTTTTCAATTTTTTTTCACTTGAAATGGTATCCCGCAGGGACCTGCGGGGAGACGAGGAGCGGGGATAAGGAAAAAAACCCCATGGCCGGGATCGGGACAGGGGTGGGAAGGGTTCGAGGTCACAGGGACTAAGAGCAGGGAGTCACTCCCTACCCTTGCTCCACGCGGCTGACATCCCTTCGCCGCTGCATAGCAGATCGTGTTGCAACTCGCAACGCTAGCCCAGCATTATCACATCACAGCACAACCAAAGAGCACAGCTAGATCACATCACCACCCACCACTGCGCTTGCATCAGAGCACCGCCCACCACCCATGTAGCACTAGACCTCCTCCACTCTCACAGTGCCTCAGCCTCTGCTCGTCCTTCCAATTTTTTCAATTTTTTTCGCTTGAAATGGGAATCTTCGTGGGGACCTATGGGAAGGGGGGAATTGAGGATTTTTTTTTAAAAAAAAAAAGCCTCCCACGGCGGAGATTGGGGACGGGAGCAAGGAGGGTTTGGGGTCGCGGGGGCCTCCCCGCCCCCGCCCCCGCCCCATGCGGGTGACATCTCTAAGTCCAAAGCATTGGATTTGAGTTCCAATACTAAGATGGAAGCATGTGTGACTTGTCACGACAGGACACGGCTTGAGCACAAGCATCTTCTTCAGCGGCACCACCTTCAGAATTAGTTGATCATGTCTTGTGCTGCCTCTTCAACAGCTTCAGCAGCACGGTATACCTGAGAATAATTCCTTGTGTGATCTCTGATATTATGAAGCCTTGGAAGGCTAATCACGCTATTATTACTGCTGCCACTGCTGAAGTAGCTACAGCGTGAATAATGAGTGCCAAGGTTTCCAAGGTACGTAAACGGGGATGCTTGTGGCTCTCTTGAGCCTCTCGTTGTCCCTGCATGTGTCATCTGAAGAGGGATCAATGTTCCAAGTGGAAGCATTGCTTTCCAAAATGGGTTGGCTGGGACAGGAATAGTAACTCATGCGAGAGAGGTCAGGGCCCATTACGGGACCTTCATCATCGAACTATCCCTTGAAGGTACTATAAAGAGAAGGGGACATGATCTCGAAGATGTGCAAACTTGCTTTATCTTCTTTATGCTTTCCTAAAGATTTTCAACGACGCTCTTGAAAGAACCCTCTTGCAGATGTTGTCAATATTTATACGAATACAAAGGGGAGCCGATGTGCTAATTTCCTCGTAGGGGCTTGCGTTTCAATGTTTTTGCAATTTGCTCGTAGAGATAAATAAAAGACTGCTTAATTGTATATAATCTTAACGATTAATAAATATAAAAAAATCTCTTTAAAATAAAAACAATTAATCTCTTTTCCAGACTACTTCAACCATAATCTTATATGATAAGTAGGAATTACAGAAAATTAAAAAAGTTGTGAATTGATTTATGTTATCTTTAGATGAAAAATAAGAAGGGAGTTGAGAAGAGAGTCAAATTATTATTTAGACGTTTGTTAACAATGAAAAAGAAGAAGCATGAGGAGAAAGTTTATATTTTCCCTTCATAGCATTATATTATTATTATTATTGTTAAACAAGGGCTGCGAACAATAAAATAACTAATAATATATATGAAATTATTTCATTAAATTCACCATAAGATAGCTAAAAATTTCAGTTATTAATTCGTTATTCCTTATATTTTTTCACAGGCAAATTTATCAGTAATACAAGTAACATTCACAGTTATTCTAATTAATATGTGATTTCCTAGATATTTCAACAATATCTACCTTTTTTTTTTTTTGAGAGAAGATGTCTAAAAAAATTTGGGCAAGTACCGAACTTGAAACATGCCACCTCTCTCTCGTTAAAGAGCATTCTTGTTATACCTCACTCATTGGTTAAATCTACACTACAATAATTATAATGGGTTTTGATAGTATGTATTTTGTTTCTCTTGTCAGTATGTATTTTACACCCCACATATATTTTAAAAATTAAATATTTTTAATTATTTTAAGATATTAAAATTTCATTTTTAATTAATAATTTGTATTTTTAATTCTTTAGACAGTACTTTAATAACATATGTTAAAATCCTTTTTGTGATATTAAATGTTTAAACCATCTGTACTCTAACGATTCGCCGGTTCACCCAACAGGACATGTAGAATGCAACAAAAACATATTGTTATTTATTTACCGAATATCCATAATGCTGAAGCGACCAATTAGCGTAATAGGTTGCTTATGAAATTCCAAAAGTCTAGGAAAATACCTAATGCCTTGTTATCTTGTTGATCTATGTTTGTTCCATCTCTCCAAGACACGCGTGTAGACAATTATTGTATATTATGCTATGCTACGTACATATTATGTTTCCATCTTCCTTTTGTATCCGATGCAAAGAGCAAAAACATTGAAACGCACGCCCTTAATTACGAGGAAATTAACGCGTTGGATCCCCTTTGAACTCCTATAAATATTGACATCATCTGCAAGAGGGTTCTTTCAAGAGCGTCGTTGAAAATCTTTAGAAAAAAAGAATATAAAGCGAGTTTGCTCATATTTGAGACTATGTCCCCTTATCCTTATAGTGCCTTCAAGGGCGAGTTCGATGATGAAGGTCCCGTAATGAGTATTGACCTCTCTTGCGTGAGTTACTATTCCTGTCCCAACCTCTCCATTTTGGAAAGCAATGCTTCCACTTGGAACCTTAATCCCTCTCCAGATGAAACATGCAGGGAAAACAAGAGACTAAAGAGTGCCACAAGCATCCCCGTTTACCTTGGAAACCTTGGCACTCATTCATGTAATAGCTACTTCAGCGGCGGCAGCAGTAATGGACTGAATAGCCTTCCAACGCTTCACAATATCAGAGATCACATAATTAAGGACTCATTCTCAGATATACCGTGCTGCTGAAGCAGTTGAACAAGCAGCACAAGACATGATCCATTCCGAAGGTGGTACTGCCGAAGAAGAAGATGGCTGTGCTGACGGAATGAGGCTTGTTCATCTTCTAATTGCTTGGGCTTGAAGCTGTCCGCTTCAGCACACAAGTAATTAGTGAACATAAGAGTGTCTACTCTTATGAAATCTGCCCACATATTCAGACTGCACACTTTGTGGCTAATGCCTGCAATATTAAGTCTTTGAGGGAGAGAGTTGTGTTCATGTGGCTGACCTTGGCATAAGCCTTGGCCTTCCCCATGGTCACCAGTGGAGGGGATTGATCCAAATCCTGGGTAGCCGTTTCGACCGCCACCGACTTCAGTGCGTCTGAATCGCCGGTGTCAGTGTGTGCTTAAATCATGTGTTTTAATGCATTAATTCCTTTTCTGATGAAACTAACAGGGTTAACCAGAGGGTTGAAGACTACCAGATGTATTCCTGTTTGCCTTGCAATTATAGCAACCATTAATCAAGCATAGCCGCCTTAGCACCAGGCGAGCAGCAATATTGTGAATGGCTTGTAGTTGCACAAGGCTCCATTTCAGAGTTCACTCTGAAATTTTACTATAAAGAGGAATAATTTTAGGTGCTCTTAAAGGGAGGGAAAAAGAAGTTATTGTTCTTTATCATTAAATACTCAATACACCAGTATTGCGTTAAAAATATGATTAAAGTGAAAAAATAATTACCACTTACAAAGCTGAAACGTTGAAAATTAAACAATCGAGAATAAAAAACTTTTTCTTTCTCTGAGCACCTAGCAATTTTTCACTCAAAGATATCTAGCGGTTGAAGAGGCTGCGGCAGAAGAAATGGTGTCTAAATGGGGCTTGTTCAGGTCCTAATTGCTTGTGCTGAAGCAGTGGTGCGCCATGCACGCGACAAGTCAAATCTGATATTCTTCCGTTTTTACTATGTGAATATGCTTTGGTACTTGGCTCCTCTTTCCGACGATTGTTTCCTGTTATGCCCCGGGCCTAGGTGGCTGTGGCTTCTGCTGAATCTGTCGATGATTGCACCCATCATGAAAAATAGGTAAATTATTTAGATTCTTGCACACGTTCAGTAAGCCACTATTTTTTTTTTTTATTTTTTCGGGCGGGGACTTTGAATGATAACTATGCTGAGCGGAACCTACTCGCTACCTAAGCATTGAGAGACACGAATTCTAGCAACAAAGACTGAAATTAAGGATAGAAGAGTCATTGCATTTAGCTTGATGCATGGCATATTTAGACGATATGCACTCATAAAATGAATATACGTATATATATAACATAATGACAAAATTGTGCATAGAAAGGTGCCAATAGCAATAACACTAGGTAATAGGATCCCTGACGAAAGTGACAGTCATAATATTAACAGTAGTCCTAGCTAGCAACAGTTGGACCAAGATTTACTGCAAAATAGACGATAGTGATTGGCCATAGTGCTAGGAACGCTTGTTGGTGCAATAAAATTCAGACCAACTGAATCGATTGCACTGAAAAATTGGAGACATTACTTTCTAACTCATTAGGTTGAACACCGCGACTCATTTTTCGCAACAGAAAAAAAAAATGAAGAAAAGAGCATCAAAACCAGTATAAACCGAAAAATTTACACTTCCACCCTCACTGTTGCAGAATTCAGTGACTGAAATCCAGTAAAAACCTCTAACCTTAACCATATCCCATCCTCACCATTTGAGCTATACCCAAGCCTCCAAGTGGCAAAGAGCAAGAGTAACCTGGTTTGATTATCAATTTTTGCTTTACAAAAGCACAGCTTGAACTGGCCAAACTTTCTAAATTCTTCTTAATATTTGACACCTGACACTTACTGAAGAACTTGTAATTGTGAAAGTGGTATTTTTCGTCCACCAAAGTAATTACAAAGGAACAAGTAAGAAACATGCATGTGGGTAGGGTAGCCAGCGTTCTTCGTACATATGAACTGTGGGGGAAGAGGGAAGGAAAGGCGTCACTAGGCAATGCTAAATACTGACATTAGTACATACTTAACAGGATTCATGTATACCAGACAAAAAAAATTGCAGGGAGTATTATATATAGTTAGCTTGTTGAAAGTTATAATGAATGAATCAATCAAACAAATGTTGGAATATACATGTCAAGTTCCGGCCCATATGCACACCAAACAACAAAGTTGTCCTTTTTATTTCATCTTTTCAATCCTGAACAGCCAAACGCAGAAGCACTGATACGATTTATTCTCACCCCAAATTTTTGGTGCTGTCACTCAAATCAATAATTTGGAAAAATTAATGACCGAGAGAGATCACTGATTTGGGTATTCCTAATTCACAAGAGGTCCGTTTATCTTGGACAACCTTTGAGAGCTTCTCCGTCATATATGCCACTCCATTGGTCCCATCATAAACGTACCCATGGACAAGACGTACATGAAACAAGATAGATTTAAGCACACAACAGCTTCCCTACGAAACTGTTACTTATTGACACTGACTCCAAACAACGAACTGCAGGATAGTAGAGACTCTTCATTCAGCATTTCCAGCACGAGGCTGCAACAATTGGTTTTGATTTCCATCCAAGCACCAAGCACCCCTTCTCTTCCACAACAGTGTATCCATCACAAACCTTGTTCTTCAGAAGCCACTGCTTAGCCTGAGCTACCATCTTAATGGGTGCAGCTTGGAATCCAGCCCTGCTCATCCTCCTGCGCCACTGGTCCACCCTCTCGTGCCTCTCCATCCTCGTTGGTCCCTCACAGCTCACAATGTTCTTTATCTCCTCAGCAAAGTAAAATTGCTCCATCTTTGCCCTCTTAGTATCATATTTTGGCAACATAGCATCAAGGGAATCAAAGATAGCGGAGTAATAGTGCAATGACTCCATAAACCTCCCAAGGAAAAAGGGCCCATTGTGACTTGAGTCCTGCTCAACCATAACCAAAACTTTTGGGGAAAGCCCGTGAATCATCTGAAGGACTGAATTCAAAGCACCACGGCTTTCCTTAACCACACAATGCAACTGAAGGATGCTATTCACAACAAGAACCTCATCCTCATGAACTTTTATGTCCTCAGGTTGCAAATGTTCCAAATTCTTCTGCACCACTGAGAACTCCAAGTTAATTCCCCTGTTATTTGCATAAACCGAGAGTTCATCACCTATGGTCTGGAGTCTGCCAATGCAAAGGCCAACGGCGGTGATCCGGAGGCGGCGAACGCGGTGGCCGGATCGGCTAGCCAGGCTTTGGATCAGTCCCCTCCACTGGTGGCCATGGGGAAGGCCAAGGCTCATGCCAAGGTCAACCACATGAACAAAACTCTCACCCTCAAAGGCTTCCACTATTGAAGCATTAGCTACAAAGTGTCCAAACTGAATGTGTGGGCAAATTTCATACACCAACCTGAAAGCTTCTTCCATTTTCTCCGATGCCGCATCCATTATGTTCATCATGGGTTGCGCCGCCCCAACAGGCCCAATAGCTGGTTGAATCAGTGCAAGCCTTTCGTTTAGGCCTTGGACAAAGCAAGAGGCAACACGCTGGAACGAGGAGCCGAATACTAAAGCATTGGATTTGAGTTCTGATAGTAAGATCGAAGCGTGTGATTTGTCACGACATGCCACGGCTTCGGCACATGCGATTAGAAGCTGAACAAGCCTCATTCCGTCAGCACAACCATCTTCTTCAGCAGCACCACCTTCGGAATTGATCATGTCTTGTGCTGCTTCTTCAACAGCTTCAGCAGCACGGTATATCTGAGAATATGTCCTTATATGATCTCTGATATTGTGAAAACTTGGAAGGCTGTTCACGCTGTTATTGCTGCCATTGCTGAAGTAGCTATAACATGGATTAGTGCCAAGGTTTCCAAGGTAAACGGGGATGCTTGTGGCACTCTTTAGTCTCTTGTTTTCCCTGCATGTTTCATCTGGAGAGGGATTAAGGTTCCAAGTGGAAGCATTGCTTTCCAAAATGGATAGGTTGGGACAGGAATAGTAACTCACGCAAGAGAGGTCAAGGCTCATTACGGGACCTTCATCATCGAACTCGCCCTTGAAGGCGCTATAAGGATAAGGGGACATAGTCTCAAATATGAGCAAACTCGCTTTATATTCTTTTTTTCTAAAGATTTTCAACGACGCTCTTGAAAGAACCCTCTTGCAGATGATGTCAATATTTATAGGAGTTCAAAGGGGATCCAACGCGTTAATTTCCTCGTAATTAAGGGCGTGCGTTTCAATGTTTTTGCTCTTTGCATCGGATACAAAAAGGAAGATGGAAACATAATATGTACGTAGCATAGCATAATATATAATAATTGTCTGCACGCGTGTCTTGGAGAGATGGAACAAACATAGATCAACAAGATAACAAGGCATTAGGTATTTTCCTAGACTTTTGGAATTTCATAAGCAACCTGTTACGCTAATTGGTCGCTTCAGCATTATGGATATTCGGTAAATAAATAACACAATATGTTTTTGTTGCATTCTACATGTCCTATTTGGTGAACCGGCGAATTGTTAGTACAGACGGTGTGAACATTTAATATCACAAAAAGGATTTTAACATATGTTTATTAAAGTACTGTGTAAAGAATTAAAAATACAAATTATTAATTAAAAATAAATTTTTAATATCTTAAAATAATTAAAAATATTTAATTATTAAAATATATTGTCGTATAAAATACATACTAACAAGAGAAACAAAATACATACTAACAAAACCCTTATTATAATTATTGTAGTGTAGATTTAACCAATGAGTGAGGTATAACAAGAATGCTCTTTAACAAGAGAGAGGTGGCATGTTTCAAGTTCGGTACTTGCCCGAATTTTTTAAGACATCTTCTCTCAAAAAAAAAAAAAAGGTAGATATTGTTGAAATATCTAGGAAAGCACATATTAATTAGAATAACTGTGAATGTTACTTGTATTACTGATAAATTTGCCTGTGAAAAGATATAAGGAATAACGAATTAATAACCGAAATTTTTAGTTATCTTATGGCGAATATAATGAAATAATTTCATATATATTATTAGTTATTTTATTGTTCGCAGCCCTTGTTTAACAATAATAATAATAATATAATGCTATGAAGGGAAAATATAAACTTTCTCCTCATGCTTCTTCTTTTTCATTGTTAACAAACTTCTAAATAATGGTTTGACTCTCTTCTCTAACTCCCTTCTTATTTTTCATCTAAAGATAACATAAATCAATTCACAACTTTTTTAATTTTCTGTAATTCCTACTTATCATTTAAGATTATGGTTGAAGTAGTCTGGAAAAGAGATTAATTGTTTTTATTTTAAAGAGATTTTTTTATATTTATTAATCGTTAAAATTATATACAATTAAGTAGTCTTTTATTTATCTCTAATTTATTGTTATGAATATTTTATAATATTATTAATTAAAAAACTGAAAATTATCTCGTTACATATAACATAGTATAATGCCGCTTTCTACGTTGTCTTTATTGATTTTCTTGGGCCAGCATGCTCCTATTGATATTCATGCTTACCGTTTTGTAACTGTTCATTATATGCCTTGGAGTAACTCGACAAAAAGCTGCTTGTGGGATCATTGGTTTGCAGTGATTTTTGTCGTACAGGCATTTAAAATTTTAAGTTATTAGTTACCATGTACAAAGATATTTTTAATAGAACTTCAATAACACCATTAAAAGTGTAAATAAACTTTTTTTTAAATTTTTATGATAACTTTAAAGACATTGTTTTAAGGTTGAAACCTTGTACACTATCGTAGCTAAGTCCTCTTCAAAGTGGCGACTCCAAAATTTAAATCCCTAACATTACAAATAAAATTTAGTTAGTGTTGCAATTCACTTCCAGTACAACCAACTAGCTTTAGATTATCGTATTTAGTGTAACTTATCTGTCACTTATTTTGACTTAATTTATGTAACAAAATAAACTAAGCTTATAAAAGAATCATTTAATTAAGTAGTTTAACACTCACTTTTTTTAAAAAAAAATATATTTTTTATCTTATGGGATCGGTCTATTTATTTAATATTTTGAAATATAATTAAAAATATGTAATATTTTTTCAATTTATTATTATATATATATAATATTTATATATGTTACTGCAGTAATATATTATTAAATTTATACTGATTTTATTTATATTGGAAAAAGTTTCTTTAAAAAAAAGCATTATTTTTCACGACTTTGATCATAAGCATAAATGGTTATTTTGGAGTTGTAACACTTTTACCCAATTAACTTTAAATGTTAAAAATTATATAATGTAATTTATTATATAAAATGAATTTTTTTAATACAATCTCAACAAGACACACTACCTTAAAATCACTTTTCAATCAATATATCTACATATAAAATTTATTTTATTATAATCAATTATACAATGAAAATTAAAAATATTTGTAATCAATTATTAAAATAATTTTATTTTCACTGCTACTGTAAACATGCTTTTAAGATGTGTTTCGATTAGCTTATTTTAGATTCAACATAACTTACAAATAAAAGTTCTTTAAATTTTTTTTAATAAAAAATACTTGTATACTTCCTAAAATTAAGTTGTTTCATACAAAATTTAACTTATTTTCAACCTAATGTCTATGCACATGTATTTGTGAAAGCCACGCTAACCATTAATTCTGAGTGACAAATGGACTATAATAAAATGAAAATTCTTAGAGTATGAAAAAGCTTTTTTGCTCTGTTTTATTTAATATTTAACACCTCAATTTGTAGGCCATTATTGTCTCCTACTAAAGCTACATTTTGATAAGACAAATTACACTAATTTTCCCTAAGATCCATCGATATTACACTTAGTAGAGTTTGATATGAGGTAACCTATCTAGATTATTGATAATATTTAATTAAATTTCCTAAGTCCACAATGTTACCTTATTTGATTGGGTAATATTACTGGCAATCCAGATTTTCAAAGGAATATGGATTACCACCAATATGATAATGTAGATTGATCCCTTGAAAGATAGTAATGTGGATTACCACATTAGTGGTAATCCTCCCATTATTATTATTATCAATAAATAATAATTATTTATTATTATTAACAATAAATATTATTATTATTATTTTTATGGTTATTGATATTATTAAAAATAATATTCATTATTATTATTTAATAATAATTATTAATAAATTTAATTATTATAATTATAATTAATAATTAAATTTTCTACTAATAATAATAATTAACAATTTATTATTATTATTATTATTATTATTATTATTATTATATTAGTTTAATAGATATATTACCTAGTAATCTTTTTAATATATTAAACATAGTAATGTGAATTACCATTTATATTACTTATGTATACCAAATACTGCATTTAACATTACTAGCAATTTAAAAGATGGTAATTTTTATAACTGGTAATCTATATTATTGATAATCTTAATAGGTAATATACTAAACACTACATTAGATTCCCTAGATTTTAAGTCGATATCGAACTTCCTTAATTTATTTAATTTCAATATAGTAATCTTCTTTGATTCTAAATTTTAAATTTTAAAACATTTAAAAAATAAAATAACTATTTTATCTTTAATTATTTATTCTATTTCTCTTCAATGTCATTCCCTCCTCTCTCTCTCTCTCTCTCCATCCACCCATATCCAAAATCTCTAAATCTCAAAAAGTCTTTGCCCATTCTCAAACATTAAATCCCTAAATGCCTAAATCCCGGACTCAACTATTAGAGCCATTGCTAAGAAGCTAGGTAGTGAGCATGCAATGGTCGGGAGGGGAGTATGTAGCAATTCGAGGAGAAGTAAGGTCTAAAGCAGTGGTTTCTCTCTCTCTCTCTCTCTCTCTCTCACACACACACACACACACACACACATTAATGCTTTCGATCTCTCCCCTTTTTTATGTGTGGATGAATTGGAAACATTCCTTTGTTATAACCTAGGAATTTGATTGTAAGATCTCTCTCTGCTTTGTCCTGCACCAGACTGCCGTTGTACACAGCCAAATCGTCACAAACAACCCCCAATACCCAAGACAACAATGACCTTGTTCATCGCGCCTCCACCTTGCCAAAGCTCGAGGAAGCTGCGTCACCGCACCCCAGCTTGAACCACCCCCAATCTTCACCACCTCTATTTTGTGAATTTCATTTTATACTTAATGTTTTGCTATTTGAGTTGTAGCTCTTGTAATGCTTTTACTAAAAGTTTTGTTGTTACTGATGGATAAATTGTGATTCTTCATTTTTGTTTTTGATGGATCTTGATTTGTTATTTGTTTTAATATCACTATAGGTAATTTTTCTGGGTGGAATGGGTTAAATGTTAGGTTTGAATGGAAACATGGCAAGGACGAGTGGCTTGACTTTGGGTTTCCAATTTTTGTTTGTTGTGTGATTTGGATTTGGTTGAAGTGTAGAGGGAGGTGTTAGGATTTTTGGGTGTGGGTGGAGGTAAATGAAGATGATGTTAGATTTTTTTTAATTAAAGTTAAATTTAAAATTTTAAAAAATATGTTAAGAGAGAGGAGTCAAGTTTTGACTTGAAATTTAGAGAGTCTTGGTATAATATCGATTGATTTCTGGGAAAGTTGATGTAATTTTCTTTTTTAATGTAATGGCTAAAATATTATATATTGAATAATTTAAAGTAAAAACTTCTTATTCTTAAAGTGCCTAAGAATTACTATCTCTTATAAAAATAGAGGATTCACAAGCTATACTGCACGGATATGAGGTATGAAAATTTTGGAAAAAAAAAATGAGCTATATGGGCATGCCAATATACATATCTAAAAATATAAAAATTTCATAAAATAAAAACTAAAATTTTACATGATACATAATAAAAGCAAAAATTCTATATTATCCAAAAGTTAAAAAAAAAAAATTGATTACTCATTCAGATTAAAAAAAATAAAGAAAAGAATTACAACATCAATACTATTCCAAAACACTAAACATGAACAAATGGCCGCAACAACATAAACAAACACTCAACAAATGCCGTATCTCAAGCTATTCCAAAAATAATTGCAAAAAAAAAATATCAATACAGAATAATATACTAACTCAGAGATAGAATATATCTCAGAAGAAGACACCAAAGTGTGAAAAAAAAAATGACAGAATATCAGCTCTAGGTGGTCGTAGGAGAGAGAAGCCACCATCGTCGCTGAAGTGTTCTAAATGACTGGCCATCGCTGTGTTGTGAATGCAGCCGCCATTGTTGTTTTATGGCCGACGGTGGAGTAGCGGGAGAAGATGAGTGGTGATGGTCGAGAAGAGAAGTGGAGTGTGGCGTTTTGAGATCGCAAATGAAAGAAGGGAAGTTAGGGCTGATTATAATTTTGGAACCTAAACAGGAAAGTAAAAAAAAAAAAAAAACATAGTTTTAGTTAGTCATATACCTGAGCTACATCCAACCGCACCCTATCATTCCCAAATTTTTTTTTCAAAAAAAAAAAATTACAAATACATAGCTAAATATAACTAGACGTACCTGAACCGTATTCATACCCAAACTATCCCTGATATGGGTATTTTTATTAAAATGGAGTCACGATGCTTCAGATTTCACAAGCCAAGTGAAGTAAAGACAAATAGCGCTAGCTGTAAAGAACAAAAATGCAGCTGGCGAATAAACGAGAGAGAAACTTGAATATACTTTAAGGACTTCTCAAATTTCCGTGATACTTTCTTAACATCTTAGAGTATTCCCAGCCATGTTTGAGTTGGCTGTTGGGAACTGAGTTGACACTGCAGTTGTCAGTTGGCACTACGTTAGAATACGGTTATAGTATAGTTAGGATACAGTTACAGTATGTATATCTAGAAATTAGTTGAATAGCTGTTGTATATACACTAAACTTGAACATATTGTACTTCAGGTTTGCATAACACAATACATCCCCAAGTTACTCCGGCTCGCTTTCCTTTTCACTCTGGTGCTGTTGTATCGAGAAACATGCATGTATAACTGCGCTGGCGAATAAAGGTCACGTTTTTTTTTTCCCTTTTATGATTACGACGAAAGATAATTACATTAACAACTTATAATCGCCATTAATTTCATCTTGCATAATTGTGAAACAAATGTATATAACTACCCTTTTACGTATAATGATAGTTAAAATTTACAATTGGCTTACATTTTGGAATTCAGCAAGCACTCATAATTCGACCTTCATTTCCTTTCAAGGTTTTTTTTTTTCCCCTTTTTTGTTTAATTAGAGCGTAAGAGTTGGGGCTTGGGGGTTGCGTTTTAGTAACAAATTATTAAGATTTATTGAATTTTGAGTTTAATTAATTGTCTGAATTCATTTCACTCTGTGACAGAGCTTTTTCTTTGTTGTTATCATTTTAAAGAAGTTTTGATCTTTTCACTTTTTATGATGTCATATGTACCTCTCTTTTTTCCTATCCAGATGATATTACAAGAGAAAAATTTTCAGATTTATCTGGGTTGTAGTTCACTCTGTAAGTTGCAATACTTTTCATGTGCTTTCCATTGTTCAAAATGTTTAGTCATCGATGAGACATAATTGTAAAATACTGATATTAGAATACACAAAAAAAAAAAAACCTGAAATTACATATCATTAGTTATCTTTAACTGGTTCGAGATGTAGACTATATTTAACTATTTATTTCTCTTTCTGGATTTAATTTATAACTTTTAATTTATAATTAAGTCCCATTAAGCATCATTTATAATAAATTTTATTTCTAATAAAAATAGCTAAACAATATCAATTGTGTAATATTATTAAGAACTGAAAAGAGGCCATTTGTATATATCCCACTATTAATTATTTATCAAATATGAATATTTGGTTGGTTCAAAAGTGATTTGCTATTTGTTTTTCTTAATTAAGCAAGATTTCATATGAGTCTTTTAAATGAAAAAAATTAGCCTTAAAAAAAGCTCTACTTTTATAGTGGGTCAATTTGTCTTGTGCCAAATAAATTAGAGTTCAGTAGATTTATTAAATATTGATTATTTAAATAAAAAATTACCAAATAATAACACATCTTTAATGCCGGTTGGTGTTTGATAGGCAATCATACTTATAAAAGTATATTTAAAATATTGATGTGTTTGTAACATGATTTTATTTTTAGAGGTTAATTTTGATTTATGATCATTAAATCTGATTTTATTTTTTTAATGCATACTGCATACAAGGCAGCATGGATGGCTATAATCTGATTTTTTTAATTGCGCCTGTTTGAATTGTAGTTTGCATCCATCGGAAGGCTTTCTAGAGAAGGAAAATGATTTTGTACAGTAGATGGTAGTGTTTAGTTTAACTTCTTCCAAAAGGCCTTATGGAAAAAAGTATCTTTGAAGTTATTTTTTATTCTAGAAAAAAGACCTTTTGAAAAGAAATCTTACTATTACCTTCACAGCAACAACCAAAAATAATTTTATTTTGTCTTATCCAAACAAAATTCATTTTTCTAAACTTACTTTTAATATATTCAAACCAAATAAAAATCATTCTTTTAAAAGTAATTTCTTTAAAAGATATTCTTTTAAAAGATCTTTTTCCAAAAGTTAAACCAAACAAACCCGAAGAGCATTGAGCCTAACTACTCTTCTGGCTACCAAAATTTCAAGCAGCTGACAAGCTAGCATGGAAGCTGAAAGTGCAACCAAAGGTGGGAGTCTTCTTATGGAGACTATGCAGGCAAGCTCTTCCAACAAAGGATAGGCTCAAAGATAAAGAAGTCTATGTAGCACCTGCTTTCTGTCTCTGTGGACAAAGGATGGGCTCAAAATAACTTTCACTCCTCGTATGTCTACCATTTTGTGGTTAGTCTGTAACTGATTTTTTTACACCTCATTGTTGAATTAGTATATTGCCGGCTAATTTTTATAACCGATGACGACAACAAGAAAAAACCAACGATCATTCCTAAGAGAAGGAGACTCTTGAATGAGTCCCACACGTTGCTTGATGTAATTTATAATATTGTGCAGTAGGCCTGACTTTTTATGCCAGGTTTTTATTAATTATTATTATTATTCTCGAATTCTTCTGCTCTTTTTCCTTTTCTTTTTTGCTTAGACTAGGTGAAACCCTTGTTCGATATTCGCCAGCATGAATGAATATTCCAGCAAGATTCAAATCCTTCGAGCCGATATATAAGCATAGATCTATGTGTCAAGAGAAACGTCAGCTTTGAGTTAATTAGTCTAGAGTTCGACGACCAATGCCCATCTGCACTCTACACCTGTCATATCAACGAATATAGCTACGGGCGATTGATGTTTGGTGACATTTTTCAAAAGGACACCCGGAAATGTCTTTTAAATATTGATGGGGAGTGAATGTTTACTGTTTTTTTCTCTCAACTTCTCTTAGTCGAAGAGTACATATCGTAAGCAATTCTTTAATTATGATGCGTATTAATATAACATAATTTTATATCATCATCTAATTATATATTTTTATTTATAATATTTTTAAAATAATAAATAATTGAATCAAATATTTTTACTGATATAATAATATGTGATTGGTTGTTTTTGTAAAACTTTTTTATACCAATAGTGGTTTTTTTCATAAATAAAAGAAATAATAATTTTAATTTAAAAAATATGATAATTTAAAATTAATTATGAAAATTTGGGGTATAACGGGTATTAGATAAATTAGCCTAGCTAAGCTGATTTTAAAAAACAATGTCATCTTGTACATAAATTGGCCTAGCCAATATATGTTGTGTTTTAAAATTAGCTTAACTAGACTGATTTCTATTAAATATTTTCTCTGTAAAAACCTTTCAATGGGTAGTAGATAGAGATCATTTTTCACTTATTAAAATTAGAGTGTTTACGAGAAAGAATATCTGAGAGATTTATTATACTAATTCACCATAATGGTGAAATCATAAACACAACAAAGGGTGCTATATTTTATAGTCAAAATCCAATTGGTGTGATTATTTTTTCATCATCTATAACTCTTTTAGAGTTAAAAAACACAATATTGAGAAAGTTGGGCCTCTTCAATTGAAAACAAATATCTGGAATAGTGTACAGAATGCCCGCTGCATTTGGGCCTGATGTCGTTCGATATACAAGTTTTCCAGTTGGAAATGATAAAGATAAGAGTATGATGTTCTATTGTCATTCCCAATATTCTAGGATTCATATTATGGAGTTGTTTATCACCGTAGAAGATATGAACGGTAGCTCCAAAGAATTAGCTCTCAATCCACAGTCTTTTGAAACAGACATCAGTGATAGAGGGTCAGATCCTAATCCTATAGCATGTCCAAGTCCAGTAGTCGCGGCATCTCCGACTTTCACTTTCTACAATCCTTGGCAGAATGAAAATGTTGGGCATAGAAATACAAAGGATATGGAAGATGGTAGAAGTTTAAGGCAGCTCGCAATGCAAATTGCACAGTCGTTTATGGGAAACGGCCCAATTGCGGGTGTTGAAACTTTTGATCATCATGGCGACGATAAGGACAAGCCGCTTCAAGTACCGGTTGATAATGACAGCAGTGAATGCTCAGATGGAAAGGCTATTCCTATTCCTGATAACCACCCATCTGAAGCTCCACCAGCGATGTCCGAATCACAAGATCATCCGTGTCACTATTCGTGTTTGAACTTGGATGCAATGCAGCAAAGCACATTCATAGGGCTTCGTGAAAACTGTAAGGGATATCTTGCATAATGCAGGGGAAGATGAGTTGCATAAGGTGGTTTTTTCTCAACTATTTACTACTAAATCAAACTAAATTTTGCTAAAATTAAATTACAATATTACAACCAATTTAAACAAAAGGAAGGTAAAATTAAATTACAATATCACTACTAAATTAAAATTAACTAACTAGAATTAGATTACAACATTATAACAAAATTAAACTAAATGAAGTTAAATTAAGATTACAAGATTACAATTAAATTACACTAAAGAGTTATAGATGGTGAAGAAATAGTCACACCAATTGGATTTTAACTATAGAATGTAGCACCCTATACTGTGTTTGTGATTTCACCATTATGATGAATTAGTATGATAAATTTTTTAGACATTTTTTCTTGTAAACACTCTAATTTTAACAAATGAAAAATGATCTCCATCTGCTGCTTGTTGGAGGGTTTTTACAGAGAAAATATTTAATAAAAATCGGCTTAATTAGACCCATTTATCTAATATCCATTACACCCTGAATTTTCATAATTAATCTTAAATTATCGTATTTTTGAAATTAAAATTTTTTTTCTTTTATTTACAAAAAAAACCCACCAATAATATATCAAAACAAATTCTTATTTATTTCTAATGCAAATTGCACTGCATTGCGTAGCATAGCATTTAAATTATGTTGATCAATTAAATTCTAAATACAAAATAAAAATTCTCACTATAAGAAAAAATTATTTTCTAAGCAACTATAGATAGAAACTCTTGGTGTGATTAATTTTTATTTTAATAATTTTAACTTAAATTAATTGTTTGAAATTATTATAATGATCCACCAAAAATAGAAATTATTGTAATGTAAATCTTTACAATAAAAGAATCTATTCAAAGTGATATAAGAAAAAAAAAACATAGCACAAAGACTTATTATTATTATTTTGAGATCATGAGGTTTTCCACAAGACTTATTCAAATCGTTTATAAATTTGATCCGTATTCAACTATAAAAGTATAAAAATTATAGAGTTCCCACATTATATATATATATATATAGTTTTTGGCAAGAATTACATTCTTAAAATTTTGAATCTGCTTTATTAAAATGTGTGATGATGATGAAATCTCACATTGGTTAGAGATGGACTAAATGAGAACCATATAAGTAGGTGAACCATACATACTTTCTTGAGTTGGTTCGCTTGTGAGCAGATACAGGCCAGAAACCTCTTCATTTCAAGTGAGTGTGAACAATATCTTTCTTGAATGTTGGTCAACACCCTTAATGTCCATACGGCGCTTTTAAGTGGCTTTATGCCTTAGTCGTTTGCTCTATTTAGAGCCTTCAACTAGTTCTTATGAAATCTCTAGGGTTTGGCACAAAGGGATATGTTCCAAACGTAGTTTCAATACTCTAATATATTAGGAAACCTTAGCCCATCCTCAGCCTAAGTATCAGTCGGTCTAGCTCATTATCTTGTTGGTCAGCTCTATAGAACCTTGCTAGGAATAGTAGGGAAACCAATAAATTTATTGTCTTAAGGTTGTAGGATCAAGATGTAATGTTAGACCTTGATATTGGGGTTTAAAGAGAACATTGATAAAGTGTTGCCTAGAAATTAGGAGGCAGTGTTTTTTAAATCTTGTCCAAAAAACAAAAAGGCGTCTGAACTTATAATTAAAGGAACGTTGATAAAGTGTTGTCTAAAATCTAAGAGGCAAGACTTTCTAAACTTTGTCTAAAATAACATAGTCAGAGCCCAAAACCGTTGTAGTGTTTCTTTCTTAACCCATTGGTGGAGATCTCCTCAAATTTATCAAAGACCTAGGCCATGAAAGCTCCTATACCACAATCCACCATATTCACCATAGAGTCTAAACCCAAAAAACTATGATGAATCCCAAACCTATATCAGATTGTATAAATAATATATGGGTCTCTAGTAAATTATCACGCTATTCATTCAACTTATTTTATGAAACTAAAGTACTTACTGATTAATAAAAGTTCAAACTCAAAAAATTCTAATATGCTTTCTCATCTTAAGAGTCAAAATTGCTTACTATTAAGGTATATAACCATTTATTTGCATCTTTTCAAGAGCTTAAGCTTTAGGAAGAGAGAGTTCATAATACGATATTAGAGCCTATGTTGTTATTGGCCTACCCATAGATGTCTAATTCTGTAAACTTTGTACTCTAGATATCTAATCTTGGATGTGATGGGTGTGTTAAAGTCCCAATATCGCTTAAGAATATGATCAGGATAACCTTTATAAGAACTCGAGTAACCTCTTCCTGGGTCAATTTTAATTTATTTTTTGGTCAAAATTATATGTATCCTCCTACCAAAGGACTACTTGGGCAGCAAAACTCTTCTTTCTAAGTTTTAACAAAACTATGTATTCAAAACTCGAGTCTGAGATCTCTAGTTAAGTTAGAACAATCCACTGTTGGTTAATCTACGCCTTCGTTGGTCTTTTGGAGTTGAATTAGGCTCGCTTAATTCTAAGATAATAACATATCATGAACCATCTTTCCCAACTGTTTAAGTTATTAAATAAAGACACATAAATAATTTTATACCTTAACATGCCTCTTTACACAAGAATGTCTTTGGGGTTTGAAACATGGATTATGGACAAGCTCACTTTACCTTCTGCTAAGATTCAACTTTTATTTAGAAGAATGCAGGCAAACAAAGTTCAAACTTCAGATGACTTGGTCATAGAAACTCTGATACCATATCATAAACTATTTCTTCCAAAAATTTAAATTATTGGGTAGAGATATATGAATATTTTTATACCCTAACACTTACGAGCTACTACTTTTCCTAACATCTCCGTTAAAAAGTTCTTATTCTAAGAAAATGACAATACTATCCACAAGAACATTTGATTTAGTTTTGCCGGCTACATATTCACGATCTTATCCTATGATGAAGGATAATTTTTTATATACGATCCAATTAATGCACTAATCAATCGAAGCATAGTACGTAACTAGAAGTAAATATATTATTACACTCAATATGTAGATAAATCGACCTCGAGTACAGAATCTTAGGGAATCAATGTATCTAGTCTAGACTACATTGTAAACTATTTTGTCTTTCTTGTTTATTACTTTCTTCTCAACCCAGCTTTTTTCCTATGTCCTTTTCAACTTTTACTTAGCATGATTTCTTAGCTTATATATATTGACTAACTTTCTTCTTTGTCTTTTTTTTCCACAAAAAAAAATGATGATACTTGACTTACTTTTGTTTAATTTCAAATAACTAGAATTATTATTATTATTATTGTTTTGGGTCAGGCGGAACTAGACTTACTTTCGGGGTGGAAAATTGGCACTACACTCAGGCCTTAGCACACAAGCGGAGACGAAGACAAACAAACAAAATCACAAGTTGATTCAAAAGGCAGCAATGGGCCAATGGCCGTGATAGTTGTTGTGATTCAAGCCCTATTAATTTTTGGTCTCGAGGCCTACTAAAATATTGACATTTTTACAATACACTCATGTGGAATTGGGTAACATCGTCCCTTCGGGGACATCCGATAGAATTGAGTAACATCAAGGCCATTCCATTTGTTAAGTAGGTGCCAGTGCAGACTCACTGCTACGCGGAGCCACCTTTGCCAGTCTGCACCCCCTTGAAGTAATAATAAAATAACGACCCAAAAAAAAAAAAGGAATAATAAAATAAGGCAAGTAGATTGAAAAGAATCTAGGAATTTTTAGTTGCTATATTCTTTGCATGCATTTAGTAGTTTTAGTTCTTATTTTCATAGTTTGGGTTAGAAGTTTAGCTTTTCGTGATATAGTTTTGTTGAAATTTTTAAGTGCTATAATTATCATTATGTAAATTAATTGATGAAATTATACAACATTAATTGTAACTTGTTAATAAGGTATCATGACATGAATAATAAATTCCTTAAAAGAAAAAATGTCCCCCCAACACCAACCTATCCTCCTTAATTTAAAAAAAGAAAGAGTTTAACCTAAAAAAAAAATTAAAAACAAATAATAGATATTAACGCAAAAGATCTTTTGCTATATCATGGTTTATATTGTACCTTTTCTTTATCTAAAGTATAAGCATGCGGGTCTTTTGCACATAAAAAAAGAAAATCATGTGGGTCTATTAGATTAGATCCTAGTGTCTGGTTTAGTATTGTCATGAATTTTTTATAATTGTTGAATTTTTTAAATTTTCTAAAATTATTCTTAAAAAGTGATAATAGTATTATTTAATAAAATAATATAAAATTTATTCTCAATAATAAATAGAAGTTATAAGAGTAATATTTGATAACATTACTTTTAAAATTTAAAATGACTATAATGAACATAAATGTTAAAGAGGATAATTTTTATTTTCATTATTATTAAAGTGAGTAATATTATATTAATTTTTAAAATTTTAAAAGGTAGAAATCAACTCTGAAAAATATTCTAAACTATAAGGGCTCTCAAGAGTACCTAATTTTAAGAGGTCGGAGCAAAAGTATTTCAATTTTTTTGTTTACCAAATAAAAAAAATTAACTTATACTTTTTATAAATAAAAGTATCGCTTTAAAGAATGCTACTAAACTATGTCTAACTAATTTGGTTTGACTGATTGGTTTACTACAAAAGTAATAGGTTTTTTTTCATCCATAAGATTTAAATTTGAGATCTTATGGGAATAAATATTAAATTACTTAAATTTATCACATATTGGTCATATTATAATTTTTTATAAATTACTAGTATTTCTTCTTAGCTTTGCAACTTGAATACCTTTTTATTTTTCTATTTTTATTCTTATATAAAAAATTGACTGTTTTCCTTCTCCATTAATAAATAGCATCTGCTGATCACGTGTTTCAAAAATCAACTAAATAAATAAATAAGATCGCCAATAGGTGCATTCGGATAATTTTTTTGAAAAAATATTAAGAAATACTCATAATTATTCTTTTGAAACAGAATTTTTATCATAAGCAACTCTTACATCTTCTTAACAAATAGAAAATTAATTAGTTTTTTATTCTAATATTTTTAAAATTCTCATTCAAACAGTCTACCAAAAATGAAGAAAAAATTATACAATATACTTTTATTAAAAAAATATTTTTCTTATAAAGAAAATAAATAAACGTACCCAATGTACAAAAGAACCTTGCACCATGTCATGACTTGAAATCTTAATTTCCGAAGTAATCTTTTTCACTTTACAATCTTCTATTTTGTTAATTCAGGTGGGACATTTTTTTTCCGCAACTTCACTCATACTTAAATATCTGATATTTAATTTTGAGTATATTAAGAATGATATTATCCTATGTATCAAAAGAAAAATTGTCCGTATCAAAAATTAGATAATTAAAAAATTGTCTCTCAAAACCAAACATTTCTCTATATATCAAATTCTCATTCATCCAACCTAATATGCCCTACAAAATTAACTCAACTGCCAAATGGCAAGTGTATATGTAAATTTTCCTATGAAATAAGCTACTGTCACATGTATGTTCCATTTAATTACTTGTGTTGCGAGGTCTGTAGTAGTGAGCCACAGAGCAGAAAAGTACTTAAAATATCACAAACCAATAAGTGAAAAAATAAGTATTAATACTTGGAATTTAGATAGGAGATATCAACTTATGCTTCAGATCCTTGAACAAATTATGATTACAATTAATTAATATTGAACAATGGTAGACTTATTCAGAAAGAATGATGACATAAATGCTATACTAATAAACTAAAACGCCATAGGTTGCAGACAAGATGCAAACAGATGAGAAGAATGGAAAAAACAAGGAAGTGGGGGAACTAGACATATCTATATATCTCGATCAAGAGTTGTGGAAGAAGGCAAGAGATGGAGAAGAAGAGGAAGAAGAAACATAGGAGTCAATTGAAGAGAGGGTTAATAAAGGCATGAATTATTGGATTCTGCATGCTAAGCATAGGAAGGGGCACAAGCTATGCAAGCTAGAAAGAGAATGGCAGAAGAGGCACCATCATCTTCCAGACTGGAGCTGCTTCTCTTGAATTTGCCAGCTTTTCCTTTGTTACACTGAATTTGTTTCTGCAGCTGCTGTTGCTGATTCTGCTGTTGTGGTTGCTGTTTCCTCTTCATTGCTTCTTCCACTTTGGACACCATAGTTTCCTTCAAGGATGTTAAGGCTTTAAGGAAACTGAGAGGCCGAAATAGACAAATAGGAAGAGAGAGAATTGGTATTGTGCAAGGGAAACAGCCATACATGAACCCGGCCTTTTATAGAGTTTACTGGTACAAATATGCCCTTGGTTTCTGCAGTATATCACTTAGCTCTATCAGTTACTCTAATAGTCCAATTGGTACAAGGTTAGCCCCTCTTTTCAATTTTAAAAATATGAGATAGATGCCAGCTTAGAAAGTTTTGCTCTATATGCTTGAAATGTAGGACCAGGTTGGAAATTTGGAATGGACAAGTATTATTAGTACTGTTGACAACTACAAATTGCCTATTCACACATCCCTACTTTACACTGATATGGCAATCTTGTATTCGAAGATTTGGTAGTAAATTTTGCAAATCTATATTAAGTATAGCAACCAAACAACAAATGAAACTTCAACAAGAAGTCGCACATACTTACAATGAAAAACTAGGTGTATTAACTAATGATCGTATAATTACAGAATATGAAAGGGATTGCACAATAATGCAATTGCCAGATAGTCATAGCCGCTGCTTAATTAGGAAAAAATTACTAATCATTAATTGAAACTGCAGTGTCTAGTTTATATAATTCTTTTGGTTATGAAAGGGTATGATCATCGATCCTCTTTGAAAGCCTATAGAATCAAATAATAAGAACGATATTTTATCTAATTCTTGAAGTCAATGATTAGCACATACAGAAGTTCATAATGAAGTTGTCATCAAAAAAGAAAACATGCATAGGATATTTCTTTTATGTGAACATGCATAGGAATTTAAATGTGAACACCTACCATTGCGTGACAAAAATACTATCATTACAATGAATTCAATTTAGAAATAGATACGAAGATGTCAAACATCGCAGTATATGTCATGTCTATGCTTGCCGTAAACGTTGCACAGGGAGCTCTTGTCGCGACCCTGTGGGGTAGAGAGCTCGTCATGTGGGAAACCATGTGAGCATGTGCCCTAGTTCTCGTCCTCTTCGACTCTGATCCACTTCCTTTGGGCCCAATGCTATTATTATGTATCCTATTGTAGTTAGCTGTGGTCTGCGGATTTTCTAATGGCTTGAGCTACCCCACGTTACCTTATTTAATGTCTAACTTCGAATTAATTTCACCTTATAACAAAAAACAAGGATAATAAACCTAGATTTAAGGTCTGTGATATCAAATAATTTCACGCATCTCTAGGTTTTGGTACATGAATTTTCCTTTAAGAGGTGAATGTACTAAAACAACTAAAAATCACTACATCTCTTAATTCTCATAATGCTTATCAATTGTACTTCCCATGACACTTTTACCATTTTTTTTTCCCGATATATGGTAATGTTTTGAAAAAGAAATGATGCGCTAAATATATATATATATATATATATATATATATATATATATATATATATATATATATATATATATGTATTTTCTTCTTTTATGTACGATGAATGACATATCGGTAAGACTGTTGTCTTTAGGTTTCTCGAAACAACGTTCTTATTTGTAAGAATAACTTTGCGTCCATCTACCTTTGTCATACTTTGCTAGGTGAAAGTTTTGTAACCACATATTTTTTGAAAAAAATATATATGATGAATTAGGTGTAACTAAAATCGACTTTCATTCGCAATTCATGTGCCACATAAAGTTAAAATAATGAGCCGTGATTCACTCACCATATTTCAATACATATAAGTGGTACTACAGATTTTTTACTTGAAAAAAATGACAAAATGAGCAAAAAGAAATTAATCTATGAATAATAAATTAATACAATGAAACTTATGACCCCTGTCATACAAACTTTTATTTATAACCAAAGAAGATTATCCTTCAAAATGTAACAAAGTCCTCGTCTTAGTCAACTAAGCTAGGCATTTATCGGGGTGGTCAAATTATTTTAATTAAGAATAATGAATCATTCAAAATATTGTACTAAATTAGTTATCCTATATAAAATACTAAAGAATCAAAATGTATATTATAATTCATTTACTAGAATAATATAAATGCTTATTGACTCTGAAATGAGTAAGCGATTTATATAACTACATAATTTTATTTCATTCAACAATTATTATTAGTTTTTGTTAAAAAATGTTATTATTTTTTCTGTCTTAGTGTTGCTCACATCATATATCAATAGCCATAGCATTTTCTATGTGTAGAATATCCATTTGCTTTTATCTTTGTCTACTTTATTTATGTATATTATGTAGAAAAAATTGCGTACATAAATTATAATTAATAGTAGTACCGCCCTAATATACGTTTACCGTTTCAGCTGCAATCACTCGTGTAATTTGTACTCTGGAATCAACCAGCCTCCTTTATATAAGATATAGGAATTTAGATGAAGTGTAGACTTCAATTTAATCAATAAAGGATCAACACACGGTTTTGTAGCAGAAGAACTTGAGCGCAATTGGCAGCAAAGAAAGAAATGCAATGCACATGCGCTGCGGGTAAAACATTATGCAAGATACGGAGGCACAGAGGCCGTGGGCGCCGTTATCACCCTTGCCTCCATCCCTGCTTTAGATACATCTGCATCTGCAAATCTACCATACCTCCAATATCAATAGTTGTAATATGCTAACTATATACATAATATATATCCCATAAATCTCTCATTTATCGGTACCCTTTTAATGTAAATATGTTTTGTAAGAAGTTTGATTTTTTTTAACCCTCAGGATCTCCGACTTTTATATCAGATTTTATTTATTCAGAATAGTTGAAAAACGTTAGACGTACTTCCTGATTTAAACAAAAACAGGCTAAGCATTAAATGCTGATAATATATGTGCTATATTAGACAGCCATGCATTTGAAATTGATATATGTTTGCGTGGAGTTTGCTGAATGAAAATGAAAAAAGCTAGGCTTCATAAACACAAATGTTTGTTGTGAGTGAAACGGACAAGCAAGTAAAGGATGAGGACATGAACCCATAATTCTAGGCATGCAGGGCCATGGGTTTTGGAAAATGGGATGTTGGCGATTCTAAGAACATGCCACTTTGATTGGTTTGACCCTGCGTGGGGTTTTATGGAGGACTTGGTTGACCCTATCAATGGCTTAAATTCAAGATAAAAATCTTCTTTCTCTAAATTGTGTCCCTTTCTTTATTTTACTATTCACGATTTATCATTTCAAAAATAAATATTCAAAAAAGATTTTAAAACTTAAAATAGTTCTCAATTAAGTATCTATTATTTTTCGAGTGTCCAAATGTGAGTGGTAAAATAGGAAAGAAGAAAGAATTTGAAAACAGAAGATTTTTATCCTTTAATTCATTGGTTCTCTAAGCTTCATTCCAAATAAAAATATCGATCACGCCCATTGTGATTCGTGACAATAAATCATCCACTTATAGTTTGCATTATTTGAAGGTTCATGTATACAGCATAAAATTCTCCACCAAGGGACAAGGCCATGTTTTGGTGGGGGTTTCTGCCAAGCTCATATCATATGGCAAGTGTCTACATTTTCAGTGTATGTCCTCATTAGCTTTGTTTCCCTTGACGAGGTCACGTGATAGAGACAATACTTGGAGAAGACTTGTTATGTCGTTTTCTTTTCATAGAAATTTCAGTCTTAAGTTGCTAGCGCATACAATGAACTATTGGATGTGTCTGAAAATGGTTCTTCACCCATGAAGTAGGCGCTAGGTGGATTTGTCTTCTGGAAATGGTTGTCATCACTCGTGAAGACCACCCCAAAGAAGCCGTAGAGAAAATCAGGGAGCACCTCAGTATAGCTTTACCACAACGACCCTCGCTCTCACCCACCACACTTTCTTCTACACTCTTCTAATCTAACTCTTCCCCACCGCCACAAACGGAGCAACAGCAGCAGAGCAACACCAACAGCAGCGCCCCCTCCTTGAACTTCTTTATTTTGCGGCTCTGCCATCTACTTCCCCTTCCCCTTTCTTCATATCTCCATCCCTTTCCAGTTTCTCCAAACACCACCCCTCTTAATAATCATAGGCCACAGATGAGATCTACACAAACTGGAAAAAGCAAAGAGAGAGAGCACAAAGAACTTATCTGTTGTGGTGGTTCAAGATCTGGAAATGGAAGAGAAGATGAAGACGGGAAGAGTTTAGGACTCGAAGAGAATGTGTTCTTATCTAGAGCTAGAAAAATAATTGTGTGAGTATTTTGTAATATTTGCTTGATACTTTGATCAAGTGCATAGCTCTGTTTACTTTTGCTCTATTAATTGTTTTGAGTTTTGACCAAAAATAAAAGAGTCTGATTCACGGGATATGGAACGAAAGAACGAAACGGGAATCAGGTTTGGGTTTGTTGCGTTATGTTGCGGCTGCAATGCCATTGTATTATCGTTATTTCTATGATTTGGCATCATCCTGCAATTGCAGTCTGATGCCGTTGCGGCCACTGCCGCATCTGCAATGTTGCGGTCACGTCATCTGATACGGTCCACAATTTAGAACACTTCGGTAAAGTAAATGAACTGAATCGTTCAAGTGAGCCACTTTATCTTGTGCAGAATATCGACTAATTATCTTCCTTCATTATTTAAATATATATGCTTAAGAAAACCCCGTTGAAAGTATTGCATCAAAGTTGAATAGTTGAGTCAGATTTTATTTCTAAAATCTAATGTATGATTAGTTTACGAGGGTTGAACGTACTCTTTGTTAACAACAGTTTCATTCAATTAATTTAGTTTTTAAATTTTTATTTCTAAAATCTAATGTATGATTTGTTTCTTTAATTATAAACTTCTAGATTATCATGCGGTAAGAGAATTATTTGATCCCCATATATCAGATATCAAAGTGGTACAAAAGATGATGTCAAATATGATTATTATATTATTTATTATTTAAATTAACTTGTAAACAACGTCGTGAAAATGATCTTCCTTATGTTGCTTGATAAATGGGGGTAAGAATAACTCTACTGAAGATGAGGAATGCACCAAAGCCGAGCTTACTATGGATTTCTTTTGGGTAAATTACAATTATCACCTTTCAAGTTTGAAGAAATTACAACTAACCTTATTCTTCTCTCTAAATTATACTTACCCCCATTCAGATTTGAAGAAATTGTATCTTGTCCCAAACTCATATAACAATTAATAATGTTAAAGGAATATGTGAATATGCTACCGAATCGGAGCAAAGTGTTAAATTTCAAAATGGTGTATTCTATGGAATTAACATCGGAACTCGAAATTCGGAGTTCCGAATTCAATGTGTCACTTAATGGACCCATGACTAATAGCGGGTACCAATCTTATGCTCATGTGGTCCGATAAAACTTTTTTAGCTGCGTTTGGTGTGTTGAACATTGAACTCGAAAACTTGAATACAAGGAAAAAATGAAACTCACTATACTGAATTCAAAACTCGAAAACTTGGGAAAAAAAATGAGGGACTCTGTTAGGTTGAAACTCAAAATGTGAAACTCGAAACCCTAACCCTAAACGCATTAAGTAACACATTAAATTGGAACTTTGAGTTTTGAGTTCCAACCGGAACCCCGTAGCATGCACTTTTTTGAAATTTAACACTTTGTTCTAGTTAAGTTGAATATGCTATTCAAATATTCCTTCGACACTGTTAAATGTTGTATAGGTTTGGGGCGGTATGCAATTTTTTCGAACTTGGAGGGAGGTAAGTGCAATTTAGGGAAAAGAATAGGGTTAGTTATAATTTCTTCAAATTTGAGGGGGATAAGTGCAATGTGCCCTTTTTTTGTCGACAAGAGTATTTATGAATTGTTATGTCTACTTAATGAAGTTTGTTTTTTTTTTTTTCCTTTTTTTAAAAGAAGCATATTCATTGATTAATAATCAATGGTAAAAGCCTATATACAATAGATCAATTTGTATCAAAGAAATTAACTAATTGAGCAAAATAAGCTAATCATATAATTGCAATCAATGAAAACTATACAATTTTAAATAAGAACATTAGAAACTTGACGATTTTGCATCACATAAAAGCATAAACATAAAGCACTAGTAAGCTTGCCATATCTCTGCTCTTGGTTCTAATGTCACTTCTCACCTCAGACTGAATAGTAATGGTGGAAGGTGCTCAATATAATGCTAAAGTCACTGATAAAACATCACACCATAGATGTTTTAGATCAAAGCAAGCTGAACAGGATAGTAGATACTACTTTCTACGATGACAAACAACATCATCTTATCCACCTTAGCACAACCATATGGATGGTGTGTAATGAGCACAAAACCAACAAAGTGTGATAAAAACACAAAAATAACAAAAAACAACAAAGTCCTTACTCACCCACCATAGAAAAATGATGTTAATTTATTAACTACCCTAAAGCAGTGCTCTAATGCTTGACATCAACATGAGTGAGAAAACAAAAATGTTAATAGATCCATGTCATTTCTCATGATCTGAATACAACTACTATCAAAAGAGACACATTATGCAAAATAATCATGCAAACCATTACTCAACGAGGAAGTGGAACAACAAAAAAAAAAAAATAAAAGAAAATCAAGAGAAAAGATCCCAAAAAAAAATAAAGAAGAGGGCCACTGGAACTACAAAGAGAAAAATGCAATTTGGGTTATTTTGGCCAACAATGCAATTTTGGTTTTTTGTTTTCCTTTTTTTTGTTTTTATTTTTATTTTTGGCTGGAAAGCTTCATTGATTAATAAATAAGGCAAAGCTTGGTACAATATAACATAATCTATTGACACGAACAACATAAGCCTAAGATATTAAACAATGAGAACTATGCAATTTTAGTATAAAGAACATAGACACTATCACATCATACCATAGATACTCGTGAATACAAAGGTGAGCACATTATACCTTAAATCTATTTAAAGCATCATAAAACCATCCTTCTTTGGTTGTATAGAAACAAAACATAATAGTTGCAATTTCTTAGAGCTAAGGAGTTGAACATGGTGTACATCTAGTTTTTCAGATACAATAGCAACTAAGTCTGTATACTAGTAGCTTGCTTTGTGGTATATATCAGATCACAAAAGCCTTCAAAGACAAATCCTATGTTGTAGAAAGAGGCCCATTACCTCAGGAAAAGCTCCAACCAACATTCACTATTAAATGTTCTCAAGTCATCATTTTCACAAGCAAAGTTGCTCGATCTAAGAGGTAACTCCAATCGCAAGACTCCAATGCATGAGTCCCTGATCTAGATATTCTGTTATCAAGACAATTCACTGAATATAAAAATTAAGCACACCATCAACTATATGAGGGTGGACAACAAAAGATGGAAAAAAAATAAAATTAAAAAAAAAATGGAAGGATCAATCACCATGGAGAGGATCAACCGCCTCGATGGGACGGCTTTCGCTTGATCTGAAAAGTGGAAGGAGAGTGCCTGAAGAAGGGTGTGGGGCACGCTTGAAGGAGGAGAGCACTAGTTTTTTTTTTTATGATTTTGTTTTTGGTCATTTCGGGGGGCTTTGGAGGGAGGGGGGCTCTGCCTCATGAGTCGAACCTGCAACTCGTCCCTCAGATGCATTTGCAGAGGTTAAGAATTACCACTTGAGCTGTGCCTCGCTTGCATTTTTATGGTTAGGTAGGAATATAACCCATTTTCAATTCTAGTCCATGTGACTTGGGTGTTGGGTCCAGAGTCAAGCAGTATCTAGCCCAATCATTAATTGACTGAAGTGAAGTTCAAAATAGAAGGCCTATGGACCAAAAAGAATATAGCAGGCCTGTAAGCGTAGCCTTAGACCAGAATGGAGCCTCGTTACTTTGACTGGGCTCTTATCGTTCAAACTCTGTACAGTACTTTAGACTGCGGCGAATCAAAGTTGCCTGCACTTGATGACCCAAAAAAAAAAGAATTGTCTCCACTTATGGACTCAAATGAAAAAAAGTTGGTTCCACAATCCAAATATCTAAGTAGTTATAAAATTCATTTGATCTAAAATCCCACCTAAGCAGCTGCAGTGTAACATCCCTGCTTCGTAGGCCCAGGAATAAGGCGCATTCCCCTCAATTTTATCACTGCCTTTAAGGCGTTGTGCTTTCTATAAAAAGTTTGTTAGGAAGCATAAAAAGGCATGAAGAAATAATAATGTAGACAAATTGTAACTAAAATAAGGATTTAATTTGTATATATTATAATAAAAATTTAATTTATATCTAAATTATACTAGATAATTATTTATTATAATAAAAAATTTATCATGATTTAATATTTTTTTAATATTTTTATTGACTAATAATATAAAATTATTTTATACTATTAATATATATAAATTAATCTTCTAAAATAATAATAATAATAATAATGCAGACAAAATTATTGTATGTAACCATAGACTCCATATGATGCAAAATAATTTGATTCATTTCTAGAACATTGTTGACGCTTTATAAGGGATCGAATTTGAATAAAACTTGTTTACGCAAATAAGATGCCAAAAATAAAAAGGCTAATGGAAAAATCGTCATCATCGTCATCGAGATTCCAGGGCCCGGGCTCTACATTCAGTCGTCACTGCCAACGAATGCTCCACATTTCAGTTTTTCATTCTCTTTTCAAACCAACCAATGCCGCAAATTCAGAACCCAAAAAGAAGAAAAAGGGAAAAGGGAAAGGCAAAAGGCAACAGAAACGAAAAGAAGCCACGCATGCGCGAATAATGGGCAACCGCTTCACTATTTCTTCTCTGGAAGAACCCGACACAGAGAAAAGTGAAAAACCAGCCGGCGCATCAATCGGTGGGCGCGTCACGAATCGCCTAATCAAACAGCGAAATTCTCGGCGCAGCATGATGAGTCTTGTAGCGGTGCTGTAGGCCTCACAAAACCCGCCGCTCTCTCTCTCTCTCTCTCTTCACTTTTGGTCACACAACCTACATTTCGGTCACCATTATATTAACTTATTAAACTGTCCTTCACTCACTACTTCACATTTTTTGTCTACAACCTTCCCACTACTTCAACCTCAGCTACTCCACTACCTTCTAGCTTTTCTCTTCGTTATCGTTTTCTATAGTAATGGGTATTCACAACTTTTTCATGAACTACTTTATTTTTTCATTTATTACTCAAATTAATCTATGTTAATCTAATTATTTTATTTTTTTTTTTGGTGAATTTTGAATTGTTTGGTATCAGGCAAGGTCAAGATCGGAATCAATGGTAAATTGCCCAGTTTCTTCGAATTTGCTACTTATTGGCTCAGACAGGATCTTTTAATTTTGAAGTAATTCGAATTTGATGTTAATATCTGTTTGTTTGCTTAACAGGATTTGGAAGAATTGGTCGTTTGGTGGCGAGGGTGATTCTGCAGAGGGATGATGTCGAACTCACTGCTGTTAACGACCCCTTCATCTCCCCTGATTACATGGTACCAGGACTCTCACCTTGGTTTTTCAACCGTTTGATTTGTATCTGTTCGTGGGTTTAATTATCAAACAGAGTTATAGACTTCGAATGGAGAATTGTTTGTGTGTTTGTTACTTGAGGTGTTGCTTGGGTTTGGTTTTGTGCAGACGTACATGTTTAAGTACGACAGTGTTCACGGACAGTGGAAACATCACGACATATCTGTAAAGGACTCTAAAACCCTTCTGTTCGGGGAAAAGCCAGTCACTGTGTTTGGATACAGGTACTTGTTATTCCTGTTCTTGTTTGTTCTGCATGTAACTGTTTTTAAGTGTGGTTTTGTTTACAAAGATTGTTGGTTTTTTTTTTTTTTTTTTTTTTTCAAATTCATCCACCTGCGTTCTGCGGCTCAGGAACCCAGAGGAGATCCCTTGGGCTGAGACTGGAGCTGAGTACATTGTTGAGTCCACCGGAGTTTTCACAGATAAGGAAAAAGCTGCTGCCCATTTGAAGGTTTGTGTTTCTGTTTCCATTTTTTATTGTTCCATCACCTATGATAGCTAATTGCTTACATGTATGATCTGTGTTTCATGTATTGTAGTCTAATTGCTGCTTTTCTACGGGGTGCAAGTGTGTAACCATTGACATTATACAGTGCAGTGCAGAATGATAATGTCTTTTGTGTTATGTTTCCAGGGTGGTGCAAAGAAGGTTATTATCTCGGCCCCAAGTAAAGATGCACCCATGTTTGTGGTTGGTGTTAATGAGAAGGAATACAAGCCAGAGCTTAACATTGTTTCTAACGCTAGCTGCACAACCAACTGCCTTGCTCCACTTGCAAAGGTTCCCAATCGTCTGAATATTTTACTCTGGAATTTTGATGCATTTTTTTCTTTTTAATTTGGCTGTGTAGGGTATTAACCTTTTATTTATTTATTTTTTTTTTTGGGGGGGGGGGTGGTCAATTCGGTAGGTTATTCATGACAGGTTTGGCATTGTTGAGGGCCTGATGACCACTGTTCATTCCATCACTGGTGGGTCTACTGCTAGTTTTGGTTCCTTATCCGTTTTCTTATCGATTACATGCTACATCATGCTTCTCTTACTGTTTTGTCAGCCACCCAGAAAACTGTTGATGGGCCATCCGCCAAAGACTGGAGAGGTGGAAGAGCTGCTTCATTCAACATCATTCCTAGCAGTACCGGAGCTGCTAAGGTGAATGCTTGGCGCCAGAAGTGGTGTATCAGACTCTCTACTGCCGACAGATACTGCATTGTTTACAGTGTTAATTTTGTTTATTCTTTTCTCATTTTTGCCTTTTTTGTGTTAAGGCCGTTGGCAAAGTGCTTCCTGCTTTGAATGGAAAGTTGACTGGAATGGCATTCCGTGTTCCCACTGTGGATGTCTCTGTTGTTGACCTCACAGTGAGGCTGGAGAAGTCAGCCACCTATGATCAAATTAAAACTGCTATCAAGTAAGGGCAGAATACATGCATTTTTCTCTTAAAGTTGTTGAAATGATATTGTGGTAGTGTCTTTTTTTGACCTTGATGTTCAAAAGTTCTTGATTTCTGCTGGTGCGATTTTGGGATTGGTCCTTCTCTATTGGCTTGTCTGATTTATTGTTGTTGCCTTTCTCAGGGAGGAGTCCGAGGGCAAGTTGAAGGGAATCCTCGGTTACACTGAAGAAGACTTGGTCTCCTCTGACTTTGTTGGCGATACCAGGTACTATTATATTAGCAGTTGAGGAGTTGTCAAAAACACATGGACGTTACTAGTGATAGTCCTACCTTGGGTTTTAGATATATTATTAATTCTATATCCATTTCGACTCCTTTGTGCATTTAATTGCTCATCATTGCTGATTTCATATATATTTTTTTTCAATCAATGTTGCAGGTCAAGTATTTTCGATGCCAAGGCAGGAATTGCCCTGAATGATAACTTTGTCAAGATTGTCGCTTGGTATGACAACGAGTTGGGTTACAGGTAAACCACCATTGACCTTTTTCTTGCATATGATTTCCTTTTGCATGGTAGCTGCATACTGTTTGATTATTACAACCAGATGCATAGCTATTAATTCAGCCATCTAATCCATGCTTTGTCCTTTGTCCTGCAGCAACCGTGTGGTTGACCTGATTGCTCACATTGCCAGATCTTAATAAGGTGGTGGTGCTGCAAATTGGCCTACTATACATATGCGTCTTGCCATCTATCAAGTTGAGCTGCTCCATGCTCAATTGAGAAGTTTGAATAAATTGGGGGAAACCAGTGTTGTTGCCCTTGTGAGGAGCGTGCGTTTGTTTTCTTGTCTTTTCGGTTGCCTCTTGTGTTGAGGACGGAAGAGTTTTCTGATTTTCATGTATTTATTGGTAGTACTCGGTTTATTAATATGATAAATGAAAATAGTCAGTTTAGTCATGGTTGCATAAAGCCCAGATACAGCTTCTCCGGCTGGTAGCGGCTGTGGTTGTTCAGTAATTTTCTCCATCTTTTTCTCTACAACCTTATAATGATGCGAAATTTTTTAAAGGGATGAGGTTAAATAAAAGTTGAACGATCCTAAATTTCAGGATGCAAAACAAAAATTCAAATTGTACCTAATTTTGAGTATTTATGTTCTCTTAAATTTAAATAATATATTATAAGTTTTTATTTTTGTGCTATTTTGTTTAGAATTTTTAAACTTAATAATTTTTTTATCTACCAAGAAAACTTAATAATTTTTTAGATATTTAGTATTAACAATGGTAACAGTAATATGTAATAGTAATATTTTAAGCGTCATAGAAAAATTGTTTCTCAAATATGAACTGCGTCTTCATATATAAGTTGCATCATGGCATGACATGCATATAACAATAATACATTCGAACTATTTAGTTTGAGTGAAAGGAAATAAGGTCCCTTAACTATAGGTCTTAAGTTTGATTTTGAGATTCATGTGTGAAAAAAATACTATTAAGAGAGGTCTTTATTTAAGTATTTGATCGTATTTTGAATGATTAATCTCTCGTTTATTGGATAAATGGATATTTTGGGAATCCAAAAAATAGTATATTTCAAATAGTTTCACATCTTATCAAATTTTAAAGTAAACTGGATATTATTGGTTTATTAGTTTTTTTTTTCAGTTTAATACACTTAGGTTAAAAATTTACTATTATTCAACTTAATATTAGAACCTTAATTAATTCGTGTAACTTACTAACAATCATATGAAATATTAAACTGCAATAAGATAGAGTAACAATCACAGCATAACACATCAATTTTCTCAATCCAATCAGCATTGAAGCCCCTGTAGGCATACTGCCTAGTCAACTATATCTTGCTGTAACAACCCTGACCAAATTAGTTGTAACAAATTGATTTATTCTTATCTTATCTCTTAGTCATTGTACTTGGGTGCAATTAATGTAATCTGCTCATATATATGCTTTGTATGTGCTTCCGGTTCTCCTCTGGTTGAACTGAGGACTGCCATTACCCTTCCCATCAAACTCAGTTGCACCTATTATCCCACATGGTATAAACAAATAGATAACATAGCGCTATCTGCTTCACCATAATAGGTTGGCTAAGCTTTAACTAATAAGATTTCAAATCAAATCTCCAACTCTTTTGTGACATTCTATCTTTCGGCTATGGATTGCATCGTCAGACCAAAAGGAGGACTATCAAAATAAGCCAGCCCAAAACATAGATCATGCCCATGGCGTGCAAAAGCATCAGCAATGCGAAATGGTCTATTGAAGTGCATGGCTAATAACATGCACAATCCACGCTCTTGTGCATAGCACCGTAATTCTGTCAATGATGAGTGCTGCAGGGCGAGTAGGAGCATACCATCCCAAATCATTCTCAAAATTCCACTCATTAACACAGGCCAAATGGCGAATGATTTGCATCACAAATTAAAAACAACTTCATCCAACTTAGCCAAAAAATTCCCGAGTGATTGTAAGAAAGATATCGGTGCCAATTTTCCCATACCTCCTTAGGAGTATTGTTTGGTTCTCTCGTTCCAATGCCAAACGGCAATAATTGTAGTCTCAATTAATGGATTAGATTGAGACCACATTAATAAAATTATAAAATGTTCTCGAGTAATCAGTACTTTATTGGCATTGCGTAACTAGACGTAACAAGAAAAGTGAAACCACGGGAAATCACATGCATATATTATTTCTCCCTTCTAAGCTTAGCGAAAAATAGAACACATACCACACGACATATTTTAAGAGCAAATAAGCATAAGTCAATTTTTTTATTTAATAAATAAAAAAATTAAGGTACTTTTATTTTTGATTTTTAGAAGTCAGACAGCATATTTAGAAATCTTTATAGGACACTTTTTAGAATTGGTTTATGTATTTTAAAATTTAAAATATTAATACAACTTTATTCTATTTGATGATGTTAAAAATAAAAATTATTCTTTTTAGTATTTATGATCATTATAGTCATTTTAAATTTTAAGAATAATTTTATCAAATACTACTTTTATGACTTTTACTTATTAAGAATAATTTTTATATTATTTTACTAAATAATACTTTTTTAAGGCAATTTTTAGAAAGTTAAAAAAATAAAAAAATTTTAAAAAATCACAACAATACCAACAACAATACCAAACTAAGTATAAGACAAATTAATAGAAAATGAAACAAGTAGGAATATTGCATAGGGCTTTTTATTTTTATTTTTTTTCATATTTTATGATCCAACGACGTGGTTTGACTAAGCAGATCCCATATAGTTTCACCCATTTGACGCGCAGTGCTACATCACGGATGGTCTCACGCTGCAGCTGCTGCGCTATCTTTGCATAGTTAGATTCGGAGGTATATTTGGAATTTCCTTCTTGGAGAAGAGAAATATGTTTTATACACTCTTTCAATTGACATATTTTAATATTCTGTATTTATTTTTTTTTTTCATATTTTTTTTTTAGATAACTTTTTTTCTAATCTTATCTCTGTTTAGCCTATAATAAAAAATAATACAAATAATACTCCTCCTTACAAAATGGCCTGCTCTTTGCAAGTCCAATTAACGAAGACGTCATGGTTGCGCTTCACAGCAACATCTGAGGTTGATGTTGCTGATGAAAACCTGTTCAACCAAGATGAAATACCGGGGTTCTGAGAACGGATAGCCATCAACAATGATAATCTCAGTTGTTACAATTATTCAAAACTTCAAACTCTCTCCAAATGCGATTCAAAGGGCATCAAGGTGACAGTTCCTGCGACCCGCCACCCAGCAAAGAAGAGAGAGAAAAGAATTCAAGCAAGAGAGTTATTGAAACTGACACGGAGAGAACGAGAAAGAGGTGAGGAAACTAAGAAACAAGGATAGTACCAATCCAGAGAGGCAGAGAAGCAGAGACTGAGAGAGAAGGAGAGAAGGGATCGCTGCCTAGTCCTCCTTCGGGTTTCAGAGAGTGAGAGACACAGCAGAGAGGGTGTATATGGAGGAAGACTTAAGAGAGCCAACATTTAAATTTTTTTGTGGATGGTTATCTCTTTCCTCGTCTACGGCCCGTATTGCCACGCACCAGGTTGTGCATGGTGCACTGTTTAACATAGAGGGGTCTGTCGTGTACTAAGGCTTGATCGAAATTGTGTATTGGGGGTTTATAACATTGGATCGATGGTCAGATTAAAACTGGTGCACTTGTGGAGCAGAACTGGTGCAATTCCTCTGTTGTCGAAGAACACAGCAAAGCTGGTCGGAGAAGAAGGCGGCGGCGAAGGAGCAGAGCAAGGGGAGACCAGAAAGAAGGAGAAGGGAGTGGGAACAAGCGTTGTTGTCTCCGCTACAACGATCGTGCAAAACTGACGGAGTCGCAGAAAAGGGTTCGCAAGGAACGGAGGGAAAGCATGCATCGGCTGGGGGTTGCAACCCAAATGGCGTCGTCGTCGTCGTCGATTTCGTGCTTCTCATGAACTGTATGGAAATCCACACCGTAGTTCAACATGTTGGTTGCTTATTTATTTGATTCGAACGTATTTTTTTAATTTCATTGGTAAATGTTATTTGCTTTGTTTGAGAAAGTTTTTCCAGTAGTAGCAGTCATGTCTCTACAATTGTAATTGCATTTTGTTAACATCAGGGAAGCTTTGATTGATTGGCTCAGGATGTATGTTCATCCGAGTTATCTTGCAGTAGAAATGGATGTGTTTAATGTTGGAGAAGATTTTTCTCTAGAGTGAAAAATAATATGAAATGCTTAATTGGAGTTACTGGAGTTACTGGTTATTGTCATTATAACACTATTTGACAGTGATGGTCCATGGTAGATCCCTTTATGTTAAACGGTATATCTTACACTATACTTGATCTAATGTATAGCAAAATAGGCCCTCTTCTACTCTCATTCTATAAAGATAAATTTTAAATTTTTTTTTAAATAACAAGTTACACAATCGAATTCAAAGAGCCAAAAATAAGGAGCTCTTTCAAATTGCAAATTTAAAAGAAAAAATTAATAGTGAGAATAATTAAGAAAGATTAATTTAAAAATTAATTATAATAAAATTATTATAAAGAACTTAGTAAATTTCTGGAGGCATGCTTGAACTTGAGATGAGACTCTTTTTTTTTTTTTTGATCAAAAAGTTTAGATAGGTTCGACGTTAGTAATTCTACCAGGACTAAGGCAGTTCTTGTGCTTAGAGAGTGTTTGCTACAAACTTATAAGATTGTCCACTAAAAGATGTTTGCATTGATAGTGGGAATCAAATATGAGATTGCTCTTTACCAACTATGCCAACTCTCATCGGTTAGATGTGCCTTTTCTTCCACCTAAATTTTAATCCAACCACCAAAGATATGTAAATATCACTAATGGATTAGATATTTAATGTCAACTTTAAGAGAAGAAAAATTTACAAAAATATTTAATGAAAAAATTATTAAATTATATAATATATTTAAAAAATATAAAACTTTTAAAAATGAAATTTTGAAATGGCAAGTGTTTACAATTTCATTAATTGTAAAATTAGTCTTTAAATTTTCAGATAGTAATTCATTTTAATTTCATAGAAACAAGAAGTTAAGATCAAAGGGAACCTCATGTAATAATATATATTACTTATTTAGGTTATAAAAGATTAGGCCATTCACCTGATAACGTGGTGTATGAAAAAAAGTAATTTTAATTAGTATATAAAAAATTAATTTCAATTGGATATAAGTAATTATATGTTTTTTAAAAGTAAATCTACAGTTTAGTGCTTGAAAGATTTTCATTTTAATATTTTTGTTCTTGAAAGATTAAATGCATACATTTAAGTCCTTGAAAGATTTTCATTTAACACTCTATGCCCTAAATAATTTTTTAACACTTTAATTTTTAAAAGATTATATATATACACTTTATATATTTTGATATATTTTTTACTATAAAATATAACCAGACAAGTAAATTATTATAACATATAATTTTTATTAATTATTTAATTTAAAATTTTAAAAATTAATTGTAATTATTCTAATTATTTTTAATTTTTGTGATATATAAATATAATTTATATTTAAAATTTTTTATTTATTTATAATAATTATTTTTATTATTTTCATTAATATAAAAATGTGAGAGAGAGAGAGAGAGAGAGAGAGAGAAGAGAGTTTTTATACATCAATATCCAATTACATTAATTTCACATTCCAAAATTTAATTAAGTTATACATTAAATATAGAATTACTTTCATTATATATAATTAAATCCTACATTCCAAGATTTTCATTAATGTCCTCGACGTGATTTTCATACTAAAATAAAAATATATAGAAAAATTTAATTACATATAATTAAAATAATTATATATATGACATATAACTCAAAAAAATCTTAGAATGTGAGATTAACCTAATTAAATATTGATATATAAAGACTCTATTCTCTCTCTCTCTCTCTCTCTCTCTCTCTCTCTCTCACACACACACACACACACACACTCACTCACGTATTTATATTTATTATGAAAAGAATAAAATAAATTATTAAATATATATAAATAAATAATAAATCATTTTTAATATAAATTATATTTATATATAACAAAAATTAAAAATATTTAAAATAATTACAATAACAGAGTAAATATTTAAATAACTAGTAATTGTTAAAATTTAAATTAAACAATTAATAAAAATTATATTTTATTGTAATTTATTTTTCTAGTTACAATTTATACTAAAAATAGAAACTATCAAAATATATAAAGTGCACATATTTAATCTCTTAAGGACTAAAGTGTTAAAAAATTATTTAGAGATTAGATTATATGTATTTAATCTTTTACAGACTAAAGTGTTAAAAGAAAAGAATTTTAGAGATTAACTTGTATGATAAGAAAATTTTTCAGAGACTAAAGTATATGTATTTAATCTTTTAAAGATTAAAGTGTTAAAACAAAAATTTTTCGGGTACTAAAGTGTAGATTTACTCATTTTTTGATGATCAATTGAGATGATGTTAAAGTCTTTTAACTAAGGAAAAATGAATATTATGGACCAATAAGAAGGATTAATTAAGAAGAAAGGCCAATTATATTAAAATTATTTAGAAGGACCTAATAAATATTTAATTAAATAGAATGACCACACAATTTTATAAGAGAATGATAATACCCCTTTTTCCTTCTCAGTTCTTCACCCCCTACATCTATAGTGTACAAATTCTGAAACTGCTTTTTTGCATTCTTTAACTAGGAAGAATTCATTTAAAATCTCACTCGACATGCACGCATGCGCAACATGAGGTGAACTAAAGCGATGAATAGACTATTGGCCTATATGAATTTGACTTGTCGCCACTAGTTTATTATTGGCGCCACCATCCACTCAAATTGAAATTTTATACGTTTTTTACTCTAATTAAAATTGTGGAGTCCTCCTTCCTCATAAGACTAGGTTCAATGCGTATGGATTGCATATGGAATGAGATCTATGTTGATCTCTCAGTTTCTTTTTTCTTCTTTTTTTTTTTCATCGCTTTAATTCTTATTAAACGTGCTTGTTGGCTGATATTGATTCGAGCACATGAAGGTTCAATTTTAATCATGAATCCATTCCTAACTGCTGTAGGGTATAGCTGAAAAAAGGGTTTTAGAGATGAATAGTTGGGGATAAATGAAATAAGGGACATTACTGTATACTTGTAAAAATTGTGTGATTCTTCTCCTTAATTAAAATTTGTTAGATTCTTCTTAATAATTTTAATATAATTAGTCCTTATTTTTAATTAAACCTTTTTAATGGTCCTTAATATTAATTTTCCCTTTAACTAATGTGTTAAAAAAAAGTCTTTTAACTAACTTCTTTTTTTTTCAAAATAAAAAATTATCTCTATCCATAATTAAAGGATAAAGATTATCTGTTATTAACAGAATCAGCAAAACCTGTTATGTTGAGTCGATGTTATTTAAAGCCTAGTTGAACAAGGTCAGTCAATCAAAAAAATGGAAGGAAAAGATATCAATAAGTGGCTTCCCATCACCAGGTCCAGGAATGCGAAGTGGTGGTACGCTGCTTTTCACAATGTCACTGCTGTGGTTGGAGCTGGAGTGCTTGGTTTGCCCTATGCCATGTCTGAGCTTGGATGGTTTGTTAATCTTCCTCAATATCCCTTTTGATTTCTCAGCATTAATTTGCAAATAGATATGTTATAGTTTACTCACATATATAATATATCCCTTTTGTGGCAGGGGTCCAGGCATTACACTTTTGTTGCTTTCATGGGTATGCACTTTGTACACTGCATGGCAAATGATTGAAATGCACGAGGCTGAGCCAGGAAAGAGGTTTGATAGGTATCATGAATTGGGCCAGTATGCATTTGGGGAAAAGCTTGGATTATGGGTTGTGGTGCCTCAACAACTCATGGTGGAGGTTGGTGTCGACATAGTTTACATGATCACTGGTGGAAAATCTTTGAAGAAGATCCATGACACTCTATGTGATGGCTGTAAGCCCATTAGGACCACTTACTTCATCATGATGTTTGCCAGTGTTCAATATGGTCTCTCCCATCTCCCTAGTTTCAACTCCATCAGTGCTGTCTCTTTTGCTGCTGCTGTCATGTCCTTGAGGTAGGGTATACATTACACGTCTCTTGATCATCATCTTATGAGATGTAGAATAGTGATTTTAAGGGTTGGATTTTTTTTTTTTTAAGAACAAAAATTATATGCTTAAAATATTTTAAATTTGATCTCTTTTAAGATTAATTAAATTTTGAAGCGATTTCTGATTTAAATCTCTTGAGCCAAATAAAGGTATTCTAGGATTTTTTTTTGTTTAAAAAAACTATATGTATGCTTAAAATATTTTAAGTTTCATCTCTTTTACTTATAGCTAGCATTAATCGAATTTTAGACGGAATATTCGATTTAAAACTCTTCAGCTCAAAAAGAGCTTCCTACGATTTATATATTTGATAAATTTAAAATTAATGATCGTATTAGAAACAGTTCTTCATCAAAGAAAATAATTCATTATTTTATGGAGAAAATACTTGTAAAGGGACATCTCTTTTGACTATAAAAAATTGGAATTTTCAATCCAATACCTTAAGGGCATTGGTTAAAAAATCAAAAGTAAAATGATTATGATAAAAAAGTGAGATTTTTTAAATTTTCAATATATTGAAAATTTCAAAATCTTTCCACTCTTACTAGTTAGAAAAACGCTAAAAATTTAAAACTCTTGCCTTGTGACTTTGGTTTTGTTTTGTTTTTAGTGGGACTTTATGACTTTGATTTGCACATTTAACAAATGGAGCACCAAAAATTTTGTGCGTGTGGTTTGTGAGTATATAATTGGGTTAGCAGACGGCATATTTTTAAAGAGGCTTATAATGGACCATACCCATGTTACAAAATTGTCTATGCTTGAAATTATTCATCCATTTTAGAGAAAATGCCAAGACACATCCCTTATGACCATAAAAATTCAAAACTCTTGCTCTGTGGCCTTGATTTGAGCATTAACAATATTGAAGAGCAAACGTCGATGTGTGTGTTTTGTGAGTATGTGATACCATACCCATCTCACAAGTCTTACAATGACACAATTTGGCCTTGTGCTATTCTTTGCTCATTTTCAGTTACTCCACCATTGCTTGGATAGCTTCGCTTCACAGGGGTGCTCAACCGGATGTGGAATATAGTGGTAGATCTTCAACCGCTGCAGGAAACGTGTTTGGCTTCTTTACTGGTTTGGGGGATATAGCTTTTGGGTATGCTGCCCACAATGTGATCTTGGAGATCCAAGCAACCATCCCTTCCACACCTGAAAATCCCTCCAAAAAAGCCATGTGGAAGAGCATGATTATTGCTTATATCGTAGTGGCTTTGTGCTACTTTCCTATTTCCATCTTTGGTTATTGGGCTTTTGGAAACACTGTTGATGACAACATCCTTCTATCACTTGAGAAACCCCGCTGGCTCATTGCAGCTGCTAATATATTTGTGGTTGTCCATGTGACTGGAAGTTACCAGGTATATATATATATAGAGTTAAAAAAACTCTATCAAATTTAGTAGCCAGAATAATATGGCATAATTATTGACCGTGTAGCTCTTATAAACTTGTATTTGTGCTTCATTGTCTGATTAATTTTCTTATTAGGTCTTTGCCGTTCCAGTGTTTGATATGTTGGAATCATTCTTGGTTAAGAGGATGAATTTCAAGCCAACTTGGTTCCTTCGATTCTTTACTCGCAATGTTTACGTCTGTGAGTGTGCTTCACCCTATCATACTTTATAGGTTGAAAGTTCCATTTCATGCAGTTATGATTGGACACGTGAGAGGAGAATTTAATCAACAGTTTAAAATTTTTTTCCATGCAGCACTTACGATGTTCCTTGGAATTACATTTCCTTTCTTTGGTGGGCTCCTTGGCTTCTTTGGGGGATTTGTCCTTGCTCCAACCACATACTTCGTAAGGAAAATATAATCTACAACATTTTCTACAACTAACAAACAAACGCTGATGTTAATCAATTTCATGGTCTTTTGTAGCTCCCTTGCATAATGTGGTTAGTCGTCTACAAACCAAAGAGATTTAGCTTGTCCTGGTGTGCAAATTGGGTATGCAGTTTAGACATATTCTCCATAGCTATAGGATTTCTTTATTTTGTTAAATGTAAATATATGTTTACACTATTATGTGAGTTTGATTTTTCTTCTTGATGTTTCAGTTTTGCATCATATCTGGAACGTTATTGATGCTTTTAGCTCCCATTGGTGCATTGAGGGACATCATACTGCAAGCTAAGAACTACAAATTTTACTCCTGATCACAAAGGAGGTTGCACAGTTACATTAGTTTTGATTTGTCGATGACATTTCTTCATCTATTTCTTTTGGCCCTTGTTTTATTAAATGCTTTCCTTAGCTTTAGGAAATTCTCTTTATTCAGTAAAATATGATTACTTCTTAGGATTTGCGTTGAAGACTAGCTGGAACTCAGATATGTATACATTTTACTTTGACTTCCTTCCTTAATAGAGGGGATAAAATAGGAGCTAAAAGGTTTTTCGATAGTATTGAACAACTCCAATGATGCTCATTATCATGCATAGACAGGTAGATCAGAATTTCGCATACCATTAATTATTCAGTAATGCTTGAAAGTATGAAATTTACGTCATGATATTTTGTACAATAGACGCGGCTTTTATTGATTGCCTCGACATTTCACTTTCTAGCATTTCCTAATTACCTACCATCCACTCAGAATGTGTTTCATATGGAAGTTAAGATATATGGGCATATCACATGAAAGAGTGGTTTATTATGAAAATTAGAGTAGCAAATTTGGACCATATAATCATATATAGAATGTCAAAATTTAAAATTGTTTAAAAGTCACTTAAAAAAGACACTTGACTTTATGTTTTAATTTTGATAATTCATATAAGATCCGATGATCAAGATTTGCTCATTTTACTATCATAATTAACTATTCCTCTTACTTGAACCTTTCCCCGTATATATATATATATATATATATATATATATATATATATATATATATATATATATATATATATATATATATAGAGAGAGAGAGAGAGAGAGAGAGAGAGAGAGCATATCATATGAGAGAAATGGCTTATTATGAGAATAAGAAGAGCAAATATGATTTGTATAACCATACATAGATGGTTAAGATTTAAAGTTATATAAAGATTATATAATCACTTAAAAAAGTCATATAATTTTACGTTTTATCATTCATGTAAGATCCAATGGTTAAGATTTGCTCCTTTCATTCTCACAATTATATAGAGAGCATATCACATGAGAGAAATGGCTTATTATGCGAGTAAGAGGATCAAATCTGGGCCGTATAACTATATATAGATAGTTAAGATTTAAATTTGTTTAAAAGTTAAATGATCACTTAAAAAAGCCATATGATTTTATATTTTAATCTTGATCATTCATATAAGATTTAATAGCCAATATTTGCTCCTCTCACTTTTACAATTAACCACTTCTTTCATTTGATTCTCTTCCTATATATAGGGAACATATCACATGAAAGGAGTGACTTATTATGAAAGTAAGAAGAGTAAATATATATTATTCTTTACTTAATAAAATTTGAATATTTGTGTCTTTATGATTTTCAATATATCTAATTGTCTTTTAATAGATTTTCATCATATACTTCACTTTTAATTTGGATTGTATCATGATATTATGAATATTTATGAATGTTTTATTAATGTTTAAGAATTTTTTTAGAATTTTTCTTTTTTAGAATATTTCTTAATTTTTTTTTTGCATAAACTCATAAATATCCGTAGGGATTTGACACCTTGTAGAGAATAAGGACTCGTGACAAGATTAAGGACAAGGATAAGGGGGCAAAATTCTAAATAGGAAGAGAGGGCGGGGGCCATGTCTCCACGCTTTAGGTATCTATTACGATCTTAATGAGTAATCCACCCAAGAAAACTTACGAAAACTGCAATCCACCACAAGCACGGTCCTTGGAAGCACACACCCTGGAATGCACCCTTATCATTTCAAATTGGCTAGAAAAATCAAATGATTAAAAGAATAATGGATGCATAGAGAAGTACTAGATGAAAGAAGGAAACAAAAAGGAAATAACCAATTAGGGCAAACTAGCTTAAAGAAGTTAATCATAAATCAAAAAGGAAATAACCAATTGGAGCTATGGAAAAATGAGCGAAAAGGAAACAATAGTAAGGGAAGAACCCTATGGAAGGATCCAATTTCAAAATCTGGAACTCTAGCAAGACCAATCAATTGTGCCACAAACCCTAAAAAATCCCTTTCCTTGCTTAGGTTAACTTTTCATATGCCAAAACGCACAGAAAAAAAAAGGAGAGAAAACAAAAGAGAGGGAAAAAGGCAAAAGAAGAGAAAGAAGTGAAATATACAAAAGAATGCGATCTCGCTAGGCTAGTTTGCTCCTCTACTTAAAGGCTCATTGTCTCCTTCCTTGCCACTATACCTTCTGGAGAAAAAAAAAAAAAAGAAAGATGTTTTTGTGATTTTTTTTAGTAATTCTATCCTTTGTTAAAAAATTACCTACGTATATGAAAAAAACATAAAAAGTTGTTTTTTAAAAAAAATCTTTCTTTTATCAAAATAATAGCACCTAATTTTCACTCTTATTTTTACATTTAGCCTAAACTCATACCAAGAGTAAAAATTATATAATTTCCATACAAGAGTTTCATATAGTCTCCACCCTGAAAGTAGTGTTGTGTGCTCATTTCGTTAAGTGATGTTTCAAACTCGCCACAAAGTTGGTTCTTTTTTGTCGTCCCTAGACGAGATTGATCTCACAGGTAGCAATAGATCAGCAATTTTGAGTTGGGCTCAATCAATCAAGTGTTGCTCAATAATCAGTGAACTTAAATACGTATTGCACATGAGGTGTTAGCTTGATGGTTAAGGACTTAGCCTTGCAAACAGTGCACCCAGGTCCAAGAGGGATTGTGCTCGATCCCCTCCCCTTCCCCCAAAATAAGAGCCAAAAAAAATAGTAACAAGTCCAAAAAAATAAATTAGTAAAAAATTTGTGATGTTAGTAAGTTGTTAAATTAATTTGACAATTGGTTAGTTTTAATTATGTGAGATACTTTGTGTAGCTATTGTTACTAAAAAGTATGTAAGACACAATTTGTTTTCCTTTTCATGTGTCATATTCTTCCCATCTTATTAAAAAATGAGCATATTTAATATCATAACTCCAAAAAAAAAAGTGTTATCTATTCTCAATTTTTAAAATGCATGCTATTAAATAATAGATGATTAATTGCAAATAAGTTGTCTTCTGGCCAATATTAATTTAATTGATTCATCTAATTTGATATTTATTTTTCTTAAATAAAGCGTTAAGTTTGAGTATTATAAATTGGAAAAAAAAAATAGCATTAAGAGACCAATTCAACTCAAGCTAGATTAGTCAGAGCCAATAAACTTTAAATACTAGTAGTTTAAACTAAAAAAAAAATTAGTATGCATAGAATCTATTCTTCTTTATTTATTTCTGCTGTAACCCAAAAAAATAAAAAAGGACAAACCTCATGCAAAGCTAGAAGGAAGAAATAATAATAATGGATATAATTAAAATGAAAACATATTTAACGGTACAAATAATAAATTTTTGGACTAACTTTTCTTAAAATTGGGATAATCAATGTCACATTTCATAAAAATATAAAAGAGTCAAAGTGAAATATCATCTAAATCTCATAAAATATTAGTATATATTTCTACAAATCAAGATATATCATATACAATATTGCTTAATTTCAAGAAAGATCAGTATAATTTACACTAAATTTTTTTGATACACAAAACTATAATTTTTATTTACAATGTTTTCTTTTTTTTTTTGTTGCTAATGATTTACGATGTTGTTTAAGTTAACAAAAATGATAACAATGCATGCTTCTTAAATTTTAAATAAAAAATGTGTTTCTCTATAGCGAGAAAATATTTAGACCAGTTCTACTATACATCTTATTAACTGTAACATGTGATGCACCATATAAAATATAAAATGATCCATCGGAGTCAATAGGCATCTAAAAATTGGATGGTAAGAATGAAAAACTAGCAACCGGTGCATCCCTCACCAACCCACCACAAGCTCTTCCCCAGCTACTTTGCTACGCCCACCCTACCCATCGTAGCTGGGGAGGATGAGTCACACGGCGGCCTAGATCTCGCGACGGTCTTGATGTATCGGGCGAGCTCAAAATGGTGAAAGAAAGAAAATATATGGCCAGAATTAAAAGATAATCACAAAAAATCCTACATGAACAAAGGCCATCTTTAAAATGGTGAAAGAAAATTCGGTCCTTGAGTATGATTTCTCTTCTCATCATTTTTCATACAAACTTTGCAAATTGTTGCAGCCATGACACACCTAAGAATTTTTTGCAAGGCGGATTGGCCTAGCTTGTGAACTGATGAGCCCAAAAGCAAGGGCCAAGAGCTCACTGTGCCCAATCTAAAGTGCACTCCTCCTCTTCATCAACATCATGAAGCTTGAAATCCCAATTTGATTCAAGTCCTTCGGTTCTCATTTCCTCAATGAAACTCTAATTTTGAATGTATTCTCCTTGATCCTGGATGAGGTACATGCCCAGTTCCAGAGACATGAACTTTATTCTTGAACAACGTCCAAGAATAAGTCTTTTTGGGTTTCAAGCCCATATCTCTAATTGTTTCTCTTAACTTGTTGACCATATGAGATTTTGCACTGTCTGCATGCCAATTCAAAAGTAGCATGTAGTTGTCAGCATTTGGAGGTTCCAACCTATGAGGCATGGATACAGATATAAGATACGGTTATAATATGACACGGATATAGAGATATAATTATGTTTAGAATTATAAGGCATGATATAACTATAGTATGATATATAAAATTAGTAAAATAATTAATATAAAAATATAAATTTTAAATTAAAATAGAGGAATAATGATTTAAATATAAACATAAATTTTTGTAAATATACTAAAATATATTTATTTTATTGATTGTTTTAGAATTTTCATTTATATAAACATGAAAATATAAAAAAAATAAAACAAAATTTTTAAAATATAACTAGAAGTATATAAAAATACTTATGAAATATTCAACATGACATATTTCAGATATGGATACGATGGCTATTTTGAAATATCTAGGCAACGTAGGTTCCAAATCACAAAGCTGCTCAATGGCTTACTTCTCCAAAGTGTATTGACCATTAGTCCTATACCCTTGGATCATGCTTCATGACTCCCATGGCGGAACGAAGGGACGGTAGTGAGGGCGACAGCATAAGCGATTGAGAGAACTAATGAAGAGAGAAAGGATTACCGGCTATTGCCACTATAACCTCTAATTTCAAGTAGAAGACCACTGTGCACCATTTATTTTTTATAAGGTGCACCACACATTATAGTTAATAAAGTATATAATAAAATTGGCCAAATATTTATACGTAAAGTGAATATCCAAATTAATTATCGGAGGATGCTATGATGCACCTTATTAAGTAAGGTGTACCACACATATTTGTTTAATTGCAGTTTAAAAGTGTAATTAAATGTATCCAAAGAATGAGTAAATACATTTAGACACATTTACAAAAATGTGGCTAAATGAATTTAGCCATATTTAGATGCATTCAACCATATTTTTAAGGTGTGATTAAACAAAAATGTGTGATATACATTACTTATCAAGTTACATTTAAGATAGCCCTTTAATTATTATGATCAAAATATATGGTGTTTATAATTCGTTTTAAATTTAGGGTGTGTTTGTTTTAATTTAAAAAAATAATTATGAAATTTAAATTTTATATATAATTAAAAAAATTAAAAATAGATTTTTTTTATAAGTTCTTTTTTTTGACTTCTACAAAAAACTATAAACATTTTTTTAAAATTTTAATTATTTTTCAAAAATCATTCAAATATATAAAAAATTATTTTTTTCAATAAAACCAAGTAATTTTTTGAAAAAAAAAACACACAAACAAATACATTTTTAATTTTGATCCCAAATAATTTCGTTGATAATTATTTAACTTTATGTTATTATATTAAAAATATTTTATTTATCGTACAATTATTATGACAATTCAAGTAATTTTTAAATAATGTATAATGCATGATGTGATCGTGATTTTTTTATTATTATTTATTTGCATAGATAGCTAGCTATTATGAATATTTTCTCTCACTTCTTGCGCTGGGCCAATCATTTCTCGATGTATAACTGCATCTATAAAACTTTACCAATCGTACGGTGATAATCCAGTACTCATAGGATACTTTTACTAATCGTACGGTAAAAGAATTTTTTTCTGACACTTCACAGATAGAATTATTAGCTGTAGTGTTAACAAATTTTATCGCGAAGTTTTTATTCATCCGTCAAAAAGTTGAAATAATGAAAATCTGATAACAAAAAAATTGACAATAAAATTTTAACTATATAATATTTTTCCCTTAAAAAAAACAATTGTTAAATGTGCCATCTAATAAACCACCAATCGGGACCCCCCAAAAAAAAAGATCCTAATATTTCTAGGCATTATTTATTTGTGTGAAATTTCAAATACTTCTAATTAAAGTGAAAACTTAGAAACTCCATCTTATTTTATACCATTAAATGTGTAGTATTTTAACTATAAAATTTAAAAATATAACAAAAGTGATCAAGTAGTGCCTATATAGTTGAGAATTTTTCCTCAAAGAAATGAATGTTACGACGTTACATTCGTCTTATTTGGAATATTGCGAAATGAATTCCTCTTATTTGGAATTAATAAATTTAAAAACAGAAGTTTTTAATTTTATTGAGAAATTTTACTGTATAAATGGAACAAAAGAATTATATTATCTATAAGTTACCATTTTTAATTTTCTGTTCCATACTTCCATCCCAATTTTAAAGAAAGTGAAAAATGAACCTTAAGAGAGAAAATAGAAGAATAGATAATTTTTTGAATTGAAACTCCTCAAAAGGATCAGAATTTTCAACAAGAATTTTTTTCATTTTTAGAACTCAAATCTGAAAATTTTGATTAAGGAATTAAGACACTTATCACCTTAACTAACCTTCAATTGGTAGAATATTAAATTCTTCTTTCTTTTTTTCCTACGTATATTTAACTCCCAAGTAATAAACTTAAGGATGCGTTTGGTTTATGAAAATATTTTCTGTTTTTATTTTCTATTTTTATTTTCTGAAAAGGATTTTCATTTTCAGATTTCTTGAATTTAGAAAATGCATTTAGTTTGTCTGTTTTCAAAAAGGAAAAATAGTGAAAATATGTTTGGTTTATCTGTTTTCAAAATATATTTTCAAAATCAAATTTGAGATAATAAAATTATATTTATTATTAAATAATAATTGATGTTATTTTTCTTTTTGCACATTGATGAATTTTATTATTTACAAATTTGAGATGAATTTAAATGTATTTATGAAAATAAAATAAATCTATAAAATTTTAAGATTAGGAATAAAATAACACTTTCAAGTAATTTTATTATCATTATCAATTATTATATAATTAAATACTACAAAGAAAACTTTAATTGCAAAAACTTGTAATAACAAAATATGTTTGAAATACATTTGATTTGTAAGTAAATTATAGTTATATTAAAAAGAGATATAATTAAACAAAATAATTAGTACAATCTATAATTACAGTCTTTGTTATATTTTGCCTTATCAACCAGCTAAGACATACCAAAAAAAGAAAGAGAACTACATCATCCTAGAAGAAAATACAAAACATGATAGTTATCAATCATCGACGATAATTATCCCACATTTGATTAGCAATTATCTCCCTAACTTGTGCCATTTGAATTATTTCAGTAGCATTAATATCAACATCCTCTTGATCTACACTAAAACTTTGTCCATCCACAATCATGTCTTCTCCTGAATAATCAGCAAACAGTCTATCTGTTCCATGTTGTATTTTAATAAAATTATGGATGGTACAACAAGCAATGGGAATTTGCATCTACTTTCTACTAGGGTAATTTGGCATCATTTTTAGAATTGGGAACCTTGCCTTTAGAATACCAAAACACCTCTCAATAATATTTCTCAATGAAGAGTGTCTATAATTGAATAATTCATGTTTACCCCGTACTCATCCTCTATCACGAAAGTCATGCAAATGATATCTTATACTACGAAATGGAGCAAAATAGCCAAACATGTTAGGAAATCCAGAATCAACAAGATAGAATTGATTTGCAATATAAACCAAGAACATGTTAGATAACATAAAATTAATAATGAGAAAGGGGGAAAAATATACTAATACAATATTACCTCCACTAAGCTTTGGAAAATTATTTTCAGGTTTTAATACAACTAACAACACCCTATAATCATTTGTTGTTCCTTCCCATCCAGAATAAAAAAGATGAATAACATATTAAAATCACAAACTGCCAATACATTTTGTGTTATCAAAACCTTTCTTCCACTAAAAGTAGTTTGTTTGGAAGTAGAAGCCCAAGCAAATACATGCATGCCATCAATAGCACCAATGCAATTCTTCATGAAAAAATAAAAAAAAAATCAATCCATATAATTAACTCTATATGAATTATCATGCTTGTGATCATTCTGTTTACAGGATTATAATCCATTAGGCACAAAGCTATATTTGGTGCACAACATAACAAATATCTATATTATGTAAACTACCATGTGATTTTAGCGAGTCAATTATATATTCAATATGCAAATAGCTATAACTTGCATAATTACCTTAAAATTGTAACAAATATGGATGCTATATATATTTAATAAATATTAGAACAGAATTGCATAATTACCTTAAAATATGGAAAGTATTTGTAGTTATTCAAAATATGTAGATGATGTAGTCTCTTGATTCTGGGGTTTGATAATATGTGTGCCCAACTTGCATACTGCTCTTAAAACTATCCTAAACCATTTGCTTACAGCATACACAGAATGTTGAAAGCGTTCATTAACAACCCGATGGCGCATATTATGATAGATAATGATCAAAAATATAGCAACTCCTTCCTCTACACTGACCTTTTTACCATCACTTAAATTTGCAACTTCCTTCAAAGCATTGCAGAAATTTATAAACACTTATTTCTCCATCCGAAAATTTTCGTAACATCTAACTTCATGACCTGCCAAAAATTCAAGGGTATACATCCTTCCAGTTAAGGCAGAAGTTCTGCAAAGTCTCCTGTCAACATAGCTCCTTTCATATTCAATCATTAATCGAACTATAATAATATCTCCCATCTCATCATCTAAGTTGGATCATCACTATTCGTGCTATGTGAATTATCAGGTGATCCAGAAATAGATATATTTTCCTGTACCAATGAATAAATAATTCAATCAACTAATACTAATGACAACAGTAATGAAATAAACATGTAAATAACAATAATAATTAAAACTGACATAGCACAACTTCTTTAAATATTCAAGTCATAAACTGATACAAATACTAGAATGTAATATAATATAACATAAAGTCTTTAAACATAACATAAAGTCTGGAAAATACTAGAACATAATACAAAGTCTAGCAATCATTTTGAAAAAAAAAAAAGCAAGCCTTTAAAACATAATATTCATAAACTGATACAACTTGTCTAAAACAAACTACTCAAGATCAACAAGCCATTCCATCCTTCTATCGACTTTCATCGTCATAAATATGCATCTCCATTCTGCTTGTACAAACTTCACCATAGCTCTATTGTACATTGTCCTTGAAACATCTTGCATAGAATGTAACACCCCCATGCATGCCTCTATAGAATAAGGATCCAACGATGGACTAATAGTCTGACTGCCGTGTGATTTATATTTCTCAATCCTCGCCTTTGATACTTTTGTTCGGACACTTACTGACTCATCCCATTTCTCCAATGCAAATTCAAATTTATCTAATCTTGTATTCTTGACCTCCTTACGTCGACACTCACTTGACGACCCAATGGTTTTCTTTCTTTTGCTTGTTGCTTCTGAGTCATCACCATCAACATCAATAATATTTGCATCTACATGCAAACCTTTTAAAAGAAAATCTTCCTCTAACTCTCTTCTTCATCTAATGTCGGTGGCTCTTTAGTGGAGGCATGACTCAGTTTTCTTGTTGTTGTATTACCATTAAAAATTTCACCAAGGATTTCATAATTGTACTCAAATCCATGCTTCTTGAATTGCTTGTAAAACCTTCCTTTCTGCAAAATATAAATAAATATTATCAATCATATGCCAATACATAAACCAATATAATATAATAATAACACAAAACTAAAGCAAACATATCGTATACATGTCTTCCCATACTTCTTCTGGAGCATTCACTTTATTAAATTCTAAATCCCATGTAACTCTAGTTCTAGCTAACAAAGCTGCAAATTCGCGATATTGCATGCGCAGGTGATTAAACTTGCTCATCAACCTTTCCACTCCATGATTTTCTCTACTAATTGAAGTCAACTCATTGTTGATATCTTCCCATATGGACTTCTTAAATGTTGATGCTTGTAACAACTTCTTCTTGACACGATCATAAACAATCTCAATGAACATTTTTGTGTTATGTGCTGACCATTCCTTATTATCTCCCTTGGCACTTTTTCTGCTCATTTTGTGCTAATAATTTCGTATTTTATTAAGTATAGAAACACATAAGAAAGCATTATTATCAAAATAACTCATAGAAGGCTATCAACATAACTCATAGAAGGCCACAAATATATGCAAAAACAATAAAAAAGAAGCAGTAGATGTATGTAATTCCAATAGAAAAAGAGAGAACAAGAACCTATCACTAAAAGCACTTTAGAGCCTAAAATTAAAACAAGAGAAACCATATCAACATATAAGTGCAAATTTCGAGTCAAGCTAGTAATTATGCAAAACCCAAAGCATGTATGGAATTGGAACTAGTTACTGTCCTATAAGTGCAAATTTCAATTCAAGCTAAGTAATTATAGATGCTAACTCATTACAATCCTTAAAAGAGAAACCAAATCAATACCCAGTAACTTGAGACTCCCAACATATACATTAATATTATAAACATCTAAGGAAATTTTGATTGGACAGAGAATAAAGTAGAGGTGTCTTTTCAAGTTGAGTTATGTTATCAAAGAATAATTTATATACTTACAAGCTTCAAAATTTAATATGCAATGATAATGAACGTTTGAACACCATTGGTGGCTCTAAGGATGAAATTCGATGACCAATTGATGAGCCCGGTTCTAGTCCATCCATGTAGGCAAAGAGATAAAGAAGTCCAAGTCTAAAGATATAAAGATTCTATTTCTAGCCTAATTAACTTCCTTTAGCTATCACTTACATTCCATGTGAATGAAATAAGCACATTCATTATTGATGTACTCTAGTTTTGCTAGATTACATCCTTGAAATTGTGAAATAGATGAAAAGCACCCCATGATCAAACCTCTACGATTCACCATATCTTTTATTCTTTTGTTATGACAACATAATTTCAAAGATAACAGTATAATATATAGCTAGCTGTGTTTGTTTTGACATAGCTGTTGAGAAAAAAGCCATGCTAGCCTCTCATTGTGGTTCCAGCAGATCTCATATTAGTATAAGTTAGAAGTTAAAAGATACTCGTTATATGAAGGAGAAAGAATAGCAAGCAAGATCCAAAATCTAAAGTAATTAAGGCTATCTATGCAAAGAATATATGAACAACAAATGTGACAAATCATGTGGGCGCTAACTGCTTATATATTCATAGTGAAAAATGTATTTTTAACATGTTTTACACACCACTTGTATGGGGATCAATACATAATTAATTACATATTTGAGTTACTTTTTTGATAAATATGGTAGATCTGCTAAGGCAACTAACAATGGATAAGTAAGGTTAACTAATCTACAACGAAGCAGAAGCAAAAGATACAAACAGAGCAACAGTAGAATACCATACAATGCAGAAGCAAAGATCATAAAACAGAAGCAGAAGCTCATAAAACAAAGAAGCAGCAGATTCAACGAGGGGAGCCAGAAATGCATACCAAACAGAAGTCCAAACAGCGGTGACTCAAGGGAGGGGCTGTGGCAGTGCTCGCGGTCTGAACGATGGCTATGAGCGAGGAAAGCAGAGCCGAAGATAAAGGGGAAGGAAGGGAGGGGGTGCAGTGGTCCTAGCATTTGAACGACGGCTATGAGGGAGGAAAACAAAACCGAGACGGTGGTGAGAGAAGGGAAGGCTACGATGGTGCTGTTGGTCTGAACGCCGGTGGCTGTGAGAAGCGGTCTTCCAAACTGAATTGAGGAGAGCAATCCTTGAGTGGTGAGCTGAGCGTGCCTTTTGTTTGAGGGAAGAGGAGTAGGGTTTTTTCAATTTGGGGGGAGCAATTCCTTTGTTGGAACAGGTGCAAAAGAAAAGGAAGCATTGGGGAGGAAAAAAAATGATTTGTGTGCTGCCTGAGATTCGAACAGAGGCAAGTGACAAGTAAAGAGAAAAATGTTGACAATATTACCGACATGCCACCGTATGTCTTGTGAAAATATTTCCAACCATCAAACATAAAATGTTGAAAACATGGCGTTTCCAACTTTCCATTGATTTTTGAAAATATTTTCTAAAAATATTTTTAAAACAACCTAAACAAACATATTTCTACTCCAATTTTTCATTTTGACTAGAAATGAAAATAGGAAATACCAAACCAAACACCTCCAAATTTTTTCTCTTTCTCCCAAATAATAAAACTTATCTTTTTCTCTTTCCCATTTTTACCTTTGTTAAACAAGGGTAAACATTTTATACAGCATTAATTCTGTGTAAGATACTGATACTATACGAGAAGGGTTAAAATATAGTTTTCTTCCAACGTATTCCTCATTACTTAAAGGAAGTATCCATCTTCAATACCCACTCAAACGTTTCACACAGCCTACGTAGTAAGAATTTCTCTTACGTTAGGACAGCGAGGACAACATTGACTCAGAACTCAGCAAGAATAGCGCTAACTTCAGCGTGGGAAAAGGGGGCACACAGACTTTTATAAATTATTTTTTTTTCTTATTTAAAACAGGAAAGAAAAATCTGAATCTGATCCTTGAAAAGTAAAAGTATACATGCTTTGGTTGGATGCAGCAACGTGGTGCAATCACCGGACGCCAGGGTTCATCGTTTAATGGTATCCCAAGGTAATGAATGAATTGATGTACAAGTCCAAGTTCCAATCACACTCACCCTAAAGCCATTTGCCCATTTGTCCCACCTCTCAAGTCCCATCTCCCCCAACATACCTACAGCTTTTTCATTTCCCTTTCTTGCTGAACCAGACCACCATCAGACGATTAATTAGCTAATTTTAAAAATGATGATGCACAGGCTTCGTTTTTTTTTTTTTTTAATAGGACATTTCCGTGGGTTTATAACCATCATAGTGTTTTAAATTTTATTACACAAATATAATTTTAGTTAGAGACAATTTGCTATAAGAGCGGCAGAAAAATTCTGAGACAACTCACCTTTTTTAATGTAGGAGTGTGAATTTTTTTTTTTTAAATATGTTAGATAATCTGCCATAAAATATGTAATAATTTATTTTTTATTATTTTTTCGCTGCAATGTCCATCGCCTAAAAAAAAAATTGTCGCTTTTCTACCTAAATCATAATAAGATGGAACATGAAGCTTGAAACCTGAAATCTTAAAATTAAATATATCAAAATTTAATATAAAATAGTTATGCACTAGATTCTGAATTTCGGATTCCAAGATATTTCGCGTTTCGGATTACGTCCCTTCCATGTCAACAAGATTCATATCTCCATTAGTATTTAAAATATTCCACACGATAATAAATTAGTTACGCATATGTCATATGAAAAAAAAAAAAAATCCTATTACTTTCGAATAAGGTTCCAAGTTCCTCCTGTCGATGTGATCGCGAACAATAAAACAAATCTGGAATCCAAAATCAGGAATCCAACAGTTCAATATATTAAAATCCAATATGAAATAGATATGCCCCATGTTTCGGATTCTAATTTCCGCTCCATATTTTTATTAATTTTCAAAATATCCCATATAATTATAAATTAATCACACAAACCATATAAAAAATGAAAAGCCATGGCATTCAAGATCTGGGTTAAATGTTTGGGGTTCCTCTTTGCCATATCTACTTGCCGTTGTGACTGCAAAGCCAAAAATCCCCTCCCTATGTTCTGCCTTGCAATAAGTAGAGATGCCTGCAATAATGTAAATACTATTACTATATGTATAGACCCACTTGGTCTAAAATCTACCGGATAGAAAAGTAAGCCAATTTTTGCAAAAACATCCCATCAACTTTTACAGACGAAGAAAAAGATAATAAAATATATTTTACTACTTACGAATTATGGTAACTAACCACATATATATAAATCTTTAAAATATCTCATATAATAATAAATTAATGACACACACACAATATAAAAAATTGAAATGCCTGATGCAGAAGACAACCAAGATCTAAAATATTGAATAATTAATTAATGTTATTACATCATCTTCAGCTTCCAAGCAATTTAACTTATTAGCACCTTTTCTATCCCGTTCATTTAATATAGGAAAATCATGGTGAATCACATCACTTTCTGAATTTATTTAATATAATGGATGTAGTATAGAGAGCCAACAATTTAAGATAATCTTCAGATCCCACATATATGAGCCACAAAACAAAGGAAAAATTTTACTAGCCAGTGGGAATTAGGGAACATTACATGGCTATGGCAGTGAGCAACTCATTAGCTCACAAACTCTTCCAAGCTCAAGCTCTAGGGAAAAGGAACCAAAAAAACCCTTCTATAGCAAAGGTTACACGCAATAATTTACATCAAAGCAAGCTATAACCCACTTAGATTTATATTCACAGTTCTCAACACTTCAAAAGCATAAGGATAAGCATCACAAACCATGTAAAAACGACATCGCTTGACTTGTGATCGAGTTTGTGACCTTCCATAATCAACTCAAAAGAAAGGACTTATTATGATTATTAGCAACCTAATCTCAAACTAAGAGCAGCTTTAAGGTCTAATCTCCATGCAAAGCCACCAGAGTCCATTCTCCACACATCACAGGGCACAGTGAAGGAACCCACCTCTTTGCCACACTTGTACTGCACCACCCTCACCCTGCACGAGAAGGAACAAGGGTAAGGGACCACTGCACCAACCTTCATCGCCAGCAACACAACCACCGCACCCTCACCCTCCTTCTGCCCCACCATCTCCCTGTACGCGCCGTTCGTCCACGTCACCCTCCCGTAACCGTCCGATATGAACCCCGGACACGGGTCCTCCCCCAGATTCACCCTCCGCTCCTCGTCCGTACTCCCCAGAACCAGCCCCTCCCCCTCCTCAGCCCACTTGTCCATCACGCATTCCACCGTGACGCACGAGTACGACGACGCGCCAACCCTCGCCGCTCCCGCCGTGCTGTTGGGCCAGTACGGCTCCGAAGCGCCGTGGTTCTCGAAACTCAGCCACACCGGCACGTTCCTATTCACGTTGTTGTTGCTGTTGCTGTTGCTGCTGTTATTGTTGTTGTTGTTGTTGTTGTTATTGTTGCGTGCTTCCTTCGGATCAGGAGTTTCAGGGAGCAAAGGGAGAGTGACCACCGGAGCCGGACGGTTGTTTTCCGGCGAAAACGTTGTCTTTCTCCGGCGGGTCCTTCGGTTGTTGTTATTGTTGTTATCTCCTCTAACGTACTTTCTTTTGGTTCTGCCGTAGCCTTTGGAGAAGGCGTCGCTGTTCTCCGACGAAGAACCGTCGGAGTTAGAGGTGGCTCCGGCGACGGGTTTGGGCGCGATAGGGCGGAACCTGAGCATTATCCTGTCTACCTTGGACATATCGTACGCACCTTGGACATACTTCGCGATGCAACACCCTCCTCTACCATCCATCCTTTTCTCTCACTCTCTCTAAAGGCAATGTTTTGGTTTGTGTTTTCTTGGATTGGGGGAGGGGGGTGGGGGAGTAACAGTAGAAGGTGATGTGGAAGTAATAACAGAAGAGGGAAAGAAAAAAGACAATAAGAACGGTGAGACACAGAGGTTGGCTTTATAGGAAGTGTGAAAGGGACACGTGTGAGAAAAGACACGTGTAGAACAATGGATAGAGAAGGGATTCGTTGTTAAGGGAGACGTGGCGTTAGGAGGGGCGAGAGAGTGAGAAAGGTTTGGGAGCGAGCAAAGAGAGCCAATAGGAGAAGGAGGAGTGCACAGATGAAGGGGAAGAAGTGGGGCACGTAGGTAGTAGGGTGGGGAACTTCTTGGATTGTGTGGGTGATTTTGGGTTTGAGAGTTTGAATTGACCGTAGGATTGGAGGGTGTTTCCAGATGATGGTGACCACGTGTGCCAATGTGACATTGGTTCAAATGGGGGAACCGGGTTTAGGGTTTTGCGGCGAGAAGCGGCGATGATGAGTGCCAGGTGGACGGCCGATAACGACACGAATTCCAGTCTTTATTTTTCATGACGTTAACACTGGATTTTCACCCATGTTTAAAGTGGTTGCTCTGCCCACCATTGACGGTTAACATCTTTTCATTTCACGGTTATTAAGAATGAGTTCCAAGTATATCAAGTCCGTTGAGTTTAGGGGTTGAAATGTGCAGGTTGGAATGGGGTTTAACTTAGCTGAACTCGTGTCATATCCTAATAAACAATACTCAATTCACTTTTATTCTATTAGAAAGTTTTTGGTATTGAAAACTCGAATCCTAGTCACACATAATTTATCCTAACTCATATCTTACTATATTTGTTCTAACTTGTTATTTCTTTTAAATATTTAAAAAATTATTTTAAATTTTTTTTGATATAAAAATTATTTTAAAATTTAATTAGTGTGTGGGTAAAAATGAAATAAATTTTTTTATAGATTAAATTCACATAAAAAATTATATATTAAATTAATTCATGAAATTTTTATATCTATTTTTACTTTCATATTAAAAACATCCTTAGAATAATGAAATATTAAAAAAAGTCTTATATATAAATTATATATAATAAATTAAATATTTAATTAAAATTAACATATATATATATATATATATTTATATGATGTGCGGGCGAATTTGCCTTGAATCAAAACCTGACCCTACCCATACACAAACCTACCCTGCACCTACCCACCCTGTTGCAAGGCGAGTTCAAAACCCAACCCGATCGAGTTGGGGCAGGGTAGGTACCCGCAAATTAGGTTTTAATTACCACCCCCTCGTTGAGTTACTTTATTGAATTTGTCCACAGTTCTCCCCAATATTTTGGAGAATTAAATACTCTTAATAAGTTTTTAAAATATTTTCCTTCATTTAGCATGATGTTTGGGTAATGGAGATTGATAAAGATTTTTGGGAAATTTCTAGTTATATAATAGAAAAAAAAAATACGCTCTCTCTCTCTCTCTCCAATTATGTTTTATTTTCTCTCCAACTTTTCTATGATATCATTGGTCGAATAAGAATTTATATATAAAACTTGAGAGATCTTCAATTGAAAAGTGTGGATTTGTACCATATATTCGAATGCGTATTCAAGTACAAACTTGTTTAAAAATTTAAAATCTCATTGCATAACATAAATCCCCAAAAATTTGAATATTAATCCTTATGTTATACTCAAATATAGGCTTCAAAATTTTATCTTTCTTTATACTTTTGTGAGAGAGAGAGAGAGAAAGAAATAACAATAGAAGGAAAAGTTTTTAATCCTCCTTACATAATTAAAAATTCCTCAAAAAAGTTGTTCATCAATCCCCAATGTTATTGTTCATATCGATCTTTGCAAAAAATACTTTGTGAGGATCGAATTCTCTCAATTAGTGCGGGAGGATCGTAGCCTCTTCCATTTTATTGATTCTGCGACCAAATGAAAACACTTTGCAACTAGAAGCCAACATTCAAACAAAAATTATGATTATTCTTATGGGTTTTACTTGTTTAAATTGTTAATGTGATGTAATTTTTCTTCGACTATGAAGTTTAAAGATCATACAATTTCTTTACAAGCTTTTTATTTTGAAAATAAAATTGACTTACCACCCAGAATGATAGTAGTGTATTTGTTGCTGCAATTTACGTGTGAAAATAGATCAAGCGATTTATTATGGGCCTTGTGGCTTGCTCTAACTTATTTAAAAATATGATCAAACTCGAATCTATTTGAAAGCCAATTTATATTAACAAGACATGCCTAGGCTTACTGTAAAGCTACCAACCTACTTGAGCCTACTAAAATAGTCAAATATCAAAGATGGATCTCAAACTCAAGACTCTTAGTATAAGTAACTAACCTTTTCACTACTAATCCACCTTACCCTTGGTATTTTTTTTATTATATCTTTTTTACTTTTATACATAGTTTTTTACTTCAAATCTTTACATTATTCCATTTAAAATTCAATTTATAATTCTAATTATTCTTTTCATCCACCATCATTTGTTTCGTAATCATTCTCTCATTCCTCCATCTTTCTTTCATATCACTATTACAAGTAGCATAATCCCTCATCCCCTTATCAAAAGCTACAACCCACCTTTCTTTCTTCAATCATCACCGGACACCACACTAGACCGCTACCTTGTTGGACGCTGCTCAAGATTGCAAGTTTGTTGCTCTCTTCATACCTGGTCATTCTTGCCATTCACCACTTTTTGTTCAGTAATATTTTGTGTACGTAACCACCAAACTCTCCTGTGTTTTTTGTGTTACGCTTGTATGTGGTTTTGTAGTTTCGAATAAAGATATTTGTGATGTAAGGGCTATAAGTGGTCCTATGTTTTTGCTTAGTTGAATATAGTGCCTATATATGTTTTTTCTTAGCTGACTACAATGCCTAAATATGATAAATCTAGGTGTGTTTAGAACAAGGTTGCATTATGTGAAGATTTGTACATGCATCTTGAGAAACTGTTCTTAAAAATGAATTTGTTACGAATTTTACATGGCATATTTGGCTCCACTAATGGATGTTTTGTTAACAGGTAGTTAGATGGAGCTTTATTTGAGACCCATATAAAGGTGACCCGTATTCGGCCTGTTTGAAGGCCTAAGCATCTTTGTAGACAAAAGCTTATGTTCTACCTATTTAATGCCTTTGGCTTGTTAATCTATTGGAAATATTTTAAATTATAAGCTTTATAAGCAAGTTTTAAGTCAGGTTAGGCTTTTGAACAAATCAGACTTAGGCTTAAAAAAAGCCTAAAACAAGTCACACGTTAGGCTTAGGCCAAGGAGTTGCAATACATGTCTGGCCTGTTAAGGGAAGAGCAACTTGGACTAGCCCGATTTGCTTCCACTCCTACTACTATATATATATATATATAAAAGAGGAATTAATTTGTTACATATTTGAATATCATATGTCTTTTGTTTAGGAGTTATCTACATGATAAAATTTGAACCAAAAGTGAGGATAATTATTAAGTAAAATAAAATATGATATGACTCACTTATTCATCTAAGAATCAATAAGTCATATAATTTTGATAAATAAATTACGACAAAAATTTTAGTTATCTAGTATTTTTCTTTATTTAATACAAATTTATGTTTTTCCTATCTATCTTATATATTTTTCTAATCTTATTTATATTTGTTTATATTGTAAATCCTATTCATGACGAAATTAAGACAAATGAAATTTTGTACTAAAAATATTAATTTCTTAATATAATTAATTTAAATATTTATAAATTTATATTTTTTGCACTTACATTTAATTATATATGATCATGCATTAAAAATATTTGACTTTTATAGTAACTATTTCAAAAGTCACATATATGTAATATGCAATTGGTTGATATTATACAAAATTTTATATTGACAATATATCAAAAGTAAATTCATATATAACATAATATATATTATATAATTTAACACGAGCTTAATTTCTACACACTTATAATATAAAATAATTTTACACTATCATTGTCTAATAGGAATGCAAGAAACTATCATGTCACATTATTTCAATTTATATAATTGCCCATGATAATATGACAATTTTATATTTTTATTAGCTGACAATATAAAATTACTTTATACCATCAATGTATTGAAATTAAACTCATATAATATAGTTAAGATTTATCAAAAATACTTAATGCAGGGTAGGAGTAACTCATTAGTACTCTATTATTTAAAACACTCTCCTTGGAAAAGAATGTCACATGTTAGATATTTCATTCATATATAACTTTTTTTCTCCCAATTCACACTTGAGTAGTCAAAATTTTATGTAATTTATTCCATCCAAATTTAACTTACCTTATTTGATTTAATTTTGCATAAAAAATATATCATATATACTTAAACAATAGTATGATAATTACTTTAGTTCTTCAAATTTCAAATTAATTAAAATATCAAGTATACTTATCTAATTCACCTATCATTATCTTTCTTTAAGAGTATGATATATCTTTACATGTGTGATCCATTTGTATTGCTTATAAAATTAATTTGTAGTTGATTGTAGGATCACGAAAGTGATTGCTCTTTTCATAATAATTATATATTTTCTTAAAAAAACTTGTGTGTTCGCCTTAGAAAATCAAAGTTGCTTACTATCTTGACAAATCCTTTTGTGAATTATTGTGAGTATAAATGAATATTTAACCATAGTCAAATTAGAGATTTAAGTGTAGCGCACCTACAAAAATAAAGTGAATAATAGCAATTATTAAAAAATAAATTTAAATTATTTAAAATTTTATGAAATTCATATATTTATATGATATATTTTAAATTTTTTATAATTATACGTTTTATTATCTAAAATATGTGATATACATCAAAATAGTCAAATCTAAATGCCCTATCTATCCTGTGCCCTTCTTCTACTAATAAAGTATATTATATTAACTAATATTGATTATTTGAAAACCTATTTTCAACATATTTTAGTTTATTTAAGATATTTTTTTATGGAATTTAAGATGATATATTGATTTTATGGTTAATTATTAAATAATTTAATTTAAAATTAATAAATACAAGACAAGACAAGACAAGACATTGTAAATTTAAATTCCTAACTATGGAAGGCAGGCGTAAGTTGAGTAAGTATCCGTCCCAACTTTTTTTATCAATATAATTTATATTCACATCTCTCTCTCTCTCTCTCTCTCTCTCTCTCTCTCTCTCTCTCTCTCTCTCTCTGTGTATATATATATATATATAAAATCGGCTGAATTTAAGAATAATACATAACCAATAAACAAGGCTACATGACTTTTCAGATAGGTATAAATAATGTATAATGAAAATCTCTTAGCATGGTTGAGATGATCGTATTATAAAGCATACACAAAACTGCATAGATTCAAACCTCAAGAAATTCACTCTTATCCTTTATTAATGTCATTTATTGTCTTCCTTTTTCATATTGAGAAATCGAGTGTTTATAAAGTATCAAATATGATTACACTCTATCTTAATAATAGAGTAATATTTCAACTTCAGTGGGTAATAGAACTCATTATTAAATTATATTTTTATTTAAAATATTAGTTTGTTATTGAGTAGATCACAATCCACGTATTATTGTTCTATGAATATCTAGTGATTTCTTTCTCATAGAATTTATTGTAAATTTTTCTCATAGCTTTCCTCTAAGCGGGAAAAGAAAATGATACAATATATTTAAAGTTAATTAATGCCATTTATTAGTATTTTTTTATATTATTTTATGCGTCTTAAGCCAGCGTGTTTTATAAGCAAAAGGAAAAAAAAAAAAAAAGGCAACAAGTGTAGCTCATTTTTATTTGAGAATTAATGATAATTATTTTTGAAATATAACATTTAAAAATATTAAAGAATGGGATTAAATAATATTATATTATATTCATATTAATAAAATATTTGATTAATTGATATTAGCTGCTGAGGTGTAATCTTAATCGCTGTCAGTTGTCTATTCACCATAAGAGAACAAGATGAAGATAGGAATCAAACGGAGCCGACTCTGAGTGGATCTGCCACTATCAACCTAGTCGGTCGAACGGTTAGAATTGGAAACTTGTAGAATATATATAACTAACTTGAACATAATAATTGCGCTGGCAAGAATGTAGTTAACATTGCCCAGTTTTATTTTCCAAATTATTTCGAAAGGAATGAACAAGTAAAGTAACTGAAGTGAACACCAAAAACAAATGTAGTACAGATATTCTTTATGAACAGATATCAGTGCTATAGTACCTTAAGAATTAATTAATAATGGAAAATAATTAATCAATAATAATTAAAAAAATTAGTGTTGATGTATGCTAGCAGGAGTTTTATATAGCATGTTCTATATGAATTTAAACGCTTCCTTATTTCAATTAACTCGTACCTTGTATGTCTATCAATATTTTGTGAAAAAAAAAAACAAATCAAATGCGGGAAAAAGCAAATCACTAATAAAAGTATCGAGAGATGTTATGTTCCACACTAAGCAAAGAAGCACGAAGGCTTAATGCAGTACTTAATTATTAAATCATGAAACTCCCTTTCTTAATAAAATAATCTTTTAAGAACAACTCTTTTCATTACTTGAGTCATATCATATTAATTGTTGCTTGAAGACTTAATATTTCATATTTATCAAAAGAGATGAATTCTTGATGCTGGGAAAAAGATAAAGGTCAAAAAAAAAAAAAATTATGTCGCTTTATTTTTGTACATAATAGACAAATTTGACACTTTACACAAATTTGATGATAAAGATTAAGAATATAAAAATATTAGTTTCACAGAAGTATAACAATACAAACACATAATGGAGTCCATGTGCAAACATCGCAAAAACAAAATTAATTGGTGTATATCTTTCTTTGATCACAAGGCATGTCCCTTTGTGAGCAGTTTGTCTTGGTTTGTTATTATATGCAAAAATCTACGTGCATATAGTCATATACAAAGCCATCATAAAAGCCAACGAAAAAGCAACTGGGCAACTACCCTAAAGGCTTTTGGAGCTACATATATATTTTTTAAAAAATATATTTACATAAATTATGTATTTTATGTGTTTAACTAAAATCATGAAAAAAATAATTACAGTTTAATAACTTCCTAGGAATAAGCGAGAGTGTATATATATTTTTTAAAAATTTGTATAATTTTCATTTATTTAGAATAATCTATTTCTTGGAAAATATTAGCTGTACATAAAATTTATGCATATAATTTCCCACAGGGCAATTAGAACCATTGATTTTTGATATAGAAAACCAAAAGAGCTAGAGAAGAAATTCCTGCATAATTCTTATGCACTCAAGGTAGGTTTATATTAGGTTAAGTTACTGATACATCATCTATTATGATCGCCAATATTTAAAAAATGCGTGTTTGTTTTTTTTTTAAATAATTTTATGATATAATTTATTAATATTTTTAAAAAATTATTCTTAAATTAATTAAAAATATTAAAACTACTTTTTTTGGTTATAATAATTACAATATTATTTAATGATTGGTATATAAATATATAAAATGTGTATATATTGCATTTATATCAATATTTTGCATTGAAATCACATTGTCAATGCACAAATTTAAACTGTTCATATTTTCACCAAGAAATCTCAATTACTTTCGACCAAGCAAAGGTGCTGCGCATGCTTTTCCGCTTTAAGATCTTCATCATATTTATATTCCAATTATTCACCCATCTCCACTTCCCTCCCCCGTGGGTGGCCGGATACTTGGAGCAAGAAAGTTGACGATGGATAGCACTAAAGCAATGCCCCCAATTTTGAAAATTGTTAATTTGAGAAAAAGGATTAAAAAAATGGGGAGCAGGATTCGTTCATCGTACGACACAGTCAGCCAATAGGAGGACTCCAACTGATGGCAATTGATAACCATTGCCACTCCCTTTGGACGTAAGCTTTCGGCATCTAGAATCACGCCACGTAGCTATGTGGTCTCATTCGTCCACTTTGGGGAACTCCGAGGGGAGAAACATGCAAGGTCTATTCTGCCTATTAATAGTCCCTATTTGTTGTTCTAGGCAGCTAGACTACACAGGACATACACTTTCATACAGGGAAATGTTATTTATATTCTTTTTAAGGGTATATTTAAGAGACATTTTCAATTATTTGTTAAATATTGACTGAGATTAAATTTTAATTTTTTAATTAATATTTAAAAAATACTCTTAATAATATCTTAAAAAATAATATAAATAATATTTTTATGAATAATTAAGAATAAAAAATTTTAACTAAAAAATATAATTTTTAAACCTTCAATACATTTAATATATAAAGATTTTCAAAAAAATTATTCTTAATTCTTTGACCAACTAAAAATTCCCTAATATTATTCAGATATAAAAAATAAATATAAGAATAAATATTTATTGAAAAATACAAAATATCTTATAATAATAAATGAGATCAATCTTCTTCTTTTTTTTTTTAATAAATATGCGCTCTTATAATTAATTTGTAGGTCCGAATATCGTTTTACTCGAACTTTTGTATATATTTGAAATTGGAGTTCAATAATTTCGCGCAATGGCCAAGGATATGATGTGGGCCCCATTTGCATGCAACAACTTAGAACAAATGGAGCAATCGCGGCCATAGGTTTTAAGTAAGCTTGTGATTGGCTCCCACTTCTATACTAGATCTGCAACCAAGGGGCCTTGATGTGAGTCATAGGGAAGAATGGTGTGATATGAATTGACATGGTGTGGCAGCCTTCTGCGGTTGGAGTGGAAAATGCAATGGTTTCAGTCAAAGGAACGATTAGGTTGCAGTCAGGGATATATCATACATACATCTGGTCATAAGGTACAATTATTGAGAGTGCAAATGGTCGCATCGAGCTCCACATGTTGCTAGTTTGGCACTGTTTACAGAATCATTTTGATGATTTGGTCGTGTTTGGGGATCAGAAACCAACTTTGTTTTTGTGGTTGTAAATGTACCTTCCATATGAAAAAAGCTGCTGCTGGGGTACTATCATGCTGCCTTTTCCCAACCAATACGTAATTGTCATATATACCACACTGGATTTGGACCCGATCCTCCTCACTACGCACGGAGCTAATCTATAGCGTGCACCATCGCATTATCGCCGTTCACCACTGCCTCCACCATTGATAAGTATATCCTTAATATTGTACATGTGGGTTTACTCTTTGGCTGGTTGCGATCAAAGACATTAATCTACAAAATTAGAGGCAAGCAAGACATGATATACATGCATGGAAATGGTGGAGTGATTATTATCAATAATCAAAGCAATTATCTACCAATGCATTCAATTATATTGAATTCTCAGATAAGACATAGCTTCAACTTAGCTTAGTACTAAGATACTGGCAACATAATTTGATGTCCACTTATTCATTATCCAGACTATAACCAGAAATAAATGTTTTAAAAATTTTATTACCTATTAATCAAAACAATAAATGAACATTGACTTTATTAAATTAATATTGACTTTATTTTCAGTATCATTATTTTTATGCCAATAATGTTTCTAGTATAATTATAGTTAATTAAATGTCTGTACCACAAAAAAAAAAAAATTGTTAATTAAATGTGCACCATAAACAGAAATAGGTCTGTGATTGGATCTGTATGATCTCTTATTATGATTGGAACGGTTTCTATGTATTATATTTTTCAGTTATATTTTTATAAAATTTGGTACTAATTACCTAGATTAATTTTAATATATGTAAAAAAAATTATATTATCATTGTTACTATAATTTTTGAAGTGATAATTATATATACAAGTCAAATTCTGATTGGGTGTATTAAATATCTATGCAAAATAAATTTTTAAAATGAGAAGATATTATATCAATGGGCCCATTTATTGGAGCATCATTAAAGCTTCCATGACACCTTTCATATTTTAAAGGAGACAAGATCGTCTTTCTGTCTATTCACTTTGAATATGTACCAGAGTTAGGTCATTTTTCTTTCATACGCATAAATTAAACATTTATTATTCCTACATAAACTAAGATTAAAGGAAACCATCCATGTATCTTATTTCATCCATAAACTTATCCTTGAACGGTCTAAATATTCTTGAGCAAAATCACATTTTTATTCTACGTTGTTGGTGATTGTTTGGTTATAGTATTCTATTATGATAATAATTAATTATAACAGGATTTAATGTACTATATACATATACTCTTCGTGACGAATTTATGATGGTAGTACGAGGTAACTAATTATTTGCCTCATTGACCCCGTGACTCCATTTCGTTTTGATGCTTGTCTTAGTTACAATGATTTCTTCTCAAATTCAAATCACAGAACGAACTTGTATGCATATGATTCGCAACGCTCATGGCAAGCAAGCCACTCGTTTTGTGGTTGTTGGTACATATTAATTAACATAGTAGTAGCTAGGGGTATAAACGGGTTGCTTCGGATATGATTTGGAGGGAAAATAAATTCAAACCAATTAATTTTAATTGGTTTGGTTTGACCCGAATTCATGAATTTTTTTTACCAAATATGAACCAAATCGAACCAATTAAATTTGGATTGGTTCGATTTGGGGGATTGGATTACCAGTTTAAATTTTTTTTCAATTTCAGTCAAAAAAATATAATAAAAAAATATACAAGCATCACATTTTCATATAAGTAAATTTTAAATTTTATTCTAATATCCAATCTAAAGATTAAATCATTCTAATAGTAGCATGAACATGATTAAAAGAAACGCAAACAAATAATTTTCATTCCAATCTATTACCATCGAGGGGCATTAACATAACATTATCTAACTTTAACATCCATTAACACAATTAAAGAGATAAATTATCTATACTCAAGTTTATACATCAAACAACAATACAATATAACTTGTATTACAAAAAAAGTTTGTAACGTGTATAATGTTAATGGGAAAGGAAAATAAGTCTATAACCATGTGTTATGTAACTTGTGTTAGTATGTTTTTAATATATATATATATATATATATATATATATATATATATATATATATATATATATATATATATATATATATATATATATATTCGGGTTGGATCTGGTAATAAATTGTAAATCTTCTAATCCGATATCTGAGCTGAATATTGATCGATTCCAATCGGATCGGACCTAATTAATCCGATAAACTAAACCAATTTAATTGATTCAGTTTGAATTTGTCGGGTTCATTGGATTAACCGGATCCGCTTACACCCCTAATAGTAGCCATCAAATCGAATAAGAGTTTTTTTTTATGTACCCACTTTGTCTATTTGAATAATTTAATATATTCTTAAATTAGTGTAATTGTATTTGAATATATTAATTTAAAAATATAACAAATTATCTAAATAAATAAATAAATTGATATTGTTTTTGTCTGCCAATTATTGTCCCTCGAATTTGTTTACATTAGGTGAAATTCCGCTGACTTGAACTATTGAACGTTTCAACTTTTTAGTACTTATTTCTTAACAATTCTTTCGGGTTTGGCAATCCTGCTCAAAGCTACGCTTAGGAAACTATTAGTTTCGATATACGAAAACGATTACAGTTTGAAAAAAAGAAAATTCAGGGTTTTGGTTATATTTTCAAGAACAACAACTCTATCTGCAATCTTGACCAAGAAGAAGGAAAATAAAATTAATGACATGGGAGTACGTTACATATGCATAGCCCACATGCGCTTACAAAGTTGGACTTTTCCTTCGTTCTAGTTCAATTGCTCCTAGCTAGATGTAAAAGTCATTCGTCGCAGAGGGTCTCTTTCAACAGTTGAAGGCGCCATTGATCTGTTCAATAATTAATTAAATAAATTACCCAAGTTCTTTTTGCATATTACCTGTAAGATAAAGACGTTGATTATGTCCCTGCATACATTTAAAGGAAAACGCATTAAAAAATGAAACTGACGTAGACAACATGCTGATTATCTACAGTGTTTTGTTTGCCATATTTAGCTACAAGGGACGGTATCCCTCTATAATTAGGGCATTGGAAACCAACCATATTTTGACAACATGAAAGCAACTAGAATCCTCATCGACACATTTTGGAGTCAGGATATAAGTGGCTGTGAGTATCCTATTCCCAATGCGCTAAGATTTTTATTTAAATCTTACTTAATAATTTTATCTATAGCTGGAAACCTGGGTTGGATTTTTGCCACGTGTAGGTGTAGGTAAGAAGTAAGGAACAATATCTAGGGTTTGAAGCAGAGGTCTGCTTAGTAGGGGGTAAGCTAGAGGCATATATTATATGTACATACTAGATATAGGGGTAGGCTTTGTTTGTTTGTTTGTTTTCATTCCCTAACCAGGAAATATAGATTCCAGAAGCCATGATGGGTGCATGCAATAAAAGATATGCCTAGCCACTTTTGGAGTAATAATCTTCTTAATTTGCCTGATGCGATGCTGTCTTGCATTCGACATCTAGTAAGACTTACGCATGTTTTTGCCTAAAGTCCATGTCACAACTCAATTATACCCCGTTATGTTACGGGTTCCAAGACACAAGCCATCGTAAATTTGTTCATTGCATTGATTAGGTCAGCAAAACTTATTGGAAATAAACGAGTGAGGTTTTAGAAATAAAATTAAATTAAGTGTGATGGAACATTTATTTATTTATTTGTTCAGTTGTTGGAACAAAATCTATATATCAGCCTAATAGCATCTATTTTACAAACCACAAAGTTAATCAAAAAAATTTTACAAACCACAAAAGAAAAACTAATTAAGAGCCGTGACATATAGGGTACATTTAGATAAAACTTTTTTTACCCAAAAAATTACCTTTTTCGTTAAAAAAATTATTTTTGACATATTTAAATAAATTATTAAAAATAATCATAATGTCAAAAAAATTTATTTTCAATTTTTTTAGTTATATATAAAATTTTAGTTTCAAAATTACATTTTTCAAAATCTTAAACAAACACATCAATAATATACACAATACATCACAAACTGAATCTGAATGGGAATCCTTCTTCTACCTGGACAATTTTTCCTAGCAACATTCAACTGAAAAAAACAAAAGGAAATTGGAGATTGAAACTGAATGGCTGAGATAATTAACTGCAATTTTGTGAAAATGCATTTGAACTTGGTCTTTTTGTTGGAGGCGAGTCTCGAGCACTATGAGCCAGGATTGGTTGAAGCACGGCCGGGTCCGCTGCAGGCTTGTTTTTGATACAGTAAAGCGTAGACAATTAAGCATCAGTGTTTAACATAAAACTGTCTTGAGGTACAACAAAAATGCTGGCATGATTTTGAATAAAATGCTATGCTTTCTAACTTAATTTAATTGTTTCAAACAAATTAATATAGAAAAATGCTTTTGGGCATGAATAAAATTCGTAATACGGCGTACGAAGGTACACTTTCCTTGCCGTTCTTTCAACTTACAGGTGGCAAAATCGAAATAGACAGTGATTGAATAGTTTGATCAATCTTTAAATCAGCGGTCGGTGGACCTATCTTTGATTGGAAAAGATTTATATTATCTATCTATCAATTTTTTTAAGACATCATTTTGATATTTTATATATTAATTATATTATTGGTCAATCTAACTTTAAGAAATCATAAAAAATCCTGTGTTTAATAATTAGAGATCGATATACAAATTTTTGGGCACTTAGTTACGTTACTAGTAAATGTGATAAAGTGATATAATAAATCTCAAAATCTTTTATCAAATTCACTAAAAATGCAACAAAAATTCTCAGTTTTTTATACATTAATTTCAGGTATCCAAAATGAAGTCTAAAAATATAGGTTAAAAAAATATTTCTGGCCAGAAAAATACAAGCGATTCAGCGTATAACGGTATCGGAGAAATATATATAGTTCGACTCTAGGTAAATATGTTGAGTTTCTTCATTCTAATGTGAACAGGAATTCTCTTTCACTATGAAAAATATAAAACTTTGCAATCTAATATGTTATGATAAATTAAGGACTTGCCTTTTTTTTTTTTTTTCCCTTTTTATCTTGTTTCATAATTCAGTTGATAAGAGTTAAAAATATTTAAAAAGAGTAGCAGGGAATATGCTCTCTACTCTAAATTTTGTTTTCCTATTCCCATCTTCTCTTTTTAGAGCCTTGATTTTGCTTGGTTGAAGAGAGATTGGAGATAAAAAAAAAGAAGAAGAAAGAATATGGGAAAATTTTGAATTTTTCTCTTACTTAAATACAAAGAGAAAATATGGAGGAAAGAAAAATGGATGTGCGGCCCAAAAAATGTTTTCTCTTCACTTTAGAAAGAAAACTAGAAAGAAGAAATGATTTTATTTAAAGTGATAATTTTATCCTTTTTTTTTTCTCTACTCTTCTCTTGTGATAAGAACAAAAAGGTTTCAATTTAAAAAAAAAAAATTCAAAGATAATTTAATATAATATAATTATGTTTTCTTTCTTGTTAATTTTTTGTCCAACCAATCAAGAGAATGAAATATCTATCATTCCTTTTCTTTATTTTTGTCTTCTCTTCGTTTTACCCCATTCATTTTATTTCTTTCCACTTTCTCTCTTCCAAAAAAAAAAGGGTAAAAGATCCTTCTGTGAAAGGTCTACTAAGTGAACTGTTGGTTCTGTCCTTTTTTTTTGGGCTGTTTCAAACTTTACCAGTGATGAAAGCCCAGAAAAAGTCAAAAGGCTGTGTGGGCTTTATTGATTTATTGCGTCTGGGCTTGATAAGTTGCTCCTTTGTTCAGAACCAGTTGAGCGGGATTGCTTTAAATTATTTTTTGATTGACCGAAAAAAAAAATTAATGCGGAATATGTTTTGTGAATAAATGCCAGAAAGTTGATTTTAACCCCAAAAAATAAAATCTTATTTGGAAAATAATAAATAGTACAAATAAGAATGTGTACTTTCGTATACGAATAGTGTTACAATTAGCTTATTTCTCATTTATCGCTCTCTCTTCCCTTATTTGTTATGCCACTAAATTTTATCTTCTTTAAAATACAATTGTGACGCATGAATTTGTCAACTTCTCGCCTAAAATTTTTCGAGCCACATAGCAGTTCTCATTTTATTTTGTGATAAAATAAGAAGAATAATAATGTTTGGTATGAAAACCAACTCGTATAAAGTGTACGAATAGTTTTAGCTTTGCAGCTTAACTCTCACAATTTTTCTCCTCTATTTTATTCTCATCAATTCTCCTTTCACATTCACTCACTCTTTGACATGTGTATTTGTATGCATTTGTGAAACAACAAAAATTCGTACTGTTTAGCAGTGCTGAGATAAGAAACAGTAGTTTCATATAGTAATAGCATGTTTGGGAGATAATTTGAGCTCCCAAAATCAATTCTAAACTCTCAGATTCAATTTTGAAGATTTCTGATTATGTTTGGTTATTTACTTTTAGAATTAATTCTGGTCTCTAGAATTGATTATAGGAAAAGTGAAAATTTTTTACTTTCTGTTAAAATCATTTTTAGAGGAATTACTAAATATAAATCATTTTACCTCAAAATAAATTATATTCAAATCAACTTTACCTCAAAATCAATTGTATAAAATCAATTCTCTCTAGAATCAATTCTATAAAAGTAGAAAAAAAAATGCTATAAGAAAGTTGTAGTACCAAAATTGAGGAATTGGGTTATAGAGCAATTTTATTTATACATGTATTTTTTCGATCTATGTGTTAAAGCACTTTTATCTATTATTTGGTAGGATGTGAATCCCATGTGGTCTAAATCTCATATTCCATCCAATGGTGGATAAAAGTGTGGTGGTATAAAAGCCCAAAAAATATATATACAAATAACATAACTCTTAGATGACCTTTGGTATATTACTTATTAAGATTGTCAGTAATATAGATTACTATTTAGAAAGATTGCCATATTTTAAATTGTTGGTAATGTTAAATACAATGTTTAGTATATATAAGTAATCTAAGTGGCAATTTATATTATTCTGTTTGATATATCAAAAAAATTACTTGGTAATATATACATTAAATCAATAATAATAATAATAATAGTTTATTATTATTATTATTAATTAATAAGAATAAGAAATTTTAATTATTAATTATAATTATCATAGTTAATTTTATTAATAATTATTATTAAAAAATTAATATTATTACTAATTATTATTAAATAATAATAATAACTAATATTATTTTAAATTTATATTAGTTAATAATAATTATAATTATTATATATAATTAATCATGACAATGTTAATAATAATAATTACAATAATTAACAATAATAATAATAATAGAAGAATTGTCATATTGACGGTAATCTATATTACCACCTTTCAAAGGTGTAATTTATATTAACATATTGGTGGTAAATCATATTATCTTAGAAATCTAGATTATTAGCAATATTGCCTAACCAAATAAAATAATATTATAGGTCCAAAAAATTTAATCAAACATTATCAATAATCCAAATAGATTACCCTATATCAAAATGTCACCTTACGTTATAATCGCCCAGGCCAATTCTCATAAGAGAAATGCTTTATGCTTTATGTATGAAAAACTCAAAGACACACTCCAAAAGCTGTTGGATTTGTTGCAAACAATGAAATAAAAAATTAAAAATTAAAAACCCAACGATTTGAATGGTTTCATAAGTCATTGCATCCAGAAATTAAGTTGAAATTTTACATAAGCATATAAGCCTTCTTCTTATAACCATATATAGCGAACTATATAAAATAATAAATAAAATTATAGCACGTGGATATGTAATACATTCGTTCAGTATTTCCTACGATATAATGATACTTGGTACAAAACTAGAAGAGGAATGCTATACAAGCAAAAGAATGTAACCAAAATTTTTTTACAAAAATTATGGTAGTAATTAGATAATATGAAGTGGTAGGACTTATTTATTTATTCAATGATCAAACAATACCATATTATTCTAACAATAAATTTCTAACAAATATTTTGATTTTCTAGCATTTTTCAAATAAGAATTTGTACTATGATACCATAAGTTTTAATGTTAACAGTTTTTTTCAAACCTCACTTCCTTCCCATTTTTTTGAAAAATGATATTTGGCACGAATTTTATTCGTGAAACGACACACGAACAGTAAAATGAAAATTAGGAGGGTTGCATTTTGATTGACAATAAATTTTCTCTCTCCTCCTGTGATTGGTTATGGGCTATTCGTTATCATTTCACGAAGAAATTTTCGTACCATGTAGTGCTGTTTTTTTTTTTTTTTTTTTTTCCGTTTGGTCACATAGTATTCGTGTAGATTCGTGACAAATTTATTCCTGCTAATTATAGCACTTCTCCTTCCTACGTTTTAGCATTTTAAATAAGAAACCTTACCTTGAGAGTGAAATTTAAGACTCTAAACTAATGAGATTTATAAATGCTGTCTGTCGAATCTGAAATCCCTAATCTTCTCTTCGCTGAGAAAATTGTCACTAGTATAATCCTCAATAATGATTCACTGCTTTCGACTCATAAACATCAACATGTATAATGCGATACGTGGTGCAATTGAGATGATGAAATACCTAACGCATGTTGAGGATTTGCAGCTTATTAGTGGATCAAATCATTGTACATATAAGACTCAAATCATTGTAAATACATAGAAGATTAAGTTGCATATTCATACAAGACATCGAAGACAGTTTAATGATTCTATGTAGGAAAGTGAACATCCAGGTTACTAATCACAATACGCTATTTAGCATAGCTATATGCTCATATCAACCTTACTTCACACAACAAATTGGTCCTCATTGCCCCAACAACATAGGGCACCAACCAATATCGAGTAAAAGGAAATTAAAATCGCATTTGAGCATTGTGCATTTTGTAGATGATTCGATGTGTCTCATTAATAAGTAGGAACATTTTGTGTGTGATTGTACTCTAAGTTAATTTTATATCTTAATTACTTGAAAGCAGTCAGCATACCTATCGTGAAGGTCGTATAAGATAAATCATCGTGCAGCGATATACCTAGTGATGACACAACCAAGAAAATGATACAATCAACTCTAAAAGAAAACAATTTTGTAGGGAATCTCAATAAAATTTCACGTTATAATTGACGTAAATCAAACAACTGTAATGTCTAAATCGAGCTATATGCAGTACTGTGGTATTATTATCAAGGGTTTATTACACTAATGGATGTTAGTAACAGTAGCGTAACTGGAATAGAGCAGAAATAGCAAGAAAGAAGAAGAAACACAGGAAAATAAATAGAGAGGAAGAAATAGAGGAGCTTGAAAATAAACTTTGGTTTTAGAAGAAAAATTAGTGTGACAGAACATTATAAGAAAATATTTCTTTTTGAAAAATACTTCTTAACCAACATGCTGGTGTTAGGAGACATTACCTCCACATCAAATTGACTCAAGCACTCAGCCTAGTCCAAATTAATTAGAGTTTAATAAATTTTAAATATTGATATTTTTTTTAAAATAAAAACTTTTTAAGTTTGTATAGTTTGTTTGGATGTATTCTAAAAAGATACAAATCAGAAAATAATTACTTTTTTAAGAAACAATTTATCGAATATATTTTTTTAGATTAATTTTAATGTACTGTCAGTATAAAAGAGTTTTACATTATCATCCAATCATATATTTCTATTTATAAGATTTTTAAAATAGTGACTAATTGAATTAAATACTTTTACCGATACAATAATATACAATTAAATTTTTGTGTAACATTTTTTTACACGCATCAAAATTAAATTATTTTTTTATGTTAAAAGTCTTTTTTTTCTTAATTGAAGATTATCTCAACGCATTGTAGAGTACAAAACAATTCATACCCATTTGTATCATCCTACTAGTCTCTATTCTCACTATACACCCCACACTAATTTCTCTAAATGTGATCAAGTCGGTTATCTTCGGTCTTGAGCTCCTGTGCGAGACCTCAATTTCTGGATTAACTATGCCAAACATAAGTCCCTTCTCCATAACTAAGGCACAACTCATTCAGCTGAATCATCATCTGATTTAGCAGCTATGCTACTTGGCATCATAACGCATTTTAAACCCAGATATTAATTTTTCTTTTCAACTTGTGCATGCTCAAATACGGAATATGTGCTCTTGCACCAAAAAAGCATATCAGGAAGCCTTATTATTGTAGAAAATCTATTATGCCAATCTATTAGGATATATAATAGCTTAAGCACGCATGAAGACGCTTCACCTCATTAACGAGGACGCTCCAAATTTGTATCAATTATAATTTGTATTAATTATATTTTATGCATATATTTTGTTTCTGTACATGAATCTGCAATGAAAATATCTACATCATCATCTGTCACATGCTTTAACAGGATAGCGGTGCCCATAAACGAACGGGTCTATAATCTGTCCTATATTCCACTATGTACAAAACGCATGGACAAAGATGAAATCATGGAAGTTAAAAAAAAAAACCAACCCAAGGTTCACAAGCACTTATTAAATTAATGAGCAACATGTTACTGTCATTGATATTGCTAATGATAAAGGAATCTTAAACAGAGCTAAATTTGAAAATTACAATCTGCTAAGAGCTTTTGATTAGTAGATTCTTTTACACCTAATTATCTCACTTTTATCTAACTCATGTTTTCCATCGATTTTTTTTTATCTTTTATGATAATCAACTCAAATTCTTATTGTTCGATTGGTACCATATAGTATTTTTTTTTTTTTTTTTCATTGTTTCTCTGCTTGATTGGCAGAAAACATCAGAAAAAGGGTCTTGCTCTTCTATTCGGAATTCACAAATCATTTTGTTGTAATTCGTCAGCTACTAGTTTGGATTAGTGAGCGTCGGATACTGTTGAAATTTAGTACTATCAAGACAACGAGATCAAGTTCTTCTACAGCCAAATGTAGCCCACAGCATCACAGCTTAACTGATCACACTTCCCAATGAGGGCACAAAATCCAATATCGCCACCTTCTTATCCTAAAATCATTTTTCTTATGAATCTTATCTGACTTGATCCTGTTACGCACATAAAGTCATGCACTCTCTTCAAATGACCCATATCGATAATGCTCTTTGTAGCAATCTAAAATCCAATATTTTACTATATTTAATATAAAAAAAAGATAAAGAATTAAAAATTTTATCGAAATTTGGCATTAGATAAACATAAGGTTCATACTGCTTCATTTTGTTCAACAATCGTCATAATCTTTATCATAAATTTTGATAATATTTTTTTAGCAGTGTATCATTGTTCTATTATTTTCATAATGTTCCCATCCAACTTGCCTCGGCTTCCCTTTTGGTTCTATATAAAGTTATGAACTCTAACTAGCCCTTGCTCTCTCAAGACACATCCATTTTGCATTCGAAGGTAATATATATTGACTAATACTATTTGCAGGTAGACGAAAAAAAGGATGGATCTTGGAACCTATGGCTATCCCACACCAGCAGTGAAAAAGATTGATTCGTACTATGATGTGCCAGAAGGAGTGGACATTAGGGGAAGATACGATGAAGAGTTTGCAAAAATTCTCACAAAGGATGCTTTGCAATTCGTTGCTGATCTGCAACGGGAGTTCAGGAACCATATCAGGTACGCACTGGAGTGCAGAAAAGAAGCAAAGAGGAGGTACAATGAAGGGACTCTCCCAGGGTTTGATCCAGCCACCAGGTACATAAGGGAAGGAGAGTGGGTGTGTGCACCTGTTCCACCAGCTATTGCTGATAGAAAGGTGGAGATCACGGGCCCTGTGGAGAGAAAGATGATCATCAATGCTCTCAACTCTGGAGCTAAAGTCTTTATGGTTAGTACTAACACACGCATACATGTGCAATGTTATGCTATAACTATACTATACAGACATTATATAGACGTCATGTAGATATTATATATTAATGTAAGTGTAAGTGAGTATCGAGTTACACATTTATCGAGGTGACTGGTGAGAGAAGTATTATGTATATGTTATATTTATATATAAGAGAAGTGTCGTAAGTGAAGCTGAAATGTGATGTTCAAATAACAACACTCCACATACAGATGGATGATGGGGTTGATTTGATTTGATTAGTCCTGGAACCAAAACACAGACAAGTTGCTGTTTTCTCGATTTCTATTTGTAGGCTGATTTTGAAGATGCACTCTCACCCAGCTGGGAGAATCTTGTGAGAGGCCAAGGGAACTTGAAGGACGCTGTGGCTGGGACTATAACCTTCCATGACAAAGGCAGGAACAGAGTTTATAAGCTCAATGATCAGGTGGCAAAACTTTTTGTCAGACCAAGAGGTTGGCACCTACCAGAGGCCCATATTCTGATTGATGGTGAACCTGCAACTGGTTGCCTTGTTGATTTTGGCCTCTACTTCTACCACAATCATGCAACATTCCGCCGTACTCAAGGTGCTGGTTTTGGCCCTTTCTTCTATCTTCCCAAAATGGAGCACTCAAGGTAACCACTAAGCTGCCATAACTCATCAGAGCTAAAGAGCAAAGCTAGCTAACTAGCTAAGAATAATAGGTTTTAGCCAGAAATTTTATGTTTTGTAGCTTATATGCAATACAGCTATACAACTAACTTGTGATTGTCAGGGAAGCTAAGATATGGAACAACGTGTTTGAGAGGGCAGAGAAGATAGCAGGCATTGAAAGAGGAAGCATCAGAGCCACTGTTCTGATCGAAACACTTCCTGCAGTGTTTCAAATGGATGAGATTCTGTATGAGCTGAGGGATCACTCTGTGGGTCTGAACTGTGGGCGTTGGGATTACATTTTCAGCTATGTTAAGACCTTCCAGGCTCACCCAGATCGCCTGCTACCAGACAGGGTCCAGGTTGGCATGACTCAGCACTTCATGAAGAGCTACTCCGATCTTCTCATCAGGACGTGCCATAGGCGCGGTGTGCATGCTATGGGAGGCATGGTATGTATATGTAACTAGTTTAGTTTGCTATGAGAACAGATTCTCTCTTGTCAAAATTTATTATGTATAAATTTTTACCGTTAATTAGGAAGGGGGCTTAGATAGGAGCACATGAGAGGATATCAACAATAAAAATTTACACCTATCTCGATTGTGTGAAATTTTAACATAAGATTATCCATTCCCAATTTATTGGTATGCATGCACTCTTGTTTCTAAGTAGGAGTAGTTTTAACATTTAAGGAAAGGGTATATGGACTATACAAAATTGGAATTGGTTGCTAACAGAACGGTGTCAGATAGAAAATTTAGAGAATAACCACTAGGCTTGATTGAAAAATCGGCTGAAAATCTATCAAATTAAATTGAGCAAAGCCATAGATGCAGGTGATATTTTGTTAAAAATGTCTCTTAAGTTCATATCCTTGGACAGGCAGCTCAGATTCCAATTAGAGATGATCCAGTGGCTAATGAGGCAGCACTGGAACTGGTAAGGAAGGACAAGCATAGGGAAGTGAAGGCAGGTCATGATGGGACTTGGGCAGCTCACCCTGGTCTAATCCCAGCATGCATGGAGGTTTTCAACAACAACATGGGCAATGCTCCTAATCAGATAAAGACAGTGAAACGTGATGATGCTGCACACTTAACTGAGGACGACCTGTTGCAGATACCTAGAGGAGTCCGTACCATGGAAGGTCTTCGCCTGAATACACGTGTCGGTATTCAGTATGTGGCAGCATGGCTCACTGGAGCTGGTTCAGTGCCTCTTTACAACCTCATGGAAGATGCTGCCACTGCTGAGATTAGCAGGGTGCAGAACTGGCAGTGGATAAAGTATGGAGTGGAGTTGGATGGGGATGGACTTGGAGTGAGAGTGAGCAAAGAGCTTTTTGGTAGAGTTGTTGAGGAGGAGATGGCTAGGATTGAAAAAGAGGTGGGAAAAGAGAAGTTCAAGAAGGGAATGTACAAGAAGGCTTGCAAGATCTTCACCAAGCAATGCACTGCACCAACACTAGATGATTTTCTGACTCTGGATGCCTATAATCATATAGTCATACATCACCCCAGCGGACCATCGAAGCTTTGAACCTTGAGTTGGTTCATTATCCCTAATAGTTTGTTCATTTGGATTGTGTGTTGTGTAACGTAAGTCACCCTTTATCTTTTCATCACTTCATATTTATGTAGGGACCTAATAAGGTTCATAATTATGTAGAAAAGAAAAGAATAAAGTTTGTGATTGTTGCTATTTTGAATAAATATAGCATTGGTAACTGGAAGAGTAGAAACCGAAACATGTACTTCTCTACCACTGAATCAATATCAAAGTTCATGTGGCTCTGCATACCAGTTTTCCGCAACCTAATTTTTAGTAAGATAACACCAAATTTATTGAATTAGTTCAAGTAATTCATCTCTTTTTTTTTTCTTTTCGATAATCAATTAATTCAGCTCTTGATCTCCTTAAGCAAGATAACAAGTCCCAATATTGTAAATGAAAAAAATTAACACCAAAAGAACTTTACACCAATAGTAATTTGAACCAAATTAGCTAGAATTTAAAAGAGTTTTTATATTGGGGGATAGAATCAAAAAGATAACTTCAATTCTTTTCTCCACGTATATTTGCTTAATCAATTGGAAACTCAATGGCCTAGCCCCTAAATTCAGTTGATAAATTTGGGATAGGATGCATTCACGTAGATTTTACATGCGAGTATGTGACAGCTACGGCTCCAGATAACATCACGATCCTGCATTTTCTGAATCTAGTATTGCTAAGAACTCATAGTTTAGTTCGTTTGAACCCAAAGTAGGTTCATTTCTCATCTGAATTCGACCACATTGGAATTTGGAAGCATGAATGTGGGCCATTCAAGTAAAGTACAGCAAGCACGCACACTTGATACAGCTTCTTATATTGCATTCATCGAGTCTAATATTATCGAAAATTTTATCATCTATATAACAATATGAGCCCTATATTAATATTTAATAAAATTGCACATCATGAATCCTTCAGCAACAGCATCTAAAGCAAAAGATCGATGAGCAATTCCTCAATGAAAAATACCTATAAGTCCACGACAATCTTTGCATCGAGATGAGAGAATTCTTGGAAAAAGGCCTTGAAATGCTTATATGAATGCTTCACATCATCAACAGCGCACATTTCTCGTATGCTATGCATTGACAACTGCGGTGCACCTACATCAACTGTTCGAATACCCACACCACTTGCAAGGATGGGACCAATCGTTGAACCACAAGGCATGTCATTGCGCACCACAAAGTCCTACATCAACATATCTCGTTACAATTTATTCTCTTATACCAGTGCTGAACAACTACTATGCTCGAGTGTTGTTAATGATAATTCAGCTGTCAACAGGTAATAATTTTGGCCCCGGAAACGCTCTACAGATGCTAAAAAGATGAGGGGAAAAAAGGGAGAAATAGAAAGATAAAATATTTCACTAAACTGACCTGAATGGGAAGGTTATGTATTGATGCTATCTCCCTGAATATGAAGGATGTGACTGCATTGGTTGCATATCGTTGATTTGCATTGTGTTTAATGACAAGTCCTCCATGTAGCTTAGGCTGATGGCTCTCTTCATGTTTGTCCTAACAAGAGCAATGGAATAATATAATATATATTATATTTACAAAAGTTAACCCTAGCTTCATATGCCCGTGAGAAGACATACCATGTAATTGGGGTGTAGTGCATGCGCCATATCAGCAGAAACAAGGAAGCTTCTTTGTATTGCTTTCTCAAGCATCTAAAACAAAATCAGCATAAAAGAATAATAAATAAATACAGAAAGCATAATTAGTTGTGGTTATTACATCATTAAGGGTCCATTTGGATAAGATTTTGGGAGAAGTACTTCTTCAAAAGAAAAATAAGAAGCAGAAGTAAAAATAGAAGTAGAAAATTATTTTACGTTTGAATATAATTATTGAAGTACTTTTTATAAGAATAAGAAGTTGTTAAACTATTCGGATGTGATAAAATTAAAGTATTTTTTCTCATAAAATTACAATATTGGAGATAGAGAGTGATATTTTCGAGAAAAAATTAAGGATAGAATGGTAAAAATATGAAAAAATAGTGAGTAAAGACCACTTTTCTCTCTCTTTTATTGCTTTTACTTCTGTGAGAAGCAGTTCCCTATCTGCTTCTCAAAAAAGTAGAAAGATTGATTATTTTCTACTTCTGTTTTTTTTGAAAAGTACAAACAAACGACATTAGAAGTATTTTTTTAAAAAAAGTACTTTTTTCCTTGGAGAAGCGCAAACAAACGGGCTCTAAATCTTGTGAACACTCCTCTTGTACATGCTGCAGCCAGCAGCTTATGGACTGATGCAATAACACATTAGGAGTGCTGAAATAGTCACGGTCCCAATCAATGTTAAACAGTTCCTACATAACATCTAGAATTGGCATTTATGCTACTTGCCTGCATATGGGTGCATTTGTTTGGGATTATTTTGGCAAATAATCACCTTTTTCACCCAAAAATATCAGTTTTCGTATATTTGGATAATTTTTTAAAAATCAATCGAATCTCAAAAAGATCTGTTTTCAACTTTTTTAAAGAAGCTGAAAAGAGTAGCTTATGGAAAAAATCAATTTTCAGCTTTTTCAACTAAATATAAAATTTAAACTTCAAAATCACTTTTTTTTAAAGTTTAAACAAATGCACCCATATATATCCTCAACAGACAGTCTAGAACAATACAGTTGCTCACAACAAATTAAACAAGAAGTAATAAGAATCATCCTTGTAGTCCTTAAGTACCAAAAATGGACAAATAAGATAGAAAGAATTTTACCTTGGACTCTGAGCTAAAGGAATTTGTAACCCGAGAAACAGCATTTAACATGACAGGAGAGCCAGCTCCTTGTGCAGAATTAGATCCGCACTCTTCATGGTCAAACAAAGCTACCATTCTAACACCAGTCTCTTCCTCAAGACTGCTTTCCGAGGATGTGGCATCTATCAATGCCTGTCAGTTAAGATAATCAGCAACTACTGCAATAAAAAAAAAATAAAAAAACTTTTGCACATTGTGTACAGTCACATAATGGTATATTGAGAACCAAATGCTAAAGTCAACATTTTCTTCTTTCGCACATATCCTTTTGTTAGTCAGGCACATGCACCTGGTGCGATTAGTATACATGATATTTCCATCCAATCCTTGTCACAAAAAGGCAAGATATGTCAATGCATCCTAAGTTGATTACAGAATTTTCCATTGGACTGAGGAACGCCTAAGAAAAATTCTTTATGACTAAACCTGAGGTTGGCAGACTGAAGTACCAAAAAAGGAAAAAAGACAAACCCAAATACTTAGGGTTCATATAGAAAACTGTCACTAGACAGCTGAATTATCTTAAGCATAACATATAAAAAATGAACGAAGGTTGACTCGATTGTTGATCAACAATAACAACAACCAGTGAAAACTGTGTTCACTTATTTGAGCTAGTAAGTATCATTCAGAATGGCACACTTCAAAATGAAGATTATAATTCAAACTTCATATCTATACGCATGAAAACTTGACTTGAGAAAACAATCTATGTAAAACTTAGACCTTCAACGAGCAAAATGACATGCAGAGGTTATCAAGCCGTCCTGAATATATGAACTCCTTGGCAGCTCCGGCAATAACACTTGGTTGGGTATCACAAGCTTGCAATTCAAAATCACAAATATCATCTGGTTCACACCCAAGCTTGCTTGCAAGCAACTGGGGAAAACAAAAAAGAAGAAAATCACCAACAGTTACATCCATAATCATTATCCTTACAGGCCACAAATCAAGTTAAGGTGTGCAAGTAATTCTGAAAAAAATGTCAAGAGAAAATGTAACTGAAACATATATATCAAGAAGGCACTGTCAATTTCAAAGCCACCTGCAGGAGAAGAGTGTGGTGCTTAGTACTGCTAGTGTCTGTTTTATCATTTGCTTTCTTTCCACTTTCAACTAAACCGTTTTCATAGACCACTTTATTGAGCTCTGCCTGCAAGACACAGCTCAAGCTCGTTAGATGTATAAAAGCTAAATAAAATAACTGAAAAAAAAGAAAAGACTTTGCATCTGAATAAGCAATATCTGTGGAAAACTTATTTGAGTTAGCTACATACAAGTCTCAATGCATTCCTGCACAAACTACTGCGCCAAAGCACAAAGGTGACATTTAGTGACCGGTAACCATAAAATGCTAATGCTAGTATACAAACCTATTATTGCAGCTTGTGAAGAATGAGCTTATCTAACAAAATAGGCATCATTAGCGCATAATTGAACTCTGACCACATGCAATCAAATAGATTGAAACTCAGGAAAGGAAAAATTCTTAAAAAAATCATTTAATCGTTAACTTTACAGATTAAACCTGGGCATCCCAATCATAATTATTTTCTATTCTATCCTTAACAAAATCGCAAAGTAGAAAAAGTATGAGTATTTAATAACCAGCAGCAAAACCACAAATTACATTTAATTCCAGTATTACCTTCACTGATGTAGCCAAGATGGGAAGAAGATGAGACTGAGTGTTGGCTTTGAATCCATCACTATTAACATTCCTGATCAAACAAGTCATGTGTTGGCAACATAGTCAACCAAAAACAGGAAGAATGTCATAATCAAGCAAGCAAGCAAACAAGCAAACAGGCAAACAAGCAAGATGCATCTATAAAAAGAAAAACCTGTCCAAGTGAATAGCCAAATTAGGGATCCTCATAATTGGTTCCTCAATTCTAACAAGTCGATGCAAGTAAGGAGAAGCAGAGCCTTCTTTTCTTTCTCGAATGATTACCCTCCCGGCAATGGTCAAGTCCCTATCAAACCATGTATGCCACAAGCCACCACCATAGGTCTGGACCCCAAGCTCCAAATATCCACCTCTAACCACCTGCCCCCAAAAAACACCCATATCATATTATGTTAAAAAGATGAGTAAACCCCCAAATTCGTTTTTGATCAATATATTATATTCTGTGCTTAAGGACTATAAAAAGACTGTTATGCGTATATGACTAACATCTCTGTCAGTGACGAGTTTTGAGTTACTCTAAAAAGATCACATATTTACTTCTAGAGTTTAATTAAATCAATCGAAAATTACTTACCTTGGTGACGGGCTTCAGTTTGAGACAAGGGCTATCAGTATGAGCACCCACTATGTGGAACCCATTCCCAGCAACATATCTAATCACAAATTCGAGATCAATGAACTGAGCACGTTTAAAGTTGTTCAAAATGGCATATACTATTGTTGATTATTAGTACGAAAATTGAGAATTGCCGAAAATGGAATGGCTAGTGGTACGTACCTTTTACCAATAGCAAAAGCGACGATGGTAGAGTGATTCCTGGTGAAGAAGTACTTTCTGCCGGCTTCCAAATCCCATGCTTCCTTTTCCGAAAGCTGCTCAAAACATGCGCTTCGCAACCGGTTCTTCGCCTCCTCTGGAACAAGAACAAATTAATATCCCATTAAATCGAGTGAGAGCAAATGTGCAATTGAATCGAAAAGAGAGTATTATTTTTTACTTCTTATTATTATTTGTATTTGTTTTGTGTTTTCTTACCAACGGCATGAAAAGGAGTTGGTGAGGCATTGAGGAAGGCGATGAGATCAGAAGCGACGGCGTAGGTATCTTGTTCCTTGGCCATCATCATTATGTCCTTTGCTTTCAGTGAGTTTCAGCTGAAAGGTGAGTGACAGTGAGTGAGTCTGTGTGTTGTGTTGTTGCACTTGGAGTTTGGGTTTACTTTTCGGCAATTGTTAGTAACTCTCAGCAGCGTAGTAGTATATAGGTGGCTTCGTGTGTGCTGGTGACACCGAGACTTTACACGTTACAGCATCCGAACCGAATCTCATTCCAAGTGATATAGCTTTGCACCTTGCTTACACGTTAAACTTGGCATCGTTATTGTGCTTGATCTAATTTAATGTTCCTTCCGAATATAATGTCTTTTTCTCCTAAGGGTATTTTTAAAATTTCATGAAATTTAAAAATAACCTGAAATATAAATTAGGAAATATTTGAAATTATAAATTCAAAAATTATATTAAGGGTGATATGTATAATTAATTTAAAAAATCAAATTTATAATTATAAAATAAAAACAAAAAAAAATGGCGTGAATGATTTAAGAAAGAATTAAATTAGTAGATTGTAGCATTCTTAAGACAATAGATTAGTATGAAATACTATACATTTTAAAATTTTTAAATTTGTTCATTTGTTTAAATCTTGATACTATGAGAATAAATCTTATCATTTTCTTTGTAGTAGCATTATAGTGGCCAAATCTTATCTGTAGTGTAATAAAATATCAACAACCAACATTTTGTCATAACATATATACCGTTATAGTTGTGGAGAACTAAGGTTATGTTTGGGAATTTTATAGATAATGAAAGGGAGAGACTTATAATAAAATAGAAAGGAAAGATAAATGAGACGTTTAGTAGATGAATTAATTTTTTTATTGGAAATAACTTAGCTTTTTCATAAATGATATTTGGGGAGCATTTAGAGTGTATTTGGATTGGCTTCTCGAATATATAAAGCACTTTTTCTTCAAAAAAAAGTACTAGATTTTTTAGGGTGTTTGAATTAGCTTTTATAAAAAACACTTCTAATTAAAAAAGTTGTTTTACCACTTTTTTTTTTTTAAAATTAGTGATACCCAACTTTTTTAAAAAAGAGTTTAATTGATATCTTGTTGTGATGTAAAATAGTTTTACACTCACAACCAATGTAAATAGGGAAAGATGGTAAATCACATGGGTCCTCAATATAATGGGTAGTTATTTGTATGAGTTGTAAGACTTTCTATTATTTCTTTATTGGTTGACAAACAGAAACTGCTTTACACTCACAAGATTCAAATTAAATTCTTTAAAAAAATAGAAGTGAAAGTAATTTTTAATAAAATTATTTTTTAAAATTATCCCTTGTCATTATTTATAATTGCACGCTTATTCTCCTTTCAAGCCCTTAACGAAATTTCTGTTTTACTCTCACTCTCATTCTCAGATCGCACAACGCCTAGCAGCTACACCTCTCATAGCATTTCTACTCTCAACCGCTAGTTGCTAGACGCCGGTCACCATCCAGATCTGCGGCATCCACCCACATTTCTTTGCATTTCTATTCCTGAGTTTCTCTGCACATTTGTTTTTCAAGAAAAATTTCAGTGTTTTCTTCTTGCTAATCTTGGCGCCCTTTGGACACTGATTGCTCCATCCGAATATTAAAATTATATTATATTAACTTGCATTTAAAAAACAAGGGCAGGATAGCATAATAATGACTTCAAAAGGCATGATTTCATTGTAAATTTGCAATTGTAACGAGATAAAGAAGCAGGAAAGTGGCAACATAAAAGGTGAACAAGATTTCGATGATTTTTGTATGGGGTTCTTTTTTGGGTATGATAATTTTCATATTGGTAGCATAATCAATATTTAGATAATTTATGATAGAATATTGACATGTTGAGTTGGTTCAGGCCATTAAAGGCCTTCACAGCAGGTTATCAAGCACATGAATATCACATTCTTAAAGCATATGAATATAAAGCATATTGACATGTTGAGTTGATCCTAACATAAGCTTCAGAACATGCCGTAATTGAAATATCATCATATGAATATGAAGAACCTTCTCAAAGCTCTATCCAGTAATATATCATGTAACTTATTTAGCACCATAGGATACATAAAAAGGAAAAAAGAGGATCACTTGACTTGAGCAAAATATATAATTTATCTATAAAAAGGTGTTTTTAATCTTTTATATTCAAACAAATTTATAAGTACTTTTAATAATTAAAAGAATTTTTCAAATTATTTATCCAAACACAAAATAGTTTTTTCTTAAACAAAAATTGTACGGAAAATAGTTAAGTAAAAAAAGCACTTTTTCCAAAAGCTAGTCCAAACGCACTTATTAGATGGATTAAAATCTCAAAAATCTTGCAAACTATGTTTGGGAAAAAACATTCGTATATTTAGTTGACAATGATATTTTTAGGAATATTATATATTTTTCCTAAAATACCCCCAACAAAATAGCTACAAACGTTTGGTGGCTGTCGATAGTGGTTCATGGGTCATCAGCAATGGTCTAGCAATTGTTGGCGAAGGTTTAGCTATCATTGGTGGTCGTCTAACAGCTGACTACAATGGTCCAACTGCCGATGGCGGTGGTCCATCAACCGGTGACGAAGGTTTAGCGACTGTCAGTGGAGGTCGGGTGGCCATCAACAGTGGTCTAGCGACCATCGACTATAATCTAGTGGTCATCGGTGGAGGTCAGGGGGTTGTCATTGGTGGTCTGTTACCTAGCGACCATCAGTGGAGGTCCGGCAATTGTCAATAGAGGTTCAGTGATTAGCAATGGTGGTTTGCGCGACCAACAGCGGTGGTTCAATGGTCGATAGAGGTAGTCACGATAACAATCCTGTGATGTTGATGACAAATCAATGGTGGCAATAGTTAATAATGGGAATAATTGTCTTTTTTAAAATTATATACCAGATATGGAAATCTTATATTCCCATCCATGGTAACATGCCTAGGAGTGTAAAAACATTCCATCTACCAAATGAAAGAGTAGAGCGAAATAGATCATCCTATCCTCATATTTGGAATTATATCTTATTCCCTTCTTAATCTCCCAACATAGAAGGACAAAAAATGGAGGGTTTGAGTTGCACCTCCTTTAAAATCACTTCCAAACATACTTTTCTTATCTCAATCAAATTCATTGTATTGAAAGTAATTTAATTTTGATAATATATAATGAGATTCATTTTGATGTACTCTCAATATTAATTAGTTTTACATTATCAATTAATTATATATTTTATTTGTAAGATTTTCAAGATAGTGAATGATTAGGTTAAATATATTTGCTAATATGATAATATATGATTAAATATTTAATTATATATTGTCATGTCGATAATAATGTTTTATTCACATATTTAATACTTAATCTCACATATAGTTCACATTAAAACAAGAAAAAATTCTCACATACCGTAACATATAATCAAATAATTATATAAAGTCTTTTATACTATAAAAAATTAATCTCTTTAAAGTAACCATAAAACACTTGATATATATTATAAAAACAATTAATATACATGATAAAAGCATATATGAAGTCAATTAGACTTCAATTAATTTGACTAAATTTAGGTCAATTAACTATAAATGTAAAATTCTCCTAATATTATTTTATTTTTATTCACAATACTAAAATCTAATACCTTTTATATAAAGGAAACATGTATCTAATCACTTAAATTAACTAAGTTTTAATTGAATTTTGAGATAATAATTATAAAAATTAAATAGTTTTGTTAATGTTATAACATATGGTTGAATGATTATATGAAAAAATATTATACTTTTTTTGGTTATATTGTCAACAATGAGGTTTGAACTTAGAATTTCATATAATCTATCCAAGCCCTTCACCACTATAGTAATCCTGATGACCTATAAAAAAAAAAAAAAAATGTATGCTAACAATATATTAAGATTAAATCCTAAAGGCAATCCACCAATTAGATTGAAGTCAAAATTTTTTAAGGGAATATCTAAATGTCTCCTCAACTTCATCGATAAATGATTACAATTTAGATTTAATGTACTATGAATATAAAAAATGGTAAATTTATGTCCTAATGATGGCTAACTCATAAAATAAGACACTAAGATGTAATTAAATGATATTATAAATTATTTTTATACTAACAACATATTAAAATTAACTTAAAAAATAAATTTTACATGCAAAGTAGATTGACAAGGTGAAGAACTGAGGCAGCATAAGAGCTTGAGTGATGGATTAATATTGCTTAAAAAATTTAAGCTAGTCTTTGAATATCAAAAAAGTATGGCTTAATGCCTGATACTATAACCTCTTAATCAAATTAGTCACTACACTAGCATACGTAAGTTAAAATTGACAAAATATGTTTATGTGGCACAGTCGACCTAAATATTTTATATGGCACTTGTTTACTAAAATAAGTCAAATAAATCACTTTCATAAACAAAGTTGAGTCCTCAGGCAAAAAGATTGAGGTATCACTTCCAAGTTATGTTTGGATGGAGGGTTTGGAAGGAACGGTAAAGAAGAGAGTAGTTTATCTTACTACAGTACGCGTAAAATCCACCGACCAGCAAATAATAATTGGGCCGCCCTCACACAGCACGAGCTGAAGGCGACATTTATTTATTTGAAAGTCCCAAACCCAATCAACAACAGAAAACGCGTCAACGACGAACAAACACAACACAAGAAAAGACTCTCGAGGCGGCTGGAAAAAGCTTCTCTGGTCTCGATCCATTGATCCCTCCATCGCGATCTTCGGTCCTGTCGTTGTCCTTCAGTTTCTGTGTCGCCGCCGGTAAGGCCCTTCGATACCTCTGAACAAATCATCATCATCGAGACAACCAGCCACCACCTCGGGGGTTTTGTTCTGTTCCTGCTCTCTCCCAATTTTTCTGATCTCTGATCTGATTGCTTTCTTTTTGTGTTTTTTTTCCTTTTTTCCGCTGTTTGATATTTTCGTTATTTTTCCCAAATTGATACAATTCGCTGTTGCCTGTATTGAGGAAAGAAGAAACAAAAATTATAATTGAATCTTCTGTGTTCTTGTTTGGGGGTTTTGATTAGGGTTGTGTGAATTATTGAAAATTGAATCGAATCGAATCGAATCTTGGTTTCTATTTTTGGGGTTAGGGTTGGGAATTTGAGATTTTAGGGGTTTTGGGATTGAATACATATTTTCCTCGATAAAATTGGTTATTACTGATTGAGAGGACTTGTGCTTGACAATCCCATGGCGGCAGGGCGAAATGGTGTTGTTCTGAGGAGAAGAGAATCTTACAGACATAGTTCCATCAAGGAGCTTGATCACTGTAGTAATGGTTCTGCACAGAAGGGGTTTCATGGTGGAAAAGAAGAGGAGAGAGAGGAAGGTGAGCTCTGTGTTGAGCCTGGGGTGTATGCATGTGCGTCAGGGTTTCACGCAGGTGATGGAGATGAAGGCTTGCTGCCGCCAGAGAAGAAAAGAAAATTTTCTCCGATTGTGTGGGACCTACTGGAGAAGGAAGGAGGGATCTCTTCCAAAAATGGGGTCACACAGGTTACTGCTGTGTCCCGGTCTCGTCCACCTCTGCCCAATAGTCCTGTAGATGATGGTGTTTTGCATTCGGGGAACAATAACCAAGATGGGGATGTAGAGAACAATGCGCAAGGATGGAACATCAAAATGTCCAGATGGGCTACTGATGGTCATTCACCGACGGGTGCTGATGATGAGCACAAGCATGGCAAAGCGAGCTCAAGTCCTGAGTTTGGTGAATTCCGAAGGGAATGTTCAGAAAGCACAATCACTAGATCATCAGGAAGCAGTGGAAGAGATTATTATTTGGGCCCTCCTACTGATGATACTGATTCCGAGAAGGAGTTCCCTACTGACTCCATGGACAATGTTGAGGAACAAAGTGATGTTAGTGATTCTCCATCTGATTCTGATGAAAGCGGTGGTTCAATGCATGTGCAGAGAAATATAAACATGCTTCAGAGTTGCAGAAGTGTGTGCGAGTTTGAAATGATTAAGAAAATAAATGAAGGTACTTATGGTGTTGTCTATAAGGCTAGGGATAAGAAGACTGGAGAAATAGTAGCATTAAAGAAGGTGAAGATGAACCTAGATAGGGATGGCTTTCCATTGTCATCCCTGAGGGAAATAAACATTCTCTTGTCTTTTAATCATCCCTCCATTGTGGATGTTAAAGAAGTAGTTGTGGATAATTATGATGGTACTTTTATGGTGATGGAGTACATGGAGCATGACCTTAAGGGGCTGATGGATGTAAAGAAGCAGCCCTTCAGTATAGGTGAAATAAAATCCTTGATGCTGCAACTTCTTGAAGGTGTCAAGTATCTCCATGACAATTGGGTTCTCCATAGGGACTTGAAGACGTCAAACATTCTGCTGAACAACAAAGGGGAGCTGAAAATATGTGACTTTGGGTTGTCACGGCAGTTTGGAAGCCCACTGAAGCCATATACTCCTGTTGTGGTGACACTATGGTACAGGTGAGTAGCATTATAATATTATATAGGTTTAGTTTTCCATTTTTCATTGATGTTATCTCTGTCAGTGTATTGGTCTTTTGATTTTTCAGTTACATAGAGGAATGGTAGATATGACAAACTAATGAATGGTATTGGTACTCTGCAGAGCACCTGAGCTTCTGTTAGGTGCTAAAGAATATTCAACAGCAATTGACATGTGGTCGGTGGGCTGCATAATGGCCGAATTAGTTGCCAAGGAACCTCTGTTCAAGGGTAAAACAGAACTTGAACAACTTGATAAGGTTATTAATACTCAACTCACTGGGATAGTATTTTTTTCATCACATCGTCCATCTTGTGTGAGAATGCTAGTAACATTTTTTATTTTTGGTCAACTGTTTGCAGATTTTTAGGACCCTGGGTACACCAGATGAGAAAATTTGGCCAGGATTATCCAAATTACCTGGTGCTAAAGCTAACTTTGTTAAGCAACCGTAAGTTCACCTTCTTTTCTTATTTTTTTCCTGTTCAAGAGGAATGTTATATTATGAATGATAATACTGCTGTTCTTTGATAGCTCTTTGACTATAAATTATTGCTATTTCAGGTATAATATGCTAAGGAAGAAATTTCCAGCCACATCTTTCACGGGTTCACCAGTTCTGTCTGAGCTAGGATTTGACTTGTTGAAGAAGCTTCTAACTTACGACCCTGAAGAGGTAAATGTTGTTCATGGAATAAGTTCTGATTGGTATAGACCAACCAAAAAAAAAAAAAAAAAAAAAGTGTTCGTTATTGTTTCTATGAAACTGACAGACGTAACTGAAAATGTTCTCTTTTTCCCTCTTTCAGAGGATAAGTGCAGAAGATGCTCTCCTTCATGATTGGTTTTATGAAGCCCCCCTTCCAAAGTCTGATTTCAAGCCAATTTTTCCTTCTTGGCGTGGTTAGGCTAGGCACTTTTGCTGGATGCATGAAAAGCCAAGAACAATGCTATTTTTATTGCCATTGTTTCTAACTAGGTCTTTCCAAGTTAGTGATCATATCCAAAGAATGATGTGATTGCAGCGGACAGGCCAAAGGACTTAACTAGATGCTACTACGTTATTAAATTAGAGGCGGCAGATTGATGTAGAGTGGCCTGAGTGGCGTGGCATAGTACCTGATATTTCTTTCTCTACTGAAATTCACAGGTGTTGCTTTCGCTTAAAGATGTACATATGTTTCAGGATATTCCGTAAACAATGATGAGTTTCATGCTATGGTAATGTTTTTATCCTTTGCCGTCTCTTTTCAACTTTTACTTGTCACGACGAACCAACTTCTTCCCAAGGGGGTGGGACGAACATTCACCGGTATTTAATCATTTAAAATGAACTTTTCTAACATGAATAAATGAAATTTAGCTGTAGATATTGCAATTTTGTTAAAAAACTTAAAATACACGAAACTACGCAAATGATTGAACGGTAATAACATAGGTTATTACTGAGTCAAATTTTCAAAGTTAACATGGATTCGAAATGCTTGGGATTCAGGACGACAACCTTTTTCACTGTACGCAGCTTACAGCTGAACGGTTTTTGGGGGATAATGTAAATTTTGAAGGGGTTTTCTGTAGACTATGTTGAACGGCTTCCAGGTTTTTCAAAACGGATAGGAAACAAAGCGAAGTTGAGACTTGGATTTGCACCCAATTGCCTTCGGTCCAGTCACTCATTTACGAAGAATGATGAAGTGGCATAACAAATATCAAATGGTAATTCTTGTCACTGTCGGCATTTGGCAATGACTTAATCTTAAACCTAGCATCTTTTATTTATTCGCAATGTTATTTGGTAAGAAATATCTTACAAAAGTTACTATGAATAAATTATGCTCAATCAGATGTTGGATGATCAGTCAAAATTTCAAACGTAAATATCAGAAAGAGTAAAGTGCCAACTAATTTTGTAGGTGCCAACTAATTTTGTAGATGCCATCTAGCATTAATTATTCTAACCAACATCTTTCACCATTTTCCTTTTATTTACTTAACCAACCGAACCAGGCATTCATAAGTTATTTCAATCAGTTTTAATGAAATCAATAATTTAGCGGTGTTCACGGATTTCAATGATCCATGAACCGGATCAACTCAACTTAACCCAAACACAAAATTACGATTTGATTTGGGTCAGGTAATCGGATTAGTTTGGGTAAAATTCAAATGTCCTGTCCATTCATCGGGTCGAGTATCGGGTATAAAAATAATATTTATTACCCGACCTGAACCCTCTCTTAATTTTTATTTTTGTCAATTTCATTATTCAAAAGAAGACACTAACCCAAAAGAAACCCTACCTTTCTCCCCTCCAAAAGCGCCGTTCACCCCTCAACCCTCATCTCATCTCCTTTAACCTTCCTCCCTCAATCTCCTTTCTATTCAATTTGCCACTGCTGAAGCGCTACATGCCGGCGACTGCCTTGGCCCTCTTCCCTTATCTATTTCCTTCCTTTTCCCTTCTTTGTTCCCCTGTATCTTGCCTCTTTTCCCACTTTTGGCATCTATCACCACCATTACAAACAAGCTGGTCTAACTTCCCTCCAAATCCTCGATGGTCGAAGATCTTGTTCATCCCGTCGATCACCACCAAGTCACAAGTCACGCTATTGCGGTGATTCTTTCGCGGCTTGCCTTACTCCAGTTGATGGGCATATTGAGGAGGGTTATAGGAAAACCGATTTTTAAGTCGTTGAAGATATTGTTTGCTCTATTTTCAGTGTTTTGTTAGAATTGATTTGGTTTTATTTTTTGGCTTCATCCTTCCTATTGTAAATTTTGGCTAAAAGCAAGATGTTTGAATGATATTATTTTTGGGTTGGCCTAGTTTGGAGTTGCGGTTTTGATCTTTTTTTTTCTTTATTGTTTTTGAATATTTTCAATTTGATGGTAACCCGATTACCCAACTCGGTTACCCAATTTGATTTAGATCGGGTTTGATTAGTAACAAAATTTTAAAAAATCTAACCCAACCCAACTTGGCTTCAATTGATCGGGTTGTATATTTTTCACCCTCAAACCTGACCCATGCACACCCCTAGTCAATATCTTTGATGGGCACCGAAGCACCTGCAAGGGTCAAGGGATGGAATTTACACGAGGAACATATAACAATATTCAAATTCAATTTACTTTTTATTTTACCAAGTAACTCATCAAATTTGAGTTTGAGAAAAAGCCGGCATTTGCAGCAAAGCTGAAAGGTCAGATTCAGAACATACTAAAATACAAATTGGCAAATCGTGTTTTTAATTTCTATTTTTGAAGAGGAAAACAATTGCAGATCGAGCCAGATGGGCAAAGAAGAACCCTATGAAGACAGCACCTTCTCAACTTCAACAGTCACCTCTTTGGGAGGTTTCTCAGCATGAAGATTAGCAACATTGCCCTTCTTTGTATAGTAATCAATAACCTGCATGTACAATACACAAATTGTTATTGAAGACCATAAAAGAGAGTAAAACATGGTCAACAGAGGATTATGTTCCAAATAGAATACAAGAGACAGTTAGAAAAGGATTCAGAATCATACTGGTTCAGTTTGCTTATGAAATGCCTCTAGCCTTGACTTAAGAACAGCTGCAGTGTCATCCTTGCGCTGGATAAGAGATTCACCAGTAACCTGAGGAAAACAAAATTGACAATGAATGTCACGAGACCACTGGCGCTTCCTTTTAAGTGTTCTTGTACTCGTCTTGGGTTTACGACATCCCCACTAGAGACTATTAGTACGGCCGGTAACTAAAACCAGCAGTGCCCTCAGAAGCACAATTATTTCCCTATAAGATTTTAAGAATGAAGTGTGGCACCTCATTATTCAGCATTAATTAATATTCACTTCTGAATGATCCTAAAAAGTTCCCTATAAACACAAATCATGCTTAGGCAACTAACATTTTGTAGGGCCAAAAAGCAAAAGAACGATTTACAAAGATGCAGACTTACATCATCAACCCCAGGAACCTTAGGTGGAGCAAATTTTGTATGGTAGGTTCTGCCACTGGATGGGTGTATCCAGCGACCAGTAATCCTCTCCTCAAGGATTGCATCATCAATTGCAAAATTGAGCACCTTGTCAACTTTCACTCCCTGTTTTTCCAGCATCTCATCAAGCTGCAAAGAAAGAGAAGGCAGGTTCATATTACACAGAAGAACAGCAACAAGTGCAGACAATTAGTTAATTGTGTTTTTTATACACACGAAGTCCAATATTTCAACCAAAAAGAATAGCTCAAATGTCAAGCAATATAATACCTTCTGTGCTTGGACCACAGTTCTTGGAAACCCATCAAGAATGAAACCCTTCTGACATGATGGTTTCTTCATTGCTTCATCTATAATGCCAACAACTAAGTCATCCGAAACAAGTTCTCCCTGGAATATTCTAACAGTGTCATATTAGCAATCTCTTCATAAAGTTCACTGCACATAGAGTAAAACAGCAAAACTGCAGGGGGAAAAAAAAGTTATAAAAGAAGACCTTACCTTATCCATAGCTTCTTTAGCCTTGATACCAAGTGGGGTTTTAGCTGCTACAGCAGCTCTCAACATATCACCAGTGGCTAAGTGGCATAAGCAGTACTCATCCTTTATGATTGGTGACTGGGTTCCTTTTCCAGAACCAGGTGGGCCTGCATTAATAATTTTTCAACTTTACACATTACTTGGGTAGTCGGATTTCAAATTCGATTTCAAATATATACTAGTAAATTCTTAAATCACAGCTTAACTTGTTCAGCAATTGGAACAATCGCGTAAGATACATAGAAAGCATATAACAAACGGTAATTAAAGTGCATTACAAAGGAGAAATATAAATCTAAAAGTTCCTCACCATTTGCACCAAAGCAATCACATTGCAGAATACCAGTTCAATATGAAAGTTAACAGAAGAAATGTAGTGTTGTGTTTAACTGTTTTCTTGCAAACAGAAAGAGTAGCATCACAAAATGGAAGGAACCATAATAGAGTAAAGTTCCCATCTATAAATAGGTATAAACACATTACATTTCCCATCCAAAAAACAGGTTCAATTTGAAAGTTTGATGAAGCAACTTTATCAGTGCTTCATTTTTTCATGTTGCAAATAGGAAGAGTAGCATCACAAAAATACAGGAATGGTAGTAGGAGAAGAAAAAGTTGGCTAAGTTATAAGATGTATCACAATGGGAAAGCATATCCCTGACCCAGAGTAAAATTCCAGACAATAATTGAGCTAATATAAAGTCATTGAGATGAATCAAAAGGACTTCATTGAAATCAAATATAAACAAAACCAAAATAGACAGAGATGAACTTGTATAAATTAATTTCATCCAAGCAAGCATTTGTCCACCAGTAGTGCTCAGGCAAATAGCATGCACAAAACAATACCCAGAATTGCTTTAGGAAGTTAAAAACAATTTCAAACTAGTTTATTATGTAATCAAACAATAAGAAGTTCTTCATTACCAACATATAAAACTAGTCAATGATGATTACAGGTATCCATTGTCTAAAAGTAAATCTAGAGAGCTCAAGTCAGATATGTTGTTTGTAATAAAAATGAAAAAAAATAATTACATAAATAATGAACAGTATAGAATGAAAAGGAACACAAAAGGGGGAAAAAGGATTGCATTCATTCTTACATATTGTGCTATCTATACCATGTTAATTACTGTAATGTAAGACATAAGGGAATGTCATGCACTTTCTGAACAGAGAGAAAACCTCTAAGAAATGTATGCATGTAGATTCACCAATATAGAGAACCATATTAATGACAAGCATAAAGCAGATCAAAAGCAACATAAAACACCGGGCTCCAAGCCAGGTAATGACTCTTGAAAGCTTAAATACAACAAGAAAATGCTCCTAAAATCGTATTCATCCATCAAAGACTGATTTTAAAACACACACACACACACCCTGAAAAAACATAACAAAAGATTCATAATCATAAACCAGCAAAGGAGACTCCATTACATTTTCTCCTCCGGTAACTGAAGAGCTTAGCTCATCATGTCAGATTACAGAACTAATAGTACTCAAATCTCCCATTGTTTTCCCTCTTACACGACAACAACCAACGAGTTCTCATTTTTTTTCTTCCTTCAAAAAAGCAGCACAGACGATCGGGTAACTCATGGAATCACATAAGGAACCCTAACAACCGCAACGACAACATTCCAAAGCCCCAAACATATATTTTTTTCTCGGGGGACAAAAAAGCATCGAACTTTCTAACACACGTTATGGAATTTCCGGATCTGAAGTAGCAGCGACCATAAAAATAAAAATAAAAAAAGAAGCTGAAGACAGAGAGAGAGAGAGAGAGAGAGATAATATATATACCAATGAGAATGAGACGCTTGTCAGGCTTGGAGGAGCACTTGAAACGACGAAGGAGCTCGGACATGAGATCCACAGAGGGAACATCTTCCAAGTTCGTTGCCGCACTACTGCTTCCCATTCCTCTCTCTCTCTCTCTCTCTCTCTCTCTCTCTGCTACAGTGCCTGTTGTTGTGGTCGTTAATGGCGTTTTGGTTGTTAGGGACAGAGAGCTGAAACAGAGACAGAAACACGCGTAGCGGAATCAGGAATGTGTCATGCGTGTTGTGTGTGTGTGTGTGTGTGTGTTAATGTGAACGGCATAGATCACAACGTCGTTTTGTTTCTTATAGTAGTACCTGGGTTCCTCGCTTACGATGCAACGTTTGGGATTTGGAGCCTCCAACGCTGAAAACTCAGGTCGCCGTGTTGGAAGGTTCGCTTTTTTTTTTTTAAGTGGCTTGACTTTCTTGGCCCTTGGTTCGGTACAGGTGTTAGGTGAGGGTGGTTTTTATGGGTAGGTGCATTGGTTTTTAGTTTTATTGAAAAATATATTTTTCTTTTTCTGTTTACTATGGTTGGTTCGTTTACCAATAAAATATAAATTTAAATTCATTTGTTTATAGTTCTGTGGTTTTGTTATTGATAATTTTCTATATAATTCAATTATGTTGATTGATTTGTGTAATTAACAGGTTGTTTGGATCTTCGTTTGCATACATCAAATTATAATTTGAATGGTATAAATTGAGCTTCAATTCATTTTAATATAGAATTTGATTGAAATGCACTGACAGTATAAAATAATTTTACACTGTTAGTCAATAGAAATAGTGAAAAATACCAACTCGTACAAATAATCACCTATTATAACGAGAGATCTACCATAATTTTTTATTTTTTCTTATTTTTATTAATTGATAATATAAAATTATTTTACACTATCAATGTATACCAATTAAATTCTTTAATATATATGAGAAAACTGAGTAACATTTTAACATAAATTTTAGTTTTAAACTATAGTTTGAGGAAAAGTGTTAAAAAAATCAGAGTATGTTAGATTTTTACTTTTATTTCTTATTTTCAGTTTTAGTTATGAAAATATTGTATTATTTTTAATTTTTTTATTCTTAAAATTTTATGAAGAAAATAATGAAAGTAAAAAATTTTATTTTTATTTTATTTTATTTTTTCACTATTTTTTCATACAATTATAAAAATAAAAAAATAGAAAATAAAAACAAAAACTAAATACGCCCCAATTTTGATTAATGACGTCAAACTTAATTGTTATTGTTGTTGAGATACTTGAAGTTTATGACTTTTATGTAAAATTTATGTATTTATTTGTGTGTTGTATGACTCGCGTATGAGATAAAATTTAATTGTATGATTGTACCAAAAAGTTTAGGCCTTTTCATGATGGAATTTTTTTTTAAATGTAAAAAGAATATTGATACATCCTCCTAACAATCAACCTAAAATTTTTTCTAATTCAAAAATCTACTCACAATGACATTAGTTGTAGTTTACATAATATCTAAAAACTATTCAATACATGTGATTGAAATTTTGAATTGAAAAAATTTTTAAACATATAAATTAATTAGGAGGATTTAGCATTTTTCATGTAAAAAATAGATCTTTTGTAAGATCAAGTATTCTTTCTTTTTTGTACAAGATTAAGTATTTTTTATTTTAAATTTTCCTGGTGATACATTGTTGGCTTTTCGAATGAGTGAAAGTTTATACTATGTCAAATTGTTAATAACCATCTATATATATATAAAAAGTAACGTTTTGAATCATATTTGAAGATATTATTGAGTTTACATTATATTGGATATACATTAAGAATTGATCAACATTTAAGCTAATTCAAATCATGTTACGGTTAGTTAGCAATTAAAAATATTGCACTTCGTTTCTTAAGAAGTAATTAATGTTGTTTTATATTATTTAGGATCGTTTTTAGTTTTAAACAAATTGCAGATAATTTCGACGATAGAAAATGTATCATAACTTGTAAAAGTGAAAAATATAGTTTAAAAAGTTTGGACCTTGGAATTCAGAAGCGCAACTGATGCAGTTCATTTTCTAACTCTGGGAAGTTCAGTTTCTGTTATTTATTGTAATGTGTAAAAGAAATAATATTCTCCCAAACACGTTGTCAAAAAAGGTCAACCGCTATCTTTCAAAAGCATACTCGAATAAACTAATTGTTTTTTTTTTTTTTTCACATAAGAATAAACTAGTCGTTATTCAATTGGAATCATTACAAAATCGTAAGATCAAATAAGTATGTAATCCAATTAAAAATGTTGTTTGAGCAAAACATTTATGCAGATAAAGTTACAAAATTCCAAGTAGGCCGTGAATAAAGAAAAGAAAATTAAAGAAAAAATAAATACGAAAATAAATATTAAATTGACACTTCTGTGAATTTAGCGAAGTTTTGTATCTGTACAACTAACATTATTAATTTACTATTCAATAACTTACATGAGACTATGAAGAATATGGGTACAGATTTAGGCAAAAATTATTACTCTTTCAAAGATTGATTTTCACATAGGAGAGCTGACAAACATAATTGATTATTTATGACTATAAAACTATGGTTGAAATTCTAGAAGATCTTTGAACTGATGGAGATGTTCAATGAATAATATGAATCTGACGTTATATGCAAAATAAATGCAGGTTTAGACTATTGATGATATTCAATTATCGATGAACTTTGTTTTTACTAATTAATTATTGTGCGTTTATTTTAATTTTTAAAAAATATTATAAAATTTAAATTTTTTTATATAATTAAAAAAATTAAAAATTAATTTTTTTTAGAAATTCATTTTTTCAATTTTTATAAGAAAGCTAAAAATAAATTTATTTGAGATTTTGATTATTTTTAAAAAATTATCTAAACATATGAAAATTAATTTTTATCAATGAAAAAAGATTTTTTTGGCTCAAAAAAATCACAAATAAACACACTCTATATTATACACTTACAATTTTTTTTTTTAACATATATAAGAGGTGCAAAAACATTTGAAGGGTGTATTTTAAGACATTAGAATTGGTCTAATAGTGAGAAATTTGTATAAATTGCTATAAATTTAAACCTCATTGTCATCAATATAATAGAAAAAAATAAAATAAAATTGAAAGATGTATTTTCCTTTGAAGTGGTAAAGCGTATTATAATTATAACCAATTTTTTTTTTTTGGGTACAGGTTCTCTAGTTCTGTAATTAAATGTTTAAATATTTCCTAACTTTTTATTATATAATAATTATAATCTTTTTAAAACACCATTTATTATTATTATTTTTTAACAAAATATAATATAAAAAAATTAATTCGCACAATTAAATGTTGTTGAGTCCCAAAACAAGGTACAGCATGCGAAACCTGGCATTTTAATAATGTAGGCCAATCCTTTGGATTCCTTAATCCTTAACTATACGAGAAATATTTACATGGTTTGAGAGCATTATATGGTTGTATTTTTAGATTAATTATATAAATATATTTTATATAAAATTTATGATTAACATATAATTTCATAAAAATACATTTATATTATTGACCAAGAACACTACTATGTGATACTCTCGGATCTTGTAAGAATTTCTTTTAATGACACAGATTGTGATTAGGGATGTCAATGGGGCGGGGGCAGGGGATAGGCCTCGTCCCCCACCCTGCAAGTAAATACCTGCCCCCATCCCCCACCTCATATCTGTGCGAGTATCCATTTTTTATTTACCTCAGGTTTATGGGTACTTATGAATATCCATGGATACCAGTTAAAATATTAAAAATTTTAAAAATTTAAATTAAATATAAAAATTCTAATATTATAAAATACTTAAAATAACCATAAATAATAATCTAATTTAATAATTCAAATTCTAATAATTTAATATACTTAAAATAAAAATAAACACATAAAATAAACAAAAAATAAGTACAATAATCCAATTCTACAATCTAAATTCTAACAACTTAAAATACTTAAAATAAAAATAAATACATAATAGTAATCCAATTATTAATCTAATATATAATAAGTACAAAATAATATAATTTATAGATTTAAACCTTAGTCTAATCAATTTAAATAATAATAATATTAGTTTTATTAAATTAATAATTTAAGGATAAAATAATAATTTTATGGCGGATATCCGCAGATATGAGAATAGTGATCCCGACCTCCGTCTTGTTTAACGTGCAGGTATATAAAGTCCCTATCCCCATTACCTGCGGGGGCAAAATCTTCCTCTCATACCGCCTCGTTGTGGGTTTTATCAACGGATATCCGCAGGTGCGGATTTTTTTAACATGCTAGTTGTGATCACTTTAGTTTGGATTTGGAACACAGGACAGAATTCTTATAGGCGGCAATTGATGGGATTGGACAAGGTTCCAATACCTCAATTTTGTTTTATACAAATTTGATTTTCCATGATCAATCAAGAGCAATCTTTCCCGTGGTCTATTTCTTAAAAAGCCACTTGGCTTGTCATGACCAATTTTATGCTAAAACTTCAAAAACTTAAAGGCAATAGGTTATTCGACAAAAAAAAAATAATAATAATAATAATTGATGTGTCTTTTAATTTATTTTTTATTTTTAAATTTTTTTCTTTAATTAATAAATATTTTAAATTTATCCTTTAAATAATAAATATTCTAAATTCATCCTCTCACTTTAAAAAAACTAAACACATTTATTCTCTTTCCAATATCTTTACAAATATTGTTTATTATCTTAAAAAATAGATTTGAAAATATAATCTATCACATAAAAAAATCATGTTTATTAATTTTGATAACTCAAATATTACACAGAATTTTTTCTTCAATATAATTAATATGAAGAGGATAAATATGTTCAATTATTAAAAATGAGAGGACGAATTGGAATCGTTTGTTAGAGAATGAATTTGAAAAAAAAAAAAATTACAAGAAGAATCAATTATTTTTTGCAAAATATATATATATATATATATATATATATATATATATATATATATATTAGAAATATTACGTGATAAAGACTGTTCAAATACTACAATGATTCCAATACTTGGTTGGACAAAACTTGCATGCTAAATGAAAAACAGTCAACACAAATCTAGGTATGTGCAGCAACTGGCAACTGTTCAAGGTGAAAAACAATAACATAACAAATTCGACTTCAATACTGCACTCGTCAGTTCACTCGGCAGCCTTACATTTTGATTTCTTTTTCTTCTTCTCGGTCTCATCAGCAGCCTCCGGTACTTCCCCATCATAGTCCCCTTTATCCTTCTTCTTCTTCTTCTTTTTAACTGCTCCATCTTGCTCATTGGCACCATCATCTACAGCCTGACCATGAAGCTCCATCCCCTGCTCCAATTTCCTCTTTTCTTTCTTTTTCTTCTTCTTTTCTGATTTATGATCCTCCACTGCATCACCATTTGGAATTTCTGTGGCTTTATCTACAGCCATTTCGTCACCTTCATCTGCAACAGCAGCTTTTTGCTTCTTCTTCTTCTTTGCTTTCTTGCCTGAAGCTTCAACAGGCACTTCTTCCGTTTCCATTTCTGTATTTGCAACAATTACAATATATCACCAAAATTCCACTATTACACATGTAGTAAATTGTGAACTAACTACAACATGAATGCTTCTCAAGTTCAAACAAATTTAACTCTCCACCAATCACATCCAAATGGGTCCAGGGTGTGAGATACGAGGGAGAGGGGGTGGGGTTTGCAGTCAAAAATGAGTCTCTATGACATCCCTACCTTTGTTTGCAACACTTTCAACGGCAGACTTCATGACATCTATGTTTTTACGAGGGGCAACTCCCTTGTCATAAAAGTCAAGTCGCTCCTCAACTTGCTCACGAAGTTTCTCCCCAAAAGCAGTTGTACCCCTTTCTGCATCACAGTACAACAAAATCATTTTGCATGAAAATAGGTGCTAAGTAAGGAACAAGGGAGTGCTGAAATTAATTCCAAAGTAACAAACCAGAAAAGCAGTCAATCCGGGATGCAATCGAACATTTGTTTGCAAGATAGCGAGCCATTCGGCCCTTATTTCTGGCAGATGCTCGACCAATAAATGAAGAGTGGAATATCAGACCATATTTGGGAGTGTTTCCTCTAGTTTTTAATGCCCTGAATAGAACAAGCAAAGACATTAGAAATTACAAGTTACAGCATGTAGAAGTAGTAGTGCAACCATTGCAAACCAATGTTAGCTGCTGTACTGACAAATCATATAACAAATCTTGCAGTTTTACATATGAAGCCTTGTTAGTTGTTAATTTCTATGAACAAAAAGCAGTTTGAGCTTTAAAAAACTTCAAAACAAGTGGTAGAGTTAAAACCTGAACAAAGCCTTCTCTGCACCAAGAATTTGAAGAGTTGAAGAGGGGCACTTGGCTAGATTTGTGAGGCTACCAGCATGAGATATCAAACGTGCACCAACCACTTCACCAATTAAAGAGGCCAGATTTGGGGCAATGTCATTCATTTTAGCAACCAGGTAATCATACAGCTTCCGCCTATACTCAGATAGGTCCATTACCCTCTGTGCAAATTGCTGGACATTAATCAAGTCCACTGGGGATAAATCCTGTCCTGAAGAAAATAAAGAAGAAGAAGAATTAAATAGAGAATGAGACAAAGATTAAATGCAATGCAAGCATGAGAATTCTACCCATGGAGGCCTTGGCAGCTTCCACAATCTCCTTTGCTTTATCTTCATCTCCAACTATGTCAGTTAGGCCTGGAATCTTGTCTTCGGACAACTTCGATTTATCCTCAATAAATTTTGCAACTTTGGCATACAGATAATTGTCATTCACGATCTTCACCAGTTCAGGAAAATGCCATGAATACCATTCTCTGCCCACAATCGACGAACCAACAGAGAATTGAATTCTCCATGTTTATTAATTCTCTTAAACGAAGTAAACTATTCTGAATATGAAAATTCTAGAATTATTGAGATTTGAATATTCAATCAAACACATACTACCTGACTCTCATGGAGAATGAATTGATATCCTTATCAAGCGTATCGAGAAGGAAGATTGCTTGAATGACCATATTGTCAACCCGATTAACATTGAATTTCACCTTTGCTCTGCTGTAACTATGGCCCAGACCAAGTTGTGCCTTCTCCAAATCTCCAGGCTATGTAATTCAAATCAAGCAGACAAAAAGTTAAATATAATCATATAAGGGGGTCCTGCATGCATAAACACACATAGATGCCAAAGTAAATGCTAACCTTGAGATCCCCAACAAACCTATCAAAATGGAGCCGCACACCGCGGAGCAGCTCATTCACAAACTCATTGCTTTGGCAAGGAATTTTGGTCACTTCAGATACCTGAGAACCAATCTTAGGATCAGAAACACCCAAACTGAACTTGGCCTTCTTGCCTTCCTTGACTTTAGGCAAGTTAGTCTCCAAAACAGTTCTCAGCTCATCAGTCAATATGCCTGAGACACCAATTAATATAATCAATGCAAAAAATAAAAAATTATTTGAGAAAATAATTTTTTTTTTTAAAAAAAAAAAAACACAAAGTTGAAGCTTTTTTTTCCATATTCTGGAAAACATGAAATGCGTCAAATAAGAATACAGGCAAATTAAAGGCCTGTTTAGTTTCTATTTTCATTCCCTATTTTTCCTGTTTTCAGGATTTTGCGAAAGAACAATGAAAACATGAAATGAAAACAGGAATAAAGATTTTCTTCCTATACAAAATCCTGAGTTCTTTGCTATTTACAATTAAGACTTCATAATCGCTAATTTTGCTTCATGCATTAGCAAACATTAGCTACAAAATACGATTGTATTGCATCATACTACAACTTGGTACCAAGTGAATGAAACACTTCAATTAAAAACGCAATAAACACAAAAGCTTTCTCGAAGCTAGAAAGTGGTGAGAGGTTGTTGTGGCTGTCGTGGTACCTTCGGAGACGGCGTTGCACTGTTTGAGGGCATCGAGGGCGGAGGTGAAAGGGTTGAAGGAGCGGAGCTTGACGACCTTGCCGAACCGGTTCAGGTCGGAAACGGAGCTCCGAACCGCTTCAGTGTTCTGCCCGATCTCGTCGAGGCCGTGAGCCTCGAACAGCGCGTAACCCGAAGCGGACTCGTAGAGCAGGAACAGCGCCATAGAACGCTGAAAGCTGAACAAACCCTAACACTAACACCAACGTTTAACAGTCACTCGCAGAAAGTATAGAGTATAGTCCCCCGCTGCGTTGCGTTGTGCCCACTCTATGCAAGCGGCGCCCTCCAAGTGGCGTGTGGGGCTGGTGGCTGCCGCTCGCCCGTGAAGTGGTTTATGTGTGTGATTTTATAGTACGGGAATGAGACTCTCTAACCTCTCTTCTTGTTCGTTCGATGTGCATACTATTTTACTTGTGCTTTGACTGCGCCAATAACATTCACAATAATCACTTGGTTGCTGTTTTTTTTTTTTTTTTTTTTTTTTTTCCCCTTCCTCCCTTCAAAGCACAATAATTAATTGTGCTTTGAAGGCGAACAGTTCCGTGTGATAGATAATTTTTACCATAGAAACTTGATTTAGTAAGTTAAACTTACAATTACAATTAATGAAAACTACACAACTTAAAATGAAAGCATTAGAATTTAATTAATTTTGTATCACAAGAGAACTAGTGAGCTTGTCAAATCTTTAATCTTGATTCTAATGCACTTCTAAACATAAACTGTATAGTAATAGAGGAAGATTCTTGGTGATGCTCTGCTTAAGCTAGATCAAAATGTTGCACAACCTGCTTGGTTTGGTTTTTATGTTTTCATGTCCTAATAAACATTTTTTTTGTTTTTGGGGTCCTGTATTACTAGACTTGTTCTTCTTTTTTATTCAGTCAACTGTTACTAGACTTGTCCTGACTCGTAATTTTCATGGGGCTCAACAATGCAGACCGAAAAAAGCCCAACAACTGAATGCGCGGGTCGAATCCACGCCTCAGTTCTCTTACTCTGAGGCTGCCTTTCGGCCGAAAAAGAGATTGTGAATTTGTAAATTTGTGATCAAGTGGTGTTCAGGTCAATTTGTGTCGTTTCTGATAAGAATGTCCTGAATTCTTTAAAGAGCATGACACCACGTAATTGGACAAGTTGTGGAGGAGTTAATTGGGCGTAACACAGTGTTGGATCTTTAATAAAAGGCAAGAGTTGTACCAAATTTTTTATGTGGACCAAAAGTAAAAAAAAAAAAAAAAACATATATATATATTTACTTTATCTGATTCTCAGAAAAGTAAGGATATATAAATACTTTTTAAAATTAAATTTTTTTAATTGAACAAGCTTTTGAACTAAATAATCATATATTCACCAATAAGGGAGTTGACATAGTAATAGAGGCATATTACGATCCTAGAGAAAATCTCGATTATATTCCTAGAGAGAACTTAAGTTGTGAGAGTAAGTCTGACTATACTCGAAAAAAATTAATATTTTCTCTAATAATAAAGAAGGAAAATACCCTTGAATAACCAAAAAAATAATCACATATTCATCTTAAATAACAAATATTTTGTATGCATCTCAAACCATAAAAATAAAGCTTTTTTAAAGCAAGCTGATATTTAAAATAAAAAAATAAAAATATATTTATCTTTAAACCTCTAAATTAATAAAATACATCATAATCATAATTCATGAAATGATCTATGTATAAGTACATCCTTATTTTAATTTTACATTATTAGAGTTAAGAGTCTCAGTTCCCATAATTAGAAATAGTTGTTAGAAGTATGTCATGTTTGTTAGAGACCAACGGTCATTAAGACATAATAATCTGATGTTGACTAGTCTGGGAAGTATACCATGCACTGCACTCTAGTCTATATATATGTATCCTCAACACATTAATGAACTACACTTCATTTTGTCTCATTATTTTTATTGTAATATGGTATCAGTTGAATAATCTCTCTTCCGCACTCTTTTTTTCTTTCATCTGTTTCTTCCTTCAAGCACAAGCTAGTTCTTCTTGTTTTTCTTCCATGGATGATCCTACGAGTCCTTTCTCCCTCCATAGCTTAGATCATCCAAGCTTAATTCTTGTTTCACAACCTCTTGTTGGTGAAAATTATGGTTCCTGGAATCGCGCCTTGAAGATTGCACTCTCGGTGAAAAACAAAATTGGTTTCATTGATGGATCTCTTCAAGCACCAAATGCTGAAGCAAACCCACAGCAACATCAGCAATGGTTTTGCAACAATAATATGGTGATTTCCTAAATTTTGAATTCTATTTCTAAAGAAATCACACCTACAATCATAGGATACTCCACTGTTGCTGAGATCTGGAAGGATCTCAAATTTCGATTTCAGCAACAAAATGGACCAAGATTCTATCAAATCAAGAATGATCTCATGAATCTTCAACAGATGAGTAACTATTTCACAACGATGAAAGCACTATGGGATGAAATGCAAGAGCATCATCCTACTCCTCAGTGCAATTGTTGAGGCCTTCGATCTATTCTTGATCATTTCCAATCTGAGCAAGTTATGCAGCTCCTTATGGGTTTAAATGATCAGTTTGCTCAAACTAGGACTCATATTCTCTTAATGGAGCCTATACCTCCTATAAACAAAGTTTTGGTTTGTTAGAGGCCAACGGTCATTAAGACATAGTAATCAGATGTTGACTTGTCTAGGAAGTATACCATGCACTGCACTCTGGTCTATATATGCATCCTTAACATATTAATGAACAACACTCCATTTTGTCTCATTTGTAATAATGTTATTGTAATATACATGAACCTTTTCCTAAACACGATTTATGTCATTTTCTATATTTTCCCCCCTAATATTATTGATAGAACCAAAAACATAAATAGGAGACGTCGCATACATCTTAACGAGCTGGCAATGGCAAGAAGATCAATTTCCTTTCAGGCTTTCGCTATTCATTGTTGTGTGTGGCCAAAATGCAAATATATCTCCATGGTTTCATTATGGCACCCAACTGGTGCCACCAGTAAAATAATGAAATCAATTATGATACATCATATTGTGAACTTACATTTCCTTCATATATCGTAACATCAAATTAGTCTTTCAATGTCAATGCCAACAAAATGACCCTTAAAAGTGCCTCAATTTGGTCCATTCAATTGACAAAATTGATGGCATCAACTGCTATTGAACGATTAATTTGATGCCGCCTATAAATAAAGAACAAATATGATGCTAAGCAAACAAGTTTAGAGGACAAAATTGTACTATTACTCAACATGTTACATATGAATTTCAAAAAATGCCACTTGAGATGGGGTGACAAATCATCCCCTAAATCCGCATACTCTCCCTCATTAACTTTCGTGAGTATAAATGCCAATCCCTTTCAATGCTGCTGTCTATATTCACAGGAAACTGTGAATCTTCAATGTTGTGATTCCATGATGAATTAATCCTGCAACTGACGGATTATCCTTCCAATGACCATGTTTACACTATGTCACCAGTCTTAAAGCAGAGAGCTCACGCACATTTTTTCTTGTGCTTTCCATCACTTTTTCAGTCATTTTGTTGCTAGTGGATCGTTTTCAGATAGAATCCTTTCCATGTCCTCAAGATATGGCCACTTTTTCTTGCTATTCTTCTCATTCTTGACCTCCTGCTTAAAAAGTAAAGGATGTTAATTGTTGAAACTTGAAATTGCACCTGTATCATTTGATTGTATTCATTTATTCATTGCAAGTAACCATTATATTTGTTGCCTAAGGTTGTGTTTGTAAGTTGAGGCTTTGGAAGGGAAGGAAGGAAAGGGAAGGGTTTGAAGAGTAAAATGGACTCCTAGTTACTCTTCAAACCCTTCATTTCCTTCCCTTCCCCTTCAAAACCTCAACTCACAAGTACACCCTAAGTCACATATTGCGGCTGCAGATTGCATGTGTTCACAGTAATTGGGATTTCTCTTAAAATCCTTACTTTCTCTCATTATTAAAACATAGTTAACATCAAAGAGACAGAGAGGTGAAAGAAACAATCCTGTTTCTTCTGTGGGTTGGGATGGTATGAGATAATTCAATGAAATGAGAAAGTGGGTAGAACAAAGTTGCTAGCAATGATAAATATGTTTAGACAAACTTATGCATGTGATATTTACAATCAGAAAAGAAAATGAATTATAAATTAAATCCCTGTTCAGCCCAAAATGACATACAAAGCAGATAAGTGCAATATTATGTGGATTTTTTCAGAATAGGTTATCTGGGCATACAGGGACAAGTATTTTAAAATGATCAAACAAAAATTAAAAATGACAGCAACAATCAGAAGAAGGATTCCCATATTTTCCCTTTCCACCCTTTATGATGTATAGGTTTCCTTTAACATTAACAAGCAGCCCGCCAAAAATTATGGATGGTTTTTTCTAGTGATTGTATCATTTGCATTATAGTATTAATATCTAGTTGCTCAGAACAAGAAGAAACAAACCTCATATTTCTGTAACAAAGATGTCCACAGAGATTTGCACTGCCCAGGACTTCTGCTGATCCCAATAGCCAACAAGTTCTGAGATATTTCTTCCCAAAGGGCCATCCTCCCCTTCACAGCTTGAAATCTGTCATGCTGTTCCCCACGCATACCAATCAGTTTCTTAACTTCCTCAGGTTTCCATTTATTTCTCTTCGTTGATTTTGAAGACTTGGATTCAGAATCTGATGTCTTTTCAGAAATGTATTCTTCAGGGTCTTCAGAACCATCTCTCTTCAGCTGGGACTTATTCTCCTTTCGAGGAACACAACCATTGTTAGCTTTGATTGACTTCTCAACTGATGAGGAATCAACAAATGGTTTCCAAAATTCATCTTGATCCTCTGTTTCAGACAAATCATCATCAATGCCACTTGAGGTAGCTGCGTCTTCCTCAGGTGATAGTCCTTCAACAACAATACAAACGCACCAATTACTAGAACAAGGGCAAGAAAAACAGATAGGATTTCAAAAAAATTACAGCAGAAGGATTATATCAGTTAAAAGGCACCAATATCTCTGCACCAAATATAGGAACACAATAGACACATATGGATACATTATAAAGCATGTAGGTCCATTGCATTCTGATGTCATTTTGCCACAAACAAAAACATCTCACCCAAAGAAATTTGCGGTCTCTTGTCACTTTAAGAAGTAGCAGAATCCAGACATAATTATTGCCAGTAGCTTAAACATACAATAATCTAACAAAAATTATCAGTAAATGCATTTACATAACACATTAATTCTTCATCATCAGGATTCAAAACAAAAGGATACAATGCCAGACTTCAGAGCAATTAAACTCACTTAGGGAACTAAATTGACTTTCAAGATTATTTTGGTTTGATTAGCAAACTGCTATAGTTTACATATAAGGAAACCATAGATAGCTCGGTTTACATATAAAAAGTCCCATGAGTTTCACATACAAGAGAGTAGATAAATGTAATAACCAAGGGAAGATATGCCAGAAATTAAGAAAAATGACATTAGCTGCAAGAACACTTCTTAGGGGGATATGCTGCCCAAGTCAGGCAAGTAACAGTCATCTAGTGGGAGATGAAGGCAGACCACTGCTCAACTCAGCAAGAAGACTTGTTCAAAAGAAGCATGCAAACATACAATTAACATCACATTGATATGCAATGCACATATGCACACACAAAAGCATACTAACCAAACCTCGACAATTCTATGTGCATTTGTGTTACCTCTTATTTGCATTTTGGTAGACTGATTTCCTTTCCCATGTTCATCCAATACTCTTCTCCATGATGGTATCCCACCTGCATGGGATTTGCCAGACAACTTTGTGTTTACCTCATCAGCAAGTACAGCTGTAGGATTTTCTACAGCAATGGCAATAACTTCAGGCCGTTTTCCACTGTACTTCCTCACCATTTTCCTCAGCACCTCAGACACAGTTCTTTCCATGTGAGCCAGTGGACAGTTTACAGGGCAGCTTGAAAGAGCAGCATGAGCAGCTTTATGAAGTGCATCCAACAGCTTCCCTTTGTCAAGCCATAGGCATCTTGTGGTAATTCTTATCTTGCCTTTCAAGGTGTTTTCAACAGGATTGTCTAAATTTTGAGGGCGGAATATTTCCATGCTGTAAAAAATGATGAATATTAGGATGTCACTAAGCATATATACTTTGCTTTGACTTACTTATGACTTGAAAAGTATACCTAACCACAATGATGCCATCTAATGCAATTCTCATTCTTTCATCAATGAAGAGTTCGCTTGATGTACCAAATGCTTTGTCACCATCACTATACTTCAACTGCATAAAAAAGGGGGAAAATATCAGAATCATAGATAATTTCCAAAAGAAGAGGGCAGCTAAATTGAGAGCCACCAACCTGCAAATTTTCTTTTCCAAGTGAAATGAAACCATTAGAAAGGACTCTTCTATTTCTCAAATGTGAAACACCAAGCATCTCTCCATTTTTAATAACCTGGTGCATAAATGTCGTCAGTTCCATCAACATTTTATGTAACAATTCATATGACATGTTTATGTAATCTACATGCTAAAAGCCACTAGTCTATCATCTATCACATAACAACATCTGATAAGGAGGAAATCACTCACAGTGGTGTGCCGAATTCCAGTTGACTTTCCAAGTAATTCATGCTCCTTCAGGAACAAGAGTTCTCCATGTATGGGAAGAAAATGTTGTGGCTTCACAATTCTAAGCACTTCCTCCTGCAGAAATATATGTTGTCTTGAATAACATATCATATCAAACACAAAGCCATGCAAATGGATGCGTATTAGAAGACAAATCTCATGTACAAGTTAACTGAGAATGCATCAGGATGAAGTAACTAGTTTGAAAAGGCTTGATTATCTATGTGACATTTCATTATCTCAATATCTAACCCGGAAGAGAAAAAGACATATTGAAAACTTTAGAAAGTTAATTTAAGCTGTAAAGACAAGGTTGAGAATAACAAAAAATGAGTAAAAAGGAATAAAAATCATTGACATGCAGTAAAAACTTACCAGTTCTCCACGATACCCATGACCAGACGTGTGAAGACATGCATTCTTCCCCATAATTATTGTTGATCCAATTTCTGATATGCGGTTTAGCATGTCCATAACACGAGACTCATTACCAGGGATAACCTAATAGTGTTAATAAAGAAGCGGACAAATTTACTACACATTGATTTATAGATAAATTTTTCAGAATTGTCTTCTTTTGCTGGAAAAAATTTTCAGAAATTAACACAAGCAAATACATCATGGAGAAAAATCAGAAGTTATTACTAGAATGAATTGAAATTTGAAAGTAAAAATAGTACATTGTAAGTTCACACACCAATATCAGTGCATTAGCATAGCTGCAAAAGGTTCATTTAGTTATACTAGACATGCTTTAGACAAATTAAAGGGCAATCAGCTAATGCCGAATTTTGTTATCATACCTTAGCTGAATATAAAACAACATCTTCCTTTGTTAGTTTGAAAGAATGACTACTTCTGTAAGATGCAAGATTCAAAGCAGCACGTGGTTCTGCCTGACACAATAACACATATTTGTTCATATGCCATAAACTTGCCCCATGTCTTTATCAATGCCTCAATGGAACTACAAAGTCTTTAAAGGACCTTGCAAGTAACTTACTTGAGAGCCTGTTGTTACAATTAGCAGATCCTTCGGAGCATAAGCATCTATATCCTCCGCTTTTACCTATGTAAATTTAGGAACAAATGAGGGCAGAGCAACGGACATGAGACTTACAGAAGCTCTATAAATTTAGAAACACCTAATGATCAATGGTGGCCACAAAAGAAAAAAAGAATTAAACAAAGAATAAATAGAACAAAAATCAGATATATAACACAGGTATGCAAATAATTATTGGCTCACGTGTTACCAACATCATGAAACATTATCTTGAAAATTTTAAAAGAATATATATTAAGATTGAAATTTGTCAAAGAACCACTTGGCCTAAAAGTTCAAGCTGGTAAGCAACATTGAACTGAGTTACAGAGAAGACAAAAACTAGTTGCGATTGTTGAAGCCGTGTAAAGAAGGAAGGTTAACTGGGCCCCAGAGAAGACAAAAACACTATTTAAAAAACCATATGGAAACTCTGGAAGAGAAAATGGAACTCATAACTGGTGAGTCTACTTGCACTGGATCTTCTCTTAACAGCGAAATAAATAATTTAATAGAAGCAGATCAGCACAAGGCTTTATGAAAATCTCTTACAATAGAAGCTCCATGTGCCAACCTCTTTAATGTTACTTTATGAAAAGCATATGGTCAAGAAATCAAGTCCAGCCAGCGAATACAACACATTAGGCAGAAAGACAGAAACAGTCTCCCAATGTTCAGTACCAGAGTAGATGGATCAATTGGAGCTTTTCCATCCTTCCAAGCTGCATCTAAATATGTCCTTAAAGACATGCCAACAAATACCTGATAGAATAGTCATAAAATGATAAAATTACAACACTAACACTTGTTGTCAATTAAAGAAAGCAAGCAAGAGAGAACAGTGAGCATACCAGCTTTCTACCAGTTAAATCTGCAGCAGCTTTCACACTTCCTAGACGATGAATGTTCGATGCAAACTGGGTTGTAATAATCCTTCCTTTAGCAGCTGAAATATGCCTCAATAATGAATCTGCCACAACAGATTCGCTAATTGTCCTTCCGGGTGAAAGTACATTTGTTGAATCACTCATCATCTGAAAAGTAATGCCCAAAGCACTGTTTGCTTCTATCTTTCATCAACATTCAAGAAAAAGGAGTGGGAAAGGCTACATATTTTGCTATAACCAGACAGTGGAAAATTAGCAGAAACCAACAGAGGTTAACATCATTCAACCTACAGTAAATTGTAGACAAAAATTCATGGGCAATAATAGAGAAAATTAGCCACTCAGCACTCAAAACCTAATTCCAATAAAATCACTGTGAATGAAGTGATCCCCTATCAGCCCAATCCCTCCACTTCCACCACAATACCTCCATGAAAATTTTTTGTCACATCAGTTGTTAGGTCACATGTTGGGTCAAGCCCAAAATTAAATGCTAGCCACTTGTAAGATATTGAATTTAGTTCAACAATTTCACTACTGGTAGAGTGTCGCTCAACGGGTATCATGTATCACCCCAGGTATTTACCAAGGGGCTGCGCTTATGTGGTGCCAGTAGTGGGAGTTACCTACACCTCCATAGGTCCAATACCCTACCCCTCCTTCAAACAAAGACTTTTTTCTATATCTCATAGCAAGATTCAATAAAGCAGGATAGAAAATAAAATAAGCTAAAATTTCCTAAGCAAATTAGATATTGCTATTTAAAATTCATATCACCGAAAAGCCTACAACTTGAAACTCCAAAAAAGTAGAAAAATTTTCCCTTTTGAGTACCACTATCAGTAAAAGACTGAACATGAAAGCTAAATTCACCTTGAAAGGGACTATTTATGCACCACTCAGAAAAATTACAAGAAGTCAAAGATCCAGGTGACTCACCAATGTTACTCCTTCTTTAGAGAGTTCCTCTAGAGCTTCACGATCAAAAACTTTACCATCTAATGGTGTTTCATCGATCTGTTGAATCAATTTGCTCAGCAACAGAAGATCCAAGCTAGACTAAAGGGACAATGCATTGAGGAAAATAAAGTAAACTTCTAACCTTCCAATCCCCAGTGTGAAGAATAGTCCCATCAGGACAACGAAGAACTAAACCACAGCAATCAGGAATAGAATGGGTCACTGTGATAGGCTCTATCTCAAATGGACCAGCCACAAACTTCTTCCTTGTTCTAAATATTTTGAGTCTGGATGGAACAAAAATACCATGTTCTTTCAAACGTTTCCTAATAAGCTGTAAAGAAGAAAATGTTTCACCTTCTCAGGACAGCAATGAACAAAATAAGCAATGCAAGGAACAATAGAACTTTGATGACAACACTGTGCCACAAGTTTTTGTAATAACAACTACCAATATGGTGAGTGGTGACACAAACAAAGAGTTCAGTTAGTAAGCCAATCTCGAGATATGTTGACACTAACATCTAACTCCTATTACTTCCTAAGGAACACTACTGCTGATCCACAAATGAACCAATAGAAAAAACAGCATTTTACCAACAAAGTAACAAGAGTATATTTCTTCTTACCTCCATTGTGAAGGATGATGCAAAAATTGGCGTATGAGAATCCAATGCTGGGATGACCTGATGAACCAAGTAACAGTTATAGTAAGAGCAGATATAACGACATGATAAAAAACATTGGTTTAATAAAAAAATAATCTATCAGGTTAACTGTAAGAGAAAAAATAAAGCATTATATAACATAAAGCAGAGAAAAATATTTTTATGTAAAAGAATAACTGATCAAATTATAAGAGAAATAAAATTATAGAGGACTGAAACTAGTAAAAAGAAAGATGGATAGAGAAAGGGTTGCCAAAATGGACCTTTCTATGTTTTAAAAAAACAGATATATCTCAATATCTACCCACATCTTTGTAAGTTTTTGTTAGTCTTACAAGGTTTCCCCACATCCTTTGGGTGTGAGACCACAACTTTGTGAGTAGTAATATTTTAAAAAGGCAACATATCCCAATCAAGATAAAGAGTCACACATATGAAAAGCAAGTACACTCAACCATTGCATGAGACATTTGTTAAAACTTTTTAAAGAATATACCATGAGTAGCCAGTAAAAGTACCCATGAGCCCTAGTCCTTAAATATGCTACAACCCCAAAGCCACCAATTAGAGAACTAATCTATTTGATGGTTGTATATCTTCCAAAGCTCATTGCATCATATTTGCATTATCATGGCAGCAGATTTCTTAATCAAACTCAATGTTCTTCTTTAGGTTAAGAGTCCAGTCGTAGTTTATTATGGTAGAATCAAGAATGCATCAATCACCAGGCATTATATCCCATTACAAATACTCAAACAGATTTAATGGAATATGTCAAAGAGAAGTATTTGCAAAGAGTATTCTTCACACCAGCAGTTCCATGGAGAAGGAAACATTACCCAAGGTAACGCACCAATATGATCTTCATGCCCATGTGTTATAACAACTGCTTCAATTTTATGGCTCCATTTTTTTATAAATGTTGTGTCAGGTATGATTTTTTGGACCCCAAGCTCATCATAGCTGAAATGTGCGATCCATACATGAATCAAGGTCAGTTGTCCAATAAAGTAAAGGAAAGCAGAGAAAACAACAACCGTGCAACAGCAATTTGATGGTGACTTTAAAGTGCAAATGGGATTTTAAATTTTCAAATGACCTTCATATAGAAAAGATTATCTGGTCTTAGTTGTAGGATGCAATGCCAACTTAAGTGATTGCCTATATAACAATTCAGGCTTGCTCAGTGGGCTAAGTGTGACTGATAACCATGCAAAAGAGGCCGATGATTCGAGTTGTGATACTTACTCTGGAAACATGACACCAGCATCGATGAGGATATAGCGGTCATAGTTTCCAACAAGCATGCAATTCATACCAATTTCACCTAATCCACCAATAGGAAGAACTCGGAGGGGTGGTCCATCAGATCCTTCGTAAAATTGCTCCATCTTACGCTTAACAGAGTCTTCCATGCTTTTTCTAGGACCTTCTATTCTTTTTAATCGTTTCTGCGGTACTTTAGATCCACCATTATCTACATGAAATATACAGTATAAACACCACTAATATAAAGAATAAACAGACACGCATAACAGTAAGATTACTGGTGACCTCCACTTGTAAAACAATTGCCTCTGGGGCAGAATAAAAAGAAAATTAAAACAACAATATCATTTAAATCACATCTATGCTCAACGATGCCAGCAGTAACGTTCGTTCTCATGCAGTACAAACTCGGCTAAAAGTCTCAAACCCCATTCCTAGTACATATTTTACGCGTCTAAAACCTTTTCCAAAAGTGCTAAAGATCCCAAGAAGGCCCTCATATTTTGGACATTAGAAAACCCTGGTTGAAGGCTACTCAAGGACTATGTATTCAATTTCAAACATCCTATCACAAACAATAAGACCTTAATTAATTGGCAAATTACTCAACAGAACCACTTGCATGATATGCACTAAATTCAAGTTTATTCAAAATATATACACACACACACCCCATTTCATTCAATCCTAGTATAAGATAGTAGAAGTATAAAACTTTAAGCTGCCCATAACAAATGGAAAAGCGAGTATCACATTCTGATACATCCACCAATTACAAGACAAGCTCAAGGATCAGAAAAACCGGTTTCTTCAAAAATCTCAGAAATGGAACAATGGAATGAAATGCGAAATGGCAAGGATTACCAGGGAGGGCAGAAGATGGCAAGGAGCAAGAAAGGGAACGCCTTGTGGGCTGAGGGCGGTAACAGAGGGTGTGAGGGCACAACGAAAGGGAAGTACAAGTTGCCATTCCTTCTGTGACGAAAATCGCAACGGGATGGACGTAAGAGAGAGATAGAGAAGAAAAGCAAAGGTATGAGCCTCAACTCTCAAAAACAGTGCAAGTTGAAATAACCCTAATGGATGGAGGTGAAGGGATTTTGTTAGGAGCTGCTGTGATTGCCGGTTGAGCTGCTCCAATTCTTCAAGTGCGTAGCGGGAAATAGACTAAGGTTCAGAAATATCTTTTTCTTATCATTTTACTCAGCACAGCAACACAAACAAACGCTGCACAACATCCATCGTGCGTGGCAACCTAGTAAGAAGGATGGATAGTTTTAGGTGGCGTTTGCTATGGATTGCCTTAAATTTGATTAAATTATTTAAGTTCATAATATTATTTTATTTAATTGAATAATGTTATTGATAATTCAAATTTTTAAAATAATGTAAATTATTACTAATATAGTAATATGTATTATCTTTTTTGAAAGGTGGTAATGTAGATTATAATTAATGTGATAATCTTTTTATTATTATTATTGTTATTATTAAAAATGATATTAATTATTATTAATTAATAATAATAATAATAATATTATTATTATCAATAAATAATTATTATTATTATTATTAATAAAATTAACTATTATAATCATAATTAATAATTAAATTTTTTTATTCTTATTAATTAATAATTATTATTAATTATTAATATTATTATAACTAATAATAATAATAATTAACTATTTTATTATTATCATTATTATTATTATTATATTAATTTAATACATATGTTACCTAATAATCTCTTTTATATATCAAATAAGATAATATAAATTGCCACTTAGATTATCAATGCATACCAAATAATGCATTTAACATTACCAGTAATTTAAAAGATGGCAATCTTTCTAAGTGGTAATCTATATTACTGGTAATCTTGATAGATAATCTATCAAACGACACCTTAAGGTGATGTATAAAATGCTCATCCACAAAAATGAACATTCAATGTTCACCTAATTTGTAATCATTGATTAAGTTAAAAAAGAAAACATAATAGTTGATATTATATAAAAATTGATTATGATACTTTATATGATATTTGAAGTATGAGTGGTCCTTTAATATTAATTGTTAGATTTATTTTTTAACTTGATCAATAATTAAAAATCAGGTGAATATTGAATGTTCATTTTTTGTGGGTGGGCATTTTAAATATCGCCTACTTTTAGAGTAAAACCCATGCTCCGTACACAGTAAAATTAGTTCTTAATAAAAATGAATTAGCCTCTATTTGGCTCTATGTTTGGACCTTCTATAATCAATTTTAGGGGGTCATAATTGATTCTATGAGTTTTTAATGATATTTGATTTTCCACTATTAAAATCAATTCTTACCTCTAGAATTGATTCTGAGAGAAATGAAAATTTTTTACTTTTTATTAGAATCACTTTTAGAGGAATCACCAAATATAAATCACTTTAATTCAAAATCAATTCCAATCAAATCAATTATAACAAAATCAATTATATAAAAGCAAAATCAAACACACTGTTAATAGAGTAGTCTTTAATTTTTTAAAATATTGAATAAATTAATTTTTAATAAAAATAAATAAATAAATTTGTTTTAATTTTTTTAAATTAAACAATTTAATATCTCTATTGAATCTTTTTAATGGGATTAAATTATTCAATTTTAAAAAGATTAGGTATTAATTTGTCGATTTATTTTTGTTATGGACTAATTTATCCAATATTTTAAATATTATGAACCAATTTATTAGTTTATTTTTGTCAAAAATTAATTTGTCCAATATGAAAATCGATGGGGAATACTTTGAGAATTTACTCATACTTTTGCCTATAGGATACTTTGCACATGTTTTTATACATTTTTTTATCGAGTATACCTTCGTTTACACTTGCCACCTTTTATGAATGGTCCGATTTAGTTTCAAATTTTTTTTCCCATTTACATCTTTAATATTTGAAAATATTCCAATCTTACCATTTTGATAGACGGTATCCAAGTTGTAAATAAAATAAAAAAAAACTGATGTGGATGTCAAGTTACAATGAAAATCCACGACAATCGAAAATAATCAAGAATCATTATACTTGCATTAGAGAATTCAATATTAGCATAATGAATTTTAAGTGGTTGAGCAAAAAATTTGAAAGTCAAGCAAATGAGAATCCTAAAATCAAGTGGAAGGAATTGATAAGTAAGACATAAACTAAATGGAACACAAAATTAACAAATGATTGACCTCCATATTAGCTTTTTCCTTTTATAATTTGCATATTATGTATCAAAAAATAAAATTGAAATATTTTTAAAATATTAGAGATGTAAATAGAATTTTTTTAAAAAAATTGGGACTAACTATTATTAATACTAATTATTGATGTTAATAATAATAATTATTATTAATTATTATAATTTTTATTAACTAATAATATAATATTCTAATAATTCTTGTTATAAAAATATATTATGTAGTAAATTTTTTTATATATCAAATAAGGTAATATGAATTGGTAGTTAGATTATCTGTATATATAAAATACTGTATTATGGCATTATTAGTAATTTAAAAAATAATATTTTTTCTAAGTGATAATTTAAATTATTGGCAATATTAATATATAATATACCAAGTACCACCTTAAAGACAACTAGCAACTGCTTCAAAATATTAAGTTTTCCATAGAGTTGGCACTTACCCTTTACTTAGATGATAACTATTGGCCCAATTTTCATATTAATGATTTTTCAATATAAAACTCCAATATCGAACTTGATCACATTATCAACTATATTTATTTTACATGTTCACAGAGTCATGTGCTTAGCATTTTTTTTTTTTTGGATTAAATTGAAACTTTTTATAAAATATGAGGAACATAAATAAAGTTTTATTTATAATATTATTCATGCACTTTTAAATTTAAAGTTGTAGTTAACTAAATCTCTTTAAAGTGATAATTTCAGGATTAAAATATTAAACATAGGTTGGTATTTTTTATTTAGTAATTTTTATTAGAAAATACATTTATTCTTTTTTTTTTTTTTTTGTCAAAAGATTGCATTTGTTCATTTCCTTGGTCATGAAATATATTTAATCTTTAGTCAGACAATGTTTCTCCCTAGAACGGCCCAGTTTTAACCTACCCCAACCCAAGTCAGAGCTTAATCGGATTAGATTTACTTAGATTCAGGTCGCACCCGAGGCCTTGATTTGGTTGGTCATGATGATGGCCGTAAAAATAGGTGCGCTGAAGGTACGACACTTCGAACCGCAGCCCGGCACCCCCCCCCCCACAACAAACGAGCCAAAAAAAAAAAAACTGAGATTCAGGTCAAAGTCAAATCTAGGACACATGCACTCTCCCAATCCCATTCAAGCATGAAACATGCACTTTCAAAGTTCAGTCCAACTGCAGACCCATCAAAAAAAAATTCAGTCCAGCTGAACTGAGTAAGCATTCCACGCGTGCCTTCAACTTCATGCGTATTGCAACAGCCACCAACAGCTGAGTACGCGTTCCATTAAATAATTTATATTATTAATTATTAATTTGAAAAAAATCAAATTAACAAACAATTATTTTTACTTAAACAGTATTTTTTTTTAATACTACAATAAAAATCTTACATATAAGGAAAAATTTTACTTTACTCCCTTAACTTAAATTATACATATTTTAGTTCTTAAATAAAAAAAAAATGTACAAGGTAATTTTCTCAAACCTTTTTTAGTGTGCACTTAGTACTGTTAACGAATTTTTATAAGAAGAACCAACTCATTAAGCAGTCGTTGAAGTCAAATCCCAATTTATTTTTTTTAATATTATAACTGAACTTATAAGATAAATATTAAGAGTAAATCTTTATTTTAGTTCTTGAAATTAACATGTGAGTTGTTTTAGTATCAAAAATTTTAATATTTACTTTTTAATCTTTGAAATTGCAAACATGATTCACATTAGTCTCTGACTTCATTTTTGTTACTGTGTTGTCATGTTTTCACTAATATGTTGCGTTAAGTGATATGAATATTTCATGTGACCTTTGAGGCGACATAAATAAAAAAATGTTAAAATTAATCCACTAAGGCAATATTTTCATTACTATTAGACTTGATTCACATGTTATGTTTGATACATGTTTAGAAATTTCATGAATTAATCTTAACGTATTCTTCATTTATATCACTTTAGAGGTTACATAAGATGCGACAATATCATTTCATGTAACACATTGGTGAAAATGTAATGACAAAATAATGGAAATGGAATTAATAACTAATATGATTCATATTTTGTAATTTCAAGAATTAAAACGTTAATTTTTAAAATTTATAGATCAAAGTGATTCATGCATATAATTTTAAGAATTAAAAGAAACATTTGCTCTGGAACGGAAATTGAGCTCTATGATATCAAATTTTTTGTTGTTCCTCAATAGCTTAGTGGTAGAGCAATTGGCTATTAATTAACTAGTCATAGATTCAAATCCTACTTGAAGAGGTTTGGTCCATTCCAAATTCTTTAATTCAAAATGAAAAGGTTAGCTTTGATAGTTAAGAATAGATAATATTTTTCCATGTCCTTGTTCCTATTACATTCTATTTCATTATATTCTGTCCTATTATGTGATATTTGAAAATTACCAATACCACGATGTAGGTTCACAATATTCCTTTGTTCCATAGTTTGAGGCTATATAAATTAACAAATTCAAAATTCTTAGATATGCTAGCACCAGCAATAGCAAGTGTATCTTTGATACAATCATCAATTCTTCCAAGAATCAAATATTACAATAAAATGTTCCATAAAAAAGAGGGTTTAATTTATATGTATTATTATCAAGTTATGTATTACTATATAAATAAACATACATAATTTCCAATTCCACTATTTTAAAAATTATACAAATAAAAAGATATAATTAAATAACAGATAATATATACAAATTAAATCTAAAAAAATATTATCATAAATTAATATTTTTTCCTCTCGAGAATCACTTAAAAATTTCGACAAAGCGAAGCTTCCGATTCCGAACCCGAACCCGAACCCGAAAGGGGAAAAAATGTTGCGAGAAAAAGTTCTCAACAACCTTTGTCGTTTTTGGACTGTCAGTCGGCTAACATGCGTCATTCGATTCAGTCCTACTCCTACAAAACAAGAACAAACAGTGTGTGTGTGTGTGTGTCTCTCTCTCATTGTCATCTCCGTGTCCACTGTTTCATGTAAGAGAGAAGACGGTGATGGAAGAAGGAGAGGCCCTTGTAGCATGCAGTGACAAGAGCGTGAAAATTGGGGTAACGATATGGGACACGACCACGGGAGAGAAAATGCTCCACATACCAACGTGCGCTTCACCACCTTCCGGGTTGTTGTGCTTGAGGAACCGCTTCCTCGTGGCCTCCCAGCTGATAAAGAAACATGGCCCTGTCGGCGGCGGAGCCATTATTGTCTGGGCGTTGAACAAGGTAACCCTTTCATCTGCTAAAACTCCCAATGGAGTTTGCTTCAATAGCAATGCTATATAGTCAGAAAAAATATAGTCACAATATTTAACAAATATCATGACAATTGTTAGGTGAAATGAAGCGATAACACCCACTTATTTATAACCATGCTCCATTATTCTGTAAACTAAATTTTGACAAATTTTTTGGTTTTCTGGTAGTTTTTTTGTTTTAATTTGATTTTTGATTCTGGGTTGTTGTCCGAGTTCCGTTTTTTTACTTGTCATTGGGTCATGTGGCCCTCGGTCCCTTATTCACGCGTGCTTCATGGCCCGTGCTATACAAATAGGTAACCGTAAAATGCTTTCTTGTTGCATCCGAAACTATGCAATTGCCATTATTTGGTGTACAGTGGTGAAATGGATAGAGGATCGAGATTCACATTTGCAGTGTGCGTTTCTTTGTGAGTAGAGCACATGGTTGTCAATTGAAAAAGCAACAGTTTTTTAACCCAAAAAAGGAAATCAAGAATTTAAATTTAAATGCAGTACAAGCAAGCGGATAACAAACTGTGGATATATTTAAAAGCCACTCCATTGATTTTTCTTGTTAGTAGTTACTACTTGCATACTTTATGAAGTGCATCATTCATTTTTTGAGATGCAGGTAGGAGTTGCTTCTAATAAAAGCAACTCTAGAAAAATCAATTCTCATTACCGTCTTTGAATCCTTTTTTTTTTTTTTTTTTTTGGGTTTAAAGTTTATCTAAACACGCTCAATACCTATGCAATGTCATTTGGAGAGGGATAGAGAATGAATAACTGGTTCTAGTTGTCATACATGGTTTCAAATCAAACCAGGAAAAGTTGTTAATTGGAGGAACTGAAGAAGTCAAGACTGGGTTCAAATTCAGTCTCGTAAGTGGAATAAGGGTACTATATTTGAACCTTATCATTGTGATAAGAACACAAGGGTATAAATTTAGAAGAAGAGAACAAGAAGGAAGGGTGACGACTTCAAGGGCTTTGTAACCTCCAAAAATGACCGCTTTGAGGGTGTTGAGCCATCAAAGCATTCAGCTTAAAAGTATTTCTGGTTGCAAACTTGTAAAACTATGGGAACCCCCAAACCAGTCACTGGTCGCATGATTGAACCATTTTTCTTTGGTCTTGATACTAGATTGCAAGTGAAGAATTAAATAAGGCTGCACCATGTCCCCAAGAATCCTACTAACCTTGGCAATAATGAAGTTGACAACCAAGTTATTGAAAATCACATAGGCAGCATACAAGGGAGTGGTGAGTCACTTCTTCCCTTCCTTGACATTGTTGGGCAAAGTAATCTTGATGGCAGAGAGGGATTGGCGAAGGGCAAGGTATTGAACTTGGATGGCTTGAAAGAGGTGGATCAGTTGATATGCTTACGTATGACAGTGTTGACGTAAGCTTCATTTTGCAATGAGCCTGGCGGCCACAGAGGAGGAGAAATACAGAGGAGAAGTTAAATGCACAGTGCGAAGGCAGCCAAAAGTTGTTGTTGTTGTGAATGTAGTTTATGATCACCATAGCAGAGTTGTCGGGACTTGAGACAATTGAAGGCAAAGAGAAAGCATTTAATAACAAAAAGTGCTGCTTTTCCATTTCTTTCCATGTTAGAGTACCATACTTAAAGAAAAATTTTATTTACCTTGAATATCTTACACAAATAATGAGACCTTGTGCACTTGATATGATGCTCCAGAACTGTCATTAGCTCAACTCTTTCGGTTTAATTTACTGCTTGTTATCATTTGCAATTTAGTTACTGTATAGTTAAGTTGGGAAATTTTGAAATATATATATATATATATATATATATATATATATATATATATATATATATACCCTTCAGAAATTTAATGCAGGCTTTTGAATCTGTACTTTTATTGTGGTCACAAATAAATTAGTAGGTTGTTTGTGATATAATGACTAATTTTGATAGTTTATCTTGATTATTATGCATATGCATATGCATATATTTTCTGAAAGTAGGTAAAGAGAATGTTTAAATAGCCTAAGAATTTAGGGTTTTTTTCCCCCTTGGCCAAAATCATTTTGCTTCAATCAGCACCAATGAAGAGGAAACTGGAAAAAGTCGTATCAAATTACTTTCACTCATCTGAGCCCTGCATTGCTTGATGATAATGTTGGCTAGCATTTGACAAGGAAGACTGCCTTCGAAGCAGGGCCAAGGTGATTCTGCCCTTAGCCCTTGCCAGTTCTTCCTTCCCTACCTAACAGTTTGTCATGCAGACCTTACAGGGGAGCTTACTGCCTATTAGTAATAAAAGCCATGCCTATCCAATAACTTCAGTGGAAGTTGTCTTGTTATTCTTCCTTCTAAATTATAGATTGTTTTATTGCAGAAAACTCTATTGTGACCTGTATGTTCTTTGTTTCAGCCCCAAAAACCACTTTTGAATTACACAGTGGAGGCCATTGGGCCACTTTCTTGCACAAAAGATGGCATATATCTTGTAGGAGGAGCTTTGTCTGGTACTGCTTATCTCTGGGATGTATGTAAGCACACCTTAAATTATTTGTTTTGCCACACGGTTGCCTAAAAAGTTTGCTATCTATGTACCGTTCCTCAATTTTCTCTCAGTTTATTAGGCTATGTTTATATCCACATGCATATTTCCCATATATTAATTCTGGCTTAAATTGATTGAACTTTTGCCAACTTTTGGTGCTAACACCCACTGGTATAAACTTGCATGTGAGATTTAGATGAAGACCTGTATTTGGTGAAATTCTGTATTGTAGGTGACCAATGGAAAATTGCTGAAGACTTGGAGTGCTCACAATAAATCTCTGAACTGCATGCTGTTTTCAGATGACAATTCTCTTCTCATTACTGGTTCAGATGATGGGATGATCTGTGTTTGGTCCATGATTAGGTAAAGACTCATTTTGATTTCCTTGGACAACTTTTGGCCTCAATAATAAATGCAATAAAATAGATATTAAGCAACTTAATATTAATGCATTTGTCTATTCAATTTGATGGAAGTCTGTTAGATGTGGAAGAAACGGGAAGCTCGCCTTTATTATATTGTTTGTCAGGACACATATCCTCCATAACAGGTCTTCTAACTACACCTGGCTCTTACTTCTCAGTTTTAGTATCAAGCTCCCTTGATGGCACGTGCAAGGTGACGAAACTATGTGTCAAGATTCTTACTCCTACAAACTGTAAATTTTCATGAGCATGCTTTCTGTTAAGATTGGATATTCGTTTATCATAGGTTTGGGACTTTATCTCAGGAAGGCTTATGCAAACTCAAGTTTATCCTTTGGCAATAACTTGCATTGCTCTTCACCAAGGAGAAGGGTTATTGTTTTGTGGAACAGTAAATGGAACAGTAATTGTCAACAAGCTTGATATAGGTCTGGAAGAAGGTCCTTCAGTTATCACAGTAGACCAACCACTTGAATTGAAAGGACACAAGTAATATATGGTGCTTGAACTCAATATTTATTGAGTATATATTTTCATCTCAGCACACATGGTTCGAAACTTTGTATAAACTAAAACCAAAAACACTCATTTTTTTCTAACTTCCTGTTGCTTGAGTTATTATTGCATAACCATTTCTCAAACATATTTAAATTCCAAGATACTTTGTCCAAAGTTAATTCTGCCTCTACAAAATTGGATGTATGTGTTTGAGTGTTTTAAATGCCTCGTTTGAGAAACAACCTGTTTAGTAGAGCACAAAACACACGGAGATGCAACTGCCTTTGAGTCGTCAATTTTGATCTTAGTTTCCAACTCAAATAAGAGGGATTTTCATATAATGAGGTTGACTATAATAGCTTAAATTTTTGTCAATTATGCAGTGGAGCCATTAGTGCCTTGACCTCAAGTCAAGCAAGCCTAATATCTGCCTCTGAAGACTGCACAATCTGCATCTGGGATGTCATCAGCTGGGAAATCATTCGAAGGTTCAACTTTCAGAAAGGTAAAATAACCTGAGCATTATGTTCTTGTTCTTCCTCCTTTATGGCAGAGGAAGTTGGCAGTCATTTGGGCATCTGTAAACTGTTGTGTGGCAAAATGTTTCATTCAGTGGCTTAAGAGAATTTGAAGATTATCCGGTATGCATTTGCATGGATGTCAGTTTGTAAAAGCTCATAATAGTTATGATTGAGGCATACGATAGCGAGGTTGATGGTTTTATTAATAGCAGGGAGAGTAACTAATCTGGCGGTAGTTCTGCAGTCCTCAGTGCTCTGTCCATCAAACCATAGGAGAGTCTGCAATCAGTATACTGTTTCTCCACTTGAGAAGTATCCTCAGCTGAGCAACTCATCCAAGGGAACTACCACTCTCGTTTCCTTGTGCCGCCATTACAAAGATAAGCAGACTAGCATTGATTTACGAAGTACTGGTTTATTGAGACATGGCATGCCTAATTCACAGGTTTTCCCCTTCCCATAAATAGCATCCATTTGTTGACTTATCCAGCACAGTAATTATACATGATTCATCCCAGTATAACCAAGATGGAGAATTGTGCTTTTTCAGCTTGCACATGGATAACTAGTCAAGATGAATGTTTACATGGTCCCTTAAAATCCACTCGCTCTCCTCTAAATCCTGAGAAAATATAAGAACATGAAAAGAAAACCAAAATATCTAAAACTTACTTTTGTATGGTTAGAGATAGAGGGAACTCAAAACAGTGGATTAATGTCAAATGTTGTATTGTGTTTAGCTCTACATGCATGTTCGCGGCAGCTGCAAAGATGCTATTTTCATGGTTCTTTCTTTTGGACAGGAAGCATATATGCCGATGGCCATGACAATGCAATTGAAAGTGGAAACAGATATAGATAATCGTGTATGGGCAACAAAGATGGCGAAGAACGTCATGACGATAAATAGACAATTGAAGACTCTACTGTTGAGCTTGACGAAGAACAGGTTGTTTATTCCTGATCCTAAAATCAACTTTCTAAAAACTAATGGAAAAAAGCTCACAATTCAGAGGCTTGTGCAGGAGGAGGAAAACCAGTAACCGTATCGCTTTTTAAGATCAGGTTTTCTTTGATATAAAATATAAGGCTTTCCTCATCCCCTTCATCTCTAAAATCAAGTAATAATTATACCTATAGTTCAGCTTGTTTATGCTTCAAGAGGTGTTTCAGGAGTAGTTGTGGGGCTTCTGCCCTGTGTATATAGACATGTCGTTTCTATATGAAATGCTAAAGATTCTGCACTAGCTTTGAAGTTGACTCGGCATTAGGGGGTAACACTTGACAAATATGTAATAAAAAGTGTCTTTTTGATGGAATGATTTTGAGATACTTATTTTAGACATGGAAGATTGTGGAAGTCTAATGACCAAATTAAGATGAACTAAGCCAGATAGCTAATTGATCTAACAACTTCAATGGATGGGAAATTGAACATAGAAGGTTTTGCTGCAAATAAGGTAAGATCATAGGGGAGCTGCTGTCCTGTTTCCTAGGCTCACTGAGATTTCGAATAGGGACTCTTGGTTAGTCATTTATTATCACAACTTATAATATGTAGTGAGCTCATCTAGCATATAAGCAGATTTATGCCGTAAAAGGAGTGATAGGAAACAATAAATGAATATGCTAAATTGCTATTTGGTGGATGGTATCCATTATCCACAAAATAGAGGTCATTTTCTTTTCATCGCAGCAAAGCACAAGGGCTAGCTCATCTTGCACGTCATTGCGGGCTGTGCTCTACATAATCCTGGCATAGTAGAATCATATTTCAGGGTGAAAACAGATCAAGTGGTGTCAAAATTGCAAAACTTCAACAAATGAATAAATAAAATGAAAGTGGCAAATAACGCCAAAAATTAAATCAGCATTACTGCTGGGAACACTCAGGGTACATAACAATCATGTAAAATCCAAGGACTGTTAGCATGTTTGGGAGCCCGATTGGACTTCCCAAAATCAATTCTAGATCCTCATAATCAATTCTGTAGATTTTTGATTATGTTTGATTATCCACTGTTAGAATTGATTCTAGTCTCTAGAATTGATTTTAGGAGAACTGAGAATTTTTTATTTTCTGTCAAAATCACTTTTAGAGGAACTACCAAATATAGATCGCTTTACCTCAAAATTAATTCTATTCAAATCAATTCTCTCTAGAATCAATTATACAAAAGTAGAACCAAACACGTTATATCTAAAATTTGCCGGGTATTACTGCGTTTGAAGAGAAGTGCTTTTTTTTTTTTTTTTTTTTTTTTGGTTTTCCGGTCTGAGTTAAAACATTCAATTGTCAGATTGGAGTTCGGGCACATCTTTTTTTTGGTCTGAATTTGGGCACGTTTCAAAAAACATTTTCATTGTTGCTTTACGTGCAATTCTTTCCTTAATTATCTGTCTCGCGTCATATTGCTTTTAAAATTGATAGATACAAAAAAAAAAAAAGAGCTAATTATATAACCTCCCATCTCTCACATTTTCTGATGTGACGTAATTGTTAATTAAAGTATGTATGTGTACAGAGAGAGATACGGATCCAGTAAAAAAAATTATATATATACGGTATAATGACAATCTTGAAAAGGTTAAGAGGTGCAAATCATAGCATTTTTGTTACTAATTAAAAATGAATTTAATATATTAAAGATTTTCAGAGTCAAATTCTGAGGGAACAGGTCTTGACAAGCAGAAGGCCACAACACAACCCTAGAGTAATTTTTGTGGTCCCCGACAGAAAACTATAGCACTAGTGGAAGCGAGTAGTTCACAAACGGCTGCTTTATTTACAACCCCTACCCTGCCCCGTGACTCGTGATTGCGTTGGGAATCCAAACCCCCAAGAAAACCCTGATTGATAGAGTGAGTGAGCAGAATCAGCAGCTAACACACACATTGCTTGCTGCAACAATGTCTCAGTTGAAGGCATTTCCTGCATACTCGACCCCTGCTACTTCTCCTTCCTTTCAAGGAAGTAAAACAGGTAACCTTTTCAGTTACTGTTTCATTTTCCAATTTATTTTTCATTCTGTTGTTAAAAAAATTGCATCTTGAATGATGAGTGATGTTTTAATTGGGACTTTTTTGCATGGCATCATGTTTGTGCTTTTCTGTTCATTCACTCTTTCTTTTATTGACATTCATTTTATAGTTTTCCCAATTTTGGTGGGTTTATGAACGGCACACCCAAAACACACACCAAGTGTTTGCAATTTGTTTTCTGTTTGCAGAGCAGTTACTGCATCACCACAACCTGTTCTTGAAGGCAAGGCCATCATCAGTCAAAGAGGTGATCTTTAAATGTCAAAAGTTTACTGCTTTTGAAGTTTAATAAAAAACATATTGATAGTAGATTTGTGTTTTGGTGGGTGCTATGAATGATGGTCTTATGTGGGTCATTTTTAATGCATGTAGTGGGGGCCAAGGATAAGCGTTGGTGTCGGTAAACCTCAAGGTGAGATTAATCTCAGGTTCACCCTCCTCCTTACCAAGGACAAGTGTTGGTGCCAGTAAACTTAGGATATGAATTGTTTATGTTGAAAATGCATGAGTTCATTGGAGGAGCTGTTCACCACTTGATGTATTGATTTGGAGCTGTTTAAGTTTAATGTCTGAAATGCTAATGAAGTTCTCTTGACTTGCAGTTTTAAAAGCAGCGCTACGCAGTGAAACAGAGACAGTAGTTTCTGAAACCAGGAAGGGTAGTGGGCTACGTGGAAAATTAGAAAAGGTTGTCCTGGCTTATAGTGGTGGCTTGGACACATCAGTCATTGTTCCGTGGCTGAGGTATAGTTGTTGCCTTGTTCTTTTTCAGTTTCTGTACTACAATTTTGTTACAAGTTTGCAATATTGCTATATTGGAGTTAGAGACAAAGGCTTTTTTTTTCCCCTTTTTTTTTTAAATAAATTTTTAACCCCTAGTTCTCTCTATAAAAAAATGTTTAACTTTTTGAGAATATTAGAGTAAATTCCCATGTCAATTTACATATTGCCATATGATTGCGATCTATTATGATCTTATTTTATGATCTTTGCATTGCAGAGAGAATTACGGATGTGATGTCGTTTGCTTCACTGCTGATGTTGGCCAAGTATGTTATGAATTTCATATTTCACTTTCTGTAATTAAGATTATTGTTGTGTTACCGGTGTTGTTGGAAAAAGGTGTTTTAAGATTGTGAACTTGTGACTAGATGAATATACTGTCCCAACTTATATATGCTGAATGTCTGGTAACAAATCTAAGTTTGATAGGGTCTAAAAGAATTGGAAGGTTTAGAAGAGAAAGCCAAAGCCAGTGGGGCATCACAATTAGTGGTAAAGGACTTGAAGGAGGAGTTTGTTAGAGATTATATATTCCCTTGCCTACGTGCGGGTGCAATTTATGAGAGGAAGTATTTGCTTGGCACCTCAATGGCTCGGCCTGTTATTGCAAAGGTACTTCAGCTTGAAGTTTGGTGTTTCATCTCTCTTAATTATTGACATTTATTCTGTGAGCTCTCAGTGAAGCATTCATTCTTTTATTGAAAAACCATCATGATGATTGACAATAATGGTGGAATATATTTATCTTATTTCTTCTGTATGTAAACATTTGTTGGTACCTTCTTACTGATAGGCCATGGTTGATGTTGCCAAAGAAGTTGGAGCTGATGCTGTCTCCCATGGGTGTACAGGGAAAGGAAATGATCAGGCATGTCTTACTATTAGGCTCTCAACATTAGATCATGCCAATTATTTTCTTCTGACACATTTTTATTTTGAAAAAAAAAAAAAAACTCCTGACACATTTATATATAATCATATAGGTTCGGTTTGAGCTCACTTTCTTTGCTCTGAACCCCAAGCTAAATGTTGTGGCTCCATGGAGGGAGTGGGATATTACAGGGAGAGAAGATGCTATTGAGTATGCTAAAAAGCATAATGTTCCTGTTCCCGTGACAAAGAAATCCATATATAGCAGGGATAGGAACCTCTGGCACCTCAGCCATGAGGTACATTTTATGGTTGTCTTCATTCTAGCTTTAGTTATGGTGAAGTTAGCTATATCTAATGATTTGTCATTATTTTTGGGTCTAAGCTTCATTGAAAACTTATAAATAAGGTCAAAAGTTTGATGATCTTTTCAAAATAATGGATTTGGATCCTCTTATGTTACATAACCATCACGATGGGTGATAGAGAAGAAAGCACCATCTCCTACCATGATAGTCATGTAACATGAGAAAATCAAATGCTGAAAGTCAGCAATGTACTATATATTGGTAACTATTAACTAAGGTATATCATGTTGGCACATGAAATACCGTCTTCCTATTTCTTTTAGCAGTGCATGTTTCGCTACTAAACTCAACTGGCATAATCATTCCAGGATTGTATATTACTCTTTTTGACTATCTATGTATGCCTTTTTTTTGTACTTTTTTCATAAGTTCTTTCTAAAAGCATGAAACAGGTTTTTAAAGATAATTTGATTACGAGTCTAGAGCATGTGATCTAGGGTTTTTGCTTTATGTAGTGTAGCTCCAAAACTATATTTTGGAAATGACATGTTGCTTTTTCTCTGATATATGCAACTTGTGTCTCTGAAGGGTGATATTTTGGAAGACCCAGCTAATGAGCCTAAAAAGGATATGTACATGATGTCTGTAGATCCAGAGGATGCTCCAAATCAACCACAGTAAGCTCCGAGTTTCTTTTGTGCTTTTAAAAATGTAGCACTTTACATATTTGAAAGCATGCATTAATGTCTTGCAGATATGTGGAAATTGGGATAGAGTCGGGGGTTCCTGTTTCAGTCAATGGCAAGAGGCTTTCACCAGCTACTTTACTTGCTGAGCTCAATGAGATTGGTGGAAGGCATGGAATTGGTCGGATTGACATGGTTGAGAATCGGCTTGTAGGCATGAAGAGCCGTGGAGTTTATGAAACTCCCGGTGGAACCATCCTATTCACTGCAGCACGCGAGTTGGAGTCGTTGACACTTGATCGAGAAACGATACAATTCAAAGATTCTTTGGCCCTCAAGTATGCAGAGTTAGTGTATGCTGGCCGATGGTTTGATCCGCTTCGCGAGTCAATGGATGCCTTCATGCAGAAGATCACAGAGACCACAACAGGCTCCGTGACTCTGAAATTGTACAAAGGTTCAGCTACCGTAACTGGTCGGACGAGCCCCTTCAGCCTGTATAGGCAAGACATTTCATCATTTGAGAGTGGGCAGATATATGATCAAGCTGATGCTGCTGGGTTCATCCGGCTTTATGGTCTTCCAATGAGGGTCCGAGCAATGCTTGAGCAGGGCATCTAATCGTTTCATTTCAGCATGTACTTGATTTTTAGGGTTGTTGCGCTTCACAAATTTTGGCACTACTTGAATTCAGGTTTTCATTGTCCATTTGCTTGTTTAGAAAAAAGTGGAGTGTAGCTAGGGATGCTTATGAATATGGATTGGTAGTGGATCACCTAAACCCAAACAACATGAATAATATCCAGATATTCATAATTTAAATTCCCATGACCGAAAAAAGCTACTTGATTTAAATTCAGATTTTTATTCGTTGCTTTTTATTCAAAACTTTCATAGGTTTTGCTTATTAGCTTGTGAGCTGGTTTAATATAATAATAAGTAAAGAATTTATCTTTATTGCTTTTGGTTTCTTTATTCTTTGAATGGTATGCCTAAGCGCGAACTTGATTATGGCCTTCTTGTGTTTGTTCTTTATAGTTAGTTGTATTTGATTTTTATATTTTAAAACGGGTTATAATTAAATTATGAGGGATGATATAGAGTTTGAACTTGTCTCATTGAATTAGAGTGACTGTTGGAGTTAAAGCATAAGTTGACAAAATGAATTTGTTTTCTCACCCAATACGAACTCGAGTGGAACAAACTATCATCTAGGCAAGCCTAAGTGCAGCCAAACGCGGCAAAGGTAGACTCATTTTATAAACAATCAAGTTGAAGGGAAACAGGCTCAACTTAATGTATTGTGATCTCTATTTGCTTATACAATATTCTTTTCAACTCTACAAAGTACAAACTGAAAAATGTGAAGTTAAGGAGTACTAATCAAAATAATTACGTAGCATTTTTATTTTATGATTTCATAACTAGTGATTCATTTCAATATTTGTATTGTATTTAATCTATAAACTAAATTTATGAAGTATTGCCTTTCTTTGAGAAGTGACCCACCAAAGTTTTTTGAATTTCTTTTTTTTTCGTCAAATACCAAAATTTATGATGCTTGTGCTTCCAATATCAATATCATGTCAAAGACAAACGAATTGCACCCGTGGTGGTAGTTTCTCCTTGAGTTCCCAAGCGCGCTTTCTGTTTTCCTCATGATCCCAACTTCTGTGGTGCTCCCCCAGTGGTCTCAATTTCGGTTTAGTTGGTAACCTTGTGTCAATAGTTATCTTCTGCAGTTCAACTGCATTCTCGAGCATGAACATAACTAATTCAACTTCACATGCTGCTCCACAAAATCCAACCAATTCCAACTCCTTAAGGCTGTATTCACATTCCATCGTAAATTTGCGCTCTGTTCTAAAAATGGGGTTGGTATTTAGCATCTGCAACACGTAAAAAAGCCAGGTTCAGACTCACAACTATTCCTAGTGATGAATTGAGGCATTTTACTCCACATGTGTAAATTGATTTTGAATTTTCCACTCTAGTGCAACTTCAAAATCATTTTCCGAAAGGCTGCAAGTTTGAGGGCAGTTTTTTTTTTTTAAATATAATTTTATATTAAAGTTGTGGGTACCATACACGACTTGGTGTGAAGTTATAAAAGATTTATTATTTAATTGAAGTCACAGATTAGACCGACAACTTCTGCTTTAATAAAAAATTATTAAAGGCAACTCGTGTTTTATGTCCATGGCTTACATAAAATATTAATAAAAAATAAATTGTGTTAGTAAGTCATGACTGTTAATCATGACTTCAATATAAAATTATATGAGAAATAAGTTCGTGGATATCTATCATGACTTTATGTGAACTTACACCTTTTTGCGAAATTTTTTTTTAATTTACACTAGGTTGAAAAATTCAAAATCAGATTATAAATGTGAGGTAAAAAAAAAAATTCAAGAATTGATAAGTCATTATTTCATATTCTATGGAGGAAGAATTTTCTTCCTTCACATAGTTTTTTAACCACTTATTTATTTATTTTTAATTGTTGTTTTTCTTTCATACTTTTAGTTATTTTGTACTTGAGATACATGTGGAGAAAGAAACAACTCTTCTTCCATAAGTATATAAAAATTTTTCTGAGTTGATTGATGCTTTCATTATGAAATTTCACTTAAATAAAGCAAATGCTTGTAGTACTTGCCCTTTTAATTAGCATCTAAACTAAAGGCATTCATCTAACATAATCAAAGTCCATATTCTTGAAAAAAAAGATAGAAAGGCCCTATTCTACAGTAATTTTGAGCCAGAGATGCAAGCATATTCACCTTGAGTGTGAACCTCCGCAGTGAAGGAGATGCCTTCAATAGCAAAGCACAAGTACTAACTGTGATGCCATCATCAACAAAGGTAACCAACTCCAAGTGCTTGAGATTTTTTAACTCGGGAAGTTGACTTAACCAATAAATCTGAAAATTAAGACAGTAAAAAAGGGTATAACTCTTGTTAATGAGGAATGCAGCCAAAAGAAATGAATGGAAGATAGAGTTACCACTTCAGGCACGTTTTGTGTGATATCCAATTTAAGCACTTTTATTTGTGAGAGAAAGCCTTCTCTAATGAATTCCACATAGGATCCTCCAAATGCTGCTTCCCCAAGGCTTGGGACACTTTTAAATTCTGTGTCCAAATGGGGTCCATAGTATTTGAATGACACTAAATTCTCAGCAGCAACTTCAAGGTTTCTCAGATCCCAAACATCTTGCCAACTCTGGACATTTCAGCTTGAGTGATGAACCTGAAGCAACCTTCATAGTTTTTGGAACTCCTGAGTTAGTCAAACTCAATGTTTCAAGTAATGGGCAGAAACACATTAAATACTCTAGCATCTCTTTGGTCATGGTAATGAATTTCAGCCGCAAGACACATAAGGAATTGAAACTTTCCAGCCTAAACAAATACAATGGAAGAACATATTCAAATGAGTGTCCAAAATACAGCTCTAGCCTTTGAACCTTCTTTCGAATGGCAACTCGAACCCATTTATCAACATCGCATCCACTGGTAGCCATATGAAACCGAAATTTCATTCCTTGCAGTGTTGGACTTCTAAGTGAATTCAGCAATCCATTGATCCAGTTTGTGTCTGTTTTCCTTTCTGATATCATACATGATCTCCATTGCCACCTGCAAATGCCTATCTGAAGCCTTCTCAATATCTTTCTTCATGTCTTTCATTACTGGTGAACCATCAAATTCTATGGTCCCAGAAAATAAGGTCCAAAGATATCTCCATTTTCTTGAGAGGATGCTGGTCCTAGCTGCTTCATTTATTGGCAATTTAGATAAAATGGCTGCAGGGATTCCATCTGGCAATTGGTTGATGAGATCCTCTTCATTGTCTTTCTCATTGTAAACTTTTGCTCTCTTCTGTTTATAATCCTCTGATGGCTTCATCTTGCATGATCAACCCTGGCATAAAATTTACCAAAATTTATGTCACATGAGGAACAAGGATAATGAATTATTAAAATTGTAAAAGAATATTAAAGGAAAAGGGAAAGGAAGGAAAATGAGGGGGGCAAATGGAACAAAATAATTTGCTAATCTGGAAGGAAAAGAAATTTTCATTTTATATTTATCAACTGGAAGAAGAAACATTGATGAATGAAAAGTGACAACGTATAACTTTATCAAAATGTTATTACAGTGTACATCCTACGTAAACCCAATGATGTTGCAAATGAAATCAGGCTTTTGACTATTTGTTGCTGGAAATTAAATAAATATATAATCATGACAAAAAGGAAGATGCAAAACGTTTATTGTAGAGCAAATGAGAATAGATAGCTCTCCTCGACTTCCTATCTTCTCTCGAGATTTGTGAATGAGACGGACATTACGATTACTATGGTGCTAAGTTTTTCGTGCCACTGTTTGCAAAATGATCTTGGTAACTAGAATCCGGTTTCAAATGCACGTTTGTGATCCACATGGATGAACCTCTTACTGGGTAAAGATCCGGAGTATGCTCCGTTGGCGATGGGCGTCAACTCAAATTATTATTATTATTATATTTTCTTCTAATTTGCTCACTTTGCTTAAGAAACTCATGATTCTACTGTGAACAGATCTATTATTTAAACATGATGATTTAAATACTGAAACCGACATATGATAAATGATGCAGAAATAAGTGTGAATATATAAGATAGGGAAATTCTACTTGTACATATAAAATGTTTGGACACCCAACCTTTTAGCCATCTGATGAGATATTAAAATATTTTAAAAATATTAAAAAAGAAACAAAAGTAGATTTTGACAGTAGATAAACAATATGTCTAGTGAAAGTATGTCCATAAATATATTCATATAACATATCTCTATAAGTTAAATAAATATTAAATTGATATAATATCTTTAATAATATTTAATATCATATTCAATATTTGTATAACTGAAACTTATATTTATTTGCACATGATTTACCACATGTAGATTTAAATATTTAAAAACTATGTTTAAAAAATATTTCTCTATTATAAGCATAATGGTATTTGCATTGTTTATTTTTAAACACTATTTTTCTGAGGTAAAAAGTTGGATGAGGCGTCTCTGTCACTCGATACAGACAGCAATTTGCCGTTTAAGCAATCAGTACTAACGATTTACTAACTTCTAAAATCTAAAAATTTTAATCAACTATGGAAGAAAATTCTAGGTTTCATCAGTGTTTGAAAACTCGAGTTATAGCGTTATTGGATTGAAGACGTTTATCTTAGCCTCAACCATATATGCATATATTTTTTATTTGTATCATCCACGGTCAAATTTTATCTAAATCTATTTTTAGATGGAACAAATTAAGCGTACTAAAGAAATTATAGAAGAGTTTTTTGTTCACCAGAAAAAAGAAATTATAGAAGAAATATTCTTGTATGCTTATGTAGTAAGAAATATATTTTATTTTGTGTCATATATGGATAATTATTTTCTCATTTTAATTATATTTTTAATGTTACAACCAACATGATACATATTTAAAGATATAAAATGTAATTTTTTTTATTACACTTAGAAATTTCTCTAAAATAGGTTAATTATCTTAGTTGACTCAAATCATTGAATGGAATGCGTATTAATTAGTTGCACAATATATGTAGCTTTTTAATGTTAATGTATCATAGATCTGGGAAAGTTTTTTTTTTTTTTTTAAACAATAAAGTTTAAGTTGAGAAAAAGATTTACCTCAATTTAACTTTATATTTATTTTTTTTAAAAAAAGTCACATTCATATAATTAGACTCATTAATGAAGTTAGGAAAAAAGGAAAAAAAAAAAAAAAAGAAAAATCGAGGAAAGAGATTGATGCAAAAACTCAAAAGGATCTAGTTAAAAAATTTTAAAATATCACTTAAAAATTTAAAATATAAAGACATTTTTTGACGAGAAAAATATAAAGACATATTTAAAAACACATTAATGTTTTTTATAGGAAAAACAGGTTAAAACTTAATTTTAGTACAACTAGCAATTTTCATCATTAAAAATGTCAATTTTATTTATTTATTTAATATTTTTTTGGTCGTCATCATGAAAAATGTCAATGAGATGACACCTTTGCCGACCTGTAAGGTCATTGGCCCGAGTGTTAGAATGGGGCAGTAGGACCCGACCCAACTCCACAGTATTAAAATATCCGTAACTTAGTTACAAGAACAAGTAAACCAAAATAAGAAAAATAAAAAAGTCATGTAAAGAAAGAAATCAGGTCTTTCTTTATTGTTCATATTTTTATTTTAAGAATATATTTACATAGATAAAGTAATATATATAAAGTTTACAAATAAAAATTTTAACTTTTTTAAGAGATTAATTTTGATATATTATCAATATAAAAGAGTTTTACATGGTTATCTAATTACATGCTTCTATTTGTGAGAGTTTTAAGATAGCAAGTGTTTGAGTTAAATATTTTTACTGATGTAACAATACATAATTAAATATTTATGGTTTGGTTTGGTATTATTGTGACTTTTTTAGAGTTATTGGCTCTTTAAGCTTTTAAAAGCTACTCTTAAAAAGTTATAATAGTATTATTTGATAAAATAATATAAAAATTACATTCAGTTAGAAGTCACAAACATAATGTTTAGTAAAATTGTTCTTAAACTCTAAAATAACTATAATAGATATAAATATTAATGAGAATAATTTTTATTTGTAATATTATTAAATAGAATAAGGTTATTTTAACTTTTTAAATTTTAAAGAGTACAAATCAATTTTGAAAAATATCCCATAAGAGCTCCCGAGAGTATCCTTGGTTATAAAAGTTAAAAGCAAGAGTACCCTAATTTTTTGATTTACTAAATAAAAAAATTAATTTATGCTTTTAATAAGTCAGAGTACCTCTTCAAAAACTATTATCAAATTAGGTCTATGTAAAAAAAATTTTATATTGATAATACATAAAAATTAAATTTTTTTTTTAATTTATCAAAAGAGAGATGAAAAAAAAGATACCTAAAATATTATTAAACAACTTGATGATTTGTAAGATTTGGATTACTTTGCTAATGTGAAAATAGTACTCTCATCCTAATTATTTATCGGGTTATTCGATAAGTTTCTTTTGATCAAGTTCATAAGGAAATCGTTATTCATATTATGCACGTGTCGGACAAGTTGATTGATACATGCACTATACTAGTATGTGCTTACATATGCTGGTATGGCGTACGCGCAGCAATGCCAACTTGCAAGGAGCGGAGTGGTGAAGTTTAAGGTGGATCCAAAAATCCACAGTGGATTGGTGAGGTTAAATGACAAAAAGGTGTGACTAATTACCATACAATTGTGGCAGAATACCGAGTCCATAGTGGACCCAAATCCATCCTAAAACACGCTGTGGTTCCCAGCCACCACCACGATGGAGCAGTCACATGTTAATGTTACAATATAAATATTAATTTGTTTTAAGATGTTTTATATATATCACTTTCATAAATGACTTTGAATTGAATATGTTATTATGGTGGCTCGTCGTTTTCTATATGGATTTTTTCATTATTATAAGAATTAAATATTTTTAATAAATTGACAATATATAATTAATAGATAACATAACTTATTTATAATAATAATATATTAAAATTGAATTTTTATAAAAAATAATTTTATATTTATTTTTTAACGTTACTTTTCATAAATCTATCGAGCACACTCTTTTTATAAAATGTCTAATACTTTGTAATGGGTGATAGAAGAGAGAGTGTGAGGGCATTTGAGGTTAGTGACATTCCTGGTTCACGAGGGTCTCCGGTTGATAAAAAGCTTGCTTCCCTCATTGCGAGTAAATGGGAGAAGGGGAGTTTCTCCATCTTTGTCCTTGCTACGGTTTCTAAGCGATGGTTTCATGACCTCTTTGGTCGTTGTGGTGAAGTTACAGATGTCTTCACATCGAGGAAAGCTAGACGCGGGTCTCAGTCTCCATATACGTTCGTCAGATTCTGTTTGAAAGAGGAGACTTTCAGGGCGATATCTGATTTTAATGGGATGCTTATTCATGATCATCATTTAGTCGTATCAGAGGCGTTAGCGAGGAAACATCCTAGGGATGCAAGATACATCAAGAGAGACGGCAAGCTTTTACAGGATAGGATAAGAGAGCCCAGTTTTGTAAGCAGGAAAGGGTGCAATGTCAGAAATGGAAAAATGCGAGCCTCTAATGATTCTTCCTTTCAAACCAGAATGCAAGAGCATGAATCTGTCTCTATGGTCACAGGAGAGATATGTAAAGAGTCTTTGGCATGGCTAGAGAGGACTCTGGTTTGCGAGCCTACTAGTGTGACTAATTTCTCGATGTTATCAAATGAGCTTTCGAGTACATGGAGTGGGATTGAGGATATTAGAGAGATGGGGTCTTTAATTGCCTTGGTTATTTTTGTTTCCAAAGAGGCCATGAATGATGCCATTAAGCCTAGTATTGAACCAGTCTCTCAATGGTGTTTTGACTTCAAAAGGTGGAGTTCAATGATGCCATTAAGGGCTGGAAGTGTGTGTAAATGGGCCTAGTGAGCAACATAGAGATGTTGAACCCGATAAACAAATTGATGTGAATGATGGGAGGATTGGCTTAAATGTCTACCATGCTAAACATAAGAAAAAGAAAGACAAAGAGCTTTCTAAGTCAAAAAAGATTCGGCAATATTTGTTTAGAAAGAATGCTTCAAAAAGGAAAGATCATCAATTGTCTGTTGAGGCAAAGAATGATTCTGAGCTGTTTTTATTTGAGGAGGCGGAAGACACATGGGATATGGGTAAAAAAAACTTGACCTTACTGCTGAAAATGATGATGACATCAGTGGCGAAACTTCCAAAAAAGTTTTAGGGGGCCAAAATTTGATATGTAAATTAAATTATGATAATCAAATCAAAATTAATAGTAAATTACATATATAAACTTTAAAGTAATTAACTAACATGACAAAATAATTTTATAGAAGAGGACTAAAAAATTAATATCTTATAATGTTTGACGCATTAACTTAATAGTAATTTTAAAATATATTTTATTTGGCTTATATGAATAATTATTTTTGTATGATAAATTATTATAAAAAAGTATGAAATGATTTATTTATATTTTATACTTAGGATTATTTTGGTGAAAATAATTAATTTTTATTTATAACCAAAAACTTCAAAAATTTACTTTTACTTATGTGTAAATTTTACATTTAAACTTAGAATATTTTTTCTTATAATCTGCTTATACTTTTATCTAAATATATGAAATTATTTCAAAATAATTTTTATTAAAAAATAATTTTCTTTCACTTCTAACTGTATATCTAACAACATCAAACTTTTGTAAGTATTTTTAGGAATTAAAGCAAAGTTTAGAGTTAACAAATTTATTATTCGATTATTGAATCGATTACTTAACTCTTATAAAATGATGCTAATTGTGATTTGATTTTTCAGTTTAGTTATTTTTAATTTAAAAGATAAACTAATAGGCTTTTTAGTTGGAGAAATTTATTTATGTAAAATAGCATGATAAGACTTAAAATTATTTAACATACAAAATACACACACAGAGATATATTTATAATTTTTAAAAAACAAATTGGGGGGACCATGGCCCCATTGTCTTCAAGAAGATCCGCCTCTGGATAACATTTGTGGAGACTTTGGTTCAGGTTGCAAAGACCAAGTTTGATAAGAGAGGAACAAGGAAATCTAAAAGGAAGAAATCAAATTAAAACAAAGTTCTGTATATCGTGTGAGTGTCTTCAAGGTTTTTTTGAGTTGCTATTTATGAGCATTATGAGTTTTGTCGTGGGTTTGAGGGATCCTTTGGCTTGTTTGGGATCCTTTTGTATTGCTTGGTGCTCCTCTCTTTGGAGAGTTCAGAGCTTTCCTTTTAATTATTTAAAAAAAAAACAACGTCTAATAATTTGTAATAGTTAGCGATCACTACTATTAAGTGATATATCCAAAGAAAAAATTTAAATCAAATTTTTTTATATTCATTTTATTCGATTATTAAATTAAGTAATAATATGTGGATATTTTTTTTTAATATGAATATATATTTTTAATTTTTAAATTATTTAAGAAAAAAATCATATGTATTTGTTTGATTTGAGAATTGGTTAAAATGGATATCAAGGACTTGACCCAAGTCTTATTCTATATTCAATTGCTTTAAAAATAAAAATATGAGAAAATATTTTTTAAATTAGCGAGTTTAAAATTAAATCTTAACCACCAATTGTTAGAGGGTATTAATATTCTTAAAAAAATAAAAATATTAAAGTACCAAAAGAATATCCTATTTTCCCAATATCGTTATTTTGAAGTGCAATATCATTATTATTAGGGACTGCCATAATTATGTATAAAAAAAACAAAGTCAAAACATAATTAAATTTTTTCTTTTGAAAAAAAAGCAACATACTAATCCATTCTAAACGCATCACACGGCCACCACGACGGATAAACATCAACAAGGTAGGGCGGAAGCCACCGCATGATTGGTGTGGCACCGACACGCCTTCGAAATTCATTGCGCGGCTGAGCCAATCGCGGTTCATTCTCGCTTCTGTCGCCAACCCTACAAAGCATAAAATAATAATATTTTATTATTATTCACGAGCCGTTGACCCTTAACGTTATTAGTTCCAGGCCCTTTGAACTTTGAAGTCATGGGTACGCGTTGTCCAATTTTTCTTTGTCTTGGTCCAATTGGATTACCCTCTCTCCCACTCCATCACATACCTGCGCCCTGACGTCCATGGAGTTAGTTAACACGCGGCTTACGCGAAAAAACTTCATAATCTCAACACCTATAAGAACTCCCCTACCACCACCATATGTTTCATTCACTTAGCCACAAAGGTAACAACAATTGTGCTCATAACTCCTAGCTAGTCCTATTACTACACAAGTTACGTTTATTGTCTTATATATATTTGTCATTAAGGTAGTCCAAAGCAAGTGTTAATTAGTTTAGCACCAACTTCCCTTTGAGTTTTTGTTGTGATATGATGAGGGGCACACAATTTCAGCGTGTTCTTGGGTACTTTGATGAAGATGGGGATGGTAAGATTTCGGCGTCTGAGCTCAGAAACCGGTTGAGCATGATGGGTGGGGAGGTTCTGTTGGAGGAAGAAGCAAAGATGGCTATTGCGGCGTTGGATTCGGATGGCGATGGGTTGCTGTGTTTGGAGGATTTGGTAAAGCTGATGGAGGGTGGGGGAGAGGAAGAGAAGTTGGAGGACTTAAGGGAAGCTTTTGAGATGTATGACACGGAGAATTGTGGGTTCATAACCCCCAAGGGCTTGAGGCGCATGTTGAAGAAGCTGGGGGATTCCAAGTCCGTTGAGGAATGCAAAGTCATGATCAGTCACTTCGATCTGAATGGGGATGGCGTGCTTAGCTTTGAAGAATTCAGAATTATGATGCAGTGATATGTGAATGTGCCTGTACATTGATTCTGGCTGATGTGTTTATATGTATGCATTCATTGATTTTTTGTATAATATGTCCATAATAATTAAGTTTATGCTTTTTAGATTGATGTAAATCAGTGATTTGCCTTTATAGCTACATCTAAATAACAAGGAAATATGGAATAACAACTTGGGCTAAAGTACATAAGGCATCGAAGTTTGGCACATTTTCTGCAGCAAGGACAATAATTGCAGGATCACTTCACTAATAGAACTTAAAACCAGAACCCCCTAACTGAAAAAGCATCAATTATGTGATTCCAATACTGTTTCTGCGTTACTTTTGATTGTGGAAAAAGAAGAACTGCAAGATTAGCCTATCGATGGACAGTTCGACACTGTTTACGATTTTTCTTTGTGAACGTGATCCTTTAACAAAAAGTGGGAACCACCCTAAGAAATTTTTACAGGTTCGGGAGCCCTACATAACTGCACTTTCGACCAATCATATGAGTATATTTTATGGGATTATATGTTAATGATAAATCTTATATAAAATATATTTATATAATTGATTTTAGAGCACCACATAATCACATTATACTCCCAAATTATATAAATATTTCTCACCACCTTGATGGCTTTGTAATAAATTGCCATCGTCGAAGTCCACTCTTTTTATATCTCACGTCGGCTAGATATTAATATAATCTTTATAATAATTTGGACTTTTTTTTTTGTCGCATTTACGGTAAAGTCAATTATTTTAAAATAATATTTGAGTTTATCTATGTTTGATGTTAAGCTACCAGCAGCTATTTAATTTTGCAAATTTTACACGTTCTAGATATTTAGCCTTGGGCATAAGGGGATGTGTTCGATCTTATATTAACTAGACATATATTTATATAACCAATATAACTTTTATAAATTATAATGGCTTAATCAATTGTTCTCTCTTGGGTTAATTTTTGAAATAGAGCTCGTCATCAATTTTAAAAACTTTCCACTTTCTACAAATGATTTTAATATTTTTTTTCATCAAAGAACTAACTTTTTTTTCACCTTGTCAGAAAGCTAACTGCTAATTATTCGTTTCATACGGTCTACATATTGGATTTGATTTGGCTCTTTCAGATTATCCATTTGTAAGAGCTGAATTCCTAAATATTATCTAGAGTTAGTGAGATATTTAATGCTTCATTTTTTTAATATTAAAGATTGCCCGTACAATTTCGAATTGAAGATAAAAGTTAGATAAAATCTTTAAAATAGTGATTCTGAGATCTAAACTCTTGACATTATAAATAAATTTCGTATTCAATCACAATATACTTCAACGACAAATATGATCAATTACTTTTGGATATGTCTAACGCTCCATTGATAGCAGGAAACAGCACATGCTCTTTATTATTATTATTATTATTCTCTCTATTTAGGTATATCTATCAATTTAGAGTATTTTTTAATAGTCAATTTAGAGTTTACAAATATATTAAGAGTGTTAATAAATTACCGTGATAATATTAAAAGGTAAATTAGTTTTATAAAATTATTTCATATTAAAATTACAACCTCATTTATAATCTACACTAATTACATTATAAATATACACTACAAAAAAAGCGGCAAGATACTACATTGTATTAACCACACTTTGTCAAGTGTGCCAAGTTGGTAGTTGTACAAATAGCTTATTTTTAACATATGTTACTTTTAACGGGAAGAATTCTAACTTGCATTGAATCCTCTCTGACTCTCTCGCGCATTGAATCCTTTCACACAAAGCCATTTCAGAATGTAATTGCAGGATCACAAAACCCTTTCTGGTTACATACTTCTGAGTCTTGAAGACATTGCTGTGAGTTCCTTCGTTCCTCCATTGAAGCTGTGAGTTCCTTTCTTCTTCGTTCCTCAATTGAAGCTGTAAGTTCCTTTCTTCTTTTGATGTTTTCATTTTCTATTTGATTTTTTTTTTCCAGTTTTCCTTCCTTGTGTGAATTTTCTTTCAGTTTCTTTAATTTTCCCCTTTTTTTTCTCGTTCCTCCATTGGAGCTCTTCGTTCCTTCATTGATGCTCTCGATTTCTTGAATCAATCAATCTCACTTCTCTGTTTTCTCTCTAGATTGTTCATTGGTTTAGATTTGAAATTCGTCGAAGTTGATCTCAACGTCGCTCCTCGAAGTCAATCTCGACGTCGCTCCTCAAAGTCAATCTCGACATCCTCGATCTCAACGTTCATTTCTTCGCTTGAATCTCAGGCTCTAGCTAAGAGTAAGTGTTCATTTGTTTGTTTGAATCTGTATTGATTGCTGATCTGTTTGAATCTGCAACTGGTTTTGTTTGAATCTCTATTTGTGCTTATTCCTCAATTTTAGAGATGTTTGTCTCTGACAAAATCAAGCCAAAATGGCTTGTTGAATTTCTTGCGTATCATAACCATCACTTGCTACATTAGTATCCTAACAAAAAAAAAATACATTAGAGAAAAATAAAATGTTACAAGCTGATGACAACTCAACAAATAATCACCACAAACAAGAGCTTAATTTTGTATTTATTTTAATATAGAAGGCACCTGTTAAACATCAAGCAGGAGGGAACTTCCAATGAGTAAACATGATAAGCACAAAGACCAGGGCTTTGGGAAGGGTGCATTTATCATTTTCAAGAGTGAAATATAATGTCATACCTCTACTATGTACCATGCTAAAAAGTGAATCAAAAGGATTGCCCTGTTCTTTAACTTCTCTGCATACCTTATTATCTAAAGAACTTAATCGGAAGAAATAAACAAATAAATAGAAACAAAATGATAAAATCACTGAGATTTACATGAACCTTTGCTTGCTATTTATTGCAGTAGGTAGCATACCTTAGTCAGATGAGTGTTGTCCATAATCTTTCCCATGCTTCATGGTGATTGCATTGTTAACAAAGATGCACTGTTTGAGAAAAGGAGCAAAACTAGAATCGGTTCATTAAGGTTACAATACTGCAATGCATAAAGAATTAAAATTAACTAAATAAATGAGTGATGTCCTCTTAAAAATGATGAATCTGGTTCTGCCACTGAATTAAGATAAATGAGAAAGAGCAATGATTAGAAATAACCCAAGAAAATAGCATTGAGGATTAAGAGTAAGAAAATAGCTTGAGGGTTACGAGTAATATAATTGCACTATTACAGAGTAGCAAGCTTTTAGCTTGGCATAAAGCAAAATGCTTAACATGGAAAAGGCCATAACTCTATTGGACCTAGTTCCTAAAGCATCGTTAGTGTATTATTGCTTTGAAAGTTAATGTATTATCATTAGTCATTTATTTTAAGACCCGCATCAATTCCTTTTTGTGTTTTTCTTAAGTACTATCTTTTGCTTTTCATTAGACAAAACAATAATTAGGCCTAATTATGAAGTTGACATGTGCTTTATTTTTTCCAATATCATGTGCTTCACTTGTACATTTTAACTAGAATAGTCTTAAGGCCAAAGACTAACTTGTTTTTCAATCAGCCAAGCCAACCCAATTGCAATTCTGATCCTTTTCTTGCACTATAGTTGCGTCTTAAGCTTAGAGAGCCTCCAATTAACTATGGCAAAATCAAATACCAGGGTGGTTAAATTATCTATAGGTTTTGTTCTGTGTCTTATTTGAAGGAGTCTACAAAGTTAAGGTGGCTTGGCATCCCTTGCTCAATTGACTTCATTGTAGCTCATCAAATTTATTATGCTTCCTACCAAAAATTTATCTGCAATGTGAGAAGAAAACAAAGCCATCTATAACCATTGATGTAGGTAGATATTTAATATGAACACAAATGCAACGGCTATGCATGGAGATAGAAGAAATATAAAATTAGAAGGTATATAAATTTTGGTTCTGTTGTTTGTACTTGTTTTATTGTTTTATTTTGGCCAAGAATCAGCAAAATATTCAAAGAGGCAGAAAAGTTTTCTATATCACTTTTCTCTATGTAGCTTAGTTTTAGGTGACATTTACAAAACCAATATTTTTCCATTATAAAGAGATTTATGTCACACTTTTAGCTATTTAAATGTTAAATCCATCTGTGGATCAGCAAGTTCATAGATGTCTTATAATGATTATATTAAGGTCTAAATTAAGCTCCATGAGCCGCATGTCTACATTTATATGGTACAAAACCATGTTTAGCATTCTGCATTTGCCCTATGAAATCATATGGCCTACCACAAATGATGTCAAAAGCAGAATAAAGGCGTTGCTTGTGTTTGTTATGTCAAGCCTAAGTTCTTTGTTGTTTATAATTTTTATTTCTTCTATTACAAGGATCATTTTCTTTGTTACCACGTTGATTTCCTGTGATGGTTACCGTTTGGTTCTGCGGTTCATCCATCATCACTATATATAAAGCTAAAAGGCAGTTTCACCTTTCAAATGTAGCAAGAAAGAAGTTAATTGCATTTCTTAGCATGTAACGTTCAAATTCAAACCTATATTTACAATATTAACTTGCAGGCAATTTCAACAAGTAGCTTGGAGATTCCATTAGTATTAGAGTGCTTGCAACGACAAAAATTGACAAGCTAACAAGGTATTTTCGTCCCACATCACCATAGCAATGCTCTGTTTTTACTATTTCTTGTAGGTGTAGCATTGTAATGGTTGCTAATTGTTATTTCTTTTTAATTCATTTTAAACTCAATATGACTATGGGTACATATTTATGTAATTTTGGGGATAAACCTTAGTTTCCCATTCAAGAATAACTAATATATTGTCATTACGACAATATATTAGTGATTCTTGAATTGTCCAAAAGTGGATGATTTTAGATTGTATAATTTGCATAAATTATATTGGTATATGTGAACATTATGATTTGGGGATATATTGGCAGTGTTTCTCTATTTGTTCTCTGGGTACATACTTAATCTATGCAAATTGTTGCTTGGATTAAGTTGTGTACTTGGGGAACTATGGGGAAATGCTGTCAAAATTTTCTCAAATCATGATGTGAGACATATACCAATAATGTAGATTGTACAATTTAGGATGGGATAGGGCCTCACCTATTTTGTTGGGGTAGCATGAAGAGCTTTAGGTTGACAATATATTTTTATTTGACTGATTTGAGTAATGTTTTAATTCTCCTGCATTTTATGTGCTTTTTCATTGAATCTACAAGATTGCTTTTGTATGGAGTTTCAAGGAGATAAAGATTGGATTTTTATGCCACGAACCACACCTGAATATGATAATGGGCTACAAAGATTTCTTGAATTTGCATTTGAGCATGGTTCTATTGATGGGAAATTTATAAAATGTCCTTGCCCTGATTGTTTCATTCGTTATGCATTGACGAGAGATGAAGTGTATGATCACCTGATTTTGAAACCTTTCCCACCAACATATAATTTTTGGTATTGGCATGGTGAAAAAAGAAGTGAGCAATGTTCTAATAATGTTCCTTTAACTGGAGATACGTTGCCCATCCAAGATTGGGTACATGAAATGATTAATGATGCATATGGGGCTACTGGACAATACATGAGTGAAGAACCATGCACATCGCAAGACCCAATAGAAGGTGATCAAAGCATGCCAGAATTAAATCTTGGACCTAATGAAGGAGATAGAGAATTTGATGAATTAGTTAGAGATGCAAATGAAGATCTATATGAAGGGTGTGCAAAATACTCAAAGTTGTCTTTCATAGTGAAATTGTATCATATCAAATGCTTGTGTGGAATGAGTAATAAAGCCATCTCTATGATATTGGAATTGTTGAGTGATGCCTTTGAACACGCCAAAATTCCTAAAACATTTTATGAGGCTAAGAAAATCATTAACAAACTTGGTCTTAATTACAAAAAGATCCATGCTTGTCCAAATGATTGCATGTTATATCGGGGAAATGAAGATAAGCATAGGCAGGTATGTAAAGTATGCAATACATCAAGATGGAAGTCAGGTGGTAAAAAGAAGCCAGCAAAAGTTCTACGCTATTTTCGCTCAAACCACGCCTACAACGATTGATTATGTCTAGCAAAACTTCTGAGTATATGAAATGGCATAAGGAAGGAGCCAACTTGGATGGATTGATGAGGCATCCAAGAGACTCGGAGGCATGGAAGAGATTTGATCTAAGATACCCTGAGTTTGCTTTCGATTCAAGAAATGTTCGTCTTGGCCTAGCTTGTGATGGTTTTAATCCATTTGGAACTTTCAGTACCAACTACAGCATTTGGCCAGTTATCTTGACTCCATATAACTTGCCTCCATGGATGTGTATGAAGCAGACTTCTTTTATTCTTTCAATGATTATTCCAGGAAAGAAGATGCCTGGGAATGACATTGATGTTTACTTACAACCTTTAATAGAAGAGTTGAATGAATTATGGAATGATGGCGTGAGAACATTTGATGCATCAACTAAAGGATGGTTTACAATGAGAGCAGCTTTAATGTGGACAATTAGTGATTTTCCGGGGCTAGGGATACTATCAGGATGGAATACTCATACCGGTTTAGCTTGCCCTTCCTGTAACTTTGACGCGATTCCTTGTCGTCTTCCATATAGCAAAAAATGGTGTTTCATGGGCCATCGTCGTTTTTACGGATGGTGCTCATAGATTTCGAATGAATCGTGTTATTTTCAATGGAAGAATTGATTTGAGAAGTCCTCCAATAGTATTATCAGGGTCTGAAATTTTGAAAGCGACAAGAAGATATTAATGTTACATTTGGAAAAAGTTCAAAGATTGAGTCAAGCAAAGGTAAAAGAAGATACAACACAGACACTTGGCAAAGTGAGACGCAACAATGGAGGAAAAAAAGTATATTTTTTCAACTTCCTTATTGGGAACACAATCTATTACGTCATAATCTCGATGTTATGCATATTGAGAAAAATGTGTGTGACAACATAATATACACCATTCTCAATGAACAAGGGAAAACAAAGGATCACCTCAATGCTCGCAAAGATTTGCAAGACATGAACATAAGAATGGATTTGTGGCCTGATGAAAATGGAAAATATCTTCCTGCTTACTTCACAATGTCTAATGCTCAAAAGGACCAATTTCTTAGTACTTTGAAGAATGTGATTTTACCAGATGGTTATTCTAGTAACATCCCTAGATGTGTTGATCTAAAATATCGTAAGCTCTCTGGTTTGAAAAGTCATGATTCTCACATACTTATGGAACAATTGCTCCCAATAGCATTGAGAAACACATTACCCAAACAAGTATCTGCAGTTTTAATCGATTTGTGCTCATTCTTTAGAGAACTCTGTGGTAAAGTGTTAAATTCCGTAGATCTTGACAAGCTCCAACAACGAATAGTGCTTACATTGTGCCACATGGAAATCTTATTCCCCCCTTCATTCTTCACAATAATGGTTCATCTAATTGTTCATCTCATTGATGAGGCAAAGCTTGGAGGCCCAGTACATTATCGATGGATGTATCCTATAGAGCGGTAAATATATATATATATATATATATATATATATATTTCATTTAAATGAATAACTTTTTAAAATTAACTTGAGTACCTATGTTATTTTTTTTCTCATAGGCAATTAGGAAAGTTCAAGGGTTATGTACGAAACAAGGCACAACCAGAAGGCTCTATAGCTGAAGGTTACATAGCTGAAGAATGTCTTACCTTCTGTTCAAGATATTTGAATAATATTGAAACAAGATTCAATCGTTTGAGACGGGTGAATGATGAACCAAATGATGATGTTCAAACTTTGACCTTGAATGCTCTATTTCCACAAATTGGCAAACCAGTTGGTGGTGCGACATTTTTTAACCTAACACCATTGGAGAAATTACAAGCACATCGCTATGTGTTGGTCAATAGTGGACTTGTGGACTCTTTTATTGAGTAAGTATCTAATTACTTTTTCAAATATATCTTATGCTTGAAACTCTTCTTACCATTTGTTGTGAATGGGTTTTATGTACATATATAGTGAATTTAGAAGAGAAACAAGAAAACGACTACGAAGTAGAAACAAGCGGTCGGTTGCGGAGATTGAGAGGATAGTTCATAGAGAATTTAGTGAATGGTTTTATAGGCAGGTGAGTGTAACAATTAGTATGGCTGATTTATATTAAATTTTGTTTTTATTTATGTTTCTAATGTATTTGTATAATGAATTTAGGTCATGGATAGTTTCAATGAAACATATTCAGATGATATTAAGTTACTTGCACAAGGTCCATTTCAACAAGCAAGAAGATGGACTGCATATAATGTTAATGGATATAAGTTCAGAACTACCGCTCGTGAACAAGGGTTGAAAACTCAAAATAATGGTGTTTTCGTCACTGCTGGAACTACAAGTTTTGCTAGTAGCAATGATAACAACCCTAGCAGAGGACCAGTGCCATATTATGGAAAGCTAGTTGACATCGTAGAGCTTAACTATTCTGGTCGATTTTTAGTCACTTTATTCAAATGCAAATGGGCTGAAACGACTACTAATAGAGGGATGAGAAAAGATGATTTTAAGTTTGTGAATGTTAATTTTTCTCGCTTGATACATACAGGAGATAGTATTGATGATGAGCCATATATTCTAGCTTCAAATGCTCAATTAGTGTATTATGTGGAGGATGAGATGGACAAAGATTGGAGTGTTGTCATACATTTGAAGCCTAGAGACTTATATGAGATGGAGGAGCATAATGTTGATGAAGATTTCTATGAGAGTGCATCATATCAGGAGCATGACTTAACTATGTTATTCCTAAATGATGCTGAAAATGTTCCATTAATTAGGGAGAATGTTGATTATGAACTAGACACTACTTAATTTTATGCAGATTTTGGTTTCCTATTTTGTAGTATAACTTAATGGTTCATTTGTGGTAGTTACAATAGTGTTACTTCTGCATGCTTAGTAGTTACAATATGTACAGTTAAATGACTTATTTACTTGATTCCCTGATGAAGTTAGGAAATTGTGTGTCCACTAACAGACTTGAAATTGAAATTGCAAAATCATTCAGAACAGAAAATACTATTATGAAACAGAAAATTGCAAAATCTACCAGGTAAAGCTTCCTGTTACACAGTACACAGGTAAAATGTTGTTTTAGGTTCAGTGTTTCAGGTTTTCTTATCCACAGGTTTTCTTGTCATAAATTATATTACCTGGAAATAGTGTTTTAAAATTGTTTCAGGTTTAGCGTTTCAGAGCCTGTACCTCCCCAGACCTTTGGTAAGTCTTCTTTTCAGGTTTGACTTAATTAGTTTATTACTTGAAAATCTTGGTCAACTAATTGGGATTTTGGCTTTCTTCTACTTTTACTGTACCTGAAAATCAATATTACTCTTTAATGTGTCCCAAATTTCCTTCTCATTAATTATATTTTACCTGGTTTCAAGTTTGCTTTGTTTGTTGACTATGACCATGCTTTAAGTGTAAGAGACTCATTACTCTTCAATAAATTCAATCAGTGAAATCTTTTCTTGGTAGGACAGTATTGAAGAATCAAGGCTTTTTTGCACATATAGTATTTTGATCAGATTCTTCATCATTTAATCGAGCACTTGCTTCCGAGAGTATGTGTCAATTTAGTATTCTAAATACTCAGTTCTTACCATTATGATGAAACTTCATAACTAATTTCTGTACTAAGTTACAGCATGCCAAGGGTTGCACGTTTTACTCGTGTGAATAAAAAAGGTGGAGATCAATCATCTACTCCGGCCCCACCACCATTGACAGATGCTCCACTATCTACTCAGGTCTCATTAGAAGCACCATCAGCCACACAAACTCGATTGCAGAGCCGTCAATGCACTAGATATTGGACTATTGATGTAAAAGGTAATTTGAGTGTATAGCATATGTTTTTATCTAATTTAATGTTCTAACAAATATAATTCACAGATGCTGCAGGAGTAACAAAAGTAGCACACTTGAAATTGAAGGATCTTTGGGTGCTTCCTCCTGGCACCAAAGTGGTGTTGCCTTTCAATGATTGTAAGCAGCCAGTTGGTGAAGCAGGTGGCCTCTTAGGACAAGCTCTTGGACAATTAGGAGCTGATTTTGCTGCTCTTCCAATATGTTACAAGTCTTGGTCCAAAGTTCCTAACAATTATAAGGAGGAGATTTATAATAGCAAGTTAAAGGTAATTTGAGTTAGAATTAGAATTTTCTCTAATGTTTTCTGTTTTAGACTCCATGAACTTTGAATCAATGTTTTGCTGATATTTTCTTTTGCATTGTTAGGAAAAGTTCATTATAGATGATGATCAAGTGAAGAAGATCATTATGAAACGGATAGGGGAAAAGTGGAAGGAGAACCGATCTGATGTTTTTCATAAATATTATGATTCAAAACTCAGCAGAGAAGAGAACTATGCTAATCATCCTCCGGATATAAATAAAGATCATTGGACTCAATTTATTGAGTATCGTTTGGATCCAGTCACTGTGGTAAGTAAATTGAGTTATATGATTTATACAATACAATGATTTCACACTGATCACATCTTTTTACATTGCAGAAAATGTGCAAACGAAATGCACAAAGTCGAGAGAAACAATTAGTTGTGCACTCTGGAGGATCTAAGACATTGTCAAGGAAACGATTTGAGATGGTGATAGTTTAATTAGCTAACATTTATTTTTTTTCAATTTCTTTTTCAAATGATGTTAGTTATATTGAGTATGTGCAGGAACATGAGAGTGGACAGCCTATTAGTAGGGGAAAAGTTTTTGTTGCCACACATACTAAAGTAGATGGATCATATGCAAATAATGCCACAAAATCTGTTTGTGTAAGTATTTCTTGTAGAACTTATAAATTGACATAAGAGCTCATTTATAGTGTAATTTTTACCTTCATGTGTAGTTTTTATTTCTTCCATGTTTTACTTGGGTTGGTTTTGCTCAATAAGTTTGTTTCTTTTCTTGGGGTGTCAGCATTGTTCTTCTTTACCAAATCATATGAATACTTGGTAATATACTGGTTAGTTTCTAAACACTGTTAAAATATGCATGGAGTAGCTATGGATCTAGCAGTCTTAGCCAAACTAGAAAAGCTAAAATCATGAGGAAGTAGAGGTAGAAGATCTAACAAAAAAGTGAAAACTAATAAAACCATGAGTACATTAATTTAGTGGTTTTGATACAGACTAGCTATGGATGCATTACTTTTGCTAAGTGTTTTAGTAATCAATGACCCTTTTCCCCTCCCAGGTTAATATGGAAAGAATCCTAGCTTCTATTTTATTTATTTAGGCATTGTTTTTTGTTTTATAGAACTTCAGTTTTAAATTTTACTTTTCCATTAATTGGTTTCCTCTGTTCAGTTATGTATTATCATTGTATCTATTTTGCTTGGTATTGTAGTTAAACATATGTGCATAAAATTTAAACTTTTGCATCTGTGCCATTTAAATTTTTCTTGGTTTTCATAACTTCAATGTAGTTGTAGAGCAAATGCACCACCAAATTCACTTTAGCATGTGTGCCTTCTAAACTTTAGCTTTGTTTATAAAAGGACAAAATTATTCAGGTTGAGAGTGAGGGAAGCTGTCCACAAACAATTGCAAAAAATGATTCCCTTGGTCAAGTGTTTGGAAAGGATCCTTCAGGTAGAGTTAGAGGCTTGGGTTTAGGACCTTGTCCTTCCCAAGTATTTGGAATTCAGAGGCAAAGGCATGATGAGGAAGGTTCTAGCTCTAGCACCAGTGATTCCATTGATCTTATGCAACTGAAAATTGCATATTTGGAAGCACGATTGGAAAGAGAGGCTAAGAGTAGAATTCAGTTTCAGAATGCTATATCTTTATTCCTCCAATGTGTTTCTGCCTCATCCATGACTCCAGAGCTTGTTGTGATCTTGAAGTCAATGGTAACCCTCTTAACTAGATCTCTTTGTTGTTATTCTGGACTTTTCTCACAGTGTTACCTTTTCAGGCTACAAATGATGGAGATGTTGAACCAAGTAAGGGAAGTTCTTGTGCAGAACACGGTGGAGATGTTTGGTAGATATTTCTAGTTTCAAACTCTTTTCTGTATAAAACTTATATAGAATACTTTTACAAATATGGGGTTAGCAATTGTTATATTCCTAGCAAATAATATAGTGTGATTGATTCTTTTAAATAGACATGATGTTGGTTGAAATACATATAATTTGGATTTTCCTTGATGAATATACAATGATGTTGCAGAAATTTAAATAGTGTTCCAAGTTTGCAAAGAAAGTTGCTAAATTATTATATGTTTTAGATTTAAACTGGAAATAAAACAAATGGCATATATATATATATATAACCTGCAGGCTTTTCCTTATATTAGAATTTAGGAGCTAATTTTTTTTAAAAAAAATAAAGTGACATTAACCACACTTTATAAGTAGAGTTAAATGAAAGTTAAAAGTGTGGTTAAATGGTACATCTCCCCACATATGTAATAGCCACATCAAAAGCACATGTTGGAGGATCAATTAGCCACACTTGAAAAGTGTGGCTACTCGTCCTTTTTAAGTGTGGCTAATCAACATATTTTTTGTAGTGATAGTAAATATAAAGACAAAAATAAAAAATGTTAATAGCTTTTTATTTTTATTTTTTGGGTACATCTGAAATTAATAACTTTTTAATATTTGAAACGGAAAGATAATTTAAAATATATATAAAAAATCTTAAATTTACATATATAATAAAAGTGGGGGAGTATTATTTCCATTCGCACAACGTGTCTCAATCAACTGCTGGAGAGTGGCTTCTTTAAATGTAATCTAATTGTCTTATCCTTTTCGAAAATCTAACTTAATGCCCCTTTTGTTTCTCTTCATGTATCAAATATGTACTTGAGCATTCTACAGTGTATGTACGCGTGCCACTATTAGCAGACATTGGATTCATGGAGTCAACTTATAATATTATGCACGTAAAAAGTTAAAAAAAAAATGTAATATTAACTATTTATCCAAAATTTACTAATGCAGTCACATCGCAGATTGGTAGGCAAATTTGACTTTTATTGGGTAAAATTTAAATAATTTTCCCTATCCTGCTTCCGCTTTTTGGCCTTGGAAAAAGTTAAAATTCCTCAGAGAATCCGATTCAAGTATAAATATCTGACAAACATGTTATACCCTAAAAATTTGCTTGCATGCGACGGACGAATATATAGATGTACCTAAGATTACTAAATTCTTTTAAATAATTCACCTTTTCAATAAACCCTCTTGATAACAAATTTTAATAACTTTCTTCTAATAAACTATAAGTAGAGAATAAAATGCTGAGAAATGTCATTTTTGCCCAAAATTTTAGACATTATATTATTAATAAACATAATGGATACGAAGTAAGATGATTAATACTAAATATAATTTTTTTTATTAGAATCATCAGCAAAATAATTAAATTTTTTAATTATTACACATAAATTTTATTTTTTAATAAATAAATTCATCCATATATAATTGAAATTCTTAATTACTAATATCTAATTCTCTAAAATGTCCTTGCCTAGAAATATTTTTTTCGTATAGATTACTAATATTAAAAAATATACTAAATTACAATAAATCTAATTTAAATCGAGTCAATCCACTTATGAGATAAAACTCTATTAGTATTAATTTTTTTTATCAACAAAAACTTTACTTTAAAAAAAAAATAAATATCAAATCATTTAAATTAGTTAATAAACTAATGTCTTATCTAGAGAACTTAATTACAAATAAAAAGCACGGTAAAATGATGAGTCGTGTGATGTGAGAGAGCACCCTTCCCCCCAAAACGCATACCTATATAAAGGCGTTAGAAGAAGAAGCGGGGATAGGGAAGGAGAAGGCAGAGTCGCAGTCTCCAGCGATAGAAAAAAGAGGGGGAAAAAAGTAAAAAAATAAAAAAATAAAAAAAATAAAAGAAAAAAAGAAGAGGGCAATGACAATGGACATCGTAATAGAAGGTATCTCCGGCGCGCATTTCTCCGGTTGGCGACCTTCAACGACGTCGTCTTCTGCCCCCTCTTCTCCTCCACATCACCCCTTCGTCATCGGTACCGTGCTATTTCACACATTTCTTGCATCATAATATATGACACTATAACCGCTCATCTTCTTTCTTCTTACAATAATTGTTTTTCTTCAATCTGTTTGGTTCGCTGGAAAATTTTTTGATAAAAAGTATGCTTCACTTCCTCGGGAACCAAACAGCATTAAAAGCAATGCGAGTTCTTCATCATCATATGGATGATGCTTCAGCTCATTCTTTTTCGTGCTGTTTGCATTCGCTGCGAAAAAAGAACATTTGAAACCGTAAATTAATTGCAAGTTATTGTCTTGTGTTTGTTGATGGCATGTGGTGTTGTTTATGCGTGCACGGATTCGATTCGATTTGCGTTCTGTTTTTTTGCGTGGAACAGGGGTCTCTGGAGGCACGGCATCGGGGAAGACCACGGTGTGTGACTTGATCATTCAGCAACTGCAAGATCACAGAGTTGTGCTTGTTAGTCAGGTGTCACTATGATTAATTTTCCTAGTTGTTATTGGATCATAAGCGAATGAATGATCATGACATGGATGAACAAACGAGATCATTGAATTTGTCCTTGTTGTATTTGCAACTCAGTGACATTTGAAATGAATTCATGTTAATTACAATATATTAACTTAAGAGGGATTGTGCGTTGCTTTTCTTGTAGGATTCATTCTACCGTGGTTTAACAAATGAAGAGCTGAAACACGTTCATGAGTATAATTTTGATCATCCTGGTATGGTAACCTGAACCTCAATTAAGATTATTAGGCACAACAATTATGATGCTGAATAAACCCTTTTTGGAATTCTGACCTTGTGATTTGGCTTTGGTAGATGCATTTGATACAGAGCAACTTGTAGAAACCCTCAGCAAGCTCAAATCTGGGCAGTCAGTTCAGGTTCCAATATATGATTTCAAGCTTCATCAGAGGTCTTCTGAAAGATCACGACAGGTACAATATTGTAGAGGTCTTCCAATATATGATTTTTGTTTCTTCAAATTCAGTGCCCTTTCTTCACTATAATTATTGAAACTGAATTGCTAGATGTTTTCAGAGAGTTATGATAGGAGGTGCAATGTTTGTATAAAATGAAAACCAGGGTGACGCTTACTATTATTATTATTATTATTATTATTATTATTATTATTTATTATCTTTTTTAACCATTTGGCAGGTCAATGCATCTGAAGTAATCATTCTGGAGGGTATATTGGTTTTTCATGAACAACGTGTCCGCAACATGATGAATATGAAGATATTTGTTGATGCAGGTATGTTGCTCTTCCATTTTGTTAATCGTTTCAACCTGTTTTGAGATGATACATGGCGACAATTTTCTGTGATAGGTTTTATATTTTATTATACTTGCTGTCATACATACTGATCTTGCCTTGCATGTTATATAGATCCTGATGTAAGGCTTTCCCGCAGAATAAGACGTGACACTGTTGAGAGGGGTAGGGATGTACACTCTGTACTGGAACAGGCAAGATTTATAATCTTTGTATATATTAACTGCATCAGATTGACAGGTCAGGAGTTCAGGAATAATCATGATTGCCTATTATGGAAATTAATAATTTATGTACATTGATATCTTAGAATTGGTAATTGATAAGATGATAAAAAATTTTTTGGAAAAAAAAAAAGATTTCTATTTTTGATTTAGAAGGATAATAAATAAATATTGCTCTCAATGCCCATTCTGATGAATAGGGACAAAACCAGTGTCCAATACAATGATTCAGTCCCATCAATTTTAAAGGAAATATGCTTGAGCCAAAAATCGGATTTCCATATAGTATGCAAACAACACATGCATGCATGCCTGGAACTCTTGGATTATAGCATTGCCTTTTTAACACATCACTGTCAAGGAAAATTTACAAGAATCCAACAAAAGTTCTTTTTGTGTCTTGGATTGGGGACTTGCGGTCCTATATCTCTGCTTAAGGATGACAGAAGGTTAGAAAACAATTTGATGTTTTAATATATTAGATTTTGTTGGAGGGTACTCACTTTGAAGTTTGAATATGACAGATTAAATCTCATTGGTGTTATGCTACCGTAGTAGACTGCATGAAACACTTGTTGCTGATGCTTTGAATTTGGCTTTGTTTAAGAATAATGTCTGATTGTCAACCAATGCATGAAATTAGTGGCTAATATGTAAAATCTTGATTGAATTTTCAGTACGCGAAATTTGTTAAGCCTGCCTTTGATGATTTTATTCTTCCATCTAAGAAGTATGCTGACATCATCATACCTCGTGGGGGAGAGAATCGTGTAGCAATCGACTTGATAGTTCAACATATCCGCACTAAGCTTGGCCAACATAGCCTCTGCAAGATATATCCAAATTTGAATTTGATACACTCTACTTTTCAGGTGATTTTCGTCTTGCATCATATTTCCGTCCTAAAATTCTGTTTGCTTCTTCCACCCAGGGAAATATTTCTCATGCTAATTTCTAATATTGACTTTCTTACAGACTAGAGGCATGCATACTCTTATTCGTGACAGGGATGTATCAAAGCATGATTTTGTTTTCTATTCTGATCGGCTAATTCGTTTGGTAAGTAAGGACATTGAGATTTATACAGGATTTATTATTAACAACTAATCTTTGTATCACTGACTTCACAGGTAGTGGAACACGGTCTTGGTTACTTGCCATTTAAAGAGAAACAAGTTATCACACCTACAGGTCTGTCTGAGGAAGAGGAAATACCGTTTCATAGTCTGAATCTTCCCGCAAGTGTATCAGTCATTCATGTTCTTGCATAACATGAAAATGCATATCATGAAATTATTAAACTTTGTTTGAATGACTCTGCCGAGCTTTGCTACCTTCATTACCTCTCTACCTTTTAATGCTGTTTACATTGATATACACCACAACGTTCTTCTTGTTATTCCACTTCAGGAGCACTTTATACTGGAGTTGATTTTTGTAAGAAATTGTGCGGAGTATCGGTTATACGAAGGTAACTTTCATAGTTCAAAAGGTTTACTAGCACTACAACTGATTTGTCCATACTCCATTGTCACTTAGTAAGATCGTGGATATACTAATGTTCTCAATCTCATGGTAATGTTGTAAAAACTTGTTACCATTTGTTATGTCAAGACAAAACTGTCAGTATTAAGGTTTTCAGTTCCAAGCTAGTTTCATCTGATACCGAATTTATTCTGTCTGAAACCGATTTCCTATGAGATGCATTATTCTATATTTAACCCTTAACCTGAGGTGAAGACTGCACGTTCAAGTGACTTCCTTGGGATTTTGATGCTGAATTGTTTATGAATTCTCATGATTATGTCGCTTTATTTTTTTTTTTAAAAAAATGACAGTAAGTTTTAGCCCTCTGTAATTTGGTTTCACTCGTGATGTTTCAGTGGCGAAAGCATGGAAAATGCTTTGCGTGCATGCTGTAAAGGAATAAAAATAGGAAAGATACTCATCCACCGTGACGGTGATGAAACCCAGGTAACAGTTTTGCTTTTGTTTATTCTTTCTTGATTTGTTGGATTTCTGCGTTAGATGATGCAACTCTGCAAATATAATCATCACAATATTTTTCACTCCATTTAAGCTTATCTATGAGAAGCTTCCAAAAGATATTTCAGAGAGACATGTTCTTCTCATGGACCCAGTACTTGGTACAGGTGAGTTATCATCTTTTGCATGCATTACGTTTGTTCTTCACTTATAAATCCCTCTTAATGCTCAGAACTGTTTGTATCTATTTGTGTTTCGAAAATTCCCCAATGGGGTTTCTTAGCAATCTCTTACTGTTGAATGGTTGTATTGTACTTGTACAACCAATTAATTCGGTGTACTAGGCCTATAATAGAACGTTACAGCAAAGATCGGAGAAGATTGGCATTTTCCACATCAGATCAAAAAATAAAAAATAAAAAAAGTTTGATTGTTAAGTTACGAAGCTTCAGTTGATCACATTCACTATTTGATTTGATTCATAATTATGCATGACATGACACCACTACTTCTTTTGGTTAGCAATGAGGTCATCTTATTGATTATCCAGGTAACACTGCCAGCCAAGCAATTGAGCTTCTTATAAAGAAAGGAGTTCCAGAGTCCCATATAATATTCCTCAATCTCATCTGTGTAAGTTATATTCAACTGAACTGAATACTAGTAAGACGGGCTTTGCTCTTTACCTGTGTTTGATGAATGCCAACATGAAACGTTTCAACGCTGATTTCAGGCTCCTGAAGGAATACATTGTGTATGTAAGCGTTTTCCGCAGCTCAAAATTGTCACTTCGGAGATCGAAGAGGGACTAAATGAACAGTTCCGTGTGATACCAGGGTTAGGAGAATTTGGTGACCGCTATTTTGGTACAGACGACTCTTAGTTTGAGAGCATAACAAAAATATTACAGGGTAAAAAAAGAGAGGAAAAGATGTTAAATTCTTATTGTATAATACTCATCTGACTAATAAAGATGCCTAAAATCATGAGCTACTGCGCCACAAGTAATGAGTTTGGCTTAATTCTCCGATTGGAGCCATCTTCAGTTTGTTAGGTTTGTCCCTCTTTTCTTTTGGTTCCACCGCAGCTAAAAAGGCTATTATTTAACAGAGTTCCATTACAATTATTTAGAGATCAAAATTGTCACCTACTAATTGTAATTTAAATAAATATAAATTTCAATTATATAGGTATCGAATTAACATATTTTCACTGATAATATAAATTTATTCTTAATTAACATCACATTTAATACATATATAACTAAAATCTATATTTATTAAAAAAATATTTCTCTATTTAATGAGAGCTTCTATATGGTAAGTAGCTTTGCAGTACCAAAAAATGACGAATAGAGTAAAGGCTCAAATATACTCTCTGTTGATATCCATGATCCCCAGTAAGCCTAAGTCTTATTCTCTGATGTCAGAAACCACTGAAGAAAAAGCAACGGAATATGTACTCCGCTGTCTAAAACCAAAATTTAAACGTCACGATTTGTTTTAGAACTATATCTTCTAAAATCAGTAATCTTATAAAATGGTAAAATACAGAATTAACCACCCAACTAAAAATTATTAATTCAAAAATAATTAACTTCCCACTTTCTCACTTTACAAAAACATTTGACTTTAGAGGATCAAATTCCAACCAGGTGACCCAACGTATCAAATTTTAACTTAAAATTAATTCATTCTGGCACATTTTCATAATTGATTTCGTAGAATTACAATAAGGCTATACAAGAGCCCGTCAAACCAAAAAAAAAATAAAAATAAAAGGTATACAAGAGTATATCGATCTACTAGACCCCCCGAAAAATGTTCGAAGGCCAAGTTTGCACAAGCAAAATTGCAAATTGAAATTTGAAAGAATGATGATAAGAAACAAGCCACAAAGAATAACACACATCTCCTATCATAGTGATAACTGAGAACCTAGATGACAGCAGTAACGAGCCAAATATCTTTTTTCCCCCTTTTAAGAAATATGATAACCTGTGATTATTGTGTAAAACCCAACTAATATGTAATTAAGTTACAATGGAAAATCTTGAACAAAGAAGAAAGCAATCTACAGGCCGCATGACTCCACAGGTGCAAACTCTTAGCGATTAATTGCGTTTTGTTTATCCGCAGGAGCCACACATTGCCATAATGAACGGTAGGATGCAATATTGACTGCTTCAACGCCTAGTGCAGAGAGGTTACGGGCATATTCCTGGTGACAATATGCAAGAGGAAGGTTATCTAAATGAAAGCAGTCACAGTTTGCCGGACAATGAGTCAAAAGCTTACGACATCCATGTGCCACAAGTGTCTGTGTGTGCAAGAGAAAGATCATACAGGTAATAGTGAGTATTATGCCAACCTGAATATCAAGGAACAACTGCATGCACATTTTGTCAGTGTCGGACACATTATTATCTGAGACATCTGAGCTTGCTCCACCTCGTCTTTGTGCACCCTGCCTAAGTCTCTGGAGTGAAGACTCTGTCTTTCTCGCCTGCTCATGATCAATATTTATTAGCACAATTTCAAAGATGAAATCCAAGAGATCCAAGATTCATCAATGCAGTTTGAATTTGGACACATACCACGCTAACAAGGTCAGCTGCTAATTCATAATAACGGTCAGTAATCTCAGTTGCAGCAGAAAGGAGTATTTCATTCCTGGTTTCACTTGTCAAATATCTCGTAGCTCTCTCACCATCCAAAAAAGCCTGAGATGTATTGGCATGTCATGAATATAAGGTTCATTTGAAAACAAAAATATTTCTTAAAAATTATACTTGTCCCAAAGATATTGACAGGCCTATACTTCATCTTAACATTTGGGCTTCCTTTTCTATAAAATGGGAATGCAATGTTACCTTTGCATTTTTTTCCAGTGTATGTATAGACAAAAGAGTGTTTAAATTTGGGTACCTGAATCATAATAGCCATCCACTACAACAACTACTAAACCTTGTCTCACTATGTGAGGTTAGTTACATGGATCAAATAACACCATAGTATTCTATCATAAATCATGTTCATATTTAAACCATTAAAATTTAGATCTCTTTTAATACTTTTAACTATGGTTTTTCTAGGTCTTCTTCTACCTCTAGTTAAAGGACTACTATCTACCTGATCTACTCTCCTTATTGGGGCATCTACAAGCCTTTTTCACACATATCCAAACCACTTGAGGCGAGATTCTATCATCTTTTCCATAATAGACATTACCCCAACTTTCTCTCCAGTGTATTCATTTCAAATCCTATCTTGTCTAGTCAATCCACTCATCCAACACAATATCCTCATCTCTGCAACGTTAAGTTTATTTTCTTGTCGGCTTTTCACTGCTCAACATTTAATCTCATACAACATCAATGGTCTTATAGTTGTGCAGTAAAATTTTCCTTTAAGCTTGAGTGTAGTTTAAATTCAAATTGCATGTGTGTAGTTTCCACTATCCTCGAAACAAAAAGCTAGATATAATAATCAAAGTGCAAAAAAGAAGGAAGCAGGGCAAAACATATATATATATATATATATATATATAATAAACCTTCATATTTAATTGCTTACCTTAAGGGGACGTAATACCCCTGAAACATAGGGTGAATGCCTCACAGGCAGAGGTTTATTAGTCATCCTGTAGGTTGCCGTTATCCCCTTCATCTGCCTCAAGTCCTATATTATTTTTGAACAAAAGAGAAATGAATGTATTAGAAAGGAAGGGCAGAAGAAACAAAAGGAAAAAGATGATCCAGAAAATTGCAAATATAAATGCACATCCAGATCCAAATAATGCAACCAATTTAAAAGAATAAACCTGGGAGACTGCAATCTACCTCAACTGACTTTTCCACTAATGACTCCACCACTGCTTTGATGACTAAAGGTTTTAAAGATTTCAACGATTGACCACCTTGTAAAATGCTCTGCCTTACTGATTCAAGAACATCAGGGGAGCATGCAGATAGAAGCTGAAGCACGTGTTCAAGGTAATCACCACGAACATGCTCCTCCAGACATCTTATATCATGAATTACCTACAAATGATTTAAACATTTATAATTCAGCCAAAGTACAATGATATCTTCGTTTTGCATATCTAGCAAAAATTGCAAGTTACACTAATGTTGTCTTATAATGGTCATTATCAAATTTTTTTACCAATTCCTTAAATGAAACTTCTAAAAAAGTATGGTAGAAGACCTAAGCAATTTTTTTTCCCCTGAACATGCATATGATGTGGGTTTATAACTAACAAAGCAATCAGCTAAAGCGAAGGCATGAAGCATACAAAAATAAAGTCATCTATGACAGCCGAAACAGCCCATTCAAACCCAGTGTTGGTGCTTGTGTTACGGTTCTTGCGAGCAGTCAGTCCAGATGACAGCCAATGTGAGTATCTGTAAGTTCAAAGAGAAGTTAGTTTTTGCTGTCAGCATGAAAACGAAGAAGAAATTCTTATCTTCCCAGCTTAAACTGACCTAGAAAGAAGCTGCAAGGATAGGCGCAGGAACTTGTCAGAGCAAGAAATGACAAGAACATCTTCTCTCCAGCACGATCTCAAACTCTCCAACAGAGTAACACTCTGTTTTAATGTTAAATCTTGATAATTTGCTTCGCCAGGGTCTGAATTTTGAACAGGTACAAGACTGGATGCTGTAAGCACAGAATCTAGAGAACCTGCTATTTCCTGAAACCTGAAGCAGTAGCAGATATGATTTCCATGTCACTGAAAAATAATAGAGTATTCTTCTGTAATTGCCACCATCTTAAAGCAGCATAAGTACCTCAAAGAGAAATACACTCCAATATTCCATTGCTTCATGAACTCTGTATAAATTGCTTCAGATCGAAATTTAGCAACAGCAGCTCTGGATGGACAGTAGCCTAGCATGAAATTAAATTTTATAATATTAGTGAATAAATGCTCTTAAAAAGTTATACAAATAAAATTAGCAAATGCGTAATCAAATCGTACATCAACTCAACAAGGTGAAAAGTGAGATATGAGGAAGGAAGATATGACTACTACCTTCTAGATAAGCCAAGAATTCTAAGCTTGATTTGTAATTTTTCAAGAACTCTGTTGGTCTTCCAGGAGAAAATGCACCTGGTTTTCCCTTCTGAATTGCAGAGAGAACCTCCTTAAGGATTGAATTGGCCAAGAAGTCAAAGACATGCAAACCTGAATTTTCTGCACCGAAGACCAGGCTTCATAGATATAAATATGAAGGTCTCATTTCACACTTCGTCTTTTTCATATATGTAAGAATGACAGCTATTTCAGTAAAACCATGGCAAGACCATAAACAGTATACCTAACAGTACATGTAGCAAAAAAGAAGTGAAAGGTAATAAAAAAATTTTAACTTCTAGTTTTTAAAGGCCAAGAAAGACTAAGGATTGCATCAGCAAGGACTGACAGGGACAAAGAAAACAATGCAGTAATGACAGAGTAAGGATCATATGGATCTTAAGTGTAGAAATGTAAGGACGAAAAAGGTCCATTGTATTCTTGCATGGTAAAGTGGTGAGAAAAAAGCCAGACGATGTACCAGCTGAAGAAATGTCCAATAAAAATTTACAGTCTTTATCAATGCACTCCTTAATTTGTTGATAATCATTATCAAGCCCATCCCCAGATGATCCGGCAGCCACAGCTGATGGCCCATGTGGTATAATCTTCTGTATCAATGGAGCCACAACAGTAGTTTGAAAAAGTTCTTCTGCATTCTTAGTGTTATCAATAGCAGCATATGCACGTAAGCAATTGTAAATTGCAGTTGCATCCCGGTGCTCTAGACCATCTGCAAAGCAATGTCCCAAGCTTGCATCCACTATTTGGCTTGCATTTTGAATCCTCTTCTCCATATTCTCAATAAAAGGCAGGTTCTGTACTGGCATAATAGAGAAAAAGAGATGAGCACGGAATGTACTAAGACCTTAAACAAAAGTATAGTTAACAATGAATCACAAACCTCTATTTTTTCCTTTTTTCTTTCATTCTTTTTTGTTTTTTGGATGTGCAATCACAAACCTCTTTAAGAAAAAGAACAAATAAATACAAGAAGCCCATTAACGCTGGACATGCCTCTACAAAAATGTCAAAATTATTTCTAATAGTTCCACGTGATGATGTTGAAATAACAAAAGAGATTATGGTACGAGATTTTTCACAACAGTTAGTCAAACACAAAAGTGTTTCTATATTCAATAAACAATCGGAAATTTCCTCCAAACAAAGAGACAGTAACATCATCTATATATATTACCAACTACATAGCTACCAATTAATGTAGGACCCAATGATGTGACTCTTAAACCAAATTTTATTTTCTAAAAATCAACTTATAAACTTATATTAAATCACCTTGTTTACACACAACCTAAGAACCTCAAGTCAAATCCTCAAAAAGTGAATTGCTAGTTATTATTATTTTAAAATGATATGGTAGCAAATTCAACAATGTTGGATTAATGATGGGAAACACTTCTCCCGAACACAGCAGCTTCCTTTCAAGACTTTTCACCACTGACCTAAACAACTCAATTATAGCTCAATGAGAATGCACAGTAAGCATCACGGATTAATTATTGACTTCCACTGCCTGGTTTATATCAGAACTAAAACACGATAAAAATATTTAATCTGGGGAGTCAAATAACAATAAACTACCTGCTTAACATGGCACTCTATGTCAAGTTCTTTTTCAGGTTCATTTTCTGTTTTCTTTCAGACTGCTAATTAGTTGGCAGTGTGTATACATAAACAATAAGAATAACAAGCAATACACAGCCCGCAAAATGAGATATCCTTGGCCTCTATGGCCATGCCTCTGCTAACAATCCCATCTAAGTTTTCTACTAAAATTTTAGTCCCAATTTATTTGAATTTCACTGGAAATTGTCACTACAAGTAAACATATTTGTAACATTGTTTCAATGAATGTGAAAAAAATTAAAACAAACCTTTGCATGTGTAACATAGAACCTTAGTCGGTTCATCTCACTAGCAATTCTCTCCAATAGCATGCTTTGGGTCTCTCTGACACTTGTCCCATTCTCAATATGCTGCACAGAAACCCCATTGCTCAGGGAATTCCTGTCTGACAAATTTACATCTCCATTTGACCAATCAGTGGGTACACTAGGCAGCTCCTTTATTAGCTTTTCAACCTGCAATCATACGGAAATGACAAGTTCACCACATGTGATTGCAAACGAATTTTGACAGCTTTCTACTCCAATCTGAAAGTTTCAAAATTCAATCCAAGAAACAGTTGGCAACAAACACATCTCATCGAATTGGCAAAACACATTTTATCAGAGACGCGAAAACAGCATCTCTCGAAATCAAATGCAATGTCCCTTTGGCGAGAATTTTTACCCAGTTCTACCTTCATTGCCATAAACAACCAACCTAACAATGAAATTGACACTAAACCATCCCTCAAGCTAAACTAAGAAAAAACATGACCTTCCAAATCAAACAAATACACCACATTACAGTAAATAGTAACATTCACACTACTCATTCTCGAAACTCTTCATCAAAAAATAGAAGCAATGCCCTCAAGATCTCACATCAAAGATCCTCAATTCCAATTCCACCGCTTCAAATTATCAATCACAGCAACAATCAAAACACAAACCGCAAATTAAAAAAAAAAAAAAAAAAAAAAGCCTCCTACCTTAGAGACCACGTGAAACGTGTCAAGAAGAAGCTCCAGAGTCTCTCTAGCACAAGCAGCCTCAGATCTCTGCTTCAATCCGTTCTTGATCGCAACGAGCGAGACCTCAACGGATCCCCTGAACTGCTCGATCTTCTCGCGGAGCTCCACGAGCGGCGCGCGCATCCGCACGACGGCGGAGTCGACGTCGACGAGCTTGGTGCTGAGGTTGACGAAGTCGGCGTAGTCGCGGTTGATGAGATCGACGAGCTCGTGGTTGAGGGAGGAGAGGTAGTTGTTGAGCTCCGAGCGTAGCGTGTCGAAGGGGACGAAGGTTCGGAGCTCAGAGATGTACAATTCGGAGTCGAAGTCAGGGGACAGGAACGACGCCGGTTTGAACCACAGCGGGTGGGCGTCCAGCGGATCCGAGAAGAGGTCCGCGGCGGATCTGGGTGGCGCCGGCATCGGATCCGCCATTTTTGCTTCTCGCGCGCGCGTTCGTGTCTCTGTGTCTGTGACTGTCTCTTGTTTGTTTGCTGAGAAAATTTTTGGGGGTTAGTAGAGAAAATGGATTTGTTTATGGTTGGGAGTTTTGTAATGAACAACTGCTACTGCTCGAACTGCACGGAAAGAGTCACTGTATTTTTTTCTCGTCTCCATGCGGAAACTCACGGCACACATAAATAAGCTTTGCCGATTATTGAATTTTTTTTTAATTAACATTGAATTATTATTACCTGCGCCTGGTTTTAATACATTTATTTTGAATATTTACCATGTCATATTGGTTTCATAAGTTTTATATATTTCTTTAATTTTTTTGAAGGTCATTGCAAATATAATTTACAGTAAATTTTTAAGGGGGCTTATAATAATTTTTTATTGTATAATTATTTATTACTTCATTAGTTCATGGTATGACGAGTATCATTACATTACACATATTTATAAATTTGTGTTCAATATCAACTGGCACTAATAGTATTACAAAAGCTCAGAACACCCTAGTTAGCACTGATACGCCGAAATATAGTACTCACACAACATGCGATTGCCATGTTAACTTGACTCATTTTTCTTTGAAAAATGATTAAGGAAACATTTTTTGTGACGCATTCAGAAAAAGTGAATGCATATATATATATATATATATATAGCTCAATACGCTAATAAATTTTTGAATAAAAAAAAGTTAAACAAAAATAATAATAATTATATGAAACTCATCTTTCAAGCATTTTTATTATTTTATTCACTTTTTCCGGATGCATCACATGCTGCGTCGCAAAAAATGTGTCCCTCTACCGCTACTCTTTTTCTTTTCTTTGTTTGGAATAGCAATTGCGATTTGGGAACAGTAGACCAGATGCATTCTTTGTAAAGTTCATAAAACCGCGTTTAAATTAACCAAAACCAAGACTGCACCCAAAACAAAAACATATCATTAACATCAAGACATGACTTCGTAGCTGACATATTCATAAACTGCTTTTAATTTTAGTATAAACTTACAATTTTGAGAAGTTACCATTCTCCATTCTTCTGCAGTTCTGCAAATTCACGTTAGCATGCTTCATGTGTAATTATAATTTTGCGTGTCATTTCTTCATATTGGGGGACATTCTCACCTGGGAAAGTTTTAGACCGGGTACGTTTGGTATGGGTATCGATAAGAGCACGTCGAAGTCAAAGATGCAGTCACACTAGCCTACTTACTCGAGTAAACTTCGGTAAATGCGAATTTTGAATTTTTTGGAGAACATTCCACATTTAGCTCAACTGATCAAGGAAACTTATATGGACTGGCACAGAATTCTCGATATGTGAAAAGAATAAAATCACGAGCTATAAAAGCATTCAATAAAGATGTATATCAACACCTTTTAGCATTGTCATAATTGCGGCAATCAAATAAAATCTTCATCAACGGCTTACAATTAAAGGGGGCTCTAACATGCATGATATGTACATAACACAAATAAAAAGACAGGACCTTTGCTTATTGTTTCAGCAGATCTCAATAGGGGTGACAATAAATAATATGGACATGATATCTTACTATGTTATCTTTTTCTTCTGGCCGAACATTTATAACTTGAAAAAGAAAAATTCAACAAGTGTTCTTTTGAGATGAGGAACAAAACAAAAGCAGCTGAGCCTTGCCAAAATTCTGGAAGGCTCCACTCCTTTCAAAAACCCATCCCACATATAAAGAAAATAACTTTAAAAGCCTATATATAATTTTAGTAACATCAACCCCTGCAAGATATAAGTTTGGCAAAATTACAAATGAAGAGGCTTCAGGAGATGGCGGCAGCAACGGGGAAAGAAATCATGTCTCCGAATGAAAAGCTCTCACATAAAATAGCTGAGTGATTTCTTTACTCTTGAGCCTCCTTCGCCATATAGATCATTCCATTGTAGAAGCTCGGTCATATTTACGGATTCAGAGGAAACACTTGCACATACCTGCCACAACATAACGTACAAAGTCATTGAAACATGGGAGGGGGACTTGCATAAAATGAGCTTTCGATTTTACCTGTTGATGTGCGTACTTAAAGTCTTCCATATTTAAAGATCGGATGTCCCCACTACCACATAATGGTGGAGCAGGTCGACCTTCTGCTCCAGCAGTAGCAAGTTCCTGCATTCCCATCAAACACATTAGATCAAAGTCTCTTTTAAGTTTTAACCTTCCAGGTAGCAACCATTAGCTACTATCAACTATATATTCATATCCTTTGTACGTATACAACAATTTCCTCTTCATTAAAAGTACTGCCTAATAACTGAATCTGAAATGAGGTCAGAGCCTAAAACCTCAAGAAAAAGAAAATTCTCTAGGTCTATTATAAGTTACGATGTTATTGACTCAACTACGGTCAAAATTTAACTTGGCGTTGGAGCATAATCTTTACCACATTCAAATCGCATGTGACTTTACATAATGATCCATCCAACCATCCCAACTGTAACTTTACCAGCAAAAGCAATGACAAAACTGTAGAAGTACTGGACATAACACAATCAATACATGTAAGAACCATACCTTTCTTTCCTTTTCTAATATTTCCTTAATTGGACGGTGTGCAGCAGTTACACACAAATTCTGCAGTATTAGAGTAAGCATCAAATACTGACTTAAAAATGAAAACAACAACAATTTTAAAAGTATAGGGCAACAGGAAAAAGAACACCCACAACCTTAAGATCACTTCCAGAATATCCATCCATCATATTTGCAAGTGCATCCAAATCAACATCAGGAGACAATTCCTCTTTTGCCAGTATGACTTTCAATATTTTTGCTCTGTTAGGAGCATCTGGCAAATTTACCATCAATCTGCACAAGACCAAATATTACAAAAAATTTAACATATGCCAGTGTTCTTTAGCACCTCCCCCTTGCACAAAAAGAGGATGGGGGATTTCAAGCACAGTCCAGTCGAACATGGTATTCACCTTCGTGGCAGTCTTCTTATGACAGCCTCATCAAGGTCATAAGGCCTATTAGTGGCTGCAAGCACAAGAACTCGCTCCGTATCCTTTGTCCGTAAGCCGTCCCAGTTCACCATGAATTCATTTTTCATCTTCCGCATGGCCTCGTGCTCCCCTGGATTTTCCCTCCGGCCCAACATGCTGTCAACCTAAAATGAGACTAGTGAAGTTATACCTGATAAATAAATACAAACGACTACCAGTTTATGTAAAAGGCTTACTTCATCGACAAATATGACACTAGGAGCAATTTTACTTGCCAGAGAGAAAACAGCTTTAACATATTTCTCACCCTCACCAAACCACTGAAGCAAAAATGAGGCAAGAACATTAGTTGGCACACACACTGATAAGGGTGAGAATAAAATACGCCCAGAGAGGAACAAATGTAACCTTAGATGTAATGCTTGACATAGAAATGTTGATGAAGTTTGCACCAGCTTCAGTCGCAATTGCCTTGGCAAGCATTGTCTTACCTGTTCCAGGGGGGCCAAATAATAGGATACCCTTGCAGGGCTGTGATTCAGAGTCAGAAATCAGAATGGGTAATATTTTGACAAAAGGCCTGTTGGACGCTCACCAAATTTTTTATTATTAAACTTTATTAATTGTACAGTTTAGCACCCCAAAAAGAAAAATGATTACGGAAATAATGCTCCAAAATTTCCCCTAAAAATAGTCCCTGCAAATCAATAGCCTAACCTGTTAAGTAATAAAACAGATTTCAATCTGTAAAGGAAGTATAACCTTGGTTAATTGCCCCTTGCAAAACAGCTCAGGCCTCTGTAAAGGAAGCATCACCAATTCCTTCAGTGTATCCTTGACATTTTCAAGAGCTCCAATATCATCAAAAGTAACATCAATGTCACTAGGAGGAATAACATCAGCCAAAAGTCTCTTTTCAAACTCATTCTCTGTTACAACATCCTGATTTCATACAACATTACAAGCAGAATGGTTTAGAATATAGTGTTTTACGAAAGAATTTGGTTAAACTCCCCCAACAGAATAACTTATAAGAATCAGAGCAAGAACAAACTTCTAGGTTGCAAAGGAGTATAATAATCACCTTAAGAGACTTCTTCAGGCTCTTGGACTCATTCTGGATAGACTGCAAGATCCCTATTCCATACTGGATGCTGATAGAATAACATAATGACATCACCATTAATACATTACAATATCGTGCATATATTATTTCAGATGACAAGCAGTGCAAGCTAGCAGTTACCTCTCACATGACAATACAAGCTTTGAATCAGGAACAGCTCCCGGATTCTGCATGAGGTGATGGCTTAAAGCCCAACCAACTATCTTATCTGCATCTGCAGTGTAGCAAACATGATACAGGAGAGTGACTTGAGTGGCAATAATAAAGCACTTGATGGCAGAACATACTTTCATTTGTAAGTGTTTGATCCTTAATGCATAAAGTCTCAAGTCCTTGACATTCCATTCCACAACGGCCCAAAACCTATAAATAAAATTTGATAGATTGTAATTACTGAGTTAAGAACACCACAAATGCAACTGTAAACAATCAATCAAACATTTATATCACCACATAGTTGGACATTAGCGTTAAGTAATTTTATGTATCATTGTCCAAACAAAATAATTGATTTTAAAGGACTTCAGATTTCCAATTGAATTTCGTAAAAGACAAACCTATGAAGATTAGGGCAGTTAGAAATTTATAGGATTGACATTAAAACACGCCACATCAATCAAGGGTCCAAATTCTACTGTCTAGACAAGCAGAAAATTACAGAATCAAACAAAGGCCAGAAGGTATTCTAATAACTCACTATCTTCTCAATCTTTAGAAATTAAAACTTCTAGAGAAATGAAAGTTCCAAGTAAATTTTAGCATTATAACAACAACAACTAAGTGTTGTCCTACTAGATGGGATCGACTATATAGATCAAAAGACGTGATAGTGTCCTATCATAAATCATATTATATTCAAACCATTAAAATCTAAATCTCTTTTAATAGTTTTACCTAAAATTTCAGCATTAAATTGGATAAAAATTTTGAATGGGTAATTGTGCAATGTGGTGAAACATGAAAGAGACAAAGTAAAGCCTTTCAGAGAAGACCGGGGGTTCCCCTACACACCCACCTAAATATTAGGGTTAATTACAATTTATCCCCTGTATTATAGGCCATGTGAATTTTACCCTCAATATTTTAAAAATGTGCAACCCGACATGCTGCATTTTCACAATGTGCACTTTGGCCCCTTCTATAGATTTTTTCATCAATTATAAACAAAAATGCAGGGTGTTGGATTGCACATTTTTAAAATATTGGGAATAAAGTACACATGGCCTATAATAAAGGGGAGTAAACTGCAATTAACCCTAAATATTAAGATATAAAACCATCCATATGCCTCTATCTAACAAATTAAGCTTTTGGGATAGTTGGTTCTTGATATGGTATCAAAGCTTCTATGATCAAGAGGTTTAGATTTCGATCCCTATTTGCCCCTATTCTTCTAAAATAAAAAAATAAAAATAAAAAAGTTAAATTTCAGCACAAAATAAAGTTGGCCCGCCCATAGTCCACACTTCAAGCCCAAAAGAGGCTTTTGTGTGAGGGGGTGTGTTAAGATATAAAACCATTCATGTACCTCTATCCAACAGCTTAAGCTTTTGGGAGAGTTGGTTCTTGATACCAAACATTCTTCAAAAACAATACAAGAGCACCATCATCCAAACCTTAAAAAACTGGTAGTCTAAAGGACATATCCTTGGGAAATAAACATCCATGGGCAAGCATAACTTGCACTGATTCTTCAACGGACATCCCACGCATTCAGATTTAACCATACATACTTAGAATTACTTTGAACCATAATGAAATCCATAAAGGAAATTGCCATACAGCCTCCAACACAACAGTTGTTGCATGAAATTTATAGTTATTAATGTAAAATAACTTTCCATCAAGCCATATGAATTACAATTACAAGCAAACATAAGGTACTTACTAGGCGCAAGTTATGTAAATTTCCTTTGATTTTAAGAGTCTCAGCATCTCGTTCCAGTTGCTGCTTCCACGATGCAAGAAGGGTCTCATCCTGTAACAGGAAGCATAATAGAATATCTTATAAGGAGACCAAAACCAATGACACACAATCCACTTGTATACACCTGTGGCATGTGAATTGCAATCTTATTTGGGAAAAGCTTAGTCAAAGTTTTGTTTGGCTTTGGGACTTCCTTCCCCCTATCATGCAATCGTCCAAAACTATCCTGAAAAAAAATTGAAGAGACATAATTTGGCTACAGCTGAGAAAGTGTGAAACAAATATTATAGGATTGCTTGTAAGAAGATACACAAAACACAATCATACACAGAATTGCTATTTCTCTCTTTCAAATAGAAGAAGCAATGAAGTCAAAAGGAGAATAATCATTACCGGGAAAGCCAAGTCAAGAAGGGCAGTTTGATTGCTTCCAAATTTCGTAAAAAGCAAACCCCCAGGATGTGACTGCAGGGAGATAAATAATACACAAATTTAGAGCAAGGATAGGGGAATTCAAAGGATCAAGTATATAGGATATCCAGTTCGTATCTTACTTCACTACAATATACAGATTCCTTTAATTCCTTGATTCATATAAAACAATAAGATATATAAAACCACAACTACTAAAAACATACAGATCCTAGGAGACTGATTAGTTCATTTTACAAAAAAAAATTTATGTAAAAAATGCTAAATCATTGGCATACAAAATTTTCAAGGGTATCTTGTGATGGGTTGTTGGGTTTCAAAGCTTCGATTGCCTCATCATATATGGCACTTTAGCATTACAAAACATAGTTATCATATTTAAGAAATGACAGATTAGTCTGTAAGATCCTTATACTATTTGGGGATTTTCAATTGGGTTCCTATATTTTAAAACTAATAGATCCTGCATAGCATAAAAAATTTATAAAAACGCTCTGACAGTATGGATCGAACAACAAGCTTTAAAAACAAAAACCTAATTGAAAAATCCCCAGATAATAGGGACCTACAGATAGAGTGAACCCAAAAATATTTATTACCTTCTCCTTTCGATTGTCAGTTTGAGTGTGAGAACCTATTGCCACCACATTGTCTGGAAGCTTTTCAAGCCTACTTTTAAATGAAAATGGGTCTCCATTTCCTACTATAGACTTCTCAGCATCTTTCATGAACAAAATGAATGGTGAACTTCTGCTCTCACTAAAAACAACCTGAAACAAAAAGAAATATAAAAACTTAGTGTAAGATTGAAACCGAAAATGACGATAAGATAATCTTAGACCACAGTGCAGGGTAAAAGGGCAAACCTCAAACAACGAATTAATAAGTAGTTTGTCCAGTTCTTCCACACCACTGTTTTCCGATCGCAGATCAGTGACTGGAAATAGAAAAAAACACTCTGAAATCTATGACCAAAATATGATCAAAGATACAAGAATATAGAATATATAGAAATACAAATGTTGTATTTGATAGGTAAAAATTACCATTGCAGAAAAATCCTTGGCCTAGCTCACAGGCACCTCCAAGATCAACACCATCAGGTATTGGCTTATCAAATCTCACACCAATTTTAGACAAGGGATTATCATCAAATAGTAAGACAATCTTCCCCCGACTTCCATTAGGTGGGCCCCTATATGTGAAATTGCTAATCAAATTACAGTACAAAAGAAGTAGAAAAACTTGCACTCAGTTTGGAATGAGTGAAAATGGAGAAAATGGTTTTGAGAGGAATGGAAATTAAGGGTGGAAGTTGCATTACGTCATTTAGAAAATATTGTTTTGACCTGCATTCAACTAAAAATAGAGAGAAACTAAAAGTGAAGGAAAAAATAATAAAATTGGTTATAGAATGTTAAATTACACATCTTAAAATATCGTCTCATTAAAAATTAGCAATGAGAGGATATGTAGTTTTTGTTTTTCTCAATTTTTTTGCCCATAAGTTATATGAGATCCAAACAAGTCATCACTCCTATATCATTTCTCCTCATTTCTTTCCTACCAAAATTAACACAAACAAACGGTTGAAGTTGCAACCTAGAATGCGAAGGATTTTTTTTTTTTTTTTTGGAGGGGGGGGTATATGTGGAAGAAATACAACAGTGAGCTCAGCATAAGCAATGATTAGCTTAGCACCATCTCTAACCCAACAACCAAGGGATTAACATTAGTTCCATTTTTTTATTGCAGCGCAATCACCATTAAGTTGTTACCCTCTTCCCCCTGTCCCCATCTCCCATCAGTACTCAGTGGTATAATATATTCATTTTCAATTACATACATGCCATGTATAATCATGAGTAATTAGGGTATTGCACTGTTAAACTTCAATTTGGCAAATAAAGATGCATCCATTACATTGGTCTATCATATGCAAAAAGTTGAACCTACACAGGTGCTCATGATATCTTAAGATCTGTAGTTTATCGGACAAGTAGAAAAAAATATACACAACAATGTGTATTGATGAGAAAGAACAGAAATCAATTCAGAACAGTTTACTACAAATCTGTACCTTGAAGATGTCTGATACAAACCACAAGAAGATGAACAGCTAAACTTCACCCTATCACCTGCACAATTATATATGGTAAATACCAACATTTTGAGATAAAATCAAAGCATATGTAAGATTGAAAAAAAAAAATCAGCTTTGCACATACCTAATTTGAACAAGCAAGTTTTAGCTGTCCCAGAGGTAGAGGGTAAGTTATCAGTTTCCAACTTCAGTTGAGACTCAAGGCCAAATGATGTAGGTGCATTGGAAGAGGTGGGTGTATCTGTTTCACTAGCTAATGGGTCCATGCTCCTAGCCAAGTCTGCGGCTGTAGGACTTTGTTTGGTGCTGCTGCAGGATTTTTCAGCATTAAATCCATCTTTGACTAGCTCAGCTTCCTTGGAAGATAAACCCTATCATCAGACAGCAATTAAATATTCATTATTAGAGTTTTCAGTCAACAATATCTTAAGAACACATCAATAAAAGAGACATGCATTGCTTAATCCCACTATTGAACCAACAAAGAAGCTTTATCTTACACCCAAAAGCAAATGGCTATCAAATATGAGCAACTTAGCTCCAAAGTATTTTGCAAGTGCTTTTGCCAACATCTCTTGATATATTTCTGACCCTGCAAACAACAAAAATTGGCATTTAAGGAAATTATTGCTTGAAGAAAAGAAGGGGAGTAGTAGCATGATAGGCACAGACCTGCAGGTCCTGAGAGCAGAATACGAGGGTTTATGGTTGTAAGATCTGCTGTGTACTTTTCATGTTCTTTATGCCTGAGGTGTATATAACAAGCTGCCACCAGGACATTTTTTGTATTCTCACTGCAAGAAGATATGAATACAAACACCAATGCAGTATGGATTAATAATCCATCAAATAAAGGAGTTATAAAAATGACTTAAAGCACAATGCATGAAAGACTCAATCAAGTCACACAAAGAAAGAATAGTCATACTCTTATGTCACATTTGGTACATGGAATGATGATTCGAAGAAATTGGAATGCAATAGGCTAGGATGCAACGAACATTCCTAATCCACTTACAAGCCTTTGGTACATGGAATCAAATTTGATCTAAATGACATAAATACACTTCATCATGGCATAAATAACTTTTTGCAAGTATAATGTTTTGAATAAAAAATGGCATACATTTTTCATGATATTTTCTTTATGATACCCTTTTCTTTTTTGGGTGAAGCCCACCGGCTCACCAGGCCTTATTATCAGAAACCCGACTAATCCACCTTGACCCGTAGATGTCCTAGAGGGGGCTTTACATCTCCAATGGGGATTTTTCTTCAGAGACACTTGATCAAGGGGCCGAAGCACTTAGCCATTTCGACCAACCCCACATTATACTTTGTGAAATAATTGCTGTCCACAATATTTTTGTATAATTTCTTCACATATCTATGGTTGTCAAATTGGGATTCGAATCACAAATTGGAAAACTTATTTTCTCAGCCATGAATCAAAATGGATCGTGAAGATCAAATGTCAATCATACATAAAATATAGCTTTTAACATAATAAACTATTAAGAATAGTGCATGTGACTAAAGTATGTAGCCATGTGATTAGAAATGGTATTGGGAATGATGGGAATATTGCATTAGAAAGAATAGAAGCAATGACATTGGAACAATAGGAATCATAGAGAATAACCTAAGTCCTTATCATTGTTCTTGTAAAAATAAGCCGTATTTATTTCTTCTTAACCATTAATATCAATACACTGAGTGCAATATCACTCGAGCATTGAACCTAAGAACCAAGCAATTCAACCACAAACAGTTGTTTCACTCTCATTTCTCTTTTATCTCTCAACATCTCTTTCAACATAAACATTTCAATATTAGCATTTAGGTCAAATTACTCAATAACAAAGCAGTTCATTTAAAAGACTGCCCATAATTTTGTTTTTCTTTGGGCATCTACCTATGCAGTGGATCATTTATTCAAAGACACTGACACAAACAATCGACATAGGCACGAAAACACACCGAATTCTTGAAATTATAGGACACGGACATGACGTGTGAGTGTGTGCGTGCGCGCATGCACGTATGCAAGTTCAACATTTACAATTCATAGATGTCAAACAATCAATATTCACTACTTTCTAAGTACCTTCCCAAAAAACACGTATGAGAACATGTTTAGTAGAACTAGCCATGTACAAGTACAACCGCAAAAAAAAAAAAAAGGACTAATTAAAGCGACTATCTAAGGATTAACTTTATTTCCTTCTCCACTATTGTTGTTATTTCCTTCTTTGACAAAGAGTACACTCTCCAAAAAATAGATGATGTTGGTCTGAAGTTGGGTATTGGGTTGAGGCCTGTAATATTTGAGTTGGTCTATTAACGTAAATGGAAAAAATAAAAAATCTGTCCAAGCTGTATCCCACATGTGTTCGAGCTGTGACCCCATGGCCAATGAACACAATACCAGACATGGCAAATGAACACAATATCACGGATGGGATAAAGCCACACATATTCTAGGGGGAGAAGAATGGAGGTAGCAACAGCTGGGTCTGCTCAGAAAGGCTCTATGAAGGGAACAATCAGGAAATGGGAGAGAATGTGAGAATTGCATAGATCCTAGCAAAATTGCACTTGCATCGATTCCTGAACAATTCACTAGTTCTGCCCGCAATTTTGGCTAAAAAATGAGTAAAAATGATACTTTGTATTGCTGGGTTGATGAACAGCATCAAATCACATGAATCAAAACCCAACTCATGCATTATTCTATAACTGATTTTCTATGGAATGCATTGTCTGGTATCTTCGGTGAGTGTTGGGTGTGTCCTAAGCTTTGGATCAGTTCTTGACTTCTTGTTGACTAGCTGTGTTGGTTCTGGGAGGAAGAAGAAAGCCAAATCTATGTAGTAGTGTGCTGTCTATGCCATTGGTTGGTGCATCTGGTTGGAGAATAACTCTCGCATTTTTAATGGCAAGCATTTGGACAAGCAAGTCTTGCGGGATAGGATTAGACGTCTTGCATCTACTTGGTGCAAGGTGCACAATCTTTTTAGAGGGGTGTCTCTCTCAAATATGAAGAGAGAATTGAAAGCTTTGCTTTCATTTTTATTTTTTTATTTTTTGGTCTATTCCTACTTTTTGTATTGAGGATCTCTTGTCCTCCTGGTTATTTGTAATATCCTTCTCTTCTTGTTAATAATATTTCTTCTTTGTTTAACCAACTCATGCAATTCGAACTACCATGATTTACATAATTATATTTTTAAAAATATTTACGAGTTTCAAAATTAATTGTAAAACATGAATGGTGGGTTGAAAATGAAACTGAAATTAATAAAGAATAAATTTAATGAAGGGTAATAATTATCAGTCTATAAAATAAGTGAGGTTTATGCTTGTAAAAGGAAATTAAATCTCATTCACTAGAGCATGAAAACACCATTTCCACCTCTCTAAGAAGGAAAGATGATTCTTGGTTCATGCAAGGTTGTAAAAATCGAGATCTTACATAGGACTGGAGGAGCACAACAAATATGTAAAACGTGAAATTGTAACATGATTGTAAGATCCTACCAAAAATACAAAGTTGTATTCGAACCCATATATACACATATAAAAATATAAAATTACATATATAAGCAAAATAATATTAAGATTACAATTAAAATTTGATTAAACTGTACTTATAGATACATAAAATAGTTACAACTCAAATTAAGTTACAATTCATATTTATAAAAGATATAGAAGGTTTTTCTACAACGAACAAATGAAAGACATAACAAAACTTTTTGGATCTTGGCCCAAACATGCTATTGGAGATTTAAAAAAAACAAAAAAACAAAAAAAAAACATTTTGGGTGATTTAACAATGAAACACTCACCACTAACCTATCTCAATGAAACACATGCCCAGCCACACACAGTCACCCACCCACACAACCACAATGAAACAATCAGCCAGATCAGAGAGTTGAGACTGAAAGAGGAGAACAAAACAAAGAGGGGGCAGGACAGAACACACCATGTTTAGACCTTAGTCGTCAGACCTCAGTCCTCAGCCTCCACTGACTGTGAGAAGAAGACTGCCACTGCAGATGGCGGCAGCAGCAAAACAGGGAGCGTCGACAGTGAAATAGAAGCCCAGAACAGAAATGAGGGAGAGATTGAGAGAGGCGAGCAGATGCAGAAGCAGAACAAAGAGGAGAGATCGAAAGAGGCAGGAGCTGAGTTTAGATCAAGAGCGGCATCAACTTAGGGTTTGGGGTGTTTAGGGTTCAGGTGGGCTTTGGTCAGCGGCTGAAAATGGGCTGCTCCACATGCAAATCCAAAGCTCTTGCCCAACTCACACGATTTCAGCAAGTTTGCGATCTTCCCTGGTGATCCCACCATGGTCTCACAAATCCAATATTCAGTGTCGAATCAGGATCAAAGATGCTATGCAAGAGCATAAGATCGTGGAATATTACAAGCAAGCGCATGATCTTAACATGCATTTATTTTGGCTAACAAATATTAGAATGCTCATTTAATGGAATAAAGCATGGAATGGAATCAGTATTCCATAAATCAAACATATCATTAGGGTTCATTTATAAAAGATCCACAAGAACCTCAACACATACTTCAAAATTAAATGTGACGCCACCGTCAAGTCCAAGTCCTAAGTTCCTAACATCTGAACTATGTTGACATTTCAAGAAAAGAAAGCAACAACATGCGACATGAAAGCTAGTAACTAACTTGGAACCATCATTTTTCCTGTATTAAAAAAAGAATAAAAGCTGGTAGTGTCATTTATGAAAGCAGCACCCTAGGTATAAAAATTCAAACACATGGGACAAATCAAATATTAAAGAAAAAAGGTATCCATACTAGATGCATTTATAGTATCTCTTACATTACATAACATCAAAATAAATATAGAATAGAAGATATTTATACCTTAAATAGTATGGGAAATTGTCAAAAGACACATCTATTTCCTTTCCATCCAGTATTGCAGCATGAACATCTTCTTTGAACACAGCACAGCGCACAGACGTACCCGAAGTTGATGCAGCCAGCATATCCCGCATCCCATTTCTTTCTTCCAATACCTGTTTACAGATACTTTTGCTCAATTTCAGTTTACAACTAGATTGAGCTAAGATCCTGAAGCAAGGCCTTAGGAAATCATTCAGCCCAAAGAGTTTTACATTGCCTGCCTCGGTGCCAGCATCTGGATCGCAATCCATTGGTGAATTCTTGTCGCTTGTCCCAACATCAGCTGCTTTATCACTCTGCACATTTGGAGCTGATTCCAAGCCATCAAGCTCAATCTCCGTGCCATCATGAAGAACAGGATGACTAGAGACATCAGTGACCTGATGCGGTTTAACCGAATTCTGAGATGAAGATTTCAATCTTGTAAGGTCCTGTCTGAGGTTAGAAAGAGAAGCCAAAATAGAAGCTCCAGCTACAGCCGAAGGGTCTCCAGTTCTTCTTTCAAGCTGCATAAATTTCCCAACACCACTCTGAACTTCAGCTCCCCTAACTGCAACCTCAGTATTTATTTGCTGAAAAATCTAGGTAAAATAAATTAAGAAAATAACCCCTGCAAAGACAAATAAAAAACAAAATACCTAGAGAAGAAGAAAATAATAGATGATTGAGAAATATTGTAACTAATACTTCTCATTCTCAAGATGCACAGGGGAGGAAAAAATCATATTCAAGTGAACAAACTAAAAGGATACGTAAGAATGATTTCCCAGCAAACCAAAAACCAGCTCATCACCCGAGTTAAGGACACAGCTGGTATTTTTTTTGACAAGGGTCCCATTCACTAGCACAGATCCCTTGCTACCCGTACTCTCTAGCACGGCAACAGCACCTCCCTCGCCCTGATCATTTCCATAAACAACAGTGATCATACTGCACATACATATCCCAAGATATTCACCTCAAACAACTATAGAAAAAAAAGGAAGTCAAAAAACCAACCAAGCAGTACGAAAGTATTCATAGGGATTACAAAACTTTGTGAAACAGTAATCCGAATGATCCATTACCATGCGCTTACTTTTGTTCATTAAAAAGAGCCTAACCGTACACACACTCCTATCAATGTTCGAAAAGTCCACCGTGAAATCTTATTTAAGTCTTCGGATGGATGTACCTGGGTATGCTTGATCTTGCATAAATTCGCGCTTACGGTCTGATCCTTCATTGGAAAGTGGCAATTCCTACTTGAACCAATCGTGAAAGTCGTCGGGCAAACAACAACATTCGGATTCTGCAGCAGCAACAACACAAGTTCCATATCAAATCTAAGTTCTCCACGAACAAAAATGCCACGTGCCACATGTGGAGTGTCAACACTCGAAAGTGTGAACTGTGGCCACTACAAAATCATCACCTCTCCGATTCACTTCACTCGAGTGAACATGAATTTACCTGTGCAGACTGCGACAAGAGCTTGCACCACGGAGCCGCCGAAGCCTCAAAGTTCGGATTTTGCTTCTGATATATACTCCACGAAGAGAACGAAGGACCTTCACCATCATAACAAACCAAAAAAAGAAAAAAAAAATCAAATCCAAGACACAACCACCAATTTCGAAACAGATAAAATAAATTAGAAAATGGAGCAAAATAGTAAAAAAATTCAGAGTGCTGACATGTGGCATCAGCAATCGGCGGCGCCACAGCTACAGCCACAGACGGCATAGCATCGCCCTTGCCGGAACTCACACCGTCAGTAGCACCACCAGCTCCGGCGATCTGCGGGCCAGCGGAGCCACATTCTCCGGGATCGGGAGCCGGCTCATCCGGAGTACAAAGTTCCTTGGAATTCTCCGCCGCAGGCATCGGTTTCTCCGACGAACCACCACCATTGTCAACCTACAAAACAAAAATCACAAGAAAATCATAAACCCTAAATCACATCGCCATACACACCAGAATTCTTAAACAACAAACTCAGAACCGAACCGTTCAGATTCAATCGGTAACAATGAAAAAATAATAATTAAAAAAATTAAAAACTATGAAGGAATAAGGAGAAACCTTTTGGCGCTTTGGTGAAGGAGGCTTGTTGTTATCTTCCGAAGACGAAGATCTTTTGGTGTTGTTCGTAGAGAGAGATCCACTGCGTCTCGTTGAAACCATGCTTCTCTCTCTTTCTCTCTCTATCTTTCTCTTTCGCTCTCTTTCTGCTACTGCTTCTTCTTTTGCCTTCTCTCCTTTCTATTCAACGTAGAGTGGGGATATCAAACTATCAATGATTTTCCGATTTTTTATGTGCTCTTTGTTGGCCAAAATATCCTTCTACATTTATTTTTTCGCCTTATTCTATTGTGACTGCCACGCGACGCCATATGTGTAGGTTAGTGGTTGGGCGTATGAGGTCAGCGCATTTTAGCGATGGATGAGTCGGTGGAGTTATAATACGCTGGGGTTAGGTTTATTCTGTGGCTCAGTTGGGTCTACTCTGAGTCGTCTCTCTCTGACTGTTTAGTGTTGTTGTTACGTGGAGTTTCTTGCAGACTGCTCTGACCAGCGAAGTGAACTAAATCGAAGTTGGATTTTTCAATTTAAAGTTTTTATACTTTTTATATTCCAAGTCGCACCAGAAAATATGTTCGTGTAAAATAATACAGTTCAAATGTTAGTCAAGTTACTTTTTTTCTCTGCATTAAGTCATTATATTTATAACGTGTTGTAACATAAAATATATATATATATATATATTATAACGTAAATCCGAATGAATTTATGAATTTGATCAAATATTATTACTTTGAAAACTATTACGAAAATATGATATTGTTATTTAAGGTGATTCGAATGACAAGTCAATTTTAATTAATAATTGTTTGATTTATATAATATAATAAAGTAACTTGATGAACTTATTCGATAAATAATAGCTCAATTTCAGTAGTGACTACAACAAAAGTGATACAACATGTGTTTGGGAGCTCGTTTGGTCCTCTTAGAATTAATTTTAGACCCCTAAAATTAATTTTAGGATAAGTAAAAATTTTTTATTTTTTATCAAAATCATTTTTAGAGGAACAATCAAACATAAATTACTTTACCTCAAAATTAATTCTACAAAAATAGAATCAAATACATTAATAACCATGTTTGACAAAGCTTTATTTAAATTTATTTTTTTATTAAAGCTTATTTAAATTTATTCGAGCTTATGGAGTAACAGCAACACGAGAAATATAATTGGAATTGGTTGAACTTATCCAAGTTCAGTGGAGCTTATTTGAATATATCTAAACTTATCAAGTAGTTGAGATTCATTAGCACAAAATTTAGACTCTACCTACGACACCTTGTGGTAGGAGAATCCTAGAATTCTTGAAGAAAATGATCGAAACGTCACCTATTTGTTGAGAAAAAATTGGATATTTTCCCCTTTTAAATAATTAGAATCAAGTAAATAACTCCAAATTATTCTCTTAATTTTTACTTTCAAGTTTTAACTTGAATGTTAAGAGTATCTTTACATGTCTCCATAAGTATTATTTCACCAAAGGCACATGTCATGTCTAACCATCATTTATAGGCAAAGGTTGTGGTGCACCGGACAAAATATGGTGCATCATACACCTTAATAATTTAAGAATTGAGATTAATGGACTATTCATACAATCAACAAGCTTTGTACATTGTATTAGCTCTCTTTCTCTCCCCTTTAGTTGCCCTTTCTCACCATTGCCTATTACCTACGACCTTAAGCACCACCCTGGCCCCATCCCAGCCCTAAACACCACCACCGCTTGACCACCACCCACCACCTTGACCACCACCGCCCGCCTACCACCTTGCCCTCGCCCACCAAAAGCATCATTGTCTTGCACTTTCACCCTCTACAGTCATCTAAACCATCAACCCATGACTGACTTCTCGCAACCAACAGTTGTGCAATCTCAGGAAGTTCAAATCATAAAGCATGGATTTGAGTATGATTGCAATGCCCACAATTCCCTTGTTCATGTATGCTGTTGTTGGGGATGTTAAGGCTCCAAGATGCGTAGATGTGTCGGTTGATGTGGTGTTCGATTAATGCAATAGCACCCAAGTAAAGCAACGGTTGATGAAGAATTGAAGATGAACTATGGAAGCCGTGAAACCAACTTCTACCGCGACACATAGCGGTAATGGAGGACATCGACATCGACGCCACCCTTACCCATCCTGATGTCCACCTTGGTGGTGATTCAAGTATTGACGTGGTGGTGGCTCTCTAGTGACAAATGTGGCGAGGAAAGTGGCTATTGGAAGGGAAGGTGAGGGAAAGTGAAAGCTTTTATAGTACATCACAGATAATTAGTATATGAGGCCATTAGATAATTGGTATGTGATGCATTATACTTTGTTCGGTGTACCAGAGCCTTGGCCTTGTTTTTAAGGTGATAACACTTGTGGAAAAAGATAATTTCATATCATGCTTCATCGATAAAAGAAAATATAATTTCAGTATCTTAGAAAGATTTGGGATATTTTTTATTTACAAAATTAGGAGAGGGTGCTTCATTTATGGGAAAAAAGGACAAAGACACACAACAATACTAAGTAAGGAAGAAGATAACACAACAACACTAAGTAAGGAAAAAGATGCACGACAACATTTTAAAGATCAAAAAGCAAGAAATAAGATGCGGCGCAACACTCTACATAAGAATGAAGAAGATCTATAGTCACCAAGGTTCTAAAAATTGCACAGGACATTAAATCAGAGAAGGCACTAGTTCAATGATTTACTCGTTCAACCACAGTTGAACTGGATTGTAATATAATTTGCATGCATATTGTATAATAACAATAAAATTTGGAGAATCTAATGTAATTAGCCATGGCCATTCTCAATAAGGGCCTTATCATACTCCCCATTCTAGACCCAAAAAAAAAAACATCCATTTTGTGTTAAATCTCACCTAAGATAGCCCATTAAGCCCATCAAACATAAGGTAGCCCTAACCTACCTAAATTCTCTCTTTTATTTTTTGATTGTCACATTCCCTCAATCAGCTATCTCTTCCACTTTCTCTCTTCACTCTCATTGGAGTACAGCATCACAATATCACATCCTCTACTTTCTCCAAAAAAGCCAAGTCCTCAACTTACCAACAAATGCACCAAGTATCCACCACCTAGCTTCCTCTTGCTCTTCTTGTGCTTATCATGGTGAAGCTGTGACGATTTAGTGAGAAGAAAAGCTATTTTTGTTGGCTTTAGCTACGACCAACAGTGGATGGAGGGAGATGACAAGGCACGGCAGAGGGTGGCTAGGCACTCTATTTCTTCTCTCTCGAAGGGTGCTACCCATCTTTTTATTAAAACAAAAAAACCCAAAAATAGTTGATGGGATAACCCAATCTGGTTTGCCCAATTCACTGGTTTTCAACCAGTTCAAACGGTTTTAAGGGCGATTTTTCAAATAACAATCTTTCTGTTATACTCAAACTAAACACTTAGCTAGTTCCCAATTCAATTGGTCAAACCGGCCAGTCCAATTTGGTTTTCATGACTATGGTAGTAACACTTTATTCCAATGAGCAAGGAAGAAGATGCACAAGAGGAGTTAGGGCTAGAATTAAAGTATATAGTGTATATTAGGGTAAGAAATAGAGAAGTAATAAATAGTTGACCACGACATTTATTATAAAGTTAATCATACATTATTACTTTAAAAGCTATGTAGGAAGATCTGAGTATTATTTAAATTGATTCAAGGAGTAAGCCAAGTTTAATTTAATGATTAATAAATTCATATTAATATCATAAGTTTGAAGTTGTAATATAAAATACTGAGTTGAAAGATAATTTCCATATTACATTTTATTAATACAAATAAAAGATAATTTTAGCATCAAAAAAAGATTTAGGGTGTGCTTAGATTACATAAATATGAGAAGAGGAATAAAGATGCACAACAACACTTCAGAGAGTAAGGAAAACAAAAAAAGGCACAACAGCACTCAAGAAAAGAATGTCTAAGATTTTTTATACTTAAAGAATAACTAAGATGCACAGTAGTATTTCACAAAAGAAATAAAAATGACGCACACAACAAAACTATACCCTAGAGAGCAAGAAAGAAGATGCGCAATAACAGCATGTTAGGGTAAGAACAAAGAAGGTGACCATTAAAGTTGAGTTTGTAGGTAATTGAAAAATCCCTAATTGGACATATTGAATCCCCATGGATGAGGATTCACTAGTGTCTCTCAACTAAAATCCCCAATATGGGGTTTTGGGATCATATATGGGATGATATTTAGATTTTAGTGATTTAATTAGAATCCCTAATTTTTCACGTACGATTATCAAACGCTAACGAAAATATAATAATAAAAAAAGTACATAGATCCTCAAACATATTTTGGGAGCATGTGAAACTTCTCTAGATTTGACATGTTCAAGTTGAGGATGATGATGATGATTATGTGAATTTGTCTAACGAAGAGGTAAAGGAAGAGATTAAGCTATAAGAGGAACTTATGAATTCTATGAAAACATCTGCATATACCCACAAAAAAAAGAAAAAAAATATTATGTTTATATTTTATTTTTTTTGTAAGACAAATATTATGGTTGTATAAATTATGATTTTGTAAAGTGTGTTTAAATTTCCACTTTTTTTCTTACTTTATCATTATTAGAACATTGGCTTTCTAGTAAGTTCGTTCCTGTCGAGAAATCACTTGTTTTGATGCGCATTTATGGTAACTATCATGGATAACGTTGGTCAATAATCTCATAAAGGAACATCTTCTAACTAAGCCCATCAACGAATATGTAAAGACTATGATATATATAATTTTTTTATTTGATAATAAAGTCTACGATATTGTGGTCTTCAAGAAAATATGCATATATACTCATAGAAAGAATTTATTGAACCATAAATTGCTAAAGTTGGTTGATATATATTGTATATGCATAGAAAAGTTTTGTTGAACCATAGCACTAATCTTTTATAACTTTACATTTCACTGGCGTAATAATTTTAACCTTTCTTTCTCTCTATGGAAGCATGTTTTAAGCGAAAAGAAATAAGTCATCTTTAAAATAGAGAGAAGACCTAAATGTTGGAAACATTTTAGGGTTATCAAATATTATTATACACATTTTTTCGAACAAGAAGAAGTGACAGCAATATTTATCCTTGATTTTAATATTTGGAATCTTTTATTTAATTAAAGGTCTTATATTATTTCGGACTTGGATTTTTTATTAACCTAAATTAGTTGTTGTTGATCATGGTTTGAGTTTTGAGGCAGACATTAGAACTTAAGTCAAGTTTTCATTTCAAATTTTATTTTATATAGATTGGAAAAAAAATCTTATTGCAAAATGTTTCTTGTAATAACCTTTTTTTTTCACTCAAGGGAAGTGCTATTAAGATTTAAGTAAGAGGAAATTAATTCATCTTCAAAATAGAGGAAAGTCTAAAATGTTAGAAATATTTTAGAATTACCTAATATTGCTTAATTAAATAATGTTATATTTTTTTTTATCCACGACCAGGGTATCCACTGTCGAGCATAGTGACTAATCCCTCTGCTGGCTTGTAGGCACCTCAAAGGGTGGGATTGCTGAACTGGAGATTTAAGGCTGCTCCATACCTAAAGCCAGGGATCAAACCCCTGACATTTGGTTAAGGGTGAATGAGTCCCTTCTACTCAACCACACCCCTAGGTTAATTAAATAATATTATATCATTTAGGGTTTGGAATTTATGTAATTAAATAATATTATATGCATATTCTCAAATTAGAACAACTAAAGTAGTATTTAAAATTACATATTATATTTTCATAAGAATCAACCATTTATTAGTATGAACATTGTATAAAAAGGCTTTTTCTATAGAGAGACGCTTTGACCTGGCTTTAGAAATCCCTCCCTCTCCCCTTTCACCATGCCCCTACCCCTCTACTTCTTCTCCCGCCCATAGTGCCCCCCCACCTTGTGCCTCTTCACCCACCACAACAACCTTCGCCCCCTTTCCCCTTTCCCATAGTTTCCATCTCCCACCCAACCCTTAACCTTCCTTATCCAACCCTACCCCTTTTTCACCCCCAACCCTAACCCACTTCCCAACACTAACAACAGAAATAGAAATCAATAGAGAAAAGATAGAGTAACTTAGTGGCAGTGGCCAAAAGCGGTTTTGTTAGTCGGGCAACTCTAGAGGCGGCACAGTGGTGAGGTCTTTTGGTGGCCCAGCATCGCAGTTGCGACCCGTTAGCTTGGCCGGCCACAATGTGGAAGAGAAGTGAAGCGTGGTGGTTGTTGTTCTGCTATTACAATCCTATTTCAGAGATAGTTATGCAATGGCAATTTTTGTGGTGGTTCATGACAGCGGATTAATGGCAGTTCTTGTTTATGATGTTGTGCTACGAGTTCGAGCTCATGTTAGTGATGTTGTGGATCTTAAAGTCTGGTTTTGTGTGTTTTGGTCTTTGTTGAGGAATCAGTAGTATTTTTTTTTTTTTTTTGGTTTTCTCTATTTGCTAGTTTGGTTTGTGTTTTATCATAGATTTTAAAAGGTGTTTTTTTTTGTGGTTGCCAATAAGTTGTATGATTGCAAGATCTGTCGCTTGTGGTGGCCCCGAGATGTGGATTTAGTGATTTGTGTATTTGTGTTGCATGTTTAAGGAGATGTGTTTCGTGTTTTGTGCATTCTTTTTTGACTGTATCCTTATTGCTCCTCTCTCTTTGAGAGTTTAACTTTATCCATTTATCAAAAAAAAAAAAATCAACCTTTTTATTAGCTTACAAATTGCTAGGTTTATAATTTTGATTATGAATTTTTTTATTATTTATAATTAAATATAATTTTGATGATAAATATTATTGGCTTATTTTAAATTATATTTTTATCAAAAGAAAATATTACTAGATCATAATTTCTCATTTTAACTCATACAAATTTCTTTTTGATATCAAAATTTTTATAAAATAAGCTTAGTTCTAGAAATTATTTTATCCTCAATTTTAATTGAAAAAAGAGACTAAGGGAGGAAATCAAGTATTAACAATTTATAACTAAGAATTTGGATGGATTGAATATACATGAGTAAAAACTGCATTTTGTTCGCATATTCAAATCATAGTGTAATGCACAGCAAAAGTGAAATTACATTTTTATTGTTAGCATATATTTATGAATTAAGGTTTTGGAGATGAAATGAAAAGATTTGATGAATAAAATGAATTTATAGTTTCTTTTTAAACCTCTTCCTATCTTGTCTTTTACCTCTAAAATAAAACTTATAAATACACCCAATGAGAATATAAACCTTGTAATCGTAATCTTAGATAAGAGATTAATCTTACATTAGTTGCTTTGAATATAAATCTTAGAAGAGTTACATATATTTTTACAAATAGAGATTCAGGGACTTCCTTGGAAAGTTTTGTTTTCTTAAAGGGTATAAGTACTTTTTGTATTCAACAATTACAATTTAATTACAAGTTTTTACATATTTTAAGCATAATTGAAAAATAATCTTAAAATTTGATAATTTAAATTAGTGAAATATATGATTAATTTTTAACCATAAATAACTAAAAATAGTAATACTAACGGTGCATTTAGTATACGAAAATATTTCCTATTTTTATTTTCTAATCTATTATTCAGATTTTTAAATTTTAGTAAATGCGTTTAATTTATAAAACTAGATTATGTTTTCAAATAGATATAATAGTGAAAATATACTTGGTTTGTTCATTTTCAAAATACAATTTTCAAAATCAAATATAAAATAATAAAATTACATATATATATATATATATATATACACACACAGACACAGTTTGCGCACTTGATTTATTCACTAAAATTATTTCTTAAAATAATAAATATTTCTATAAAATATTAAGAATAAAAATAAATTGTTCAATTTTAAGTTATTTTATTATAATTATCAATTATTAAGTTTTGATTTGTACACAGATAAATATTTAAACAGTTTAGTGAGTATTATTTTACTGCTATATTTAAAAAATTGCTAGAAATTCTTGATTTAAAGTGATAAATGATAGATATATTATGCACCATATATGATAATATATATATTTAAATTAAATACTAATAATATAAGAAAACTTCCATTGCAACCTTACTTCTAATGACAAAAATATGTTTGAATTTTTTTTTTTTTGAGTAAATTATATTCATATTAAAAAAATGAAAAAAAATCACAAGCATGGAAAAGGATCAATATTCACTATAGCAAATATGAGGCAAAAAGAAAAGCTAATCAATGAGGTAAAATATTAAAACTATGACATACATTGTTTACATGAAAGCAAGTGTAAGAAATGGAACTAATCTATATTTTACATGCAGAAAAATGTATGAAGTTCACAAATTTAGATGTTGATATCACAATAATCACCAGTACTAAACTAACTACATATTTGTGTTGAAATGGCATTGAAGCTGCATCTTGTTTGTGCCATACTCCACTAGCATTATGAAACTCATACGAGCTCTTAAGTGGTCGCTGTTATGTTTGGGACCACATGGTGACTGTCAATAACAAGGAAATTGGGGGGATGAAATTACAATTAAAAAAATATTCTTAAACACAAAACTAAGAACATAATCAACATAAACTTCGACATTAGTATAAAAGTAACTTCATTAATATTTGACAAGGTTTTCATCTCATAAAAAATTAAAAAAAAAAACACTTTGTAAAGATTGTTGGTTCATAAACCCCGAATGTGTTCTTACTTGAACGTCGTGTTTTGCCATAAACCCACGTGTGTTCTTCCCACGATGGCCAATGACCTGAATATGCGACCATCAGCTCATTGTAGAAGCTGTCTGTCTGTTGTTCCCATGCTACCTTATGCACAATCACAACCAAATGCGCAAAAAGGCAAGGACTCACACTATCAATGCAAAAAAGCCAACATACAATGCAGTTAAGCCAATATACTTCAAAAATATCAACAAAATCCTCACAATTCTTTGTAAATCCCTCAATTGAATTCATAGATGTGGTAACTTTGAAATTGAATATGCAATGTTGTTCCTATTAGTAGGTAAATGTTAAATTTTTGTTTTTGTGTTATTGTGTACTCAAGGGTATTTGTTGCAATATAATGAACAGATGAAGACCATGGTATTGCCTTTTTATCTTCTTTTGGTTTTCTGTATATTGTGGTTACATACAATAGCTTAGTTGAGGGTTGTAATAGGTTAAAGAAGAACTTTTATAATGAAAATGCATCCAGAGGTAGTTATTGCTGATACTTAAGAAGTCTTTTCACTCAAACCTTGGCTATAAAGAATTAAGGTTTGCAAGAGTAGATTTGTAAATTAGATTTGCAGCCCGATTTCAAAAAGAGGCAATGAACATCATGGTTTTCAGGTGGATGGTGTTGGCTTTGGGAAGGTCAAAGGGGAGTGTGGTCTGAGGTGTATGGTCGGAGGTAAGATAAACTGCAAAAGAAGCGGCTGAGGGGGATAGGTTGTTTGGCTGCTTGGAGGAACAAGGGGTGAGAACAATTAGTTCCCCATTGCAAAAACCAGGCTTAATTATTATTTGATATAAATAAGCCATGAATCAATGTTTAACTTTAGTCATGGGTCAAAACAAAATTCATCAATTTTAATTTTTAACTTTCTTTGGGTAATCATAATCTTAAAGACATTCAAAAGCATCTCATCTCAACCACTGAATGACTTTTTCGATGGCTTATATTCTGTTACCATAGTGGTGACAAACTTAAAGTCCCCAACTAAGAACTTGTCATGGAACCCATTGTCATATGACCATTGAAGTGAACAATCTTAGCCTCTTCCTTTCGTGTTGCAAGAGTCCCTCATTACAAATGTAAAGAACTTTTACCGCTATCATCTATAGAAAACAATCCACGATTATTGCTAAAACTATCAACAACAAAGTGTACCAAATAGCAATTTTCCCACAATATAAGTGATAAGTGGGTGAGGGACTCTAGGACATAGGTTTACATTAGAACATTGCTATCCTAGATAAGCAAGATCAGCAAGTAATTGGTCTTCAGACTTACATTTCTCCTGAAGTGCACCAAAATCTTTTGGATCAGTGTAAACTTCTAATGATAAATAAATTTATGGTAAATTCTTTGGTGCCTTTCCATTGTTGTGCATTTGGTGCATTTTTTGTTTCTAATCAATGAAAAAATAACTTGTGTGCTTGTAGAATAGTATGGCATATAGTAGAAATATCTCAAGATGAATTATTCTTGACTAGACCATCCCTCTGCTCCTTCTGCCACCTCCAAAACCTGGATCTCTCCAACAATAGCCTTTCCAGCTTCACCCCCTAACTAGCTCTGCAATTGCTTCGATCTCTAGTGCCTCATCCTTGCACAAAATAGATTTCTTGACAAGATTCCAGCCACTACATGACTAGATTTATGGGGACTCGTCCAGTTGGTCCTCTTCACGAACCTTCTAGAAGGTCCAATCTCATACTAGATCAACGAGCTTCAGTCCCTCATCGGAATATTAAACCTCTCATTCAACCACCTCTCTAGTAGGAGTGTGGTCAAGGGCAGTGGCAGCCATGGATGCAGACCAACAATGATGGAGGTTTTGTGGCAATGCTGAGGGTATTGCGAAGTCAGGATCCCAAGGCGAATAAGCGAGCGCAGCTAAGGACACGACGAGCTTCGAAAGTGGTGAGCAGTTATGGCATCTTCATGGCTAAGCAAGGGTGGGCTTATGGTGAAAGGCTGTTGATGATGGGCCGCGGTGGTGAAAGACATGGCTGGGAGAAGAATGGTTGTTGTTAATAGTGAGATGGGTGAAGGACAGGGGTAGATTTTCACTAGTTGAGAGTCTTCTAATATACACCATACTTTTTTAATGTTCACCATTTTAAGGACATATGTCATCTTTCCAATGGTTAGAAATAAAAAATGTACCAAATACATAACAATGCAAAGGCACCAAAGCATTCACCTAAATTTATTGCACTAGAAAGGTGAGCAAGCATAATACCAGAAACAAGAACACTAATGAAATAACATAGTGACAAAAGGAATAATGCCACAATTGAATACTTTACATGAATTTCCAAGAGCAGTAGGCAAGGACTCAATTTTGATGAAGCCACGTATCAATTTTACTTAGAGTTAAATTATGGTATTGTATTATTCCTTAAAGTCATAACCATTCAACGTAAAAGTGAAGGCATTCCTATCATGCTGAATTGGAGTTTTGCATGTAATTGTCAGTATCCATACCCATCAAACGCAACACCACCTACATTTGAATTGAAACGCACATAGTCTTTGTCTTGTTACCCAATGTACAAAGCAATTGTTCAAACCAAACCCTTTGCCCCAAATCAACACCTACACAGAACTTTCATCAAAACACCGACCATTCATCATCCAAATTCAAACCAAAAATTAGATGACAATAATAATCAAACACCTTGATTTTGTATAGAAAAACCAAGATAGAGGCAACTGTCCTTAAACTTTAGTTCAGTCATTCAATTCGAAATAAGAAGCACATGGTTGGCTTTGATGAATTTTAATAGCTTTCTCAATAAAATTATAAGCTATCTTGAGCATAGAATAAACTAATCCAAGCACACACACAGTTCCAACTAAAAAAATGAACTATTTCAATTTCTTTCAATTATAAACCACAACATGAGAAACAAACAGTTAGAGGACTCAATCAATAATTACAAAGAGCTGAGTGGTTAAATTGGTTATAAAAGATTTTACACCTTCATCTTCGGTAAGCAACATTGGGATATAACAAAATTGAACCTCCCCTCCCCACCCTCAAAAAAGAAAAAACAAAAAAAGATAAAAACCAATGCATGACATAGAGGACCAAACATGTTAGCAGCATAACATCCTAGACTAAATAATACAAGAGTGTGCAAAAATGAAAGGAACCAAAGAAAAATAATCAAAAGGGGATGTATCAATTAATCCAAATAACTCACTAACGATTGTTGCAAAACCACGAAGGGTGATTATGTCTTTAGAAACCATTCTTGCGGCTATGCCCTTTCCGTTAATAAAATTTCGAGTCTAATTTTGCAGCTACAAGCACCAAAAAATGTTGAAGAATTTTCAAAGTGATGGAAGGAAGCAAATAGTGATGGTTTACGATCTTTGATTTTGGAATTTGGTAGAAGAGGAATAGGCACTAGATAAGTGTGATGTGAGGTGAAGTAAGGAGCCCAAGGAAGAGGTGATGGGATGTGAGTTGAAAAAAAAAAAAAGGAAAGAAAAAAAAGAAAGGGGATTTCATTATAATTACATTAATGCCACCATATCTTCGTTTAGTAATATTTTTAGCCCCGGCAAAAATGTTTTCATTAAAATGATGAAAATTAAGAAATTGGAATAAATTTGCTCTTGAATTGATGGCTTAGCAAGTTCTTGGTAGGATTGTTCGCTGGTTCGAGCCAAACTCGCGAACCCAATTAACCCGACCAGAACCCAATGAATCCTCTTAACACATTAACATTAACACACGCAGATTCACACTCTCTGGGCTTTTAACATCCAACGACCAAAAATACCATCCAACCGTTGCCCCTTTGAGCCCTAGCCACACTCCTCCTCTCATCCTTCTTCAACGGTGCAGCCGTGCTGCTGCTGCCTGTCCTTCTCTTCTTCTCCGTCACGCCTCCTTCTAGCATATGAATCTGTTTGTATCGTTAGGCGCTAGCACCCATCACTGCTTCCTACTTCCACTTCCAGCTGCTGCCACCCCCACGAAGGCCATCGCCGCGCGCGCCGCTGCCGGTGCGAAACACCATGCGTCCATGAAGACCAGTGATACGATGGAGCTTTCATTCATTCCCCGAAACCCAACAACGACAACAGTAAGTAACAATGCTTTCTTCCGCTTACTCTTCCCCACACTGACACACATATTCTCTCCCGCTAAAACAATCCCAACTCGGTTTTCCCGGTGTCGTTTCGCACCACCCATTCTCGTTTTCAAATTAGGGTTTTCATTCTCCGCATAGTTTCACATCAGACATAACCTCAGGTTAATCCAAGGTACCAAATTTGTCAAATTTTCTCTTTTCACAGTCCAGATTTTCTTTTCTTTTGCACTGAACTGAGATCGAGGTTTAGGTTTAAGATTTAGCAACAGGAAACGATGAACAACAATAATCCAGCTAAGAATGTTGCCGCACTGTCGTTTTTCGGAAATTCCGGAACTGCCCCTCACTCCACCACCACAACCGCCATGACCAACCCACAACCCCATCTTCTGTCCCAGTCACAGCCGCCTCAAACACAAGGTGGTTCTCACTTCCCTGGTCACTTTCAGCTCTCACAACCCCAAACACAGTTACTTGCACAATCACAGTTTTCACAACCCCATCATGCCCATGTGCAATCCCACCCTCAACAACAGCAACAACAACAACAACAACAACAACAACAACAGCAACAGCAACAGCAACACCAACCTCACCCTCAGGCTCAGCCTGTTAACCAATCGCAGGGGGGCAATGCTAGTAGTGGCGCGGCTGCCACGCCTGCCACGGCTTCTACCAAGCGTGCAGCCCAGAGGCCGCCTTCTAGGCCGGCCGGTTCGTCGAGTACTAACCAGTCTTCAGCTTTTAAGACAATGGAATTGACCCCGGCCCCTCTAAGGAGGAAGAGGAGTTTGCCGGAGAAGGATAAGAGGATACCGGATAAGGTTGCCGTGGTTCTGCCTGAGTCTGCTATATACACTCAGTTGCTTGAGCTTGAGGCTCAGATTGATGCTGCTTTGGCTAGGAAGAAAATTGATATACAGGAGGCTATGAGAAGCCCTAGATGCGTTCAGAAGACTCTTCGCGTTTATGTGTATAATACCTTTTTGAATCAGAATAGAATGGATACTGAGAAGAAAAATGTAGACGAGCCTTCTTGGTCCCTCAGAATTACTGGAAGGATATTGGAAGATGGCAAGGATCCTGTGGCAGCCGGAATTTCGCAGGGGTCAAACCCTTTGTACCCAAGGTTTTCGGCTTTCTTCAAGAAAATTACCGTATACTTGGATCAGGGGTTCTATCCTGATAATCATGTCATCGTATGGGATCCTGCTCGTTCACCTGCCCAGCAGGATGGTTTTGAGGTGAAGAGGAAAGGAGACAAGGAATTCACTGTGGTGATCAGACTAACAATGAATTATACACCTGATAAGTTTATGGTTTCTACACAACTGTCTAAAGTTTTAGGGATTGAGTTTGATACTCGCCCTAGAATAATTGCTGCTCTATGGCACTATGTGAAGTCCAGGAAGCTACAGAGCCCAAATGACCCTTCATTCTTCATGTGTGATCCTTCTCTCCAAAGGGTGTTTGGGGAAGAGAAAATGAAATTCTCCACGGCTTCGCAGAAGATATCACAGCATTTATCACAACCACAGCCTATACACCTGGAGCATAAAATCAAGCTTTCTGGAAATTGTCCAGCTGGAACTACATGTTACGATGTGCAGGTTGATGTGCCTCTTCCACTGGAGAAGGATATGTCTGCATTCTTGGCAAGCATTGAGAAGCACAAAGAGATTGATGCTCTTGATGAAGTGATTTGTAGTTCCATAAAGAAGATCCATGAGCATCGAAGGAGGCGGGCCTTCTTTCTTGGCTTTAGTCAGTCTCCAGCAGAGTTTATTAATGCTTTGATCGCTTCTCAGAGCAAGGATCTAAAGCTTATTGCTGGAGATGCCAGCAATGATGCGGAAAAGGAAAGACGTTCTGAATTCTACAAACAACCATGGTAAGCATTGTGCTACTTTACCTATTTTCTCCTGCATTGTGGGCATGCATGAAAAATGTACATCTTGGTTGGCTAGAACCTTAATGTTATTATTTATTTGCTAAAATTGGGACCTGAGGAGGGTAGCAACCCTATGAAACAAGCACCTCAAAAAGGAAGTTGTATCTGTGTCAGACACCACTTTTAGAAATGATGCAGCACTTCAAACAGTACTTGAATACTTTACATTTTGCTGCCTCGGTGTCTTGCAGTGTCCATTTCTGTTCCATGCTTCTTAGGTGGCAACTAATAGAAACCTGTATTACCAATTTATGGCATCTGTTGAGTTCTGTTTGCACTCTTAGTGATGCATACATTATTCAGAGACTGCAAAGTGTTTTAAGTCTGATTTGGGGTACAAGGCAATAGGGGATTTAATCCAGATGTAATATAATAATGTATGCATACATTATTCAGAGACTGCAAAGTGTTTTAAGTCTGATTTGGGGTATAAGGCAGAAGGGTAATATAATATGGTAATGGAGATTAAACTGGGGGGCTGTAGTCATTTAGATGTCTATAAATCCATAATAACTGAGCTACAATAGAGAGTTAAAAATGGAAGGTATGACTAGGATGTCCTGTATCTTTTGTGCATTTGATGTAACATAGGGCCTACATATATTTGAAGAAATTTAAGCAAAGCTGTTTGTAATATTTTCAGGGTTGAGGATGCTGTCATTCGCTACCTGAACCGGAAAACTGCTCGAAGTGATGCTCCTGGAGGCACCTAACAGAAAATTGTGAAATAGGTTTTATTTGTTTTTTGGGGGAGGGGTTGTTAATTTTCTGACATCAGATGAAGGTTCTGTTCCAACGTAGCTAAATTTTCTGTTCCTTTATCTTTTTTTTGTTGTTGTTTTTGGTTTTGGGGGGGGGGGGGGGGGTTAGAGGGGTGGAGAGTAAAGTAGTAATAGGGTATATTGACTCATGAATTTTTTATTACCCCTGCCTGGTTTTTGGGGTACCTCAACCGTATTTATGTCAATTGATTGTCTTCTCTAAGTTCTCTTCAGTGGCGGAGCAACATTGTTATGAACTGATTTATCTAAAAAAATTATTTTTTAAGTAATTAGTATTGTTAAAAAAAAAAAAATTTACAAGACAGTTTTCGCAACCTTGCAAGAGTTTTCTCAATCCCTCTCGTCCCTTGACAAAACGAAATTTTCTTTGGCCATAGGTACTCACTACTTGAAATCTGGAGTTGCTACTTTTACTTTAAGACAACGTTAGAGCTTTGATTTATTGTGCAGTTGTTATTTGTTTGTTTCCAATTCCATCGCTTTCATCCACCTAAGATAGTACATAACTACATATCCGTAATTTTTTCTTTTATTTCTTTGGTTCATGAGGTTGATGCTTAGGAAAATCTAGTTCTTTTCTTTGTATGCTATTGCTACATGCTTCGGGTCTATTAATATTTAGATTAACTTGTGTGATATAATTTTGTTGAGAATTTCACATGCTATAATTTTAAATATTTAATTAACTGATGGAGAGCAAGATAATGCTAATTATCATTTTTAAATAACATATCTTGATGTGGATGCATGCATACATTTCTTTTAAAAAAATTAATTGATTTTTTTAATATATTTTTATAATTATTTTTGCTTTAATCTTTGGAGCCTGACCTGACTCTACCAATTGCTTCTACTCATCTCTTTTTTTTGTTTTGGGGTGGGGGTTTCGAAGCTTCTGCTCGTCTTGTGGCATCGCCGCCCTATGGCATATGAGCCAAGAACAAGGAACTAATCACTTAGCATCAATTTTTCTTTGTAGTGATATATTTGATGTCATGGGTTAGAATTCTACTCTCACCTTTTCCCCAGCCACGTATCTCATTTAGCTGAACATTGTGTATGTGAACTTAGAATCGCAGTGATTAATCAAATGTCCCCACTACTCTTCGAGGAACTGTAGTAGAATAATTCATATGATATGTAATAATAATAAGAACGTTCTTCACGGGAACAATTTTGTTGAAATTTCATCGATGGTCCTCTTTTATAGTTTAATGATGTAAAATTCAAGGCCCGGCTAATGGCAAGTTAATCGCTGATGAGAGTTCTTTATGGCTGTCTTCCTCTTCCATAATTGGGTTATTTTCCATTATTTTTATTTTTTCCTTCTGGGGTTTGAAAATTTTCTTTTATTGTATGTGTATTTAGAAATTGGAATAAGTTTGCTCTTGAATTGATGGCTTATTGGGTTCCTAGTAGGATTGTTCATTGATCCAGCCCAACTCATGAACCGAACCAATCTAATTCAACCCAAACTCAAAAGATTGGGTTGAGTCGGGTCGTCGGATTATTGGGTCGGATAACAGGTATGAAAATTATGTCAGTTACCTGATCTGATGACTTGAATCCCCATTTTTTTTTTTTTTAAAAAAAAAATTTGACACACTAACTCATTAACATTAACACACTTAGATTCTCACTTTTTGGGTTTTTAACATCCAACCCTTACCCCTTGGAACCCTAGCCACTCCTGCTCTCATCCTTCTTCAACGCTATTGCCGCTTGTGCTTCTTGTCTTCTTCGTCGCGCCTCCTTCTAGCATATGAATCTGTTTGTATTGTTAGGCGCTAGCTCCCATTACTACTTCCTACATCCACTTCTAGCTGCTTCGACCCCCACGAAGGCCATCACCGCACATGCTATTGCCGGTGCAAAACACCATGCGTCCATGAAGACCAATGTCGCGACTCCTTCCAGAAGCTTTTGCGAAAACCAACGAGGTTATGTGTGATCTTTCCTTGTCATTTGCTACTCTGGTTATTGATTCGCACACCTCAAGGCTCAACCATTTAATTGTAAATTAATCTTCTTAACTGGTTGATGGTGTTGCTCTGAAAGTTGGCTGTGTATTTGTGGTGAAAAGTGGATGTTTTGCTTGAAAGAGTGAAGTTTAATTGCGTATTTGTGTTTTTCAATTTAATTTTGTATTAGAAAAAAATTGTGATTTGTCTATTTTAGTTTAGTTTTGTTTTAGAAAAAACAAAATGTGTATTTGTATTGAACAGCAGTCACTCCTTAAATTGAAAGTTAATTATGTATTTGGGTCTTTTAGTTTAGTTTTGAATTAGAAAAAATAGTGTATTACTATATTGTATTTTTTTTTTCAATTTTTCAAAGAAAAAAAGGGTGACTAACCCGAGTACCCTACTCAAATCAACCCGATTCATATTGGGTTAGATCAGTTCAGGTTAACCTACTAATTTTGTAAGGACCTGACTCAATCTAACCCGTATAAAAATGATCGATTCATCGATTCAGTTCCTTTTTTCCCTCAAATCCGACCCGACTCCACAAACACCTCTAGTTCCTTGGCTTGCTATAAAATTATTTGTTTAATTATCGCTCGACTTTTATTTTTGAAAATATCATTTTATATGTTATATTTGGTAGAAATATATTAATTTTTCTTGTCGTCAAATATTTCGCGATCTAAAAATTTATTTAATTAATTGAATGTCGACGAGGAGTTTTAGAAACACTTGGTTCACCACATTCTTCATCTTGATCCTGCGGTGTCGCTTCAACTTCCTTGCCACTATTTCCATCTCCACTCCCATCCTAACCACCTTAGGGCTTTCAAAGAAGTCACGGAGGGGCAAAGGGTTTGGCTTTGGGCAGCGCACCATGGGTTCGGGAAGGAAGTAAAGGAAGTTGTCGAAGCCAATGCAGAGGGTGAGGAGGGTATATGGGTTGTACTCAACACTGCATTTTGTATACTTCGTTAACTGATGCTCAGCAATAAAGCCGACGAGGATGGGGCTGCAGTCGTTCTCGTGGGTGGGCTTGACGACGTCGTTGAGCCTCTTGGAGAGGTTTTGGTCAGAGGTGGCGATGACCATGATATGATGATGCGGTGGTGCTTGTAGGGACAATGTAAGCGTGGTAGCGATAAGTCTAATCTTGGTTAATGGTTGCTGTTGTTTTGCTACTTAATGCCAATACAAAGAGTGAGAAAAGCATGGACAGAGCAAGGATGGCGCCATTGCCTTCCTCACCCTCAACGTCGGCCATCCATTTCCTTTGCTTCCTTCCCAGCCCCATGGTGTGCTGCCTCAAGCTAGGCCCTAGGCCCCTTCGCAACTTCTTCGAAAGCCCCTGGGGTGGTTGCGGTGGGTATGAAGATAGAGACGATGGCGAGGAAGTTCGAACGGCACCAGAGGATCAATGTGAAGAATGCAGCAGGCTAAGCGTTTCGAAAACTCCTTGTCAATATTTAATTAATTAAATAAAAATTGTCAGATCAAAAGATATTTGAGAATAAGAAGAATTAATATATCTGTACCAAATATAACATATAAAATAATATTTTTTATAAAGACAATACTCATGATAGTTCAAAAAACTAATGAACTTTTGGTAGGCTTGAAAACCACCCAATAGACCGTCAATTCAAAACCAAGCTTACTCTAATTTCTAAATGCACAAAAGAAAAGAATTCCAAATCTTAAACCAAGGAAAAAAGATAAAAATGTTAAAAGGATTTGCTTAAAGCAATACAAAGCAAAGTGACAAGCCAGCAATTAATAGGCAATCATTCACATCCAAAGAGTAAAATTACCTCCACCAACAAAAAAAAAAAAAAAAAAGTTATTTAATAATACATGTAAACTTTTTGTCCCTTAACATCCCAGTCTATATTACGTCCACTAGTGCCCGTCTAGAGACAGAAAGGCAGAGCTATTTTCACTTGTTAAAAAATAATATGATTTTAATGATTTGTTAGAAAAAAGAGTGAATATTATTAAAGCCAAAAAAAAAAAAAAAAAGCCAGTTGGTGAAACTAATCGCGCAATAAATTGATGAAATTATATTGATTTGAAGTAATTGAATGCCTGGAACTTGGGCCATCGTGGCATGATCCTGGAGATGGACTCTCTGTGCAATCCATCTTATCCGCAACATGCTTGGACGAAAGACATGTTACATAGAGTTCGTGGCTACCTGAACACGAACTGGGAGGTTCATTTTCGTCAAACCCGCCGTGAAGGCAATCCTGCGGCAGATGCTTTATCTACTTTGCGTCATTCTCTTCAGTTGGGAAGATTTGGCCAATCGTATAGCTGCTATTCTTAGGGAAGATAGGCCGGTGTGGCGTTGCCACAATCAATACTGTGGTTTTCTGTTGTTTGGGCTTTTGCCCCTTAGACCACCGAACAAAATGGTGCTCCTAAGGTTGAATTAAATCATTGAAATTGAAGCTACATGGATTTGAACCAATTCAAATAAGTACACCTGAGGTCCTGGTTCAGCGGTGTTTCGCTTGGCCTTAAAAGAAGGTACATGCTAGAGGCGCCACTTCGAGTCGCAGAGCAGAGCGCCTTAGCCCCCCAAATCCCCCCCTAAGACCAAAAAAAAAAAAAAAACTAATTCAAATAATTGAAGGTATGTTTATTTGAATTTTTTTTGACAAAAAATCACTTATAAGAAAAAAATTAGTATTCATATATTTAAATAATTTTTTAAAAATAATCAAATTCTTTAAAAAAATCTATTTTCAACTTTTTCAACTATATACAAAATCTAAATTTCAAAATCACTTTTTTTAAAAGTTAAAACAAACACACCTAATTCACTATAATTTAAATTCAACTTAAATGAATTTTTAGTACAATTCCTAAATTTATAATTTTTTATTTAAAATTTGAACACTCAACCCAATTATCCAGTTGTTTCATTTTAATTTTTCTAAACTTTCAAAATTATATACTGAAAATTTAATAATTAAGTCTCTTTTATTCTAACCACAAACTATTATATCTTAATCAACTCAATAATCAATATTAGTCCGATTGATTTGATTTAGATTGACTTAAAAATTTTAAAAACCAACCAAAACCAACTAAATTAAATTTGATTCGTGTAAATTATATTTTTTCACCTTGAACTCGAACTGAATAGACACGTTCATTCCCGTGACATACAATACGCGCGCAAAACAAAACTTACAAAATATGCTTTCACTCATAAAACAGAAGCACCAAAACAATAATATTCAGATGTGACTGCAGTTCGCACTAGGTTTATATATATGCATATATATTAGTTCTACATCTAAGTTACATTAAGAAGAAACACTAACTACTCACACTGGATGATTTATGAGCAGTATTCACCCTCCTTGCTACGCCGAACCATTTGCATCTTTAAGACGTGCAATAAGCTCCTCCTACAGATTTTATTTCACGTGTTAGTAAAGGCAAATATATATATATATATATATATATATAGAGAGAGAGAGAGAGAGAGAGAGAGAGAGAGAGAGAGAGAGAAATGACTAAGTGATAAAGTTTTGTGACTTATTTAAATGATCATATGATCTTTAAATAAGTTTTAATTTTAATCATTCGTATATGATTATATAGCCAATATTTACTTTTCTCACCTATCATATAAAAACAGCCTTCTCACTTAATACATTAAAAAAAAAAAGGAGAAAAGGAAACCATTATGTCATTACGATATACATGGAACACCAGTAAACAAAATAACATACAGGAAAGGAGTCATATGGACTTCATTATGCATGCAGGCAGGTGCCGTCTCAGTGTAACTTATGTATGCACGTATTTCAAACTGTAGAAATACTTGCCTTCTTTCCTTTGGTTGAAAGACCTTTAGCTCTCAAAAGAGCACGAAGCCGCTCTACAGTCAAGCTGTGGAAGTCCCTATTAGATGTTTGACTGTTTGATCCCTCTGTATGTTAAAAACCATAAGAAAATATGTCAGACTGAGACATGTAGTAGTAGGCAAGTGGAAAAACCATGTTCAGCAATCTTACAACAGATCAAGGTAAATTAAGTGTCATTACCATGACTTGAACATATGACCTAAACTCAAATCCTTACCTATCACAACCACCTGAGTTAAGCTCAAGAGGTACAATATAATCATTCATTACGTCCAAGTCATTTTTTTCTTTGACATCACACGCAACTCTTACAAGAATTGAGTCATGCCAAATGAGCAACAAACTCATTGGACTCTTAATATTAAATGCAGCCATTCTTGGCTCACTGCAGATTCACCTAGTGACTTCTAGCTATGTAAACTGAGCAAACTTCTGAACCCCGCTTGATAACACTTTCTATACCCAAAACAGAGATAGCTCTAAGATGAAAAAAATGTAGCCAAGGAAAAGAATAACATTTGGCATATGGAAACACTCAGATATAAATATGTATCTGACATTTTGAGCTCATGTCTCAAATTAACAAGCAGAAATGTTACTTCTATCATATTTTTCAAAAACAAGGCCTAGGCAATTGAAGTCTTTCCTATAAAAAAGTTCATAGTTCATAGATAAGACCGACGACCATACCTTGGTTCTCTTTTCACCTTGTTCTAAGCTACAAATACATACAATTCCTTTGAAGAACACAACTTAAAACCCAGTACCAAACATGATTTGATTTGTATAGGTCAAAACATATTCCTAGGGTATAGGATTCGACATGCACCACAAGGACAAGGAGCCTAAGCGAATTATAAAATGACTGTGAACAACCATTCTGAACCTCATCCTCACATTCCTTTATTCTCTTTCACCATTTTTCCAAACAACTGGTACATACATCTTGTCAAGAGCATAACTTAATACACATTCTTTTGGTCTAAATCACCAATATCTAAAATCCATTGAATTCCAATTAATTTGGTTCAAGCTAGATTGGCCTAATATAGGGGTAAAACTCTCCCAAGACTAGTTTTTTCCATTCACAAGACTCGAACTCGAGTTCTTGCTCAAAGGGAACAAGTATCAAATCATTTAAATTAACCAAGGGTTGGTTAACTTAATACACATTACCAAACATAGTTTTATTATATATTATATCCATACTTTTTTACAGAAATATTTTTGTTGATATATATATATATATATATATATATATATATATATATATATATATATATATATGTAAGCATGAGATGCAAGTCGGCATATGTACAATATGACATCTGATCTTCAGGTTTTAACTGTGACATGTGAGCAATGCCGGACCCACTTGAGAATTAGGAAGATGAACTATTAATCCCAAGAAAAAAAAAACAAAATTTCTTGACATCAGCAAATACAGGTATGCATATATGGGTGTAGGAAATTTAAGACAAAAGTTCTAGAAATATATTTCAGTTTTAACCCAATGCTAATGGCTTACAAAGACCATACCCACCTTGCTGAGAGTTTATTTGATTATTTGTTCTCTTAGCTGAAGCTCTGCTCTCCAAAACCTTTTCAGCAGTCCTGATCGAGATTAATGAGAGAGGGTTCAATAACACTGACCAAGGTAAAAATATAGGCACTAATGAATGAGAGATAGACACCATAACTTATTCACAAGAGGCAAACAAGTAGAAAGAAAAACTTATCTCAGATTTTTTTCACCAAAAGAGAGAAAATGGCAGCAAATTTGTTCGGAATTTTGTACATAGATCATATTATACACTTGAAAGATCACTCCTCCACATAAGGTGGGAATAATACCTCTTTCTAGAGCCCTCAGGTCCATCCTTTGTGCTGGAATCACCCTTTTGCTTCTTGAGCGTGAGTGATCTAATCAGTATGTTCTGTTGGTTTGTCTTAATATGCTGGCCCTCTAGATAAACAAGAGAGTCAGAGTCTCTACTTTACAACAATTATCTACTTAAAAAACCACTAAAGAGATAGCCAAAATCTATGAGATGAAATCACACACTAGTAAAAATATATATCATAGCATAAATGGCCAAGAGGGTGGCAAAAGCTTTTATACCTTCACATATGATTCCATAATTTCCACTAAGTACACAGGAAAGAAAATTCGATAGCATGATCCATTTAGAAAATGAATCTTTAAGTTAGGAAAACAAAGAGGATAAAGGTCTGATCATGCTTGATAAAGTTGAGAGACAACATTTTTAAGCATGAATTTTACAATCTAAGAACACTAAATATCCTGTACTTCTCCAAATTAAGACTACTAAATCAAAGGCAAATTAAGGAAACAATAAATGTGCCAAACTCTAACCTAACTTGAAAAAGTATATAACATAATCAATTTATAAGTTCATACATAGACTCTTTTTCTTGATAAAATTGCTTTCAATGGTCATGCCTCTACAAGTAAATCATGTGAATACTAGCACCATTTGAATCTGGACAAGAATAATGCTTCTTATGGACAATAAAGAGCCATTCTTCTAGCCCTGGTGAAGAGAAGGAAATTATCTATGGCTATATGGTGTATCATCCTAATGATTTCTTATGATAGCTTAACAATCATTTCTAGAGAAGAGAAACTTTCTAGTTTCTACAAGGATAAAATGGTAAAAGTTAATTTGTTTCATTACTAAAGTCACTGCTTGAGCCGAGGGCAATATATCAATATTGGAGGTGTTGCACTATGCTAAGTTGCAACAACATGTTGAAATACTTTAAGATACTTTAAGATGAAGAATGAGAAGACCTGGCGGTGACGTATCATGATCACATATATAAACCCGCATTCCACCCTGCACAAGCAGAATGCCAAATCAAAATCAAACATAATGTCTCTGGAATAATCATAGAGAGGTCCCAACAATTGGAGGGAAAATCATTGTCAATGACAAAAGGCATCATTATGACATTAACAGCTATACATAAAAAGCTCAATATTTACTTCAGAAGAAAGAATGTCTATCACATATCAGACATTACCAACTTACGCAACAGAGAATTGAGGATAGAGCAAATGGTGATTCACAATGAAATAAAACTCTTATACTATCCTAAACGGAACTTGAATTCTTTTACAGTAAACTAATAAGTTTGACACTTCACACATGTACTTTTAAAGCATCAATTAAGTTCAATTTAAAAAAAGAATCCCTTAAAAGAAGCCTATTGTTCAGTGCTTTCAATCTCTTCACATTGCTCTTAATCTTTTTTTCCACTAGAAAAGCAACGCAATCTTAAGATCTCCATAAACTAAAACAAAGAAAAAATGAGCAATTTGAGGTGAAAGAAAAAGAATAGATGAATAAATCTGGTCACATGATTAATATGCAATGAAAGAGGCCTCCCATGTTGCGCATTCATAACTCAGTTGGGAATAGTTAGCGACATATCAGGAGAGTATCCGGGTCCGATTCCCACAACAGTAATGCTACTTAGTAGAACAACTGCTTTTATGAATGATGCATGAATTCAAATGACATGAGTAAAAGAGTGGCAAAAAGACAAAATCCAGGAGGATAAAAGAGTGGAAGAGGTGGTTATACAAAAATTCCCCCATCACAACTAGTCGAATTTCTAAAATTCATTTTCGTACCATCTATCATTATTCTTTCCTTCTACTCTCCATCCTAATTTCCCCTTCCGAATAGCTACACCCCTCCCCCATTCCCCAATAGGAGGCCAGGCCACCTAAGTACCGCATTACGGAGCCGTTCCAGCAGGTCCACAGGTTGTACATAGGCCTCACCCTAAAAAAAAAAAAAGGTGTCTAGCATTGACACCAGTCAATAACATGCAGCCATAATTCCTCATTTTTGCCAGTACTTCCATTAAAGATTGAATGTTCTAGCTCTACTCCAAGGTTCCACACATTACACGTCCATATCAATGTACTAACTAGTCAAGCATTCTCACAGCACTATCCTAACATCTCTCAGCAAATGCCAATGCTTCAACCAAATCCATAAACCTAACACCAAATAATTACAAAAAACGGCATAACTAAGCATCCAAACAAATTCAAATTCGTTAATCATGTTAAAGGGGGGAAGTTAGAGTGATACCGGATTGGAAGAGACGACGGTGGAAGAGAAGAGGCCTCGAGAGGGAAGATTGGCGAGGAATGGAGAAGCGCCAGATGAGGGATTTGCGTCCATCACCATCGAATTGAACAGAACAAAACCCTCGCAATTGGTCGCTCCTCTTTTCTTCTTCGGAGTTTTGAGACTGATGCTGACACCACACCACCGCGTACCGTAACTCTCCGGTTGTGGTCGCTATTTATATGTGACAAAGGGGATGCAAGTGGACCTTGTGGACTCCTTGCTTTGACTACCGGGGATCCGATTTACCTATGCGCTTTGCAACTCTAGCCTCGTATTTATTTTGGCAACACAATTTTCCATCTTTTTTTTTTTAAAGAAAAGAAAATAAATGAAAAGCAGTTTCTATTCTACAATAACAATTACAACGAACAAGCCCTTTAGTTAAGATTTTGGGAGAAGTATATTTTGAAAAGTAAAATTAGAAGTTAAAATAAAAGTAGAAATAGAAAATTATTTGATATTTGAACATATTTATAGAAGTACTTTTTATAAGAATTAAAGTTATTAAACTATTTAGATGTGATAAAATAAAAGTATTTTTTTCTTATAAAATTATAATATTAGTAAATAGAAAGTGATTTTTTAAGAAAAAATTAAGGATAGAATTGTAAAAATGTGAAAAAATAGTGGGTTCGAAATTTAAAGACAACTTTTCTCTCTTTTTTACTGCTTCTACTTCTGGGAAAAATAGTTCCTTATTTATTTCTCAAAAAATCACAAAAACTGATTATTTTTTGTTATACTTTCTTTCTAAAGTACAAATCAACAATACTAGAAATACTTTTTTAAAATTTTTTTTTTGAAAAAAGTACTTTTTTTCCCTTGGAGATGCGTAGACAAATATGCTCAAAGTCTTTTATTCTACAACCTCAATGAACTATGGATCTAATCTCAAATGAAAAAGATGCCCATATTTAATACCCAATCCTATTTTTAATATAATTGCGTTTAGTAGAAGATATATATGAGAAATTAAAAATAATTTCAAAGAATATGTATTTTTTTTTCACATCACATGCATAGATATTGGATAGAATATTATATATTTATATATGTAGAATACGTACCAAGGTATATCTATATTGTGGCGAGATAATTATGTTATATAATTATATATGAAAGAGATGTTGTAGTTGATGTCAAATCCTAATACACAAAAAAGGATTACTTTGCTAATAGAGATTGTTTTCACCTAATCGGCCTTCCACTCATGTATTATCATTAATTGAGTTTGATTTTTAGGTTTTCTGTTGATGAATGATCTATAAATAGTTTTATAAAAGGTTACTCTAATTTAACCATAGACAAATTAAAAGATCCTTGGTTGTCTTGTGGTGTTAAGAGACAATTTAATATGGTCATTTAATTATATATTTATCATGTTATAAAAAATGTTTGAATGTTATTATATCATCTTAAAAGTTATGCAATAAATAGGATAATAGTTAATAATGTAAAAAATTTTTTTGACTGAATTCTAAGTAATGTGACTCAAATTAGATTAACTCACTATAAAAATAAAATTCTGGTAATGCTATTTTTTTATTTATAAAACTACAACCCAAAACCTAATAATGTATTAAAATTAAACTATACCGAAAGTGATTAAAATATGTATAAAAAAATCTTTTATTTTTTACCGTCTCACTTATTTTTCACATCCATTCCAAACCATAATATCTTAAGTTCAATTTAATGCCAATTTTGCTATATGCATATCGGTTGTTTTTGAATGTACCGTGAATTAGGTCTCAACAAATGCTATGTCAACCAATTAGAATTATTCTTCTGATGCTATCATAAGTCATGTATTAGGAATTGACTAAGAAATAATGATTGGAATCTATCTTCACACAAAAGTTACGTGCGACCGTGAAATTTCTTTTGATTTAAATATCTTCCTATTGATCACCCTAAGCCCGCACGAGTCACTATCCGCAAATAACGCTGTATCACCCACTCCTGCTGCATGTAAATCTTTACGGTCACACTTCAACGCTAAAAGCCATCCCCTCGAACGAGGACGCAGGACAGAAGCCATGCCTGGCTTCCGTTCATTACGTTCGATGCAAACAGCATATGGAAAGAATATTGCGTGGCATCCTCCATACAAAAATCCTTCAATTAGAAGGAGATGCACGTGCTATCTATGCCAGCATCAATGCGAAGTTACGGACTTGACTCGTAATGGATATAGTATTCGGGATATTGATCTTCTTGCTTCTTGGTTTACTTGTTTAACTTTATGTTTCTTGTTCTTGTAATTAATTGGGTGGCAGATTATTTAGCTAATAATATAATCATGCTAGGCAATGTGACCTTGTAGCATTTTGTGAAAAAGTTTTGCATGAAAGATGGGTTAAACTCAAGTGTGAGTTATACTAGAGAATTTAATATATAAAAATAGGATTATAAGCATAACTTATTAGAAAATCTAAAGATAAAGCTAAAACTAATGATAAAATGAATATCTAAAACTTAACAAATTAAATGTAAATCCTAACTAATATATTTTGTATTTCTCTTACTTTATCATCTCTTTTCAAAGGGGTCATCATCATGCAAAGGCCATAATTAGTTAGAACATAATAGTAACGAAAATAAATGCTAAGCCCAAATCACTGTGAAAAAATTGATTTTGCTTGTAATACATCTGGCCAATAAGTACAAGGTCTTCAAAGATGATCTCAAGACACTAGATGTAGATATGAAAAGCATATCAAAATATAAACCAAACCTTTTGAAATATTTTCATGTCAATAATTATAAGATTCTTCAATTAGGCTCGTGAGTTGTGAGCTATGTTCAAACAATGTAATACGAGGTATGGCAATGACAAATGACAAATGGCAAGGATAAGATGATAAAACCTCCAACCAATCGACATGGATGTATGAAGGGAGAGACCATTGAGGTTTCTCAATAAAGCCACTAAAGCAGAGGGACATTAGAGTTTCTCTAAAAAAAATATAAAATATTCTCGTGTTAGGTTCAATATTAATTATGAAAAGGTTCTGTACCATGAAGATATTTTGAAGGCTAGTTTAACTTAAGTGTGAGTTACCAAAGAGTTTTATTATACAAACATAATGGTTACAAGGATAACTTTTTTTTTTGGGTCAAATTAAAATCACAAGTATCCTTCTACTGGAGGCATTTCTGCTCCAATTGGGTAGAATTATTTGGATAGCAAAGCTCTTCCTTCTGAATTTTAATACAGCTGCATATCTAAGGCTCGAATTCGAGACCTTTGATTAAGCTGGAACAGCCTTCTATTAGCTAATCTATGTGTTCGCTGGTAAAACCATAACTTATTTAATAACAAAAAGATAAAAATAAACCTAAAACCAATAATATGATAAAACAAGCTATATCTTTTTCTTGGTTTCTCACAAGTATTATTCACTAGAGGCAATCGTATTTGAGACATATTTGGACAGTAAATATAGACATATCTTTTAGGTGAGATTTAAATTGTGGTTCGTTACGTTGTTAGGGATTAGCATCTTTTAATAGAAACAATCTCTATTGATGAAACAAACTATATACCTAGCTAAATCTTAACAAATTACATTAAAGTTTAAACTATTATTTGAGCAAAAATTTATCTCTTATAACTTTTATCTAAATTATAATTTTAAAATATGAAAAGTTAAAAGAAACATACTATTAGCATATATACTACATAATCACCTTTTTTTTTTTTTGGTCTTTACTGCTTTTGAAATTTAAGTTTAATAAAATTATATTTGCATAGAAAAAATGACACATGTAAGTTAAGATTATTATCTATATGCATAAATTTTTATTGAGAGAAAAATTTCTCTTAATATAATTTACTATTTTAGATGTACTGTTTAACAATTTAATGACTTTTTTTTTTCCCTCAACAATGCCGTGAGAAATCGTTAAGTCCATTTCACATTTTTATTATATATATATATATATATATATATATATATATATATATATGTATGAATTTAATTTAAATATAATAACAGTGTAAAACTATTTTACACTGTCAGCCAATAGAAATAGTGGAAAATGCCTTCTCATACAAATAATCACCCATTATAATAAGGGACTCACTATGATTTCTCACTTTCCTTATTTCTATTGGTTGCCAGTCAATGCATACAAATTAAACTCTATATATATATTATGTCAGTTTTTATTAAATAAATATTCATTCACTGTTTTTTCAAATATTGCTGACATAAAATAAATATGTCGACACCCATAAGTACATAACACGAGTTAATGTACGGTTTATTTGCGGTCAAAGTAATGACCTAGCTATGCAGTGTTTATTGTTATTTTTATTATTTATCTCATTTCTCAAATTCTAAGGTTATGTTATGAGAGTGACAATTAGTGAACGAAATCACTAAAATTAAAAATTCAATTAGAAGTTATTTCAAAGAAGAGAGTAAAATGACATTAGAGAGTCAGTCTTACTCTTCTATGTTCTGGTGATTGTTATTTCTTTTTGGCTCTCTTGAATGTTTAACAAGCCTGATTGATGATAAAAGGTGGAGAAAGCTAGCAATTACCAAATCATCTTTGTAGGGGGAGATAAAATCATTGCTACATCATTTTTGCATGCATGAGTACTGTAGTGAGAGCAAAGATCCAGGGGGAGCAAAGCATGTTTCTATTTTGCAAGCAAGAGATTGTTAGCCTAATTAGAGATAAGTATTAGTCAGTTACTACAAATAGCCATGTAAAAGTTCCAACTGATAGCAGTAGCTAATCAAAGTTCAAGGAAATGAAACAGAAACGGAAACAGAGTTATAGAATAATTTGTTTCCAAAAGAAAAACCAAACATCTAATCCAGAAAGTCAACAAAAAAAAGAGTGGATGGGTTCTTTTATTCAGTGTCCATGTCATCTAACTCATTGGTCCGACAAGGAGAAAGGAAGGGGCAAGAGATTAAGACGTTTCCGCCTCAATTTTTGCTAGAAGAATGCTTCATCGCTAGGAACTGACTTCAAGCCTCTTCTCCATTTTAGTGAGTTCCTTCCCCATGAGGAAATCATCATTTTGTATTCCACTCTTATCACCCTCTATTCTTTTAAAATTTCCTCTAAGCTAGGTTGTTCCTTTTCCAGAATCTCCCTTTCTTGCGACAATTTAGCTCTGGGTTCGCTGCTCTTTCTTGAAGCAGAGCCTACGGCAAAGGGTGTAGGAAATTTAGGACAAAAAATCTGAAAATATAACATGTGTTTGTTTCAAATTTTTTACAACAAAAAAAGCAATACTTTTTAACTGCCTTAAACCCTAAGTCAGAAAAGAATACTTTTCATAGAAGCTACTCATATTAGTTCTACTCAAACATTAACAAAAAGCTGTCTGTAATTTTTAAGTAGAAACTGAATGCTAATGAATTACAAAGACGATATGAACCCACCTTGTTGAGAATTCATTTCATTATGTGTTCTCTTAGCTGAAGCTCTGCTAACCGAAACCTTTTGAGCAGCCCTGTTAGAGTTTAATGAGATAGGGTTCAATAAACTGAACGAGATAAACATATAGATACTAATGAATTGGAGACAGATATCTTATTCAAAGGAATAGCGAAGAAAAAGCAAGAAAAAAATTATCCCAGAAGTTTTTCACCAAAAGAGAGAAAATGCCAGCAAATTTGTCCGAAATTTTGTACATAGATCATAATATACACTTGAAACGTCCCTCCTCCACAAAAGGGTGGGAATAATACCTATTTCTTGAACCCTTGGCTCCATCCTTTGAGCTGGAATCACCCCTTTGTTTCGTGAGGGCGAGCGATCCAACGAGTATGTCCTGTTGGTTTGTCCTAATTTGTTGGCCTTCTGAATAAACAAGAGAGTCAGAATCTCTACGACAATTATGGGATGAATCCACACTCTAGATAAAAATATATATCATGGCAAAATAGCCAAGAGGGCGGCAAAAGCTTTTGCACCTTATCAAATGATTCCTTAATTTCCACAAAGTACATAGGAATGAATATTCGCTAACATGACACATTGAGAAAATGAATCTTTAAGTTAGGAAAACTAAGATGAAAATGTCTCATCATCAACATTTATAAGAATGGATTTTACAATGTAAGAACACTAAATTATGCTGCACTTCTCCAAATTATGAGTATTAAATCAAAAACAAATATAAGGCAAATATGAATATACTATAATCTAACTTGACAAAGTATACAACATAATGAAATTATAAGTTTGCATATAAGATTGCACCAAATGGTCATGCCTCTGCAAGTTAACTATCCGCAAATGAGCACCGTTTGAATCTGATTAAGTATAATGTTTCCTATGGACGATAAAGAGCCATTCTTCTCACCCTAGTGAAGAGAAGAAAACTTATTTATGGCTAATATAGTATAATCATACTGATGATTTATTATGATAGCTTAACAATCATTTCTAGAGAAGAGAAACTTTCTAGTTTGTACAAGGTCACAAGGAGAAAACGGTAGAGGTATGCTTGTTTCACTAATAAAGTCACTGCTTGGTTTAAATGTAAATATAATTTATAACAAGCCATTGTGACATCGTTTGAGTTATATAGCTGGGCCCATGTAATGGAACGAGATTTACTTGTTGTTATAATAAAGTCATTACTTGGGGCAGGGTAATATACCAGTATTGAAGTTGTTAAATTATGCTTTACAAGTTGCAAAAGTATGTTGGAATAATTTAAGATAAAGAATGATAAGACCTGGCGGTGATGTATCATGATCGCATATGTAAACCTGCTTGTCACCCTCCAAAATCAGAATGCCAAATTCAACCATCATCTCTTTGAAATAACATCATAGAGGGGTACCAACAATTGGAGGGAAAATCATTGTCTGACAAAAAACATATTGTTATGAGGTTGACAGCTTCACATAAAATGCATAAGCATCAAATAATGAAAAAGGGGGGAAAATGCTTGATATTTACTTCAGAAAACAGAATGCTTATAAGACAACCAAGGTTTCTACCATATGTTTGACATTACCTACCTACACAACAAAGAATCCACGATGGAGCAAATGGTAAATAAAGATGAAAAAGAAACCCTTACTATCCTAAACGGAACTCGAATTCTCTTTGTAATAAATAGTAAACTAACAATTTTGATACTTCACATATGAAATTCAAAAGCACCCATTGCAAATATTAACATTAACAAGCTTAGGTTCAAATTAAAAGAAAATCCTTTAATCCTCTGTTCCATTAGATAAGCAAAGCAATCTTGAAATCCCCATAAGCTAAAATGAAGAAAAAATGAGGAATATGAGGTGAAAGAAAAAAGAAAGGAATATAGTCATGCAAATGATTAATATGAAATGGAAGAGACCTCCTATATCATGTATTAATAGCTCAGTTGGTAATTGTTAGTAACATATTTAGAGAATATCTGGTTCGATTACATTTTCTATCCCACTTTTCATTTCCGCATCACCCACACCATTCCCCCATTCCTCGATAATGGGCTGGCCACCTAAGGCCCATGTTAGGTAGTCATTCCGTAAAACTTACATTTTGCGTCGAAAGACTTATCCATAAAAATAAATAAATAAATAAACCTAGCCTTGACACCAATCAATAACCTATAGCCATAAATTCTTATTTCTCCCGGTGATTCCATAAAAGCATGCATGTTCTAGTTGTACAGATACAAACCATGACATGTCAATCCACATATTAAGGAGTCAACCATTCTCACGGCACTATCCTAATATCTCTCGTCAAAAGCCAATGCTTCAACCAAATCTGTAAACCTATCATCCAACAGTCACGATAATAAGGAAAGTCATTGGAATTCACATAAACAGACCAAATAATCATAAAACACGGCATGACTAAGCACCCAAACAAATTCAAATTCGTTGATCATTGGAAAGGTGACGTTAGAGTTATACTTGATTGGAAGAGACGACGTTTGAAGAGAAGACACCACGAGAGGGAAGATTGGCGAGGAATGGAGAAGCTCCAGATGAGTGATTTGCGTCCATGATCATCAAATGAAAGAAAGCAAAACCCTCACAAGTTGCTCTATTTCTTCTTTGGAGTTAAGAGACTCAAAATGACTGCCACTATACGCATGTAGCGTAACTTGCTCTCTAGTCATTATATATACGGAAAAAAGGGTAAGGAAGTGGACCACCTTATGGACTCATATCCATTCCTAACACCTATATCTTACACTTCGTTCGATGCCAACTTAGATATTGTGACGTCAAAAAAAAAAAAAAAAAGATATTGGGAATTTTGTCCCAACAAATACTATGTTAGCCAAGTTTTGAAGACTAGTAACTATAATACTTAATTTGGTTGGAGGGATTTTGGAAGGAAGGAATGAAAGGAGAAAGAAATAAGAAGGAAAGTGTTGAGTTTCCATTGTTTGGTTGAAGAGAGAAATGAGAAAGGAGAAATTAAATAATACAAAATTAGTGGTGGGACCTCGCCCCCAAACCAATGGAGAAGGGGGTTTATTTATTTATTTTTCCAATCTTGCTCCACGAACTTCTCTCTTCTATATTCTTTAGAGTGTCTTGCCACTACCGCCTGTGCTGCCTTCCTCCCACCACGCGCTACTGCTTGATCAATGAGATAAATGGCACCTGCAAGAAAGAAAGAGAGCAACAAGAGAATCGAGAGATGAGATGACGAAGAAGGGGAGGGGCTTAGGATGCATAATACCACTTAAGGTGTTGTGTGGTTCCTCCCTTCTTTTATCTCTTTTTTTTTTTTTTTTTCCGAATCAACATTTTTAAAAATTCTATATAAATAATTTTAATTTCTCTATTATTATATTATTAAAAATGAGTACCCAAAAAAAAACTCAAAATACAAGTTATGTAAAATTTTAAAATTTTCAGTTGCCAACGTTTTATTCTAAGCATGTATTTTATTTTAAACAAAATATTGTATAAATTTTGATTTTCTTTTGTACTATGTTAAGAGTTTAAATAATAATTAAATAATATTTTTGGTATTATTTAATTGATAAAACATATTTTTAAGTAATATTTTTAAAATATTAGATTAATTTAAAAAGTTATTGTATTTCAAATAATTTTTGAATAATTCATTTTTATTAATATTGGTTTGATTTAATAGGTTGATATTATTCTAAATTTGTTTAATTAAAAACGGTGAAATTATAATAATATAAAGATGAAATTATCATTTAGCATCATTATCTTTTTCTTTTCTTTCACTTTTTCACACAAATAAATAGGAGAAAACAATTCTTCTTCTATTTTCTTTCTTCTCATTTTCTTTTTATCTAAATATACCTATAAAAAATATAAATTCACTCAATTTCTTTTCTTTCATTTCCTTCATTCAAACAAAGCATAAGTGAATTGATTGAGCGATTTATTAAAGGTTTAATGGTATAAATGTGATTGAACTGTGGTCAAATCGAATTGAAAATAAAATATATATTAATATTTGTATTTACATATAATTATATAGAGATTAATTCAGATATACCGGTAATATAAAAATATTTTATATTATCATTTAATTATATATTTCTACGTATAAAATTTTTAAGATAGTGAATAATTAAGTCAAATATTTTTATTAATGTAGTAATATATAATTAAATATCTTTATAAAATTTTTTTACACTAATAATATATATATAAATTAAATCAAATTATATATGTAATTATTTATATGTTAATTAAAAAATTTAAATATGTAATCATATATTCAATTATTTATATACTAAATAAATATTAATTAAAAACTTATTGAAGAACCACCAGATTCTTGTGCACTTTATGGGTTATTAATCATTCTCACTTTCCTTTTTATCTTTTTTATCAACCTCTTTTTTATCTTTTTTGTCATTTTTTTGGCGTCTTTATTCGAAGAGTAATGCATAATAGTAGGAAAATTTTTTCGTAAAACGCAATACAAAGAATGTAAAATAGGAGCTAATGTGCGTTTGCGTTTTGAGTGAAGTTTAACTTTCTCTCTCTCCTGTAATTTTCACCACCTATCCTTTTACGGTTATAAACCACTTATGAAATTCGTTTTGTACTGCTCTTATTTTAATCATCTCTGACTTTTGCAATATATATCATCATGTTTTAATGGGCAGTACGAGCTTCCCATGGGTTGAGTCTTCAACCACGCTGTAATCATATATACAATTAATCAAAGGCTAAATAGATTAATGATGAGGCATTGCCTTAGTGGTAGTAATTTTTTGATGCTATCATAATTCTGTTTCAAAACTTTAAGTGGACCTGCATAACAACATCATATTTTATAAAAAAAATAGATTAATTTGATATCAAAATGATTAGAACATGTTGTTAGCCCAATTTTGTGATCATTATTGTTATGAGGTCTATTGTTATTATACATTATTTATTGGTAGGTATGTTTACCGGTCTTCATGCATGAGCTTATTATATATTAGGTGGGCTTAGCCCATCAAATTATTGATACAAGGGAGACCCCCTACTTCTAACCATAAATAGGGTATTTGGTTTTTTTTATTGATACTATGACACAAATTGTTTCTTTCTCCCTTATCTTTCACAATCATAATCTCTAGGAAAATTCAAACACATTAGGCTTAGGAAAATTGAAAACCACTAGATAAGAGTTGGGTTTGGTAGTGGAATCAAAATCCTCTATAACAAACCCTACTCCTCCAATTATTAGCCACCTAGATTTATTTTTGCATGTCATATATTTTAAACAGTTTAGAACAACCTATGGTGTTACACGCTATTATCATAAAAAATCCCTAAATTTTTTTATCACTAATATCTTGCATCGCAAAGCATATAGAGGGAAACAGGTGAGAGGACCAAAGAAAGTTAGAGCAAAACGAGTATAAGAGAGCGCAGAGGTTAAATTCACATGTATTAGTAAATATCTTTTGAGAAAAAAAAAAATGAGAGAGGAATTTTCATTCTCAGGAAATGAATGATTGCCCATCATGTTGTCTTGTCATCATGCTTTTTATTTTTTTATTATTTAAATTTTTTCCCTTGTTTTGTGATTAGAAGTTTTTCTCTCTTTTATTTATTATTATTATTATATTTTTTTTTGCATTTAGAAATTGGAATAAGCTTACTCTTGAATTGATGGCCTTTGTGTAATTATCACATGTACGTTTCTTTTCGAAAATATCAATTTTATATGATATCTTTGGTACAGATATTATTAATTCTTCTTATCCTAAAATATTCCTTGATCTGAAAATTTTTATTTAATTGACTAAATATTGATGATGGGTTTTAGAAAACACTCGGTCTCACCTTGATCCTGTGATGGCGCATCAACTTCCTCGCTACTCTCTCCAATTCTCCATTGCCATTCCCACCACATGACCAACCTAGGGCTTTCGAAGAAGTCATGAAGCGGCCTAATGTTTGGCTTGGGGTAGCGCACCACGGGGCTAGGGAGGAAGTAGAGGAGGCAATAGGCATTGGGAGCCGACACAAAGAGTGAGCAGGGCGTATAGGTCGTCCCTGACGCCTCCTTTTGTGTACTTCGTGACATGGTTCTCAGCAGTGACGCCAATGAGGATGGGTTATGGTCATTCTTGTGGGTGAACCTGACCACGTCACGTCATTGAGCGACTTGGAGAGGGAGAGGCTTTGGTTGATGGTGGTAATAGCAATGATAGCGTGGTAGTGGTCGCAGGGGCGGTGTAAGCATGGTTGCAGATCGTGTGCATCAATTAAGCACCTCCACCACTGTTCCTTCAGTGCTTGACCTTGCCAATTGGGGCAGGTTTCGATGATACGGACGTTGATGGAGATGGAGGCACTGGGTTCCGGTCAAGAGGCCACCGCGCAGGTGGCGCTCGAGCTGCTACCACATAAGGGAATTTTAATGGATATATCTACTCATGATAGCTATCGATTAGCTAGTCTGAATTTTAATCATTGTACTGTTAAACACAACCGGCAACTCGATTAGCATGTTAAGGTGTAAAAGGGAACTATAACTTAAATATTAAGCACGTGCCTTTTGTTCTTCTTATTTTTTATTTTTTATTTTTTTGTGCCCTTAATTATTTGATGTTAATAGTAATTGCAAAGTAAACATTTTGTAAGTTAGTGCAAACTCGTTGGTTTTAACCAGCTTGAAGAAAATGAGGAGCAAAGGGGATAATCTGATATTTATCACGAAGGTTGAGTACTAGAAAGCAGTGGATAATACACGCTTCTGGTTCTAAATGTTCAAATCCATGATCATAGTTGGTATTTGGGATGTTGGATTTGTTACACACTTGGTACTTACATCACATGCTGTCATTTTTACAATCATGTTAATATGTTATGCTGTTAAATCAATATGAGTAACCAATCCATTTTTACAACCGCAGTTGATTAGCAGGTTGTTTGCCATATTGATGAAGATGCTTTCGAGTTTTGAACACTAGGGATGATCACAGGGATAAAGGACGAAGATGCCCAGCAATTATAGAGAGATAATAGTGTTTGGATAGGTTTTCGATTTGTTGGACGGAAAAAGAGAGCGGAGGTGGAAAAGTGAAGGGGAAGGGAAAAGGATAATTAGGTAATTTGAATGAATTATTATTGTTAGTATAAAGTCATTTCACATGCCATTCATTCATTTGTCCAGTTAAAGATGATGTTTCCACCTCGTATAATGGTTTGACACATCACCTCGTCGATGTCACATCATTAAATTCTGTATTCAATCGATTCAACCTAACAACCGTCAAACCATAATAAATTCATAATAATGTCACATATTTTATATTCTTATTATTCAATCTTTACATTTTTTATTTTTTAATTATAATTAACTTCATCGTTTTATATTTGTATCCAAATATTAACAATTAAAAATGTATAGAAATGTATTTTTAAAAATGAATCATTTGCACATCAAAAAAAAAAAAAAATGAATTATTTGTTTTTTTTTTCTTTTTAAAAGTTACTTAACCTTGTGCCTTTGAATTTTTGTAAACTAACATCCTTTTTCCAATTTTGCTATTTAAACTCAATTGAATATTTCAGAATCAGTTTATAAGCGAATATTCGACTCATTAGTAAAATGAAAAAGGAAAAAGGAAAAGATGCAAAAGAATGGCAATACATGCAACTAAAATTTGGGTCAAAAAGATACAATCACTTTCACTATACCAAACACTATTATTAAAGGTTAATGTGAGTGAGGTTTAAAAGAAAAATCAATCAATCAATCATTATTGTCTTTCTTAGAATCAACAAATGTTTCAGCCTTGAGCTTTGGGCAAGATTAAGCCTCTTTATGCATCATTATGAATTACGGTATAGTAATATCTATTTTTTTTTTTTTTTTTGGTTAGTAAATGATCTAGCATTCTCTGCAACCTCAATTTTTGTTCATTAGAAAAAAAAATGATAATTAATTAGTAGCACGCAACGTCAATCCCATGAGCGCAAAGCACTCCCCGGTTCACATTAGTGTGGCACACCCTTGTGGCCCATAGTAAAAACCGGATGAGGATGTGTTCCCAATAAATAATGCAAATTTGGATAAGCATAGCGAATAGTAAGGGGGACATAACCATTCACGTTGACCACTACAGTGATCACACACAATGTGTACCACATCATAGCCATCCACGTCTTCTCAATTACAAAAGTCAATGTTAAAAGTATGTGAATCCAACGGTAAGAACCTCATGTGTATAGGACAGTGGTTTGCATTGTGTTAGTAAATTATATGATCCTCTAGTTCAGTTATTTATGGAAATGTGTTGGAGAATAGAGATCTTATAGGCTTGTCAGCATTGCAGTTACAGAGAGAGAGAGAGAGAGAGAGAGAGAGAGAGAAAGAGAGACGGAGAAAAATGGCAATGGCAACAATGGCAGAGATTCCAAGAAGCCCAGAAGCGAAGCTGGGGATGAGAGTGGAGGATCTTTGGGACGTTCAGGAGCCACAGCTAAGTCCTACTGAGAAGCTTAATGCATGCTTTGAGAGCATCCCTGTGTCTGCGTTTCCTTTGGCTCCTTCAAACAAAGGTAGTGTGACTAGGGATATAGTGTTTTTGTTGACATATCAAACATCATCAACAAAGTTTGCATGCAAAGGATGATTGAAAACAAAAAGATGAAAAAAAAAAAAGTGATTTTGATCCTACCCAGATGAAATTTATATGGTATTCCTATGTGATCAATTGATGTTTGTATTTTTTTCATCTTATATAACCTGATAGGATATGTCTCTTTTTTGTTTACTTTGTCTCTTTTGCTTCTGTCTAAACACGTTGGTTTTTGTTTGTTTTGTGTATAGAAATTGAGATAAAATCAGACGCCACCTTGGCCGAAGCTGTTAAAATACTGGCACGTCACAACATTCTCAGTGCACCTGTGGTGGATGTTGACGCCCCTGAAGATGCTAGTTGGCTTGATAGATACATCGGGATAATTGAGTTTGCTGGAATTGCTGTATGGATTCTGCATCAGGTTAGACATATGTCAATTCACCTATACCTGGACTGTGATCAAAACATGTACATGAACAACTATGTAGTTTTGCATATTTGGCTTTCTGTTTTGATTTGGGGTAAAGATGGTAGATGACATGTATTTACGACCGACTTTTTTATTTTTAACCTTATTTCATTAAAAACATATCTAATATGAATTTAGTATTTTGATGTATGATGATGTACAATTTAATTGGTAAGGGGGAGATGTGAATGTGATTGTTGCTATGCACGATATAGTGTTTTAAATGCAATCATGAACTATTTGAAAGGGAAAGTAATTTAACTATTTAAGAAATGATATGGCACCTGCTGATTGAAGTAATTTCTTGGATGCTTCATTTTTGCACTAAGCCAATGTGATAATGTTCTTGACAGTCTGAACCTACATCTCCAAGCAGTCCATCCACTCCATCAAGTGCAAGTGCTATCGCAGCTGCAGCAAACGGATTGACTTTTGCCCTAGAACTTGAATCCTTAGGCCTTGGATCTGCTGCAACAACTTCAGGGAACTTTTTTGAGGATCTCACTTCTTCTGAACTTTACAAGAATACCAAGGTGTATATCTGTCTTTGCAATGTCATCCTAAAAGAAAGTTTCTTTTAACTGCTTCTTGTTCCAGCTATTCACTTAGTTTGATTTAATCTTATTTGTATGTTTTACTAGCTAACTTTTGTACAAACAGGTCCGTGATATTTCAGGGACATTCCGCTGGGCCCCATTTCTTGCTTTGGAGAGATCAAACTCATTTCTAACCATGCTCTTGCTGCTTTCTAAGTACAAGATGAAGAGTGTTCCTGTGGTAGATTTAGGTGCTGGTAGAATTGATAACATTGTTACACAGTCTGCTGTGATTCATATGTTGGCAGAATGTGCTGGGCTTCAGTGGTTTGAAAGTTGGGGAACCAAGAATCTAGCTGAAGTTGGTCTTCCCCTGGTGACACCAGAACACATCAGCAAGGTGTGTAACTATCTTAAGTTGGAATTCTGCATCAACTGATGGCTAATGGCGTGCATTATCATCAAACCTTAAGTAATAGTCAAGCCACACATATCACTACACCTGCTACAATATAAAAGAGTAGTATTATCAGCGTAATGCTTCATTATATTTTACAATAATACAATCTTATCCAAACATAGCCTTCTTGGAGTATGCCATGCCATAGTAACTATAATCCATCAATCCTCCCACCCTCACAAATACATCCTTGCCTGCATGTAGGCATAATTTCATGCTTTTTATCTACTTTGCTATAAGAAGGTTTAAATTAAGCTCTTCACTGCATTAAACCATGTCAAATATGAATTCCCATAAATCCAGTGCGTCTAGAGAAAAATATTTTTTAGGTGTATTAAAAGTTGCATACCTCAGAACATATGGCTAATGCTATAAACTTAAGTAGGTTGCTTCATTTTCCCATTGCAAGTAATCTTCTTGATCTTGATGAGCTTCACAAGGGATTGTTTCCTTCTTTTCAGGTTTATGAGGATGAACCAGTACTTCAAGCATTTAAACTGATGAGGAAGAAGAGGATTGGAGGGGTGCCAGTAATAGAAAGGGGCGCGGGCAAGGCGGTCGGTAATATAAGCTTGCGAGATGTTCAGTTCTTGCTAACTGCCCCAGAAATCTATCATGATTATAGGTGTGTCATCACATTAAATCTGATAGAACTGCATTTCCCATATCTTCTTTCTTTTTTATCTGTCTGTTCGATTCCTTCATGTACTCATTGGAGGTTCACTCTATAACAGAGCTATTACAGTGAAGGACTTCCTGACAGCCGTTAGAAGCTATTTAGAGAAGAATAAGAATGCCACCCCAATGGCAAGTGAGTTTGTTGCTTGCAAAAAGGATTGCTCAATCAAAGAACTGATTCAGTTGCTTGACCATGAGAAGATTCACAGGGTCTATGTTGTGGATGATGATGGGGATCTGCAAGGACTAATCACACTAAGAGATATCATCTCAAGGCTAGTACATGAGCCCCGTGGCTATTTTGGTGATTTCTTTGATGGTGTTCTCCCGCTGCCTCCGGACAGCAGGGTTTAACAAACAACGCATCAAGGAATAATAACCTGCTGTTGTAGCAGCTTCTTCTTCTTTTCTTTTTCTTTTTTTTTTTGGCTATTATATTCTGAAAAGGTCAAAAAAACAGAAAATACAAGTAGATCTGTGTGCTTCTCTTCTGGTTTGAAGATGCGGGCTTGGATCTTTGTAGTGTAGGCAGTGTGCAAGTTAATTTGCACCCATTTTAACCAGTGTTAGTGTGAGACTTTGTGTTTTGTAAATTCTGGTGTAATCATGAGTCTTGTCAACTTTTGAAATGTAGATTCCTTTCTCTTAACATACTCTCTTGCATTCAAAGGCCCGGAGCCTAATGGAAAACGGACAATTAGTACCCTATCACAACGAGACTTATCCATCCCTCTTGAGTTAAGTTTGGAACGTATGTAACTTGTGGTCTTACCAAGTAATCCACAGACAATTAGGGTTTTGCAGCTGTCAGGTTAACATATGAAGTCGGCAAAAAAAGCAAGGTTGACATATGACAACAAAACAAGACAAGAGGAAAGGAATACTAGCGAATAGTTACCTTGAAAATACCCTTCCCTGTGTTTTTTCCCGTTACCCTCCATCAAACACACTGGAACATAGACTAGGCCACCAGTTGTCCTAATATAATACTGCACTGTTAGAATTTTTGTTTAGAATTTAAAACTATAATTTGAGCAAAAGTTACGAAGAGAAGTTTATTCTTAAGCCATGATTTGAAGATTTTTAAATAGAAAACCAAACATGCTACTTAGAAGTACACGTACTGTTACGGTGTTTCCCTGTCTTCAACAAATGACAATACAGCTTCTTGCTGCGAATCGTGATTAATAGCCGAATTAGGCAAGGGCTAGATAAGGTTACGGACCATGGCCCTTCTTGCCATGCAAAGTTTCTTAATTTCAAACCATTAATCCAACAGAAAAGGAATAGAACTGATTCTTTCCTAAAAGAAAACATGGCATTTGAAATTGACAGCTTACCCTGCAAACGAAATTAGTACCGTAACCATTGATCTTGATTTGCTCATACCAGATATGTAATCAGTAATCCAAATTACAATTGCAACAAGGGAGAACAGTAGGACGACATAAACATACACGTCATGCTATTTGATGGCAACTCCGGCAGTTTGGCCGGCCAAGCTAACGAAAATGCTCTGAAACATTAAAATTTACAAATATTTCCAATGAAGGCAATGACGGAGTAAAATTTATCCTTAGTTCCTTATTAGAGAGTTCTGTTCCAGAAAGAGAAGGTGCACCCCCCATCCCGAGACAAGTTTAAATACTCTTGCAGAGGCAAAAACCTTGAGACAAAGGCACAGAGCATATACAAATAGCCAGAGGCCAGAGCTAGATATTATAATAGAGGCACTCTGAACTGTTGCAGAAAAAGGTGCACAAACGTAGCATCTAACAATGCTGACGATATGTGTTAGTAGATGGCAATACCAATGTATACAAAACAGTGAATATCATATTATCATTGTAGTACTCACTAATGCATAACTTTCAACGACCAATATAACTAGGTTCTCACATCATTGTTTCAGACAATACCATAATAACTCTTGATCTATTTCATCCTATTCTTCATGGTTTATTAACGTCAACATTCCGATAATCATGTACGCCTTTTATTAGCAAACTCAATATTGAGTAGATCCAGTTTCTGCTACACCTGTAGCTTATTTCATGACTTTGATTATTATCAGCCGAAGTTAAGATATGCACAAAGCAACATAGTACTTGCCGGGTAAGAAAAACAATGTCCTTGCAACGTAGAAAACTGACAAGTATGTAAATTGCAGATATGTAAATACAAAGGTCAGGATTTAAGTTAGCTATGAGGAGGAGAGTACAATTTCAACCAGTATAGTTATTGATAAAATACACAAACTGTATGATACACTAGACTTGTGAATATATACAAAAGATATTACAGTATTGGCAGGGGAAAAATTCTTTGGTTTTGGGAAAAAAGGGGTTGAGATGAGAGTTGGATTTCACAAAATCCAATTCTAACATTAAGACCTGTAAAATAAACACCTATCCCGGTAGAACACAGAACATACACATGACATAGGAAATCTTTTCCAACTAATCCTCCTAAAATGATTTCACCTGTTATAAGCAACCTATATCCTATGTACTTTTCCTCCTTATCTGGTGCAATACAGCAGGGGATCCTTCAAATAAATCCAATAAATAGGTCTCTAAATCCTCTGGTGTATACTTAATGTACTTCCCGACATGCCTTCCCTCAAGTTGACTGCTAAATCTCCCCACAAACGAGCGGTATGCAGGAATTGTCTTCTCCGATATAGATATTCGCAGCTCCTCGCGAAGCTGATCATCTGGTACCTTCCAAGCTGTCTGAATCCTATATATTTCTTCAAAACACAAATTGAAATTCTTGAACCTCTCCTTCAAAGCCATCTTTGAGGCATTACTCCTAGAGCTCCCTCCAATCCCTTCATCCTTCAAACAAGACAAGGCCTTGCTCCAAGAGGCTCTGAGATAGCCCGTAGCATACTGGCGTACCTGGCCGCGGCGCTTACGAATCCAGTCATCCCCTAAGACCTTCCCAAGATCCGAGTCTTTCACTTTCCGCACTAGGTAATAGAGATTGTTCATCAAAAATATCTGCTGCATTGCATTGTCCTCATACAGCCTTGATTTTTCCTCAAGGTTATACTCAAGCTCAGACATCAACAACAGCATTCGTTCTCCCAAGGGGGACATGGCCCCTAACTGGGAACCATCACCCCCAAAATCATTTTGAAACCTATAAAGATCCTCTTCTGTGACGTCCAAAAGCGAGTTCAAGGGGTCGCTGTAATCCACAAGCAACTTCAGGTAGTTCATCACATAACGAGCCAATGGATGAACATCCCCGGTAATGACGAGCTTTTTCGAAGTCTCATTCCTGATACAATCCTCAAACTCGGCAAACGTCCCTATCGCGGCCATGCCGAGTCCACTCATCACTTCCCTGGCCTCGCCAATCACAAACTCATCCGAAACCATAGCCTCCAAATCAGGCAAAGCATCCCTCAAGGCCTCATACATATCCAATATCCTGAACAACTTCTCAGGGGACCTCTTACAAATTGCAACGGCCTCACCAAAATTCAGCAACTGCATAACACACCCTTTTGCAGTCTCATTGAAACAAACCTCCTTGACCTCATCCAACTCCCCAAACACACTATCACACAGCCTCTTCTCCCCACTCAACAGCACCCCAACACCAATCTTAACAGCATGAACCCAATTCTTCATCTTCTCATCCAGAACCTTCCACTCAACCCTATGAACCTCTTCGATACTCAACCTCTCAATGCCAAGAATAACCAAACACTCATTCAAAGCGTCACGCCGAACACTGCTATAAGCCTGAAGGCACTCTCTTTCATAACCAGACCTTATCATTCGATCAACGATCTCTCTCAGCTCCAGAACCGCATCGGGATGCACCAAATCGACGAAAATGTCGTCGTTTTCGTCCTCGAAGCTCGCGCCGCGCTCGTGGAACCGGTGAGAGGCCTCGCCGAAGCTCTCGGAATTTTCGTCGATTGCGCCGGCGCCGCCGTCGTGCGAGGAGGACGAGAGGGACACCCTACGCATGGAGCCGCGGAGGCTTTCGAAGTCGAGGGCGACGGTGCTGCGGATCAGCGCGTGGCGGAGCTCGTCCTCGAGCCGCGACATCGCGATCTGGATCACATTCTCGGCGCGGCTGCGCGATGGCGTCGTGGGCGGCCGAGCGATCGAGAGGTTATCCTCCATCCAGTGGATGATGTCGTCGACGGCGGAGAAGTACTCGACGGCGTCGTCCGGGGAGTCGAGGAGGGAGACGGAGTGGCGCGAGGGCTCGCCGCCGCGGCCGTCAGTGAGGGAGGAGTCCCACCGGAGGATGACTCGCTCGGCGGCCTTGAGGCGGTCGAGGTCTTCGTCGCCCCCATCGTCGCCGGAGGCGGGGGAGGACTTGGAGAGGTCGTCGCCGTCGAGGAGGTCGGAGATGGCGGAAAGGCGGTTGTCGAAGGCGGAGAAGATGAGAAGCATGTCCTGGCGAACCGCTTTGGGAGTGTTGAGGCTCCTCAAGATTTGCTGCGCCGTCGCCAGGAGCCGGTCCTCTCCGGCGGCAGCGGCGGCGGCGGCGCCGAGGCTGCTGGTGGCCATTCCTCCGCCGGAATGGTCTGGGGTTTTCTTTTGTGGTTCGGAGAGTCGTAGGTTTGTAGGATGAAAGGTTTGGGTTTAAGGAGTTGGGAAACTGGAGAGTGTCAGAAAGGAGAAGGAAGGAACGCCGAGGAGCTCTATTCTCGGATATGTCAGAATTTGTGGTTTTTTGTTCTCCTTTTTTTTTTTTGGCTTTTTAAAATATGTCTCGTTTTCTTTTGGATATTCTGGGGGCGAGAGAAAATCGAGGAAGAGACAGAGAGTGCTGCTGGCCCGCTAGGTTGGGTGGAACAGTTTATAAGAGAGATGGAAAGAGGAAACTTGCGTGTTTTTTAATTTGGAAAAATATTGAAAAAGGTGAAATATTTTTTGGAAGGCAAGTATTAAACTATGAATTTAATTTTGATATATTATTATTATTATAATAAAAAATTTATATAAATATTTAATTATATATTATTATATTAATAAAAATATTTTACTTAATCACTTATTAATTTAAAAATTTTATAAATAAAAATATGAAATTGAATAATAATATAAATTTTTTATATTAATAATATTTTAAAATTAATCTCTTAAAATATTATATTTTATAAATGTGATAATATAATATTTTTGGATTAATTTTAGAATTTAACTTTGATATATTATATATATATATATATTTAACCATATAATTTATATCAGCAAAAATATTTAAGTTTTACCTTTCGAGTTTAATTTTTATGCACTAATAGTATAAATAAGTTTTATATTATCATTAAATTGAATACTTATATTTATAAGACTTTTAAAATAATAAGTGATTTAGTTAAATATTTTTATTAATTTAACAATATATATATATATATAACTTATTTACATTAACAGTATATGCAAATTAAATCCTCATATTTATTATATCTAATTAGTTTAGGCATCAACCAAATTGATTTGAAAAGAAATGTTTAAATTTGGTTTGCCCTTTTACTGAATGGAGAAGTGATATGTTTTAGCCAAAATCAATTTTAACTGAAGTTGGATAGCTTTTCTTTTTGCATCTCACATTAATTCTTCTAAATTTACCATTTTTTTAATATCATTCTCAAATATAAGTCATTTGTTTTAAAATTAATTATTTCAAAAGCAATTCTATCAAAATTTAAATCAAAAGACCCTAAAATTTTTTTTTATATTGATAGTGTCAATTATTTAAATTATATATTGTTACAAAGATTAATTTTAATATACTGAAAACATAAAAAAATTTTACACTATTATTAGATTATATATTTTTATTTGAAAATTTTTTAAAGTAGTAGATGGTTGAATAAAATATTTTTATTAATATAATAATATATAATTAGATATCCTGATAATATATCAAAATTAAATTTATTGTAATATATAAAATTTTAGTAGTGATATTAAAGTTAAATATTTTTATTGATATAATAATTTGTAATTGAATAGTTATATAAAATATTTATACACTTACGATATATTAAGATTAATTTCGATGTTTTTTCTTCTTGTAGATATAATTTTTTAATTGGTTGAAAATGGATTTATAATACTTTTTACAAAAGACCATTCATTCATATTTTAATTGAGATAAGAGACCTTCCCAACCACGCAGTGGACTTCACGACTCGACTTGAAATCCAATATACTGATAATTTAGAGAAGGAAGGAAAAAAAAAAAAAAAAAAACCTCACAAAGATGATGAGACCTATTATGCGAAAAAGAAAAGACAGTATAAACATGATATCATAGATTGATCCATAAAAGTGTCTAACACAATTCCTAGTAAGAGAAAATGATTTTGAAACAAAGGGAGTGCATATACCCAAACATTAAAAAAAAAAAAAAATTATTGTGACAAAAATTTCATTAAATTTGTAAGATATTCTTTTTATTTGGATAAGAATTACTATTGTTTTATAAATTAAAAGTCCTGTAACCACATAAAAAATTATTGTAATAATATTTCTTTTTAATATTTAATTTCAATATGTTATTAGAAAAGTTTTAAAAATATTATTATTTAAGCATATATTATTATATTATTGAAAATATTTCACTTAATAATAATTATCTAATAGAATAAAAAACTTTATATTTATTAAGATTAAATTATTATTTTTATATTTTGATATGATTGATTACATAATATTATCAAATATTCTAAATTACATACATATTTTTTCACATCATATGTATTCTTTCGTTTTTGGCTGAATGACTCATTATTCATTTTTTCTTTTCCAACCTTTTTCTCAAATATGGATAATGATGTCTGTGACTTTGTAATTTGTGAGGGTAGTTTCCGAGTCATTCAGAGCCACTGAAAAGGAAAAGAAAAGAACACCGCTTATGATTCGAGAAAGACTTTGAACTATAGCGCATCATTTGGTCTATGAACCAGTCCGAAGTTGAAAAGTTCCACAGCGTACGTTGAAGTTTGAAGTGTGAAATGACAATCAGCTGCTTGACCACCAAATAGTAATGGTATTTGTGGGATGAAGTTGAATCCGTCAAACTGATAAAACCACCGTATTCATTGAAACCAGCAGGATTCTCAGTTTAATTATATTTATATGGAGTTGACCCCTGATAGATTGATTGGTCTTTAATCTCTTTTAATCTTTCATTAATCAACAACTTCCTGGTCAAAGGTCTACGTCAATCGTATTCTTGGCATTGATGGTACTTTCATATTAATATTTCTAACTAATATGTGGTCGTTTCACGCTATTATATTTCTAACTCTTTTAATCTTTTATTTATAAATTTATGATGTATAATTTTAATTAAAAAAATTGAAATATTATTATGCATTCATGATATTAAGTAATTGATATCGTGTTGATCATGCGATATATTGTATTGTATAAATTTAATGATATTATATTATTTAATAAATTTTAATATCTTATATGATTAATCTCGTCAAAAAAAAAATCTTATATGATTAGTGATTTATAAAATAAGATGCCAATAAAGAATTAAATGACGATGTAAAAAAATTATATTAACCATATATCAAAATTTATTAACACCAAAATATGTGAGAACGGGCTGGACCAAGATGCACATTAGAGTGCTGGGCAAGTCCATACAAATTTAGACGAAGTAAGTCTATCGATATTGTGTCGTTTGGAGCTAGTTAACTGACGATAAAATTTAAATTATGAGTTTAACCAATATTAAAAGGTTATAGTTGGTTTGCTTTTACATGATAACCATATTTCATGAAAATACTAATAAGATTGAAAGCGTAGACTTTTATGGCAATTGCTTAAGTAGCATAGTGCAGTCAGCACCAGAAATCAAGACAATGGCGAGCTTGACAAGGTCAAGAAATGTTCAATTACATAGAATCTGGACGTTAACCTGTTGAAGACAGGGACAGGGATAAAAGTGGCTAGCTTGTGGTTTGGTTGTCAATTTATGGAGTGTTTCTTTGTCTGGACTTTACATGGTGTTATAAAACACGCCTATACAATTACCCCCCCCCCCCCAAAAAAAAAAACAAAAACACAAAAAAAAATCTTATTATTGGCCAAGCTCCTACTTCTTGTAAACAGTTATTTTAATGGGATTAACGGTTAATTTTAGACCTCATAAATTGTTGTTGTATGCCTCTGTAATTTACGGCTATTTTTTAATTTATCATTTTTACCGAACTAATTCTTAGCTGATATTCTACTAGGTGCTTTCTTCAATAGCCTAGAGACCCACATCTAATGGACATGACTCCTTCCTTAGTATATCGCTTGAAAAAGGAAAATCAAGGGCGAAACGAAAGATCACAACATATCATGTGTTTCAAGCTTAGATACGTTTGTTAATATTGATATAATCATATAAATTTCAAGTGTGCCAACATGAATTAGTTCGCCTGATCAACCTTTCACTTATATATTGTCATGACTTAAGTTTAGTTATCAAATTTTTTTCATTGGTGAGTGATCTGTAAGTATTTGTAAACATCGAGATAAGCTTAGACTAGGACAAACCTTTCCTTCAACCTAAACTTTTGCCTATCAAAAATAAATAAATAAATAAATTTCAAATCTCACATTCTTTTACTAAATATATGTTTGAATAGAGTTTAAGCTCATTTTGTATTCGACAAACTCATAATAAAAATGCTAGTAAACTTATGAAAGAACATTAATTATTTCCTGTAAAATAATTAAAACCAACATGTTAGTAAACGCATTATGAGATTAGTGGACTATGGACTGGAGACTAACCATATCATCCTAACGTAGAATCTTTAGAGAATATTATCGTTATTGGTTCTCTTTCATTTTCTTACTCATGTGAATTTGCGATTTTCTTAATTTGTGGGCCCGGGGCGTATCCCAGTACAGTGTTCTGCATTCTCCCTCGGTAATCAATCATGATTTCACACCCCTTACTTGTCATCTATTGGCTATTTCAGGTAACAAGCGTAATTTAGCCCAATCCTAAAACTTCTCAAGTTAAACCACACAAGTGCTCTTGTATCTTCAACAGATAAGAGGAAAGTAATCCATCATGCATTCTTGCCGCTGCTTCATATTATTTTATGTTATATTTAAATTTGGATTGTCCTATTGCAGCTGTCTAGCCTAAAATGTACAATATGAATTGTAGAGGCCAAGCTACTTCCGTCTTACATGAGGTGTCACTATTACTTGAGACTTGAGAGTATTTATTACACATTGTAAATTTTCAAGCCATAAGAACATGTTATGGCCAGATTACAAAAGCATAAAAAAGCAGCCACAAGAACTTGTCAATGTATAGAGACAAAGTTCAGGTAGCTAATGTCGTTGCTTCACAACCATCATGCACACAAGCCAAGACATCCTTGTAATCCCTTGAAATGGTAAAAGAATCGTAGACCTTTCCATCACTGCTTTTCTTGTACTCAAATAGGAGAGAAGCATGGTTGAATGCTGTCAATTTGACAAAGCCAAAGTCATAGTCCCGGTAAAGACTCCACTTGGGGGTTACTTGGCTGAAATTGGACAAGTGGCTTCCTGCCCCTCCAACAACAACATGAATTGTTCCATTCACAATGCCAGAATAATGAGACCTTTCTGTGTTCACACATTGATTCTGCATGTGTGTTTGGTTTATCAGAAAATAGCATTGGCGTGGAATTTATTAAAAGCTCATAACTTCAAGAGTAGACCATCACTTTTATTCCTGAAATTGGCAGCTGACTACAAATTAGTCCCTCTTCTTTGGAACCCTATCCAAGGTCTCTAAAGTTGTCAAAAATAAGAGACTAACTTAACCGATATTGAGGGACTAATTTGACCGACTTTTGCTAACTTCAGGGACCTCAGAAGGATTTTCAAAACTTCAAGGACGGATTTAAAGTTGGTTGCCAACTTCAAGGACTAATTTGATGGTTTACTCCAATTTCAACAATGCAAATTAAGTAATACAAAATGAATGAGCACCCCATGATCCATCCATAGATCAATTCGATAGTTTGAAAAGGATCAAGAATACCATTAAAAAAATAAATCATGGACTTGCCAATTCTGCAAGTTGGTTTGAATTTAAATGAAATGATGGCATATTTGGCTATTGTCCTTACCTGATATATGGGGCAAGTCCGTTCGTAGTTATGGACATGGCCATAAAATGCAATATCTACTTTATATTTCTGCCAAAGTCCCTGCAAACTTTCCCTCCCCATGGGCTCTTCAAATGAGCCCTCCAACCCATAATAAAAATCAGAGGAATATCCAAGCACACGATGAGCAGCAAAGATCAACCAGGGTTGCTTTTGTCTGTCCACCGTTGCAAGGCAGTGCTCAATGAATTTGTACTGTTCAGATCCTTCTCTCCAGTCATGTTCAGTGTCTGCTATACAGAAGCGAAACATGCCATAATCCGTTGCATACCTGCATGTTCAGAATCTCATTCATTTTACTAATTGCATATAAAAATATGATTACTACATATCATTATAAACTCAGTTTTGTACACGAATTAAGCATGTCACAGTAATAAAAAATATTAAAATTCACGAGTCGTTGTAAAAAATCTCTCTCACTTTTGAATTTAAATTAATTCAATCTGGCCTTCCTTTTTAACCAAAGAAAATCAAGTTATTTAACGTCAAATTTCATTAAATTTGATGGTAATATGCTCAGTATCATTTCTTTTAACCATTTTCAAAGTTCAAATTAAAATTAATGTTTTAAAAGCCAAACCAGAGATTGAACTGGCAAGACCTTTATGCGTAATAAAGGATAACAAACATTGCCAGTTCATCGTCTAAACAATAGAATCAGCAGGTCCTGCCTGAGTTTCAAAGCATTGGATCATATATATAATTAAATGAACAGAAAAAAAAATTTCCGTAGAACTGCATTTACCAAAACTTTTCTCTGTTTTCAGCTGGAACGTAAAACATGGTCTGAGCCAGAACTCCACATTCGCCACCTGAATCTGTGGTATCATAAAAGGATCCTGTGTTGGGCCAATCACGCTCATGATTACCACTGCAGGATGATTACACAAATTATACTTCAATATGAAAGTAATTGAAAAATCTAATTCACATGTCAATGGAAGTAAATATTGACAATAGGACAAACCTGCCAATCATATATGGCACTCTTGATGCAATTGGTTCGACTTGGGCTGTGAATTGGTCCCACTGTGAGATGTATCCGTTTGCATATGTTATATCTCCTATGTGGAAAACAATGTCAATATTTTCTAAATCCTTGATAAGCTGGTCAGTCGTGTTGAGTGAACCAGGCTGGTAGTCACTATACTCATTTGAACCATCACGCTCGGCCTGAAACATTTAGCACATATGAGGAATAGGAAATACTTTTCTGATCATGAATCATGCTCAACACTCATCCTCTTATAAGTCTATCATTTCTTCATCTAATTTTTATTTTCCAAACAATTAACATTACCTTCCCCATGTCACCAAAGATGACAACACGTTGCAGTGAATCCTGTCCGGGATAAGGTGATGACTTGAATGAATATTTCTTGCTCCAAATTTGTGAACCATTAGATAAAAGATGCCCCAATCGGTATGTATACCTGAAAAATATATTTAAAGAAAAAAAATTACAGAACAAACTCTGCCAGTTCCTCATTGTGTTATAAACATAAATGGATATCTAAAGGCATACACTGAATTTGGCCACAGATTTTTGAGGAAACTTGTGTGTATGAAACCAGGGTCACGCCAACCAACAGTTCGTGCTGGTGAACCTGCAGAGTAGCAAGAGAAGCACATTATGCAGCACAGCTACATAAGAGCATACTCACAATTTCTATTGAAAGGAGATCCGTTTGTGAAAGAAGAAAAAAGCAGTGATACTATATATAAGAGTTTGCAGGTCTCCAATATATAGCCAAGACAGGATTAACATTTCACCATTCAGTTCCAGGTGCACAGGGAAGCAATAGCTTGCAATGAAATATTTTCAAATTGTATACTAACATGAGCAACAATATTTGATGGCAATTTAATCAAGAAAAGCGTTACTGGTGATGGACTATCACTATTAAACTTAGATTTTCAGTTTTCTTTCTTAACCCCGCAGCCCTCCATTTCACAAGGTACCTCCCTAGTATAATTTTGTGGAAAAGAATTTGTGTTCCTTGGTATGTTTTGGTGACACATTATAAAGACCATCATAGAAGGGGCTTTAGAGAGGAGGGAAGTACAAACCACATGATTTCAATTTATTCAGTTGCAAAATAATTAATACTCTTGAGGATTGCCAGAGTTCATAAAGTTAAAGAATGCCAAGTAGAAATTCAATTCAGTATTCCGGTTAAAAAAATTCAGACGATTTATGCAATAAAAATCCAATGTGCTGCCCTGCTAAATTAATTAAACCATACCACACATGCTGTTACGACCAAATGTCAATGTTCCAGCAGGAGATTGCACAGGAGTTTTTCCCTTAATACCCCACTCAACAAACGGTGTAGCTTCATTTATATCATATCCACTTGTCCAGGTAACTGTCATCTGCATAAGACAAGCCCAATAAATCACTGCATAGTCCTAATAGCTGTTTCTGAATGTTTAAAAACCAAAATAGCTTCAATTTGTACTCCTATGGTATCATGTGATTCATGTCAAACTTAGAAAGTCTATTGATATCCTTTCAGATTATTATCATTAGTGGATGTGTGTTCAAAATTTACTAACTTTAATAGATCATATGTCTAGGGATACAGTTTTGACTTTTAACATGATGCTTCATATAAAGGAAATGTGTCACTGAACTAAATCCATAGTAGAAGAAATAAGAGCAGTGAATTCTATCACTTGGCTGAGCATAATATCGATAAGGACTTCAAAGCATGAAGATAAAGTGATAAACTTACTTCATCCCAAAATTTCCCTTGAGCAAGGCGTGGATATAGAGGCGCCTTAGGATTGGCAAATGATATGAAATTGGAAACTGCCACAAGTTTAGGCTGCAGTGCTCAATCAGATGATTACCGGTTAGCATACAATATATACATTCTGAATGAAGATAGGCTGGTTTGGCATGAAGCGTATTGGCGTATTATACTGGTTTTGTAAACAGAAATGCTAGATCCGAGATTCTAAGGTGATACTCAATATAAAACGAGCATGCTTTAGTTAGAATGAGAAGGAAACAACAAGTATAAGAACAGTGGAAAGAGTCCTGGACACACAGTTAGTAGTCCGCCCGAAAATAGTGCAAAGGAGAAATCTGCGCGTTGATTGATCAACTGGAACTTTAAAGTAGCCTTTCCTGTCTTTGTATACTGCGAGTTGGAGTAATTCACAAATTTGTACTGGTACATTCAAATAAATCACATGAGTAATATGCCACTTTGAAGTAGTTTATCCAATCTACAAGTTAACCATATAGAGACTAATGACAGTAACCTTTATTGGGGCTGAGCATATGAATGGAGTCTGTTCTTTCGGATCATTAACAGGTGGACAGGTTGATGAACTGCCATTGAAAAAGAAGATTTTCATTTAGTCCTTTTAGCAAAAAGTAGATGTGCAGGGTCTAGAAAAAATTAGATTTGAGAATTTTTCAGTTAATGAGGATGAATGCTCGTTAAAGCATCCGGTGTTGAGTCCTATAGAACATCGAATAGAAGTTCATCATGAGACAGAGAGATTTACAATTACTTGAACTTTGCAGGAGAGAAAACTCCAACCCAATCATCTGCAGATGGGTCAGGGTAATCAAGATCCACAGTCACCCATTGGGTATCCTCCCCCTGAAATCATAAACTCCAAAGCACATAAAGTAAACGCTGCACACATGAGCCAACTAATAAAAGAAAAGGACCAAAATAGATAAATAAATGGTTGGAAATTTTACATTGAACCAAGCTACCAAGACTAAACGTACAAAACCAACCATTCACACAAAACAAATCCAATCACCCAATTTGCATAACTATGGTCCAACCCACAGAGTCTAGAACCTGGAATTTATCCTATGTTTCAGAATTCAGACAATTTATGAACACCAGAGTTTGATTTCAACACCGACATCAGCCTAGTAAGTAGCTTATCAAACATGGTAACACTGTGTCTTTTTGCAAAAATCAATGTTTTAGCTTAGATATCATATCAAAAGCAAAGCTTGATTAGGGAGCACTTTGATGCTACCTTTGTGCCAAGAAGAGAAGGGGCGGCTGCAATGGAGGCCTTACTGTGGAGCTCAACAACGGCCTTGTGGATGGCAATTTTGGAGAGTGGCTGCTCCCCGAAGCCATGAATGTGAGCCAAAGCGATGCCAAAGTTGATGAAGGTACACAAGAACACAAGAACACGCGCTTCAACCTCCATATGATAAGATATTATGTTTCACATGCAATTTTGTCAACGAAGGGAAAAGTACACGAGCTGAATATGTATATATAAGTTAGCTATGGCGTTGAGATGCTGTTTGGACACCCACAATCATTCCACTTTTGACTTTCTTTTGTGCTTTCCCTGGTTTTGTGTTTGGCACTCAACACAATAAGCAAAGGCCAAAGCGGTGTAAAGAAGAACGAGAAAGTTGTAGGTTTTATTTATAGCAAGTCAGGAGCAGAGAAGGAGGAGGGAACAGGAGATTACAGCTTGTTGGATTTTTTCTACCAACCAATCTTTAACAGTATTTCAATGTCCCCTAAAGACTTTGAAAATTCAAACATCATTTACTATACGCTGAACTTTTTTATACAGAGAATATGATGATAAATGATTCTCAATCAATTATAGCATGTTTGGTTTAGCTTTTGCCCAAACTATTGCTTGGGGTTTTCTAAAAGCAAAATCAAATATGTTATAGGTAAATCTAAATTTATAATGTATATATAAAATCATGTGTTAATAATTATAAATTTTGATTATTTTATTAGTAAAAATTTGATAAAATAATTAATAATAGATATAATTTTTTTATCAAATTATTAACACGATAACTAAAATTTCAAGTTACCAACACATAATTTTCTAGACAAACCTTAATCCCAAATTAATCATTAAGATAACTGAAAATTTCACTATTAATATTAATTCCATATGTATCAATTTAATATATGAAAAAATATATAGGAATAATTTTTTTTATATATTTCAAGTTTAGATTAAGGAAAAGGGTTGATATAGTTCAAATTTACAGCATGCTTCTAGATTTATCAAATACTTACAAAAATAATTACATATCATTTATTAATAGAGAAATTTAAGAATCGAATCAAAATCACGACAATGTATGAGCGAAAGATTGATCAATTGAATCAACCCTTACCAACAGATAGGAATATATATCGTTGTTTGCATCACAAAAGAGAAAATGGATGGGATAGGCTGGTTTGACCAGTTGGACCGAAAACCGGTCACCAGTCCAGTTCAATCACGCCTGCTGAATTGCTGTTATAAAAAAACAGGGTTAAACTGGACAAAATCGGTGTAAACAATTGAACTGGTATGAATCGGAACTGTTTTACCAATTTATCATTTTTTTTTATTTTTTGGTAAAACGATATTGTTTCTAAAGGGGAGGAAAAAAAAATAAGGAAGCTACAAAATGACAGAAGTAGCAACAAAATTAGAAACAAGGGCGGACTTAGCAGAGCACGGGTTTAGGGCTCGTTTCTCACTTTCTCTCTTCACTCTTCGCGCTGTAACAGCCGACAGCCACCACCAAGCATTTTCAATGCTGTAGCACTGGGGTAGTTTGAAATTTCTTCCTTCAAGGAAGGGAAGAATGAGTTGATGAATAAAGAGAGAGAAGAGAGATGAGAGTGAGGAAAAGAGGGATGGCTGGCGGCTAATTTGGGCTTAGGTAGTCAAGGAGTTAGGTCTTCTAATTGTTATTTTGTGCGTCATGGGTCATGGCCCATTTACATCATCATAGTCCATGTTTTATTTTTTTATTTTTTAAATTATTACCAACTTATGAAACTTAAAATTAAATTAATTGTTAGAATAAAAATAAATAATAATCAAGATTTACTATTCTTTATTTAAATTACTTAATAATATATATACATATATATAAATAATTAAATATATATATATATATATATATATATATATTATATTCCGATCTAATTGGTTGGACCTTTAAATTTTTGGACCTTTGTCATGACCGGTTCGATGCCCAGTTTGATTTTTTTTAACCTTGATTTACATAAGAAGTTAAAATCTTTCAATGACTTTTTTTTTTTAAGTGATTGTCTGTGGCCCTTGTACATATGGAGTAATCTTTTTTGGGTAAGTATAAGAGTAATCTGCAAAAAAGAATAATGCATTTGTTTTTCTAAAAATGTTTACATGTAAAATGAATGAAAAATCAATGTGAATATATTGCCTACTTATGATCATATGAGAAAATTTTTCCACTTTAGAAAAATAAGAGTGAAAGAATTTGAGAACTCTCACTTTTTTAATTAAGAATACATTTTAAAAAAGTCAAATTCGAGAGTTTTACTTTGTAATTTTCTTTGGCAAATCAATTTATTAGGATGCTTAGGGCTTATTTGGCAAGTGCTTTTATAAATAATTTTTTATTTTTAAAAACAAAATAACTTGTTTGGCAAGTTTTTTTTATATTGGTTTTACAAATAAAAAAAACAGAATCTGAATTTTTAAAAATAGTAAACGAAGAACAGGTGAGAGTTGTTTTTGATTTTTTATTCTTAAAAACATCAAATCAGGCGGTGACATCATTGTAATTTTCTTGTTTTATTGGTTTTAACTCTGTTCAATTCTCACCGGTAACCACTCGTCAGTTTTATCAATCCCCCTTTTTGGCCGTCTTCTCCTCCTCCTCCTTCTTCTTCACCATCACAACTGGTCACCTCTGTTGGACATCTACCTCAGCTCTCTCTGCCAACACAGTCACCCTTGCCTCATCTCCCTCTCGTGAGTCTCTTGGGTTGAACACATGGGTTTTGTGTTTTACAACAATCTCTTGTCTTTGACAATGGTGCCTTAGTTCTGGTTCTCACCAGTGAGAATGTTTTAGGATTCGGATGCAAAATAGAGAAGAAGAGGATCTATGCTGCATTCCTCACTCAGTGCCTTGTTCTAGTTCTTATACGAAGATCTTCCTAGCAATTTTATCGCGACATAAGCAATTACTGGTTGCGTCGTGCCGACTTTGTTGCAATAGCTATAAGAATGATAGTTTTAGAGGTGTGGGGACGAAGGGAAAATGGTCCACAAATGAGTCCTTTTGTTATCCAATGTGAACGAGTAGAAGATGCAACTTTGCTTGGCCCCCAAAAATGGTGAAATGCATAGGTGATCCACCAAGAGCGGATTTAAAGCTTTGGTATCATTATTTCGTCACTCCAGTAATGTTTTTGTTAAGTTATTGTCTTACTGAACTAACATTTGAGATTAAAGCTAAAAAACTTCTGAAAATACTCAATAGATTAATCTTAATATAAATAGATTTATGAATACAAAAATACATGAACTTGTATTAAGACTACATTTATTGAGATTTATTGAAAGTATATGTTTTTTTAAAAAAAATTTGTCAAATAGAATTTTTATGTTCTTTTGTTTTTAAAAATTGAATTTAAACTTACTTTTTAAAATTGTTTTGGAAAACAATAAAACAAAAATAATTTCAAACAACCTCTTAGTATTCAATTAGACCGGGCTAACATATAATTCTTCTTGTTGATTCTTTATCTGCAGTTTAATTGGTCATATCAGTATGCCATGGTCCACTTTTGTGGCTCTCTAGCAAGATGCTTCCTATGATCACAGGCTTATTAAGAATTTAAGTGCATGTGAAAGTAGTCTCATATCGAAAAGGAATAAAGACACAAAAAGAAAAGAAAAGAAAAGAATTTCTTGCTGTATATCCAAAAAAATAAAAGAAACATAAAAATTATATAAGTAGATATATAAAAGAGAGGAGCAATACAAACCAGAGCAAAGATACACCCCGAAAAAACATTAGAATCCATCACGGAAAAGAAGAGAAAACATCCAAAAACAACCTAATTCCTGCTAAGACCAAATAAAACATAAAAAACAACTGCCATGCACATCCTCTCGAAAAAACAAGATAACTCTGAATGTCACCTACAAGCCATTTAAGATCTTAAAATTCTATATTAAAATATGATATCAAACTTACTGATTATTATGATTATTAACTAACAATAAAAATAAGTTCATAAAAAGATCTACAAATATTGTGGTATCTCCTGAATTCAATACGCATGTAGTGAGGCGAATGATTGTGCAGGTGATCTTGGTAAAACAGGGCCAAAATTTGGATTAAAGGATTTAGTTGTCCATAGATTCAATCAGCTATTTAGTTTTTTTTGCGGATGTTGCCGGCACTACCATTGCGAAATTTCAATAATAATAATAGTAATAACAAGTTTTTTTTTGAAAAAACAAATTGGCATCGGGTTAAATGGTTGACGGGAACATTAAATGACAAAAAATTATTCAAGTCGGGGCTAATGACTCATGCGAATTAATGCTACAGCAAAAGAATGAAATTGTGTGACGGGTCTTGTCCAAAGAAAGAGTAATCTGTGCAGAGTTTCCATAATAGAGCCATATTGGTATCGGTGATTTCTACGATACCCTTCCATTTTAAAGGGGATACCCTTCCATTTTAAAGGGGTTTAAAGCTCCTTTAATGTGGCTCAATTATATTTAGATATATGATAAATAATATTCACATAGATAATGATATGTTAATACTTTAAAATTTATATTTACGTTCCTTTACTTTTTAAAATTATTTTCCTGAGGTCTCTTCAAAAAATAAAAAATTTCTCAATCCGAAACATTAAATATATTTAATTATTCTATGCTCCAAATATCTAACCATTCTTTTTATCCCAAATTTTAAGAATTCTAACTTTAAATTTCCTAATCTTACCCAGAATCACTAACAGTCGAACAAATACTCATAAATCAATGAAAACCTAAAAATAAAACACCCCTTCTACATACAAGAAAGTTATGTGACCGACTCATAAAATTGAATATCAACCTCAACGACAATTCATGAGAGGTGCTTTTGGGGTGGAACAACAAATTTTAAAACCAAATTCATTTCATTGCGAATTAGAGGAGGTTGGCTTAGGCTTTAAGTGTAGTAATTGTAGCACATACATAAAGTTGTCTCAATCCGTGAAATAAAGAGAACAAGACAAAATCCTTGGATGACCCAAACTGAGGGGCACAACAAGGGGAGAATTTTCCCACCTCACATTTCTTGAATACTTGTTTATGTATTAAGTTGACTGAGTACGAAGGAAAATCTGCAGTGGATTTCTTGATTTTTCAAATTTTTTGTTGGCTAGAACCAATTATTATTAAGCTTGCAATTGGAGTCAGTTTGGTTTGCTGTGCGAAGCTAATGTCAAATAGGTGATTATATTCTAAGTAGAGATTGAGAAATTTATGATTAGATTTTTAATATTTGGGATAAAAAATGTTTAAATGTTTAAGAAGTAGAATAATCAAATAAGTTTGATATTTGAGATTAAGAAATTTTTAACTTTTTGAAGAGAACTTAAAAAAAATTATAAAAAAATAATTAAAGGGACCAAAATATAAATATAAAAGTATTGACAGTTTATTATCCATATAGACAGTTACTTATTATGTTTTCAAACATAATATGGTCACATAGAATGAGTTTGAAATCTCTTTAAATTGAAGGGATACTAGAAAAATCATTTTGGCTATTTACTATTTATCTTAAATGTGAAATTTTGAATTTCCTTACTTTCTCTATCATCCAATAGCTTTTGTACTAAAACTTAGCAAACAAAGAAGACCTAGACCACACAACATTTACAACAATGCCCCATTGACTATTGTTAGCGTATATAGAGTTTGTCGGGTTTGTTACAAACTATTAATTGAGGTTAATTAGAGAGATGTAATTAGTTATATTTCTTATATTATATAAGTCATGAACTAGATTTATTATAATCACCTTTTACCATTTAATAAAATTTTACATTTTCAATTTTCTCTCAATTCTCTAAATTCTTAGATCCCAGGGCCCTCAATCATGGATTTCAACAACTACGATTGTGAGGCATTTATCTGCACACTAGGGCCTTGCCATCGCAAAGTATGCTAATGTGTTCGAAAAGCTAAAACCAAAACATTTAACTAATAACAAAGGAACTGTACCAATAATTTAAAAGGCCTTGTACTATTACACAACCGTAGAGATTTATACTACGAGTATCTTTTTTTAAAAAAGTAATTATAATACAATTTGTCACTGTCAGTGTACTCTATTTTATGTTAACAATCAATCTTATCTTGTCTTATCTTTTATATAACTTTTGAAATAATTATGCCAAGAGTTAAATATTTTTTTATAATATTGTTATATATAATTGGATAAATATATTAAAAAAATTTATACTTATCAAACTTAAATAATTTTTTGTATAAACTTTTTTCTTGATAATATAAAATTTAGATTGAGTAGAAAGATCGAACAATTTAGAGTGAGCCAAACCTTGTTATTATTATTAATTTATTTTGGTATAAACTAAATAATGATTTCATTTGGTATAATAATAAAGTGACTTTTGACCAATAAGCTATAACTCAAATAACACATCCCTTTATCCTTGTATCAAGAGACTGTTGGTGTTGGGTCATGATATGATTCTTGCATGCACTTGTACATCATTTTCCCTAATCTCTAATTCTACTGGGGCTCCTTAAAAAAAAGAAAAAGTTTTTGTATATAGTCAAATAATGGCAAGTCTCCGCATATAATCCCTGTCTCTCTTTCTTCTGTAGATTTGGTTTGTTAGATGTTTTTTGGAAAAAATATTTTTTGAACTAGTTAGAAAAACTTATTTTAGTATATTCTTCGTAGAAATACCATTGGTTGGTCTTGCCGAGCCAAAAATTAGCCACGCACAAACAACATAATGTCCACTAGGTTGGTGGAAGAAAATTTAAATAAATCTTTCTGTTCAAGGATATGCTTCCTAGTCCAGGGTACCTCTCTTTTTTATAGAATATAAATTACCTCTTGGTTGACTCACTTGCCAATCATGGCAGGAATATGTAAAAAATTTGAGTTGTTGCCTCTTGGATTGAAATTTTTTTTTTCAAAAAAAAAATGTAAACGGCTCTCATTAAAGAGAGGAGCCTCAGTCGGAACCGATCACAAAACAAAATAGAAAAAGAAAATGAAACTAACAAACAGGGGTTAATTAGGTGTGTTTATTTGTGCTTTTTTTAGTAAAAAATAATTTTTTTATTGAAAAAATTAATTTTTATATATTTAAATAAATTTTTAAAAATAATTAAATTTTTTAAAAATAATTGAAAAAAATAACTTATAAAAAAAATTTATTTTTTAAATTTTTTATCATATATAAAATTTAAATTTTAAAATCATTTTTTTCAAAATCTAAAATAAACGACACCGTAAAAACAGACAGCCAGAACAATACCAGAGGCATATAACATGCGCAGACTATGCCAAAATGAAAGAAAGCAATACAGGCTCAAAAAGCCTAAAAAAAAGGGGGAAAGAAAAGGCCACAAACCAAAACCAACCACGATTGAGCTTTTAGCAGAAATCATAACATCAACATCTTCAAGCTGAAGAAGTCAAAATTGCCACATCTATGGCCCATACACATATCAAACTTGGCTCTAGGGCTGATATGCAATAATTAAGTTAATAATATCTATCATATTTTTCTGATTTGTCTAGAAGGCTGAAAACCTGTTATGAGGTATCAATTAGCGTGCTACAGCCGGAATATACTTACATAAGCAAAAGCAACAATTTTCTGACTTTGATTCAATTCATTGATCGGTATAAGGGTTTGTATTTAGGCATTTTCTGAGTAGAATTTAGTCCAAATACTTACTTAAAAGTATGTTTGGTTTAATTTTTGGAAGAATTACTTTTGAAAGAAATTGTTTTAAAAGAATAATTTTTATTTTATTTAAATGTATAAAAAATAATTTTAAAAAAATAATTTTTATTTAGATAAAATAAAGTAAAATTACTTTTACTTATTGATATAAGAGTAATAATAAGATTCTTTTTTAAAAGATATTTTTTTAAAATAAAATTAACTTTAAGAATACTTCTCCCAAAATATTTTTGAAATACTCCAAAAAGCCTTATAAATAATAGCCTTCACGCATCTAAATATATTAATATTATATAGCTTTATTTTTATTTTTATTCTCGTACCAATAAAAAAGCCGTTCAAAACTCCAAAAAGTATTATCAAATGAGCTCTTATTCATCTACAAGGGATACTCCTTATCCTCCTCTCGTGCGTGAGAGGACTTTTCCAATTGATGTGCAGTGTGTCTCTCCTCGTCTCATCAAAAATATTATTTTTTTAGCTAATTTTTACAAATTGTGATAAAAAAAATCATGAAAACAAGATGACAAATTTGTAATTAAAATTACAAATAAAATGTGAAAACAACAAATAAAAACAAAAACCAAACATGTTATAGATTTCCAAAAAGTTCTCTACTTTAATAAAAAATTTGTTCTCTTGCTAATCATATATAATATTAATTTTATCTATATGACTAAGAAACAAGACTCAAAATATAGAAATTTATGCCATATGTCAGCTTTATATAATTTTAATCCCCACATGTTTCTCAAACTTACTATTAAAGGAAATATTTCAAATGAAAATTATTAAACCCACTACTCTCTTTTCCTAATTAAGTAATAATTTTTGATAAATTTGTAATTTTATCCTATCCACATTTATTACTCGTTCCATTTTTTTCTTTCTCTCCTAATTAATATTCTATCTCCCCTATTTTCTCTACTTGAATAATATTATTTTTTTTCTCTTATCTAAATAATATATAAGTGGTTAAAATTTAAGTAATATTATTATGTTGGATAAATACATACTTAATACTAATTGGATAAATTTTTTAAAAGATTCTAAGAGAATCCAGGTTGTATTTTAGATTAAAAAGTATACAATTAAAAAGATAAGTAAAGAAACGTGAATTGTTTACTATAATTGTCCAAGTGAACTTTTTTACATGTTTTAGAGAGATATTGAAGTAATATTAAAATAATATAAATTCATGTATTATAATTTTCACATTTCTTTACAATTCAAATAATATTAAAGCCTGTGAAATAAAATATGTAAAAAGTAATCATAATTCAAGTAATATTAAACGTGTAACATGTTAAGTGAATTAATTGTTTAATTTTACTTGAATTTTAATATTTTACAAACTTAATAAAAAATACCTTATTGAAGTATAATATTAAATATTTTTACCCAACTTATATTAATATTACTTAGCTTAAATTTTTAATCACTTATATAGAAAACAGAAAAATAGAAAAAGAATAATATTCAAATAAAGAAAATAAGGGAGAAAGATTATTAATTAGAAGAGGGGAAAAAGTTAAATGAGTAATTAATATAGATAGGATAAAATTATAAATTTACCAAAAATTATTCTTGATTGAAAAAATAAAGGATTAGGTTTATTATCCAAAACAAAATATAAGATTTCCTAATATATATATATTAGTAATTATATGCATTTATTTATTGTCTATCTCAATTTATCTCTAAAAGAATATATTTTGCTCCAAAAATTACATTTGTTTATTTTCTCTTCTTAGTTTGAAATAGATTTCTATACAATTTTTACTTTTATATCAAGCATTTTTTTTATTTTTTGGAAATCACGTTTTAAAAAAATGATTTTTATAATATATATTCTTTAAATAACTTCTTTATTTTGTTTTTATACGACCAATTTTCAAAGAACTAATCAATGACAATTTAGGGTTTATTCAAATTTATGACTTTGAAATGAATGAAAATATAAGACTATAGTAAATATATAACTCGGCCTTTTCTATTTCTAATAGAGTATATAAAAATTGTATAAATTATAAATTTAATAAATTGATTTTAAGTATTTTCAACCACCTCTTAAAAATTAGAATTATATATTTTTATAAAATAAAGTATACTTTTATAATTAATTGTTATATATGATAGTTTTATATAATTTTATCTTTAAAATTAATTTACTAGAATGTTGAAAAATAGGGAAGAAGAAAAAATAGAATTTTTTTTAGTTGTTTGATAATCATTTAAAAATTGCAAGTAGACTAATTGATTTTATTATTTTATTATTTTTTATTATCTTTCATATTAGACTTCATTTTTCAGGTTATTAAATTTGTAATGAAATCATGTACTAAATTTTATGTTTATTAATCATTTTTGTAGTTTCAAATCAAATTATACAATTTTTATATATAATCTATTTATTATAAAGTTTTTATATTTACCAAAAGTTTTATAGAAATTTTACAAAAATTTGTGAGTTTAATTTTTGACAATATAAAAGAGTTGTATATTGTCCATGCTTGTGTCAATAAGATTTTTAAGGTAGTAAATGGTTGGATCAAATATTTATGTTAATATGATAATACATAATTGAATGTATATATAATTTTTTTTATATTGATAATACGTATAAATTAAATCCAAATTTTTTTAATATTTCGCTTCAACATAGCCAGTACTACAGAGCCCAACTAAAGCTCTGTACCTAGTGAAAGTCATGAGACAAAGATAGCCACTTTAAATTACCTCTGAACCCTGACTCATCTGTAAATAGTAAGCCACCAAATAAAACCATGATATATGTTTGAGCATGGTATGCTATTACATCCTGAATTAGATTATCATCCAATTTAAATGTGTCTGTAAACAAGTGGCAATTCACAAACTGTCCCTAGTGATCCGACACAACCCCAGTAGCTCAGTGCATAAGTTAAGAATATCACTGCCTTTAAAATACTCCCATGAAGACATGCATCCATTGATAGACTTCCCATCAATATACAACCCCAACTATAATGCAACATTTTATAGTGTAATGGTACATTCTCCATACGACAAGTGAAATGTATGCGTCTCGAGATGCCACCACCCAACAAAAGCGCTAATTAGTGCACGATCATAATTGTAATATGGAATTGTATTGCATGCCACAAGCCTGCTTCGCGCAAGTATGACTCAATCAATGGATGCAACTCAGGTATGTTGTAATGCTTGGTCTTTAGGATTTGAGGTTGCTATATAATATAAATGTAAAAATATAACTATAATAATAAAGTATAATAATAAATTAAATTACTAATTAAATATATTTTAAGCTAATTTAATAATAACTCAAATACATAAAATTTTTTATTAAAAAATAAAATAGAGAATAAAATATTAAAATTAATAATAATTGAATTAAACAAATTATATGCAATTTTAAAATTATTATCATTAAAAAAATTTAAATTATTAATATTATACAAAATTTATTAAATTAAAATATTATAATTATATATTACTAATTAAATTATCTTATTTTAAATTAAAATGATAAAACAAATTTATAAATTATATTAATAATAAATAAATAAATTAAATTTAAATATAAAGTAATAAATAAATTTTAAAATTACTTGTATATCCAAATTTACTAAAATATGTCTAAATGTATCCATTTGATATAAATTGTTACTCTCTATTCTACCAAATTTTTTCTTTTCATTTTATTCTCACTATAGTTGATTTGTTAGCAATCAAATTAAGATGAATCGAATCAATTTCATGCATGCAGTATTTATAGGGGTGGTATGAACATTTCATAAATCGATATGATATAAATTGAGTTATATACTATTCACATAAATAATGTATAAATTGATCTGACACAAATCGAGTTATACATTATTCACATAAATAGTATATAAATCGATTGGATGCAGGCTAAATGGATACGGATCAATTTCCATGTTTTCCCATTAAAATTTTGACAGTTATAATTCGATGCAAGCTAAATCGATTTATCAAAAATTCAAAAAAATAGGATATTTTAAAAAATAATATTAAAATGGTGTATTTATGTAAATATATATTTTTTAATTTAAAATAGTAAAAAAGCCTTGCCATATTAGTGTCATATGCGTGATATTTGTCGTATGTATGCTTCTTAGCTTAGACTGTCCGGCCAAAAGGGTAGTACATACTTCTCATCATAAAATAGTAATTCCCAGTGATGGCAATCAACAAAATAGTAATTCCCAGTGATGGCAATCAACGAGAGCGAAATCTTCTAAGTTCTAATGAAACCGAAGAGCAGAGACAAGTTCAATGCCATCAATTTAATAACTAAAGTGAAAAATCTTCATGGAGATTCTAGTTGGGTTTGTACTGAATTCAATCTTTATAACCTAGCACACTCGATATCCGACAAAATCCTCGGACACCATAGAGTTCAACTTCTATGGGGATTGTTCTATCTTTCACAATCTTCACACACATAATGATTAGTATTAAAAAATTAATAATCTTGATATAACATTAATAAAAATTTATTCTATACAATCATCCAATTTTGGGTAATCACATCATTAATTGTGTTCGACATGACAATATTAAAAATTATATAAAAATTCGCAATCTAGGTTGGATGAGATACTTTTTCAATCCAATCTATTTATTTAAATGGTGAATTGCGTTAAATAATTTTTTTTGCAACCCAAATTGACCTAACCTATTGATGAGAGGATTGGGTTGAGTCAAACTATGGTTTGATATACATTTTATTAAAAAAGAAAGTTTATTTATTAAAATATATCAAAATATATAATTAAATATAATAAATCTAAATACCTATAACATATGTTTAATATAAATATCTTATCTCTTGACAAACACAACAATTATAAGTTTCAATATGCATAAATTTAAAAATATATCTATAAGTCCTAGAAACTTTCAAGAAAGTATATATAATTAACTTAGAAAAAGGCTTTCAAAAAAGCATATATTAGTCCTAATAATTTATAAGAAAGTATAAATCCTAAAAAATAACAAACTACATGAGTTAGTTTAAGTTATGAATTAACATAATTATCAATTTCACTCTCAATTTTTTTCAAGATATTTACTATCATTATATATAGATGGGTTATATTGGATTGTGTGGGTTTAAAATTTCCAAACATATAATCTAACCCATATCTTATGGGTTATAGATTTTTCAACTCAATCCATCCCGTTGACCCAACTCAATCTGGATGTTATAGGTTAGGTTGGGTTGAAATTCATGGGTTTGTGAGTTGACCCAACACCTCTAATAAAGAATAAGATTTAATTGTTTGACAATATAAAAGACTTTATATAAACAATATATTTGCTTTATTTTTTTAAAAAAGTAATTATGAAATTAAAATTTTTTATTTAATTAAAAAAGTTGAAAGTTAATTTTTTTGAGAAGTTACTTTTTTCAGCTTTTATTGAAAAGTTGAGAATATATTATTTTTTGAAATTCTGATTATTTTTAAAAATTTATATAAATATATTAAGAGTAATTTTTTAGTGAAAAAAGTAATTTTTTTGCCAAAATAATCTTATTCAAACGCACCCTTAATCTCTTAAAAATAATGCTAAAATTTACAAGATTGATAATAGACATACTTATAGATAGAAAAAAAATAAAGATCATTTGCTTTTAATTAAGGGGGCATTTGATATGTAAAATGTTTTCATACTTTCATGAATATAACTATAGAAGTATAAAATTCCTATATTTGGTATGCAGTTTAAGAAAATATTCCCAGGTAGATTGTATTTCTGGAAGTAAAAATTGATCCATTTTCATTCCCATTCCTTGTAGGAATATTAGATTCTTATAAAAAAAGGATGTTTCTACAAAAGTGAAAAAGGCAAAATTATCTTCGTTATTAACCACCACTACCACTAGTCTGCCATCGATCATCAGTTGCCGGACCACCACCACCACCGCTATTTTGCTAAGGGTATCTTTGAAAAAGTATATAATATTTTTAAGAATGTCATTATCAAATAAACATAAAAATGCTGCATTCCCCAATATAATTTACAAGATTTCTTAAAATTTAGTCTGCGAATCAAATAAATGCTATTCTTAAAAATGAAAAATATTATATATTTTTACTATGTTATATTTTAAAGTTAGTGTGTTTGAATAACCATATTTTAGTATATTCATACGTTTAAATAATATAACATTCAATGCATATAATATTTAAAATTATATACATTGAGTGTTATATTTAATATTAATATTACAAAGAGCATGTTGAAATGTTAAAAATAATAATAAATATTAGAAACAGAATGATAAATAAGGACAAGCTTGATAACACACTGAAAAATTAATTGAAATAAAACTGTAAAATAATTTTAAAATTGAAATTAAATAAAAACTTTTTAGAACAGTAAAAAAATAAAATAATAAGCATTTTAATATTGTTATCATTTAGATGAAATAATAAAAGAAGAAAAATTGAATAAATGAATAAATAAATAAATAAATTGCTATGATGAAACAAAGTGAAAATAAAAAATAGAAAGAAGATGAACAGTAAAACAAAAAATAATTTCAAAATAAATAAATATGGATTAAAATAATAAAAGTGAAATATTTTAAACTGAAAATAGTATGGTAATCATTTCAACACTATAAACATCAAAACAAAATAATATAAAGTAAGAAATTAAAAATCAAATTAAAGACGTAACAGTAAAAATAAGAAATTAAAAAAATAAATTCATAATTACAAAAATATTAACATCAACGTTGTGAATAGTATTATAGTAGAAAACAGGTGAAGGTGAAACAACGTATTAAGGTTATTTAGGAAATTTCACTTTTAAAGATGTGTTTGGTTTAAAGATAAAAATGAAGAGTAAGATTTTATGAATGAGTTCTATATATAATTTTACATATAGAATTCATTCATCAAAGTTTATTTCATTTTTATTTTCAAACCAAACGCACCGTAAAGGTTAAATAATAAAATATATATTGTCCTATAAAATGATGAAGAAATCTGTAATAATAAGTAAGTGAACCAGGTGTGTATTATGTTCCATAAAAGTTCCAGTAATACCACAGAATCCTCCTATAAGAAATAAATTGAGTGAAAGTAAACAGTCGAATTATACAAGGATCAAACTTCCACTTTTGACAACCTTGAAATTCGTAGGCTGCAATACTTCAGTCCAAGACCCAAAGAAAAGTCTAATTTGCATTTTATTATGTTATTTAAATGAGAGCAACCATGGCAGATATAATAAAAATAATATTATTTATATTTATTTCATTTAAAATATTATATTGATTCATCTATCATTCATCATAGGAAATAATGGATAAATTTAGAATAGATGATGGATACATCAATGTAATATCTCAATAAAATAAATACAAATAATATAACTCATCCAACCAACTAACATGCTTACAGTACTTCTAGGCACAATCATATCCATCTGGTGCCTTCTTCCCACAAGCATTAACGAGCAAACTAACAGCAACTGGCACTTTGAGCTTGACCTTTCCCAACACATTGGCTTTGATAGCTGTGCACAAACACAACGCTGCTTCAAGGTCTGCAAGGCCTTTGACCAGGGTGCAACACTTGTCGCTTGGTTTAGTCCCAACGACCTCAGTAACCAAGCCCAGCCAACTTCCACAAACACCAAATTTGAGTGTATCTACGGAACATTTGGCAGGCTTCATTGGAGCAGAGGGAGGTGAAGTACTAGTTTTCGGAGGGCATGGAAAATAATCAGCTGCAACAGAGTGGAAGAAAAGAAAATTAATCAGGATAAAAGTGCAAACTACCTTTGAATCATTTGGATTCATTTTTGTTTTTGGGACAATATACTGGGATCTCGATCACTAGTTGATAACTAAAATAAAATAGACATTGCATTTTCTTTTAGGAGTCGATTATATACAAAGGACAAGGCTAAAGGCTATGTTAAACTTGTGGACAAGAATGAGTCATGAGTAGATAGAGTAAGCTACATTCTGAAATCAAGCCACAGCAAATTATTTACATGTGGCATCCTTGTTTCTATGCGGTAGGATCATTGTTCAGAATCTATTTGCATACTGTGTTACTATTATTTAAGATTAATATATGTTACCAACATATATTACATATTTTTATAGATCTATTTGCATACTATGTTACCATTATTAGAATAAATATAATAAAGATGTTTTGTCAGTGACATATACGGAAACTATAACAATTTTATAATTATATAAAAGAATAGTATGTAAAAAGTATTTTACCAATGCATATTTATATTTTTATTTAAGATTAATACTTAGAATAAATTCCACAATTTTCATTTTACTAAAAATAATTCATTAAAATAAATGTACTTTGGTTGTTATTTTTTTAAAAAAATTTAAAATATATGAATGGTTAAAAAAGATCATAAAAACATGAACGAGACGAATGAAAAGTAAAAAATATGTATAATAAACTAAGTAATAATTAAAGAATAAAAAAAATTAAAATTTAAGTAACAACTTTACTAGAAAAACTTTTGTGGTTTTCGTCTTCGAACTGACTTTTCAAAGGGCAAGTTTATGTACGTGCCGCCCTTTTTCGTGTTTTACTTGTGAGAATATTACCAACAAATAACAATACTTGTGGGAGTAATCCGTGATATATCGTATGGTAGTTCGGTCTAACCCATTAAAGGTCCGGCCACGAGTTTATCCATTATGGGCTAAGCATAGTGTGCACTAGCATTTTGTTTACACAATCCGGCCCTATGTGGGTTGAAAGTTATGCGGGCTAATCTATTGGATCGGCCCATCGGACAAGTTGGACCCATTGTTGTTTGTCGGCATTGAACTGGCTCACGCGATTGTTGGCCACATGGCATAGGATTGGCCAAAATTGCCAAATTGGGGTAAAATTACTTTTATTTTAAATTCATTATTTTTTTTTTGGTCGTGTTTAAATCCGTTAGTTTAATTTGATTATTTTGTCAAGTTATTTGCACCGGTCCATCAGGCTTAGTCCATTTTAACACCCTTAGTTTGTTTGGTATAAAACCTGACAATTTAAATGATAGACTATTTTGTTATAAAATGTTTTCAAATGATTTGGTTAAAATAAAATTTATAAAACTTTATTACCTAAAATTTATTTAAGCTAGATATCTTTATTTGATTCGTCTAACGGTTCTAAAATTTGTAAATTTGCATGGGTATCAAAACATTCCCGGTATCGTCATTTATTTTGAATCATGATTTTGTAATATGAATTAGAAGTATGAATTATTTTTATAATGATTGTAAAGGATAAGACATAATGTCCAAATTCATGAATATCAATTGTGTGAATACTAGGGTGTTTGGCAACATAGAAAAATTAAATAATTAATTATAATGGGTTTTGAGTTTTAATAAATATTATTTGATAACTACCAAAATATTTTAAAATTAGTTTTTATTTAAACCAATATGGATCTAAAATCAATTCTGTAAAAAATCAATTTTAAGTCATTTCAAATTTTTCTTCTTCTATTTTATACGTTCTAATTACTTTTTCCCCCCTCATTTTGCATCAATTAATTCTTTTTCCATTGACCTTGTAAACCGTTTGCCACCGCCGTCCACTATCGTCCGCCCCTGACCGCCACGGTTGGCCATTGCCGATTACCATTGTTGGCTGCCATTGAGTGCTGCTGACGACCACACTATCCACTACTGTCTACCACCGTCTCTCATTGCCGGCCACACCGTCCGGCATTGTTCTAATTTTCTTATAATGTTTGGAATTCACTGATAGTTGTGCCATTACTCATCATGTTTCTATTTTAATTTTCAAATTTGGATGTTCAAACTTGGCCTGATAACCATTCTTGTTTTGTTTTGTCAGTCCTATATTGTGTACTTATGATCACAATCTTCTGGTCAAAATCCTTCATCAATTGGTGTTAAATCTGCCATGAACTCTCACTATGATTTACTTGGATCTTACGTTGGAAGGTATGGAATTTAACCCCAAGTCTATTGAACTGATTAGTGCAAAAAGCAGTATGAACTGATGGGATGTATTTTGTGAAATAGCATTGGGAAGGCCAAAGAAGCAATCTTTTACTCTTTTAACATATATATCAATGGTTTTACTGCAGTACTTGATGAGGAAGAAGCAGCGAAGATTGCAAGTACATAGTTTATTTTCACGCAATTCATACCAAGGCTATTTTGACAAATAGTTGAAATTTCCAACATTTTATTTTGGTGCAGAACATCCGAAGGTATTATCAGTTTTCTTAAACAAACCGAGAAAATTGCACACAACCCGCTCATGGAGTCTTCTTGGGTTAGAGAGAAATGGTGTAATTCTAAAGCGCTCAATATGGAGGAAGTCCACAGGTGAAGATGGCATCATTGGAAACTTAGACACCGGTAATGATTGGATGAAGAATTTCTTTATGCCCTTGCATGTAATGTGCTTATAAGACTTGTTTAGAACCATTTGATATATTTCTGTTGCTTTTAAAAAACAAAAAAGTTGCTTTCAAATAAAAATATTTAATTTTAATAAAAAAGTGGATCATAAGTTTGAAATGGACTCTCTCTTTAATATGAGCAATGATATGTGAATACAATAAATATGACTCATATGGTCGACACAGATGCCCTTGTCATTCAAATCTATATACATTTATTTTAGAATTTTTTTAAAATACTTTTTTGAATCATCAAATGGTTCGTGGGGTGTGCATGGCAACAGACAATATGTACATATACAATTTCTGCTTTAATATAGTGCGCCAGACAAACCTAAGTCTCTTATTAATTCATAATTACAACTCCATTCAGACAGTCTTATTTCGGCTTGGCCAATGCCTAAAGTTTTGTTTCACAAATTTTTGTGTCAGTTTATAATGTCTACCTAAACTTTTGTTTCAATTACAGTGGTGTTTAATAAACAATAATTAAAGCTGGTAATATCTTAAGTTACGATACTCTTGTAACAGCAGACTTTAGAAAGTGATCAATGCAATTTTGTATGAATAATGTCAACCTCAATGATTTATTTTGCGTTTTCTTTTGCTATATGTTTATAATTTTCGTCCGTATGATAACATGTCTTTTTTGGCTTCCGATCAATCACCCTACGTCTGATAGAATAACTGCTAAACTCAGAAAATTGTTTTTCTTTTGTTAATACTTAATATGATACTTACATGTGCTTTCGGTATTAACAAAAGAGCCTTTGATGGAGTTGATGAGCTTTCGGTATCACTAGGTAGCGATGTAGCCTCGGAGTTTAGTGAAAATGGTATTTCCATAGGGTCCTTCCATGCAGTTGCCCACAGCATAACTGTAGTGAGTTCTGCTGGAAACTCTGGACCAACTCCTTCTACTGTGGCCAAATTTGAACCATGGGTGCTCACTGTTGCTGCTAGCACAATTGATAAAGAGTTCATTAGTTATATCATTCTTAGTGATAAGAAAATCCTCAAGGTGTATTTTACATCACACCTTATCTTTTTTGTTATATCACATCTTATATCAGTAGTCACACAAGCAGATAATCAGATATTATCACAACAATAAAAGCATTTGACTTTTATAATTATTTCTTCAAAAGTTACATGTATAATAGAATATATGATTAGATGAAACTGAAAATGTAAAATCCTTACCCAAAATTATACCCCTTTCTGATTCTAATATTCTTAATAGTGAAGCCACAAAATATAATCTTATGGTGCATATTTAATTAATGTACCTCATTTTTTTGGGAGTTAGGGAGCAGACCTTTCTGAGTATGCCTTACCATCTACTAAGTTTTACCTATTGATCAATGCTGCTGATGCTAAAGCTGATAATGCAAGCAAAATAGATGCGTAAGAGTATCTATATTGATATGAAATTGTTGAATAATTTATCTCTTGATGCATATTCTCTTATTTTGTCAATTATATTTTAGGCTTAAATGCCAGGGTGGAGCTCTTGATCCTAAGAAGGCCAAGGGAAAAATATTGGTTTGTCTTCGTGGTGGGAATGACAGAGCTGACAAGGGTGTGCAAACTGCTCATGTAGGGGCTGTTGGAATGGTTTTGGTTAATGATGTTCAATCAGGGAATGAAATTCTATCCGACCCTCATGTACTGCCTGCTTCACATGTTGACTTCACTGATGGCGCTTACATTTTTGCTTACATCAACCGCACCAAGTAACTTTCTTCCTCATGCTCTAATTTGCTTGAGTCCTTCCTAGTTTGAAGCTACAGTTATGCTTGTTCATAGCATTTTTAATTACATTATGCACAAATGGTGCAGGTCTCCTGTGGCTTACGTTTCCAGAGTGAGAACAGAATTGGGCACAAAATCAGCTCCATTTTTGGCTTAATTTTCATGAAGGAGGCCCATCGTCATTGAGCCATCAATCCTCAAGGTCTAGCTAGTGTTGATTAATTTGTTTTGATGATTATTAGTCAACCTTAGGTTAATTATCATAAATCTCAAGTGATGGTGCAATTGTTATTTTTTTTTTTAATTTCAACCTGACATCATCACACCGGGAGTCGACATCATTGCTGCTTATAGTGAAGCTATATCTCCAACAGAACCAACAGAACAAGCATCTGATAAACGCAGAACTTCTTTCATTACCATGTCTGGCACTTAAATGTCATCTTCTCACGTTTCTAGTCTTGTTGGGCTACTCAAATCACTTCATCCTGATTGGAGTCCAATAGCTATTAAGTCAGCAATCATGACCACCAATATAGTAGATGACTTACACACACAAGTAAGATTAGAAAGATTAGAGTAATATTATTTGTAGTCATTTTATCCGAAGCACCATACCAATTTATTTATCATCTACTGTTGAAAATAATAAATTTCTTATTTTAAATTTTTTTTATTATTCCTAATGATGGATGACAGATGAATTTATAAAGTATCCCAAGTGAAATGAGTACGAATAACATTACTCATAAGATGACATTCAATTTCTTATACATAACCCATATTAAATTTCATGCCTTTTATAGCAAAAATAAAATATAACATCGAAGGACCTATGCCGGGTTCAACTCTGGAAGAGGCCACTCCATTTGCTTATGGTGCAGGCCACATTCTACCTAATCGTGCAATGTACCCAGGACTTGTGTATGACCTAAATACTACTGATTATTTAAACTTCTTGTGTGGTCATGGTTATAATAGTTCCAGAATTAAAGTATTCTATGGCAAAACTTATACTTGTCCAAAGTCATTTAACATAGCAAATTTCAATTACCCATCTATCACAATGCCTCACTTTGACACGGGACATTCTCAGAATATTACTCGTACTCTTACTAAGGTCGGGTCTCCAAGCACATACAGAGTGTTAGCCAAGGCACCTCCAGAAGTTCTAGTTTCAGTTGAGTAGTAACATTCTAAGTTTCAAGAGAAAGGGCGAAAAGAAGGTGATCAAAGTTACATTAACATTGAGGTCACCGAAAAAGCATAAGGCTGATTATGTTTTTTGGGGTTTGGATTGGACTGACAACAAGCAACATGTCAGGAGCCCTATTGTGGTTAAGTATCCATTTTAGTGAAGTTTTTAGGTTGATGCTAAATTTCCTACCAACAATTTAAAGTGTTGTGTGTGTCTCTTTCTCTCTCTCTTTTTTTTTGTTTACTATGTAATAAGGTGGTTCTGTTGATGTCTGCATTGGTTATTTGAAAATTGATTAAATAAATACATTTTAATGATATTTACTTTTCACTTATTTCTTCTGTTTTTGCTACGTATTGTAGAACTAGCTGAAGAATCTTGAAAAATTAGTTTGGTTTAGTACTTTCTATAATCCATAATAAAGGTAATGATGATAGAGGGTGAAAATATGTCAGGTTAGATTTTGACTTAAACTTAGCTTATTTTTTAAACATAGTCGAGTTTTTGCTTGCTTACATAATATAACCCTTATTTTAATACTTTGTCCAAACTTAAAACTTATTTTAAAGTCTATTTAATAATAAGACCTTTAAATAGGCTACTACCTTTCATTAAATGATTAATAAGCCTATATTTTTAATCAAGCCAACAATTTAAGCCGTTAACTTTTAAAAGTAAATAAATTATATTATTGCATATAAATACATAAATAATAATATATTACATATTATTTGATTATGGTTATATATCGTTAGCTTGCTATCAAAAAGGTGTTTTTAAGAGCTTACAACCTATCCTTTTTAATTAGAGTTTTAAGAAACGTCTTGTCTTATCTTTGCTTACTACATTGGCTAGGGTTAATGCATGTAAGGCTACATGTCCTTGCAAATGATAGAACATCTTGCCTATTTTCCTAATCTTTGAAGAGAATAGATATCTTTTTTTTTTTTTTTTTAAGGATTTCTTGCAGGTATCCTCCAATCAAAGAGATAATTCTGCTTGAGATTTTGTAGAGGGTATAACTTTTTCAACATTGATTACCTTGTATTCAGGACTCGAACTCGAAACTAAAAATAGATACCTTTTAAGTAAGGTCTAAGGAGATAGGCATATATGTTATGAAGGGTTTAGCACTAGTAATTGGACAATAATTGGAGTCCTAATTATTTTATTTTTAGGCCTTATTGATTATTAGCTAAGTGGTAGTGTTGCTACTTATTAATTCGTATCTTATATTTTAATTTTGCAAAGATAAAAATTTAAGAAGCATTAAAAAATAATTATAATTAGAGAATAAGACATATTTATATGAGTATATTTATCTTTAATTATTTAATTAAATGATTGATAACAATTTATATGTTTAACTTAAAATTTTTAATTGATTGATGAAATACATTTATTATTGTATATTTTTAGATCTTCAAACAAAAAATTAATACTATATAGATTATCTTGCTCGATTGGGCACATACCATTAACTAGACCAAAAGTTATAGTAGATAGTCATGGTGTAACTCTTTTAAGTCCATTACCATATGTCATTAGTTGTTCTTACTTTCACCCTACATGGGACTTGAGAAGGCAAGATACTGACATACAATCAACAATTTCTTGAGTAATGATATATGAACATGAAAAATGGATGTATTATAGATGTATTATCAACTTTTTTTTTAGTTATTAATTTTTTAAACTAAAGTTACCAACTTATTTAACTGAGTTACCAATTAATTGCAGCATAGAATTATATGATATTTTATATGCCATAACAAGTTGTTAACTCAGTCAAATAAGTTGGTAACTTTAGTTTAAAGAATTGATAACTGAAAAAAAAAAAAAAAGGTTAGTAATGCATCTATAATACATCCATTCTACATGTACAAATATCATTTTTCCAATTTCCCTCCTAGCAAAAGTCGTGTGCATTTTGTTTCTTTTCGGAAATTGAGCCTCCACTCCAATTCAATTTCAAGGCACTTAGCCTTATCCTCTCCTCTATTAAAACAATTAAAGTGCCAATAGTTCCCACCTTTTTTCTATTTTCTGCCCACTTATCCCCTATTTTCATTCCTTAATATTTTTGGGTTGGTCATTATTATTATTATTATTATAATAACATGCCGAAGCCCAAAACTAAAGAAAGAAAAGACAAAATTGAAGGACCTACACAGATACACACAAAGAAATAAGACTAGTAGTCACAAGGTTATTTCTCCATACAACAAAAGAACCTTCCAGCGACTCTTTCTCTACGAAATCTTGCTCCAGCTGTGATGAGGCTACAAAGGGTAACATCGAAGAGACTTTCAAGTAACATTCTCTTCTTTCTTTCTAATTATAATAATAATAACAAGTATTTAAGATTTATAATTATTTTCATTTCTCTAATTTCTCTAATAATGTGTAGTCAAGTGGTTAGTTAACTCTTTTATCACAAACTAACATTTTAGCACTATTTTATTTTATTCATTTAAATGTGATTAATATCCATTTTCTATTTTACTAATTAACTCATTCAAATGGGTTAGCTCTTTGGAAGTAAAACCAACTAGTTTTGTTATTGCATTCCCTTAGTTTTTGCTTCGTTGTTTAAGAAAGCTTCATATTTAAAAGAAAGTTTCTTTCTTTTAGCATATAATTGTGTCTCTTGGTGAGATTATTTTTTCTACATTTAAATTAATAGAAGTGTGTTTATATGTTTTTATTTTCTTTATGATGAAGTGTTTTGGTATAAGTATGTGCAACAACTGTTCTGTTTTTACCTAATTTGAAATATTTGTTTATGTTTTTTTGGTTATATCTATTCTACCTTCAAGTTATGTTTTCAATGAATCACATTTTGACTAACTCATATCGGAAATAACATGGATATGTGGACAATAAAATCTACCTTCAAGTTATGTTTTCAATGAATCATATTTTGACTAATTCATATCGGAAATAATACAGAAATAAGCAATAGAGATGCCAAAGTTTAGCATATTTTGTCATATGAATTGTCAGGTTATCTCTATTTTGAGTTTACTTTTGAGTTGATTTTTGAACTCTTCATTGGACTCTCCATAAAGTGGTATTGCATCAACATTGCTTTTGGCTGGAAGAATTGCTCATTCTTGATTTGGAGATCCAATCAATATTACTATGGAACCTACATGTAACATAAGTTAAGGAAGTCCTCTTACTAAGTTAATGATGAGAACTAAACTTATAATTAGGATGAAGCTCCAATGATGAAAAAAATGTGTTTTGAAGCTTTAGATAGGTTGTTCAAAGATTTACTTTAACGTCAGAATCCTGAAGCTTTAATATGCCATTTGGAGGCAAAAGTGTTGTTTTGGGGGGAGACTATAGACAAATATTGCTAGTAATTCCAAATGGCAATAAATCAGGTATTGTATTCTCTTTAATTAATTGTTCCTACTTATGGTCTCATTGTCATGTTAGTTTCACTCACAATATGAGACTACAATTAGATAATGCCAATTTTGATTTAAATGAATTAAAGGAGTTTTCTGAATGGATTTTGAAAATATCGAATGAGAAACTCCCTGAACCAAATGATGGGCAGGCATTGATAGAAGACTTTTTAGATCCCCTTGAAGCATTAACGGATGCAATTTTCCCCAATTTTTTGGATCATTACAATGATCTAGAATTTCTAACAAATCGAGCAATACTAACTCCTACACTTGATGTAGTAGAGAATGTTAACAACTATTTGCTTTCAAGGATTCCTGGTGAAGAGAAAGTGTATTTAAGTTCCGATTCTATATTGAATGATGCTGCAAATGATAATTCACAAGCTAATATGCATAGCGTTGACTTTCTTAATAGCATCAAATACTCTTGCTTGCCTAATCATCAACTACAATTAAAAGTCGATGCTCCAATTGTGCTATTAAGAAATTTGGGCAAGCATCTAGACTTTGTAATGGCACAAGGCTTATTGTGTCCGAAGATGGAAATAGGCCAGACTACCCTCTTCATAGGCTAGGCCTATCTTATAAATATTAGACTTGAGCTTGGCCTATTACCTATCAGAGGCTTTATTTTTGGCTCTGGCTTGGCTTGTTTGAAAGGCCTTGCTTGGCTTGAAACCTATTAACAAAGCTTGTTAAAAAAGAAACTTTTAATAGGCCATCAGGCCTAGGGTCATGTAGGTTTAAATAGGCCCAAGACTTTAAATACACTATAAATAGGCCTTCATATTGCCACCAAATCTAATATAATTATTTCAAATAGGGTCAAAATGGTAGTAACTTAGAGGAAGTTTCCCACTTTCAATACAAATATATGATAATAACTTGAACAAATTAGTCAATGTCTATATGTTATCTTCAAAACTCAAAGTTTACATTTGCTATTCCAAGTTCAAAAAAGTACAACGAATGAAGTCATTGCACCTTACAAGTCACAATAAATAAAACATATTCATATCCTATGTTAAGTGTACCCATCCAAAAACGCTTGAAGCAATTTAGGTAAGGGATGGTAGCAGGTAGTCACCGGTTCACACCTCAAATTCTTATCAAGATCTCCAAACTGGCATGTATTTGTCAAGATTCACATTCATTTCTTCACATGTCATGTAAAAGAACAACCCAAAAATTGAGAAGTATCATTTTGTTGTTTTTAATGGGCTGAAATAATATATGCTCTGAATGATTCATAATATGAATGAATGACACTTACAATGGGATAAGGCAGCAACTGCAGAAAGTAAAGTAGCATAGAAAGAGCATCGTCAGCATCCAAACAATAGACATCATTCATGATAAAGGAGGCAGCATTATGCCACTCAACAGATTAATAACTACACAATCAAAGCAAACAAATGCAGTATTGAGTTCTTTTGTGTCATAAAATTTCAAATATTTATTTTCCCCTAATTTATATATTCTCTACCAGTAGCTAAAGTAATTGAAAGTTGCTGAGATTAGAGAGTTTTGGAATGCCAACTTATTTTGTGCATATGGTTCACCGTGAAGGATGTCTTTGTGCACAGGCTCTATTCGGTGAAATGATCACGCTACTTGTTTTTTTCCACCTTAATATTTATTCTATTGGCTTTTGACTTTTTGTAATAAAATGATAAATAGATAGTTAGCATATGTGGCAAGTATTTTAACTTCCTTGAAGTGACTTTAGTAGCATACATATGTTTTTGAGGAAACCATTAATTTTTTCTCTGATAAATTTAATATTAATCAAATTAGTTTTTGAGGGGAAAAAGTTTAGGTACAAGCTCTCTAACTATTGCAATTATCTTTTATATTAATTTTGTAAGAACTACTATGTGTTCAGTAATTAAAAACTAGTGTGATCGACACTTATAAGTCTTAAGAACTTTGTACCTAATTTTTTTTCCTTAGGAATCAATGTGATAGACATTGAATAACGTGGAATATATTCTTTTCCTTTTTCTTTTTTAAGATTCAAAAACAAATCATTATGATGCATATTTCGGGGAGCTATACAATGAAGCTCAGATTCACTCTACTAACGGTTTGATTTGCGTCAATTGTGCGATGAAAAAAATTCATTGAGGTTTAACTATTTTTGATATTTTCAAGTAATTCTTTGGTTATCTTATTGTGACAATTTCACTAATCATTACATGCAGGAAGCTCATTGGAGCAAGGTATTTTTGCAAGGGTTATCAAGCGGTAGTTGGAGATTTTCTCAATCTCACGTACAACAGTGCTTGTGACTTTGATGGCCATGGATCCCATACTTTGTCAACTGCTGGCGGCAATTTTGTTGATGGAGCCAACGTGTTTGGCAATGGCAATGGAACAGCAAGCGGTGGATCACCAAAAGCCCAAGTTGCGACCTATAAGGTGTGCTGGTGGCCAATAATCCTATTCTCTGGTAATTGTTTTGAGTCAGACATTTTGGCCGATTTTGAAACTGCCATAAGTGATGGGGTCGACGTGCTTTCGGTGTCTTTGGGTGGATCACCCGAGGAATTTTTTCAAAGCGCACTTTCCATAGGGTCGTTCCATGCTGTTGCCAACGGCATAGCTGTAGTTTTCTCCGCTGGAAATTCAGGACCATCTCCTCAAACCGTAACGAACTTGGAACCATGGGTGCTCACTGTTGCTGCTACCACACTTGATAGAGAGTTCCATAATTATATTACGCTTGGTGATGGCAAATTTCTCAAGGTATTTGTCTATCATTACTTTTCTTTGTTGTTAGGGTCTAATTTTGTATAAGATTTTTAGACAATTAAACTAATCATATTTTTTTATTTATATGACTATTCAATTAGTAGGTATCTTTAATTATAGTTACTGATGTGATAAAATATGATTGAATACCAGTGTAAAAAGTTAGTATATCCAAATTAAATTCTTGTTATATATTAAAAACCTACAACACTTTTTTTTTTCATTGACCTTACTAGGTCAACTACAAAATCGAACTAGCTCCAACTAATTTTTTCCCAATAAATTATCACATTCTCAATCTCGATCCTTACGGAAATTTGTCTTAAATTTATTTAAAAGTCAAGATTGCCAATACCAAGAGCAAGCACTAATTTATATATAGAAAGCTAGAAGAGGCTAATGTAACATTTAACATATGTCCTATTCTTTAATTGTTAGGGAGAAAGCCTTTTAGATGGCTTACCACCTCATAACTTCTATCCATTGATAAGTGGAATTGATGCTAGAGCTAGTAATGCATTAGATAAAGATGCGTAAGAATACCTATACCAATATATCCTTGTCTAATTACTTTTCTCTTTTGAATATTCTCTCATTTTAATTTACCAAAAAAAAACAAAAATCTTAAATCACCTTGTTAATTGATGCAGCTTTTATTGTGAAAGTGAAGCTCTTGATCCTCAGAAGGTGAAGGGGAAAATATTAGTTTGTCTTCATGATGTATATAAGACTACAGCTTACATGAGTCTAGACGCTGCTTATGTAGGCGCTATTGGAATAATTTTGGCCAAGGACAAGGACTTGAAGAATGATACCGCACCCTGGCCTCATGCGCTTCCTGCTTCATATGTTAACTTTACGGACGGCAATTACCTTGTTACTTACATCAATCGCACCAAGTAACTTTCTTCCTCATGCCCCTCTCTTGTTGAACTCTTCTTAGTTTGAAGCCATAATAAGGCTTATTCATAGTAACATTTTATATTTACATATATAATAATGCAGTCTTCCTGTGGCCTACATTTCTGAAGTTAAAACAGAATTGGGCATAAAGCCAGCTCCAATAATGGCTTCATTTTCATCAAGGGGGCCCAATATCATTGAACCAACAATCCTGAAGGTTTATTGTTGTTTTGATCATTATTAATCACCCTTTAGGTTATTTTAAATCTCAAGTGACGGTACAATTGCAACTTTGTTATGCATTTTAGCCTGACATTACTGCACCTGGAGTCAAAATCATTGCTTCAGAAGCCGTATCTCCATTAGGAATACCAATTGATCCGCGTAACCCTCCTAGTATTGAAAAGCGTAGAACTCCGTTCATTGCTTTGTCTGGCACTTCAATGTCTTGTCCTCATGTTTCTGGCATTGTTGGGCTGCTCAAATCACTTCATCCTGATTGGAGTCCAGCAACTATTAAGTCAGCAATCATGACTACAGGTATAATAGATTTTTTGCACTCTTGTAACATTATGGCATTAAATTTCTTATGTATACCCTATGTTAAATGTCATGCCTTTTATAGCCAGAATAAAAGATAATACTGGAAGGCCTATGCTAGATTCATCACTGAAGAAGGCAACTCCATTTGCATATTGTGCGGGGCTTATTCGACCTAATCGTGCAGTGGACCCTGGACTTGTATATGATCTAAATATTACTGATTATTTGAACTTTTTGTGTGGGCGTGGCTATAACAACTCGATAATTAAATTGTTCTATAGCAAACATTATACTCGTCCGGAGTCGTTCAGTATAGCAGATTTCAACTACCCATCAATTGTAGTTCCCCGCTTGGACAGTGGACATGCCGTGAATGTTACTCGCACTCTTACCAATGTTGGGCCTCCAAGTATATACAGAGTGCATATCAAAGCACCTCCAAAAGTTCTAGTTTCACTCGAGCCTAACATTCTAAACTTCAAAGAAAATGGTGAGAAAAAGGAGTTCAAAATTACATTGAAGATGGGGCCGCTAAAACAGTATAAGACTAATTATTTCTTTGGGGGTCTGGATTGGACTGGTGGAAAGCACCATGTCAGGAGTCCTATTGTTGTTGAGCATCTATCTAAGTGAAGTCTATGTTATTGCTGAACTTAAGCACCAACAATTAAAGTCCTGTCTCTTCTATTTTTTAAAACTCTGTAATAAGGTGGTTTTATTGATGAATACATATAAGTTATGTGAAAATTTATAAGGCAATAAATCATTTTTAAAGTTTGTTTGACCTCCTGGTTATTGTTTTGATTTGTTATATGAATCTTATTATTTGAACTCATGTTTTGTAAGGGTGTTCAAAACAAAACCGAATCAAACAAAACCGAAAAAAATCAACTGAAAAAATCGAAAATCAAAAAAAAAAAAATTGATTAAACTGGTTGTTTTTGGCTTTTTTTTTTGCCGAAAATCGATCGGTTCGGTTCAATTCCGTTGGAAAAATCAAAATCAAACCGAACCGAATTATACATAATTAAAAATCTATTATACCCTTATACTTTATTGTATAGATGAAAATGCCCATGTACCTATCCTAACCCTAACCCACTCCTCATTATCTCACAATCCTCTTTCCCTCTTGCGCTACACACCTCTCTCTCTCCCTCTCTCTCTCTCTCACCCACCACTAACCTCACGGTGACATAGCCAGCAACTCGGCACTGCCTCTCACATCTGTAGCTCTGCTCTGCCCTTACTCATCGCCCGCGGCCACAATGGCGTCTCCTCTCTCAACAACAACGCAGCATAGCTCCCTTTCTCATCAGCGATGCTACGACTCCCTCTCTTTGTAATGACAGTGACCCAGCGGCTCCCTTTCACCACGATGACAACAACGCGGTAGGCCCTTCCTTTCAGGCCTTGTGCCGCAACTATGCTTTTTCCTTTCGCCCTTCGCCGCTCCATTTGCGGTGACAATCTATCCGTCTCTCAATCTCATCCCAATAACCTGTCAGTCCAGCTCTCTCCCTCAATTAACCACTGTTTCTCTATGTAAGCAGAGTGAAGGCAATTTTTTTTTTTTTTTTTTGTGTGGGAAAGAATTTGAGTATGATAGATTTGTCTTAGTTTCGTGGCTTGCAATTTGCTTTTATTATTACTATTATTATTATTATTATTTTGGTAATCAAGTTTTATGTGGGTTGTAGTGAAGCCAAGTTTGAGATTGGTATCTAATGGGGTTGGGTGATTTGCTTTTTGTTTATTTTGATTGTTTTTTTGGCCTTAACGAGGATAAATGTTATGTTTGTTGTTATGTTGAAGAGTAGAACGATGCAAGTTGGAAATATGGACATTTTTCAGTGGATGCACATATGTTATTTAGCCTTGATTTGCATACTTTTTCGGTGAATGCCTCTCTGTTCATGTGCCTTTTTTGGTTTGTATGTATTTCTTTAGGAACTGACAAATTGAACCGAACCAAACCGATTAAATTAGATTTGGTTCGGTTTGGTTGCCTAGCATATCTAAAATCGATTGGATGATATTATGTAAGAATCGAATGGTTTTGTTAGGTTGCATTTTCTTCCAAAATAAACCAAACCAGACCGCGAACACCCCTAATGCATCAGGCCATTAAAGGGACATCACATTCTCAAAGGGATAGTGTGAATTTGATGGTGTGAATCCAATTTCAATGATGTGGGATCCAACAAAAAAAAAAAAATTGATTCTCTTTAGGTATCCATTTGATGTCCAATTTTAAAGAAAAAAAACTTCCCATCTTTTATTAGGTATTGTAAAACCAGCCAAAAATACTCGATTCGTTTGGTTTAGATACTTCTTATAATCCATAACAGAATAGATACCTCCTAAGGCCGTTTCTTTCCAAGTTTGGAATTACTTTTTTAGGAATCGCGTTCTTGGAAATATTATACCTAGGAATAATATTTCTAGATATTCTAAAAAACTTAATTGTATATAATTAAAAATTCTTGGGATTTTTTTTTTGTTGAGATTCTTGAGTATAAATTGAAAACTTGATTGATTTATAATGCATATTCCTGAAATATATGTGATGATTCTCAAAATACCCTTAATATATTTATTATTATTATTATTTACTTAAGAAATAATGTAGAGTGTTGTTTGAATAATTTTCATTTCTTTGTCATGGTAATCTTTCATTCCGAATGCTTGCCATAGGAATAAACTCCTATTAGATTGGAATGATTGATACTTGAGAATATTTTTATAAAATGTGTAAGAAACATAGAAATATATCATTCCCACATAATTATTTCTACTAATAATTTAATAAACCTTGAAACAAATGTCCCTTTAAAATAAGCACCTAGGAGAAGCATAGTTCTATGGGGGCTTCTTAGGTAGCGAAAATGAGTTTGAAACCATATGGCGATTGAATGATAAAATGATTATTTTGCCCTTATCCTCATCTTCCTTCCTTCTTTTTCCAATGAAATTGGGCCAGATCCTATTCATCATCCCTTCCCATCCTAAGTAACATAATTTGCAATAAACAGAATTTAAAACTCAAGCTCAGTTCACTTGACAGATTGAACTATAAATGAGAAAAAAAAATTGGGCAAACAATGACGGAAAGGAAAATACCATGGATAGAACGAGTGGTGAACTCAACCATGAGCATCTTCCCATTGTCCCCCTAAGTCAAATTACTCACGCTAACAACAGGACTGGCAACAGGTCAACCATTGGCATCTTGGTTGTTGTAACGTTACTGCATGTGCTGTTATTTCATATATTAATCCAACATATTTCAGTGGTGGCCATTCACTGAGTAGCGTATAGTGGCCAATGTTCTTAATTCTTTGCAGAGGTGATTAACAATGGGTGTTGAATATTGTCAAGCTATTTGGAATCATGCTGGGCTAATGCTTCACTTGATTTCATAGCCGTATTTGTGTTCATATCGCTTGTTACGTGTGTTTTGTTTGTTTTCTTTGATTGATAGTTCTAGTGTATTGTTATATGTGGCTTGCTCCTTTTATTTGAGAGTGGAGCCTGTTTTGTTTGATTTATCAAGGGGCCAAAAACAACACGGACTGGCAAACTAAATTAGCAATCAAGAGAGACAAAAGAATTAATCTTACAATTCTACTTTTATTTTCATTTTGCGATCAACCAAATAGAGCACAATTGAAAGCAAGGGGAAAGGAGTTACTGGTAGATTTGAAAGAAGCGATTTTGATAGAAGGAGTGGCAAAGTGATCAGAGAGCGAGTCTGTACAGAGAAGGGGCAATGGAAAGGAAAGAGAGAAAGCTTAGCGAGATGGTGGCTACAGGTGGTGAGCTACACTGCAATGGTGGTTGAAGCAGTTAATTGCAAATTTGAAGGTGGCCAGGCAAGTCGCATTGAGGTGCAAGAAGGCTCAGGCTCGAGCGTCACGGTGGTGGGTTGTGATTGAGTTTGAACGGTGGTGGAGAAGCAAGATGGCAGCAAAGCGTGGATTTGCCAACGACAAGGTTGTGGTGGCATGAATGGTAGAAACAATCAAGGGCAACAATGCATGGTGGCAGTAGCGGTAGGGTGGTGGGCTTTGGCGACTTGTGGGGGTTGGCATAGAGGAGGAGGTTAGAAAGAAAGGGCAGGTGGAGAAAGAGGGGGAAGACAAGGGTAAAATGAGTAAAATATTGATAAAATATTTTTTATAAATATTGAAATATAAGTTTTAATTAATTATAACCATTAGATAAAATACGTAATGGTTGAGCTTTAGTGACCATACGATCCCAAGCTTATTTTCCCCACTTAAGAAGTTGCTGTAGTTGTATTATCAAATGTCTCAACATTATTAATGGATTGGTGAATAAATGAGATCTTTTTTTAAAGTCTTGTCAATTATGTTGAAACTTCAAAATACGTTTCAGTAAAAAAAGTCCCCTCTTATTGTAAACAATCATTGTGTAAATTTTTATTTGCAAATACTTAACTTAGTACATTCGCAACATATATATAAAGAAAAACTACATTTTTATCCCCACAACACACCGGCCGTAACAAATTTGTCAATGAAACAGGAAACGTATACAATTTAGTCCTTGAATATACTCATAATATAATAAGTTAATTCTTTTGGGGTGCCATTCTGTCAAATTTAGGGACCAAAACTTTACTTTATTTGTCATAACATGGGTAAATTAAATTCCAAGACTAGATAGTATGTATTTTCTAATTAATCATGGATGAACTTGTTATGCCCCAATGTGTCAGGGATGTAATCGTAGCTTTTCTCTCTTTGTGTGTGTACTTTTGTTGTTATAATGTGGGTAAATTCAAAGACCAAATTATATTAATTTTCTAATTCAGAGGTGAATTCATTACACCCTCCAATGTTTTAGGGATGAAATTGTAATTTTTCTTTATATATATATGTGTGTGTAATTGTATGTAGTAGTTTTTCTCTATATATTTGTTCATGTGCATGTGTGTGCATGTGACTGCGTGCAAGCATGTGTGTGGGTCCTATATATATCAAGCATACTAAATTTAAGTAAAAAAAAAAGTAAAAAAAACTACTTTTTTTTAAATATATGTCAAAATAAAGTACAACAATAAAGTACCAAATACTTTTAAATTGTATAAAATCTGATACATTTAATCAACTTGATGGAAACTTTCAATTTAGCAACTAGCTAGGTTGACATAATCAAATGTTCATAAAACGTATTTAATGAAATATATATGTCAAGACTAACTCAGAATAAAATAAACAAAAATAAATTGTATACTAATATTTGTTGTACAATACCCTTTTTTGGGTATAGATCATCATTATTTAAAAGTTAATAAATTTTAACCAAACTAATTCGAGTTGAGTTGACCCACTTTGACGGTAAAGTTCTTCAATCATTTTTTTTCATCTATAAAACTCAAATTTAAGACCTTACTTAAGAAGAATAAGTGTCAAACCACTTAAACTAATCTAGTATTGGTTCTATTGCGCAATATCTAAATATAGTGAAATTAGTCAGACATTTGACCAATATTTGTTTCCTAATTGTATCGACCAATATATTTTTTTTCAATTACTTATTCTAAATCATAATTAATTTAATATATGGTTTATTTTTATACATAATCTTATATAAATATCTAATCATGTTTAACTACCTCAGTAAAAATATTTAACATTATCATAATTACTTTAAAAGTCAGATAGAAGTAAAATATGATTGATTGTGACATTGTAAAAGACTTTATACTAAGAAGAAGAATATGGAATGGTGCCCCTACCAAAAAAAAAAAAAAAAGAGCTGAACTTCTCACATGGTTCGCTATGTTGAAAAGATTGAATACAAGAGATAGTTTATGCAGCCTTAACATTATCCCAGAAAACCAATCTGCTTGTCCCTTTTGTAATAAGGTAACAAAAACAGTCCCCCCTCTATTTTTTGATTGTGAAATTTTATGAAAATTTGGTCTGAATGTCTACTACGGCGGAATATGTCACGGGTGATTCACAACCAGCCCAACATTTTCTTTGAGGCCTGGTTCGGTATGCCTTTCTATGGATTTGGGGCAAAAAAAAACTTTGGAATTCTATGATGTATGTGATCCTTTGGAGCATTTGGCAATGTAGAAATCGCATGGTCTTTGATAATCTAATGTCAGACTTGAAGTTGGAATTATATCAGGTTAAACTAAGAGTGTGGTGTTGGGCAAGTGGGTGGTGTCATAATTTTCCATTTAGTCCAGCATATTGATTACAAACTTGTATGAAGTGAGGAAATGGAGAAGCAAACCAAAGGCCCGATTTATGCTGAGATGATTTCTGTTTCGTGTCCGAGTTTGCCTAGTTTTCTGGTTTATGGTGTTGTCATTTTGTTTTGTGGATTTATTGATGTAACATACTCTATTTGATTGTTTTGTTGGCTTCTCCCTCTATGGGTTGTTCAGAACTTGTTTTACCAAAAAAAATAACAATATATCAAAATTTATCTCTCAAACATATTATTTGATTTTTATCATTTTCATTTGTTCATAAAGACTTTTCAATGCCAACATTTTTTATGAATTTTTTTCGGCTATTTTAAGTAATTTTATAAAATAAAAAGTACATTACATTTCTTATTATTAGAGAAAAAGGTTATTTAATTATTCTATACGAAATGAGATTTTTTCAATAGGCTAATAATTTTTTTGGGTAAAATTGGGCTAGTATGATCTGATTGCATTATTAATATCTCATTAAAAAGGCTGCTCTACAAAAATGGATCATAATAAAAATTAAAAAAAAAAATTAAAACAACATCTCCTGAGATCAATTGATATTATATATACCTCCTAAATTCTAAAATTACACGGATTTCCCTTATGACTAATAGTGTTGATATCCGTTAAGATAATTTTTAAAATTTGCTAGTTACCCTTAATTAAAAAAAAAAAAATCCAAACACCATCTTCTTCTTCTTCTTCTTCTCCCTTTCATGGTAGCACCCACATTTTCCACCACCTATTCTCCACCCACTTCCTTTCCACCACCCCATTCTCGCCATGTTTGTGCTACCACCAGAACCTTAATACACTTTCTTATTTTGAGGTTACATGCTTCAAAATCAAAAGAAAAAACATTGTGGTTAGGAAGGTTACAGTAGCCCCCATCTCCATTTTCGTGCTACCTCGTGTAGTTTCACTGTGCCGTTGTCTTGAACCTGCATCTTGCCCCGCTGTAAAGCAACGATTTCTTGGTACTGTAGCAAGTCAATGACCCACCGCAGTTGACTCCACTTCACGGTCGCCATTCATGCTCCACCTCTTCCCCATTGCACCCAACCCAACCTCCTTTCCTCTCTATTTTTGACTCTTTTTTATCTCAATTGCTTATGATTCTTGAGTGAAATTTCTATTATATTTTTTGTTCTAAGATCATTTGTGCTGGGATTGTGGTGGCAATTGTTTAGAGGGAGAGATAAATGTTGTGGATTAATCTATGACTTGAATGGTTTTTTGTTTCATGAATTCTAATTTGATTTTGTTGATTTTGTTGTTGATTGGTTGAAAGACAAAAAAAAAAGGCTTGATTCTGTTCTTGGCATAGGAGCGGCATTCCATAAGAAATTGAAAAAATAATCAAGAGTATAAAAATCATTTTTCTTGGTTCTTAATTTTTTTTAAAAATTAATTTTGACATTATCTTTAACAATTCATTATCCGTAAAAGATGTTATTATGTTGACTTTATAACAATTAGGTAAGTCTGGTGTAATTTTAAAATCTAGGAGGAAATAAGTATAGTATCAAATGGTCTCAAGTGAGGTTATTGTAACTTATCCTAAAAATTATTATATCCTAACTAATGTAGATCTTGCTATAATTATCAATAATAAATAGCATCATTCAATTTCTTTATTTGACAAAAACTGTATCTGATCGCAAAATGTTGATTGATTAACCCACGAGAGTTGAATCCATAAGAAAAATGCTAATCTTCTTGAAAAGACCTTCCTAAAATTTTTACGACGTATGTAGTTGTATTATTGACCATATTCATGAATATCAACGCATGAATTTTAAAATCTTCGCCGTGCCCATTTTTTTCTCATGACTTCCTATCTTCAAAAGCATAAGGCATATAATTCATTCATTTCTTTGTTTAATATGAACTTTCCTGGGAAAATTTCGATTGATTTTCCCACCATAGTTGGCTCCATTTAGAATGTTTAATTATTGTTAAATGGAGGAGGCTGGTTTGGATCCAAATCAGTCACGAAACCAAGTTATATAAGCAAGGGAGAGGTGAGACCCTTTGCACATCATCCACGAAATCTATTATGTAAACAAGAACCATTCATGAGAAAAACAATGTCGTCATCCATTTGTCATGCGCTTTTGTCACTTCTCCATTGCTTTTGCTGCAGGAACCCACCCAAGCAATAAAACAGGCAAGCTCAATTTTCAGCATCACCGATCTATGATTACTTATCGAGAATAGACCTAACAATTAATAATTCGGGTTTATTTTTGTTAGTCCTATATTGTATTCTTAGGATCACATTCTTTTGGCCCAAATCCTTCATCAATTGATCTTGAATCTGTCATGAACTCTCACTATACTTTACTCGGATCAAACGTTAGGAGGTATAGAATTTAGTACCAACCCCCTCTTTGAGATAAATTTTACAATTTAAAATAGGAAAGCCGTTGAAAAGTTGTCATCGGTTATTGTGTTCCAGTTAGTATTAAAGAAACATAATGTTTCTTGACTAGTTACGTTGAAATACAACCATTGCCACTACTAGAAAATTGTCTGATTGCAATTGAAAATTCAATCTCAAAATGGAGAAAATTACATTTGCGATCGATTTTACGATCGATTTTGTCAGTTGCATTTGGGCAGGATGCAAGATAATTTGTAGTTGATTTTTTTGGTCACAAAGTTGATTTTTTTTTTGCGATTGAATTTGCCATTGATTTCGAGGACTGTGAGGTTGTTAAAGAGTTGGTCGTTTGTTGACTTTTTTGCGACTGATTTTTCAGTCGCAAAATTTAAGAATTGCGACTGAATTTTCGGTTGCTAATTTAATGTAAATTGGTCGCAAAATTTGCAACGGAAAAATCGGTTGCAACCGAAAAATTAGTTGCAAAATCAAAATTTTGAGACGGATTTTTCAGTCGCAAATTTGAGACAAAAAAAATTAGTCGCAAAATTTTGATTTTGAGACCGATTTTTTGGTAGCAAATGGTGCAAACGGTTTCCCTTATTCAGTATATATTCGGTCGCAAATTTTGATTTTTGCAAACAAAGAAAGCAGAATGTTATGATTATCATATTTTATACACCTGGATTCAACCAACAGCCCAGAAAAGCACATACAACAATCCGTAAGTTAAGAAGTTAAGATTACATATAATTAAGTACTAATATCTAATACTACAACATCCCAAAGCATAAAAATTCAGTATCTAAAGTTTAGGACATAAATATACCAAGTAGCATATGATCCAAACAACAGTCAACAAGAAATAGATAAAAAGAGTTCATGCAGAGTCTTCTTCTTCGTCACTTGATCCCTCATCACTAGTTCCCTCATCCTTAGCTCGATCTGCAGTGGTGGGTTGCAAATCAAAAGGTTGGAAGTTCAACTAACTTAACAACACAAACAACCAAATAATGTAAGTTAAAAAACTAAATAAAACAAACAAACTATAATCTATAAATGCATAACTCCTCATTATTTCCAAAAATAAAAAAAATAAAAAAAGAACAAAAATAAAACAAATAGAACACAACTATAAAAAAAAAGGATAGAACATAACTCAAAAACAAAATAGAACACAAATTTTTAAAAAATAAAACATAATAGAAAGTCAAAAAAATGAACATAAGTAAACTAAAAAAAAATAGACCAGAAATTCCAAAAAAAAAAAAGAAAAAACAAACCAGAAATTCCAAAAAATAAAAAAAATAAAAAAACTATAGAGAGTGAAAGCACCACAATGGAGGAGGTTGATGGCAGATCTTGGACAGCGGCGGCGGTGGGTTCCCACCTCCGATGGATAGCAGCGGTGACGGACAGCAGCTGGCGTTGTAGCGGCATCCTTCGCGTCCTCCTTTGCGGCCTCCTCTCCGGCATGCTGGCGAGCTTTACCGGCAGTGGTGTTGGGTGGTTTCGGCGTGGTGGCCTTGGGGTGGAAGAGGAATGGGATTGGAGAAGGGTTTAAAATGCAGAATTTTGGGAAAGTAAGAATGGGGAAGATGAAGTCTAATGGTTGTTTTTTAGTTTAAGTTTTTAAATTTGCGATCGATTTCTTGGTCGCAAAATTTACTACTGCTTTAACATACAGGTGTTAAATTTGCGACTAATATTTTAATCACAAAATTATTTTTTGCGACCGATAAATCAGTTGTAAAAATAAAGTTATTCTCTATTATATTTGCGATCGATTTTTCGGTCGCAAATTTCAATAATTCATCAATGTGCATGTTTGAGATTTGCAACCGATTTTTTAGTTGCAAAATTCATTATTTGTGACTAAATTTTTAGTTGCAAAATTCAATATTTTTTCCATGCTGCTATGTAAAAGTTTGTGACTGATTTATCGATGGCAAAATTAATATTTTTATTTGTTGAATTTGCGACAGATTTTTTAGTTGCAAAATTCATCATTTGCGACTGAATTTTCGGTCGCAAAACTCATTAATTCTTCCACTTTACTATGTGAAATTTTGCGACCAAATTTTCGATTGTAAAGCTAATGTCCTCATTGAATATTGTTTGAGAAATTTGCGAGTGATTTTTTAGTCTTAAATTTCACAATTTGCGACGAAATTTTCAGTCATGAATATCAATAATTCTTCCACATTTATTTGTTAAAATCGGTCGCAAAATTAATGTCTTCATGTGTTCATTTTGCGACCGATTTTTCAGTCGCAAAATTCATTATTTGCGACTGAATTTTCGGTCGCAAAATTCAATAATTCTTCCACGCTGCTATGTAATCGGTTGCAAAATTAATATGTTTATTTGTTGAATTTGCGACCGATTTTTCAATCCAAAAATTCATCATTTGCGACTGAATTTTCGATCGCAAAAGTCATTAATTCTTCCACTTCACTATGTTAAATTTTGCGACTAATTTGTCGGTTGCAAAGCTAATGTCCTCACTGACTATTGTTTGAGAAATTTGCGACTGATTTTTTAGTCACAAATTTCATTATTTGCAACTGAATTTTTGGTCGCAAAACTCAATAATTCTTCAATTTTCATAGGTCTAATTTTGCAACTGATTTATCGGTCGCAAAATGAATGAATTCTTTCACTTTCGTTTTTCCATTTCGCGACTGATTTTTTCAATCAGAAATTTCTTCTTTTGCAATTGAAAATTCGGTTGCAAAATTTTATACGTCTTTATAGAACTATTGTTTAATTTGCGACCTATTTTTCAGTCGCAAATTGCAATATTTGTGACTGATTTTGTAACTAAAATTTTTTTTTATCAAGTTTTTGTTGACTTTTACAAATTGGTCACAAAATCGGTTGCAAATCTTCAATTTGCGACCGATTTTGCGACTAAAATAGAATTGTCTTGTTTTCTAATTCCTTTTATATATCGGTCGCAAATTCTGTCGCAAATGCTATAGTTTGCGATCGATTTTGTGACTGATTTTATTGTCCACGTTTTATATCTGTTTGTCCTAAATCGATCACAAAATCGATTGCAAATTTCTATTTTTAAGACTGAAAAAATTCGGTTGTATATTTGATCGCTATACCGATAGTTTCTTCTAGTGTGATACATTCGCTGCAATACATTGCAATATATGGCTTTTTTGCAAGTCTATCATATGTGGTGGTCTTTAATATACATGTCCTTGAAAGGAAAAGTTATGATGTTTTGGTACCAATCAGAGGCTATATTGGTAGTTGTAATTCTTTACCTAGATGCTCTTTCATAAAGCTTATTATGCTTCATGCATTATTGTTTGTGCCTCTTGTTGTGATGTCTCGATAGTTATAAATAGCCCTCTTATCAAACAATTTTGACATTTTTTTTTTGGTGTATGGTGAGAGTGTTTGGTAGTTACAAATTATGCAAGTGCTCTGTTTTATTCCTCAAGTTCAAAGAGAGTAAGGAATTCTTGTTATTGTTAAACAAGAAATTAATAGAGATTTCACTATATCCAGGGAGAGTATCGTCATCAACCCAATAGTAACTATGTGTGGAGACGAATATCTCTCTAAAGAAAGTAAAGTGATTCATGCCTTGAAATCACAACAATATTCAAATTCTTGATCATCTTCTACACCAATTTTCTTAACAGTTTTAAAGAGATATTTTCTTAAAGATGACTCAAGATTAGAATACTACTTTCAGGGTCATGAATCAAGAGTTTGTCAATCTAGATTGATTTGATAGAACAAATTTTAATAGTTGGAAGGACAAGATGATGTTTCTCCTTTTAGTGCTCAATCTTGCTTATATGCTTGATCCGAATACTACTCCAATTCCTAATGCTGCTCAAGATGATTCCAAGGAAGAAAATGAAAGAGTTAGCTAAGTAAAGCAAAAGCGTGATAAAGATACTTTTGCATGGCAAGGTCATATTCTCAGTACTTTATCAGACAAACTTTATGATCTTTATATATCAATTCAACCATCATTGGAGATCTAGAAATCTTTAAAAGAGAAATATAATAATGAGCAACAAGATGTGAATAAATTTATAATATAGCACTACAAGAAATAAGGTAAATGGCAGTTCGAAAAGCGTTGAAAAGGAAAGTGTTAGCAGGTCATTTTGCAGCGATTTTGGTAAACCGCTGGAACAACTATTGCGAATTGCCATTACAGTGGCAGTTTGTGAACCGTTGCGAAAAACAAGTTTAAAAAGCCAAAAAAACATAGCAGTGGTAACCGCCTCGAAAAACAAAGTTTTAAAAACCTCAAAAGCATAGCGGCGATTAATAAACCACTATGAAAAACCAAATTTCAAAAATGAGCAAAAACTCAACAGTGTTTTTTGAACTGCCATGAATAAATGTAGTTTGAAATTAGTTAAAGTCTAATTTGTTAAAATTTTGTTTTCTGTTGTAACAATTAGTTTAATTTTCTAGGATATATTTTTAATTTCAATTCCTATATCAATAAATTGGCATCAATTGAAAAATTTAAGGTATTAAACATAAATATAAAAATACCAAACACTCATTACTTAATTATAATTACATAAGTACAACAAATATTGCATAATATAAAGTGTATCTCGCAAGTTTTACATATTTAATAATCCTCCAAATAATATGGAAGCAAATATAGAGAATAATGCACAGAAGCTTATAACAGGTAGACCTATGAAGATGTTGGATATGCAGATAAATAATGATGAGAAGCCAAATGATTCTATTTTTGTTATGGGTGAAGTGTGTGAAGAAAAGAGAGAACGGTTAAGCTAAAGTTGTGTTGGGGTAGTAAGGAGACCATAAAGGTGAATATGATAGGAACTAGGCTTGCATATCCAGGTTTAGGCATCTCTAAAATAAGAGATATTAGACGGTACAAGTTTCTAGTGACATTTGCTACTAAGAAAGATATGGAAGAATCTTTGGAGTTTGGGAAGGAAATTTCCTTGGAAGTTTTTGATGATGTTAGGCCATGGAAGGAGGAGGAAGTAGGGGAGATTTGGAGAGTTTGGTTAACTTGTTATGATATTCCATTGCATAGTTGGACCTATACGAATTTTAAAAAGATTGGAGATGTGTGGGAAGATTATGTTTGTTTTGACTCAGACACTTTAGTAGGGGAATCTTTTGAGTCTGCAAAATTATCAATTGATACTACATGTTTTCATTTTATTGAAGGTTAGGTGAGTCTTAAGTTGGAAGGGAAAATTTTTTATATTCAAGTGAAGGAGATTGGGTGGGAAACTATCAGTTTGTTTTAAGTAAAATCTAGCAGTTGATGCTTCAATCTATTTGGATTCCTCTTTACAATCTGATAAGGAGTCAAGTTTGGAAGATCTTTTAGCTTTGAAAGTATGGCAATAGTGATGTTAGAGTGCCCATTCAAGTTACAGGGGAAGAAGAACAGTCAAGTTCAAAGTACAGGGAGGTAGTGGAAACATCAGAAAAAGGAGTCGATGAAGTAAATGCTATTGAGCAGACTGAGGTTGATGGAAAGAATTCAAATTTCAATGCTAATTCTTATGACTCGAGAACTGCAATGGCCATTTTCTCGGAGGATAGATGGACAGCTGATTTTGTTTTTGTGAAAGCAGACAATGCTTGTGGGCCTTGCCCAAAAGATTTAAACACTACAGGTGTGGGTGGGCTTCCTCTTGCTCTATCACCTCAAGAGGCAGCCATAAGTCATCCATCTCTTGCTAAAGAGTGAAGTGGGCTGTCAATGCCACCTAAATTTGGCCCAATTTTAGAAGATCCAAGCCTTGCTTCTAGGTTGAACCAGTTTTATCTAAAATGCCATAGTGGAACTGTTGAGAGGAGTTCAAATCAAGAAGTTGTTTGGGGATGAATTTGAAAACAAGAGTTGATGAGGTCATTATTGAGACAGAAGAGGATGCTGATGATGAAAAAGATGACACTAACGTTGAAGCTAAAATGGTTTGGTCTATGGGTATGGGCAAGTTGATGGGCTTTGGGGGAGAAGATGATATGGATTTAACAAAAGCTCTAGTCAAAATTAAGAAAAGGAAAAAACAATGAATTAAGGGTTTGAAGCAGAGTCAGAAAGGTGGAAAATTATAAGCTTAGGATTGGTTAGGGATCTTAGATGCGTTTGTGTTTTTTTGTAGCCATTGAAGCTTTGATTTGCTGGGTTTTGTTGGATTACAGAAAGGATAGATTTGGAGCTTTTGATAGCTTTGGGCTGTGTCATTCAATGGGTTTGTGGATTGGATTGTTTTTGAATGGCATGGGTTTGAATCTCTTGGTGTTTTATGGGTCTGCTATAAAAGTAATGGTCTTGGGGGCTGTTGGATGACTGAAGGTTTCTTATTAAGGTTATTGGGTGGATTCTTGGTAAGTGTCAATTGTTTGCGTATATATGCTTTTCCAGATTGTGTTTAGCTAGTTTTGCAATGTTTGGTAATCGTTGATTTTGGTGTTTAGTGCTAGTCGATGGAATTTGGGTGGTGTGAATAGTGGTTCTTGTTCTTCGAAGATTAAGATATCGGTGAATACTCACTAAGAAAAGGGTCATAATTCTTATGTGAATAACAGATGTTGCAAGCCAAGATTAAATCAAGTCTTGTGCTCTAGTGGAGTTCTGATCAAGGATAAATTTGGGTGATGTTTTGATTGCTTAGGTTGGTCTGGTTTCTTTGTTTGTTTTGTTCTATGTTGTTTGTTGTTCTTGGATTTTCTCCTTCTGTTTTTGTAGAGGCTATCCTGCTACTTATCCAAAAAAAAAAAAAAATCTCTTACTTAACTCATTTACCCATTCATGACAGGAATATGTAAAAAAGTTGAATTGTTGCCTCTTGGACTGAATTTCTTTTTTTTTTTTTTTGAAAAATAGTTATAAAACGGCTCAAGAAAAGCTCTCACTAAAGAGAGGAGCCTTAGTCGCAACCGATCACAAAACAAAATAGAAAAAGAAAATGAAATAAATAGGGGTTAATTGAACACGCCTAATTAGAAAACCAAAGACAACCAGAATAACACCAGAGGCATATAACATGCGCAGACTATACCAAAGCTGGAAAGAAAGCAATATCCCAAAAACCCTAAAAAAAAAAAAACCGTAAACCAAAACCAACCACGATTGAGCTTTAGCAGAAATCATAACAACAACATCTTCAAGCTGAAGAAATCAAGATTGCCACATCTATGGCCCATACTCACATCAAAATTGCCTCTAGGGCTGATATGCAATAATGAAGTTAATAATATTTATCATATTTTTCTGATTTGTCTAAAAGGCTGAAAACTTCATACAGTTATGAAGTATCAATTAGCGTGCTACAGCCGGAATATACTTACAGTAGGCAAAAGCAATAATTTGATTCTTATAGACTTTGATTCAATTCATTGATCGGTATAAGCATTTGTATTTAGGCATTTTTCTGATTAGAATTTAGTCCAAAGTCCTACTTATTTGTCTACAAGGAATATTCTTTATCCTTGTCTCATGAGAGGAGTCTCTCCTCATCTCATTAAAAATATTTTTTTCAGCTAATTCTTACAAATTGTGACAAGATGACAAATTTGTAATTAAAATTAAAAATAAAATATGAAAACAACAAATAAAAACAAAAACCAAACATGCCATAGATTTCCAAAAAGTTCTCTACTTTAATAAAAAAAAAAAATTGTTCTCTTGCTAATCATATATAATATTAATTTTATATGTTTATATGTTATACTTTAATTAAGTCTTATTAACAATTTATTATTGTATTGTCATGTTAGTGTCTTATGCGTGATATTTGTTGTATGTATGCTTCTTAACTTAGACTATCCGGCCAAAAGGGAAGTATATACTTCTCATCATAAAATAGTAATTCCCGGTAATGGTAATCAACGAGAGCGAAATCTTTGAAGTTCTAATGAAACCAAAGAGCAGAGACAGGTTCAATGCTGTCGATTTAACAACTAAATTGAAAAATCTCTATGAAGATTCCAGCTGGGTTTGTACTGAATTCAATCTTTATAACCTAGCACACTCGATATTCGACAAAATCCTCGGACACTAAAGAGTTCAGCATGTATGGGGATTATTATACCTTTTACAATCTTTACACACGTAATGACTAGTATTAAAAAAACAAAAATGCTAAATGGTGCGAAGAAATTTCGTAAAAACGACGCACGAATTGACAAAATAAAAAGGAATGAGTTGCGTTTTAATATGTAACCACTTTTTCCTCACCTCCGAAATTGCCGTGATTGGTTAATTAACCCTCTTTACATCAGTACAAATTTCGTTTCGTACTCTATAGTATCGCTGTTAAAAAAATAATAATTTTGATACACTATTAATGAAAATTTATTTTATACAATTATCCAATTTTGTACAATCATGTCATTAATTGTGTTTAACATGACTACCTCAAAAATTATAGAGAGAATAAAAATATATGTGGGTTGGGTTGGATGAGTTTGGGATACTTTTTCAACCCAATCTATTCATTTAAATAGTGGATTGAGTTGAATAAATTTCTTCTTTCAACCCGAATTGACCTAATCCACTCATGAGAGGGTTAGGTTGGGTCAAATCTATGGTTAAATATACGTTTTTTTTCAAAAAGAAAGTTTATTTATTACAATATATCAAAATATATAATTAAATATAATAATCTAAATACATATAACATATGTTCAATATAAATATCTCATCTCTTAACAAACACAACAACTCTAAGTCTTAATATGCATAAATTTGAGAATATATCCATAAGTACTAGAAACTTCCAAGAAAGCATACAGAATTAACTTAGAAAAAAGCTTTCAGGAAAGTATATACAAGTCCTAATAGTTTTCAAAAAGTATAAGTCCTAAAAAATAACAAACTACACTAGTTAGTTGAAGTTATAAGTTGACATAATTGTTGACTCCATTCTTAATTTTTTCAAGATATTAATTGTCATCACATATTGATGGGTTTATTGGATTATGTGGATTAAAAATTTTTAAACACACAACCTAACCTATACCTTACGAGTTATAGGTTTTTCAACTCAATCCACCCCATTGACTCAATCCAATCTGTATTTTGTGGGTTAGGTTAGATTAAAACTCATAGGTTTGCCGATTGACCTAATCAAATGGACATCCCTAATAAAGAATAATATTTAATTATTTGACAATATAAAATATTTTACATAAACAATATATTAAAATTAATCTTTTAAAAATAATGCTAAAATTTACAAGACTGATAATAGATATACACATTAATAGAAAAAAATGAGATCATTTGCTTTTAATTAAGGGTGCATTTAGCAGGCGAAATATTTTCACATTTTGAAGAATGTACCCATAGGAATGTAAGATTCTCATATTTAATATGTAGTTTAAAAAAAATTCCAAAATAAATTATATCTATGGAAATAATGATTAATCCATTTTCATTCCCAACCCTCATGAGAATATAAGATTCCCATGAGAAAGAATGTTTATACAAAAGTAAAAAAGACAAAATTACCTTTGTTATTAACCATCACCACTACTAGTTTGCCACCACCATTGGTCATTGGCTGCCGGACCACCACCATCACCACTATTTTGCTAGGGGTATCTTTGGAAAAGTATATAATATTTTTAAAAATATTAGTGTCATCTAAACACAAAAATAGTTCATTCTCAAGTATAATTTATAAGATTTCTAAAAGTTTAATCTACATATCAAATACACGTAAATGTATGTGTGAATATAACATTATTGAGAATATTATTCTTAAAAATGAAAAATATTATTTTTTTATTATATTATATTTTAAAATTAGTGTGTTTGAACAACCAAATTTTATTATATTCATACGTTTAAATAATATAATACTCAGTACATATAATATTTAAAATTATATGCATTGAGTGTTATATTTAATATTAATATTACAAAGAGCATGTTGAAATGTTAAAAATAATAATAAATATTAGAAACAGAATGATAAATAAGGACAAGTTTAATGACACACTGAAAAATAAATTGAAATAGAACTGTAAAATAATTTTAAAATTGAAATTAAATAAAAACTTTTTAGAACAGTAAAAAAATAAAATGATAACCATTTTAACATTGCTATCATTTAGATGGAATAATAAAAGAAGAAAAATTAAAATAAATGAATAAATAAATAAATAAATAGCTATGATGAAACAAAATGTAAAAAAAAAAAAAAAAGGATGAACAGTAAAACAAAAAATAATTTCAAAATAAATAAATAAACAGTAAAAATAATAAAATTGAAATATTTTAAATTGAAAATAGTATAGTAATCATTTCAACACTATAAACATCAAAATAAAATAATATAAACTAAGAAATAAAAAAATCAAATTAAAGACGTAACAGTAAAAATAAGAAATTAAAAAATAAATTGATAATTATATAAATATTAACATCAACGTTGTGAATAGTATTATAGTAGAAAAACAGGTGAAGGTGAAACATAGTATTAAGGTTATTTAGGAAATTTCACTTTTACTGGTGTGTTTGGTTTGTAGATAAAAATAAAGAGTAAAATTTTATGGATGAGTTTTATACATATTTTTACACATAGAACTCATTCATAAAATTTTATTCCCATTTTTATTTTCAAACCAAATGCAGCGTAAAAATTATACAGAATCCTCCTATAAGAAATAAATTGAGCGAAAGTAAACAGTCGAATTATACAAGGATCAGACTTCCACTTTTGACAAAGTCGAAATTCATAGGCTGCAAAACTTCAGTCTACAACCCAAAGAAAAGCCTAATTTGCATTTTATTATGTTGTTTAAATGAAAGCAACCATGATAAATACAACAAAACTAATTTTGTTAGTACTTGTTCTACCGTAATACTGTATCAACTTATCTATTATTCACCATAAAAAATGATGGATGAGTTTCGGATGAATAATGGATAAGTCCGTAAAGTATCATAATAAAATAAATACAAATAACATTACTCATACAACCAATATGCTGGCAGTACTTCTAGGCACAATCATATCCATCTGGAACCTTCTTCCCACAAGCATTAACGAGCAAACTAACAGCAACTGGCACTTTGAGCTTGACCTTTCCCAACACATTGGCTTTAATAGCTGTGCACAAACACAATGCTGCTTCAAGGTCTGCAAGGCCTTTCACTAGGGTGCAACGCTTGTCGCTTGGTTTACTCGCAACGACCTCAGTAACCAAGCCCAGCCAACTTCCACAAACACCAAATTTGAGTGTATCTACGGAAAATTTGGCAGGTTTCATTGAGGCAGAGGGAGGTGAAGTACTAGTTTTCGGAGGGCATGGAAAAGCAATATAGTGGAAGAAAAGAAAATTAATCAGAATAAAAGTGCAAACTACCTTTGAATCATTTGGATTCATTTTTGTTTTTGGGGCAATATACTGGGATCTTGATCCCTAGTTGGTAACTAAAATAAAATAGACATCGCAATTTTTTTTAGGAGTTCATTATATATAAAGGACAAGGCTAAAGGCTATGTTAAACTCGTGGACAAGAATGAGTCATGAGTGGAAGGAATAAGCTACATTTTGAAATCAAGCCACAGCAGGTTATTTACATGTGGCATTCTTGTTCCTTTGCGGCAGGATCATTGTTCAGAATCTATTTGCATACTATGTTACCATTATTTAAGATTAATATATGTTACCAACATATATTACATCCATTTATAGAATCTATTTGCATTCTATGTTACCATTATTAGTATAAATATTATAAAAATGTTTTATCAGCGAAATACACAGAAACTATAACAATTTTATAATTATATAAAAGAACAGTATGTAAAAAGTATTTTACTAATACATATTTATATTTTTATTTAAGGTTAATACTCAGAATAAATTCCACATTTTTTATTTTACAAAAAATAATTGATTAAAATAAATATACTTTGATTGTTATTTTTAAAAAAAATTAAAATATATGAATGGTTAAAAAGATTAAAAAAGATCATAAAAATATGAACGAGAAGAACGAAACGTTAAAAACATGCATAGTAAACTAAGTAATAATTAAAGAATAAAAATATTAAAATTTAAGTAACAACTTTACTGGAAAAACTTTTATGCTTTTCGTCTTCGAACTGATTTTTCAAAGGGTAAGTTTATGTACATGCCGCTCTTTTTCGTGTTTTACTTGTGAGAATATTGCCAACAAATGAAAATACTTGTGGGAGTAATCCGTGATATATCGTATGGAATTCAAGCACAAGTTTAGAGCCCAAAACTGATTAATACGAAAAAATTAAGTAGAATAGCAATAATAGCATGCAAATTGAATTTATACATTTTAATATTTAATATTATAAAATATTATTAAAAAATCTAATTCACAAAAAAATGAATATTTTTTTTTAATAAAAATACCATGGAGTGTGGTTGCCTGTTTGCGAGGATGTCGAATAGGATGAACTTGAGATAATAACCCAACAAAATAGGAGGATTGGGCCAATAGAATGAAATAAATGATAATTTTGGTCTGATTTAATCTAACCCAATTTGGTCTGGCCCAAATGGCCTGGTATGCAATGGGCTAAGCCCCATAGCTCACAATAGTTTGCCCAGATAGATCAGGCCAGGCTAGCTCAAAGTAAAACGTCTAGTTGGCAATGGAGATGTCAATTTTAGTTAGGAAGTTCAGCCTAGCCCATTAAAGGTCAGGGCACGAGTTTATCCGTTATAGGCTAAGTATAGTGTGAACTAGCATTTTGTTGATATAATCGGGCCCTATGTGGATTCCAAGTTATCGGGCTAATCTATTGGGTCAGCCCATCGGACTTGTTGGACCCATTTTTGTTAGTCGGCATTAAACTGGCTCACGCTATTGTTGGCCACATTGCACAGAACTGGGCAAAATTGGGTTAAAATTAGTTTATTTTAAATTCATTAGTTTTTTATTTTGGTCGTGTTTAAATTCATTAATTTAATTTGTCTATTTTGTCAAGTTATTTGCACCGGTCCATCAGACTTAATTCATTTTAACACCCTTAGTTTGTTTGATAATAAAACCTGACAATTTAAATTATAGACTGTTTTGTAATAAAATGTTTTAAAATGATTTGTTTAAAATAAAATTTATAAAACTTTACCTCAAATTTACTTAAGCTAGATATCTTTATTTGATTCGTCTATATTAACATGGTTCTAAAATTTGTAAATTTGCATGCTTACCATAGCGTTCCCCGTATCGTCATTTTATTTTGAATCATGATTTTGTAATATGAATTAGAAGTATGGACTTCTTTTATAATGATTGTATAGGATAAGACATAATGTCCAAGTTCATGAATATCAATTGTGTGAATATTGCATTTATTATTGCGCGAAAACTCAATGGTACCATGTTTTATATGCAAAAATTTCTTTAAATTCATATCTAACACAAAAATTTAAGGGGAAATCAATTGCCTGTTAATCATAAAGTAGAATCAGTTAGTGAGCTTAATAATTCAAATGATATCTCCTTCAATCTATGTGATAAGGGATTTGCTGGCATTAGGTCAAGGGGTTCTATTCCCATTTACCTGTCTCTTTCCTATTTCACCCTAGCTTCACTAGCTAAAATAAAAATATAATCGGGTGAGTTTAATGTATATTTAAGGAGCAACATTGCAATACTATATCTTTTCAAATTATATCATTAATATTCTTTCAATTACTTAATAAAAATAAATAAATTTAATTTAAATGCATTGACACTATCAGCCAATAGAAATAGTGGAAAGTGCCAATTTATACAATAATTACTATTATAGTGAGGGACCCACCATAATTTCTCACTTTTCCTTATTTCTATTGGTTGACAATGTAAAATTATTTTATACTGTCAGTGCATACCAATTAAACTCAAAATAAATATGTATCCTAATTAAGAATATAAAAAGTGCTCTATAAACAAAGAATATAAAACTTATAAAATATTTTTATTTAATAAATATCAAGAATATTAAGAGAATACAGAGTTAATCACATATAAGAAAGTTAATGAATGGCAGCATTCGCATTAAAGATTTTTTCTTCTGTTTTGAATCAAATCAAAGACTTACTTCCATAATTAAGTTGACTATATTCTTGAATAAATATATGAAATTCCAATAAGAAGTGTATCAATTATTAATGAAATCCGGGCGATTCACTTTCCAATTCTTCTGTTATTATTGTCTGTATTTTGCCATGATTTTTTACCTTCAAAAGTGTTTAACCATAATTCATTAAACATTTTTGTTCTACACAAATTGTGCATCGGAATATGTTGACTGATTTTCTAAACATAGTTGGAATGTTTACAATGAATAAACGTTGTTAACATGAGCAAGGTAATGATTTGGTTTCAAAAGCAGTCATAGATCATAGCTATAAAATCAGGGGGAACATAGACACTTAGCACATCTTCTTTGAGATATGTTTTGTAACCAAAAATAATTCATGAGGAAAACAATGGCATCATCAATGTGTCATGCGATGCTGTCACTTCTCCTTTGCTTTCTGCTGCAGGAACCCACGCAAGCAATCAAACAGGCGAGTTCCATATTTCGGTTTCCAGCCTCATATATCACAAGTTTTATGATTTCTAGCATTGAAAATTGTTTTAATTTTCTTACAATGTTTGGAATTCAGTGATTGTTGTACCATTACTCATCATGGTTCTATTTTAATTTTCAAATTTGGATGTTCAAACTTGGCCTAATAACCATTCTTGTTTTGTTTCGTCAGTCCTATATTGTGTACTTAGGATCACAAGCTTTTGGTCAAAATCCTTCATCAACCGATGTTAAATCTGTCACCAACTCTCACTATGATTTACTTGGATCTTACGTTGGAAGGTATGGAATTTAACCCCAATTCCATGAAGCTGATTAGTGCAAAAAGCAGTATGAACTGATGGGATGTATTTTTGTGAAACAGCATTGAGAAGGCCAAAGAAGCAATCTTTTATTCTTATAATAGATATATCAATGGTTTTGCTGCAGTACTTGATGAGGAAGAAGCAGCGAAGATTGCAAGTACATAGTTTATTTTCACGCAATGCATACTAAGGCTATTTTGACAAATAGTTGAATTAACATTTTATTTTGGTGCAGAACATCCGAAGGTATTATCAGTTTTCTTAAACAAACCGAGAAAATTGCACACAACCCGCTCATGGAGTTTTCTTGGATTAGAGAGAAATGGTGTAATTCCAAAGCGCTCAGCATGGAGGAAGTCCATGGGTGAAGATGTCATTATTGGAAACTTAGACACTGGTAATGATGGATGAAGAATTTCTTTATGCCCTTGCATATAATGTGCTTATAAGACTTATTTAGAACCATTTGATATATTTCTGTTGCTTTACGAAAAAAAAAAGTTGCTTTCAAATAAAAATATTTAGGTTCAATAAAAAAAAGAATCGATTACAGATTTGAAATGGATGTATCTCTTTAATATAAAGAATGATATATGAACGCAATAAATGCGACTACTCTTATGGTTGAGACATATGCACCCACCATTCAAATCTATATATATTTGTTTTAGAATTTTTTAAAATACATTTTTAACCATCACACGGTTTTTGGGGTGTTCATCGCAACACATAATATATACAAATACAATTTTTGCTTTAATATAATGTGCCAGACAAACCCAAATCTCGTGTTAATTCATAATTATGACCCCATTGAGGTAGTCCTATTTCGACCGTGGCCAATGCACAGATTTTTGTTTGACAAATTTTTGTTCGATTTATGATGTCTACCTAAATTTTTGTTTCAATTACAGTGGTGTTTAATAATCAATAATTATAGTTGGTAATATATTTTACAGTGGTGTTTAATAATCAATAATTATAGTTGGTAATATATTAAGATATTCTTGTAACAGCACACTTTAGAAAGTGATCAATGCAATTTTGTATGAATAATGTCAACCTCAATGATTTATTTTGCGTTTTCTTTTGCTACATATTTATTTTCGTCTGTATGGTAACATTTCTTTTTTGGCTTCCGATCAATCACCCTATACCTGATAGATTAACCACTAAACTCAAAAAATTGTTTTGCTTTTGTTAATACTTAATATGATACTTACATGGAGCCTTTGAATGTTCTTCCATCAACAGCTAGCTTTTTTCAATTAATTTTTTCATGCCATGCTCCCTCCCTCGTTGTATTGATGCTATGATTTGTGATAGGTGTTTGGCCTGAATCTAAGAGCTTTAGTGATGAAGGAATGGGACCAATTCCAAAAAGATGGCGCGGAACCTGTCAAACCAATAAGAAGAATTCAGATAAATTTCACTGCAACAGGTTTGTTCTTTTTAACCCTGGCAAAGTCCTCCCAACTACGTCATTTAATAAACATATTAAATATGCTATATTTTACTCAAAGAAGCACATTAATATGTGGAAACAATTTTTGGCAAAACATCAAGTTAATTGTTTCTTGGGAAATTAATATATTATTCTGTATACTATCTTCTGTAATAAATAGGCAGCCATGTGAAATTTATGTGGCAAGGATTTTAACATCCTGAGATGGCCTAACATCATGCATAAATTTGTTATGGCATTTAGAAACAATTTTTACTATAGTATGCAGCGAAGTTTAAGCTTTTATAGAAGTTCAGATTCACTTTATTGCGTTTTTTGAGTAAAAGAAATAGTTTTGACCTTTGTTAATATTCCAATTTCTCATATTTTGACATTTTCATGATATAAAGGAAGCTTATAGGAGCAAGATATTTTAACAAAGGCTATATGGCGGCTGCTGGTAAAGCAGCACTCAATGTCCCATTTCATAGTGCGCGTGACTATGAAGGCCATGGTTCACATACTTTATCAACTGCGGGTGGTAACCTTGTTCCTGGAACCAATGTATTTGGCCATGGCAATGGAACAGCAAGCGGTGGATCTCCAAAAGCTCGTGTTGCAGCCTATAAGGTGTGTTGGCCACCAGTGGTTGGTGGTGGATGTTATGATGCAGACATTTTGGCTGGTTTTGAAGCTGCCATAAGCGATGGAGTTGATGTGCTTTCGGTATCACTGGGTAGTGATTTAGCCTCGGAGTTTAGTGAAAATGGTATTTCCATAGGGTCCTTCCATGCAGTTGCCCACGGCATAACTGTAGTGAGTTCTGCTGGAAACTCTGGACCAACTCCCTCTACTGTGGCCAACTTTGAACCATGGGTGCTCACTGTTGCTGCTAGCACAATTGATAGAGAGTTCAGTAGTTATATCATTCTTGGTGATAAGAAAATCCTCAAGGTATATTTTGTATCACACCTTATCTTTTTTGTTATATCACACCTTATATCAAAAGTTACATGAGTATATATAATAGAATATATGATTATATATGATTGGATAAAAATATAAAATTTTTATCCAAAATTATATCCCTTTCTATTTCTAATATTTTTAATAGTAAAGGCTACAAAATATAATCTCATGGTGCATATCAAATTAATCTACCTCTTTTTTTGGGGGTTAGGGAGCAAGCCTTTCGGAGTCTGCTTTACCATCTACTAAGTTTTATCCATTAACCAGTGCTGCAGATGCTAAAGTTGATGATGCAAGCAAAATAGATGCGTAAGAAGATGACCTTGTCCAATAATTTATCTCTTAATGCATACTCTTATTTTGTCAATTATTTTTTAGGCTTAAATGCCAGGGTGGAGCTCTTGATCCTAAGAAGGCCAAGGGAAAAATATTGGTTTGTCTTCGTGGTGGGAATGACAGAGCTGACAAGGGTGTGCAAGCTGCTCATGTAGGGGCTGTTGGAATGGTTTTGGTTAACGATGTTCGATCAGGGAACGAAATTCTAGCTGACCCTCATGTGCTTCCTGCTTCACATGTTAACTTCACGGATGGCACTTACATTTTTGCTTACATCAACCGCACCAAGTAACTTTCTTCCTCATGCTCAAAGTTGCTTGAGTTCTTCCTAGTTTGAAGCTACAGTTATGCTTGTTCATAGCATTTTTAATTATATTATGCACATATGGTGCAGGTCTCCTGTGGCTTACATTTCCAGAGTGAGAACAGAATTGGGCACAAAACCAGCTCCATTTGTAGCTTCATTTTCATCAAGGGGGCCTAATGTCATTGAGCCATCAATCCTCAAGGTCTAGCTAGTGTTGATTAATTTGTTTTGATGATTATTAGTCACCTTTTGGGTTAATTATCATAAATCTCAAGTGATGGTGCAATTGTTATTTTTTTTTTTTTTTTCAGCCTGATATCATTGCACCAGGAGTCAACATCATTGCTGCTTATAGTGAAGCTATATCTCCAACAGAACAAGCATCTGATAAACGCAGAACTCCTTTCATTACTATGTCTGGCACATCAATGTCATGTCCTCACGTTTCTGGTCTTGTTGGGCTACTCAAATCACTTCATCCTGATTGGAGTCCAGCAGCTATTAAGTCAGCAATCATGACCACAGGTACCGTAGATGACTTACACACACTAGTAAGATTAGAGTAATGTTATTTGTAGTCATTTTATTTAGAATACCATGTCAATTCATCCATCATCTACCATTGAAAATGATGAGTTTCTTGTTTTAAATTTTTATTATTATTTTTAATGGTGAAGGATAGATAAATTGACAAGGTATCCTAAATAAAATGAATACAAATAACATTACTCACAAAATTATGACATTCAATTTCTTATACATAGCCCATATTAAATTTCATGTCTTTTACAGCAAGAATAAAAGATAACACTGGAGGACCTATGCTAGGTTCAACTCTGGAAGAGGCAACTCCATTTGCTTATGGTGCAGGCCACATTCTACCTAATCGTGCAGTGTATCCAGGACTTGTGTATGACCTTAATACTACTGACTATTTAAACTTCTTGTGTGGTCATGGTTACAATAGTTCCACAATCAAAGTATTCTATGGCAAAATTTACACTTGTCCAAAGTCATTTAACATAGCAGATTTCAACTACCCATCTATCACAATTTCTCACTTTAACAATGGACATCATCAGAATGTTACTCGTACTCTCACTAATATTGGGTCGCCAAGCACGTACAAAGTGCGAGTCAAGGCACCTCCAGAAGTTCTAGTTTCAGTTGAGCCTGACATTCTAAGTTTCAAGAGAAAGGGTGAAAAGAAGGTGTTTAGAGTTACATTAACATTAAGGTCACTAAAAAAGTATAAGGCTGATTATATGTTTGGGGGTTTGGATTGGACTGATGGCAAGCACCATGTAAGGAGTCCTATTGTAGTTAAGTATCCATTTTAGTGAAGTTTTTAGGCTGGTGCTGAAATTACCAACAAACAATTTCAAGTGTCGTCTCTTCTTTTTTTTTTTTTTTCTTCACTATGTAATAAGGTGGTTTTGTTGATGTATGCATTAGTTATTTAAAAATTGATAAGTGAATAAATCAATCTTAATGTCATTTACTTTTCACTTATTTTTTTTCTGTTCTCGCTATGTATTGGAGAACTAGCTGAAGCTTGAAATATTAGTTTGGTTTAATATCTCCTATCATCCATAATAAAGGTAATGACGATAGGGGGCGAAATTCGGGTCAGATTTTGACTCAAACAAACTTAGCTTATTTTTTAAATATGTTCGAGGTTTTGCTTGCTTACCTAATATAGCCCTTATTTTAATACTTAATCTGACCTAAAAACTTATTTAAAGTCTATTTAGTGATAAGACCTTTAAATAGGTTACTACCTTTCATTAAATAGGTTAATAAGCCTATATTTTTAATCAAAACAACAATTTAAGCCTTTAACTTTTAAAAGTAAACAAATTATATCATTGCATATAAATTCATAAATAATAATAATAATATATTACATATTATTTAATCATATAAAGTTAGCTTGCTATCTAAAAAGTATTTTTAAGAGCTTACAACCTACCCTTTTTAATTAAATAGAGTTTTAAGAAAAGTCTTGTCTTATCTTTGTTTACTATATTTGCTAGGGTTAATGCATGTTGGGCTACATGTCCTTGCAAATGACAGAACATTTTGCCTATTTTCACTTCTAATCTTTGAAGAGAATATACATCTTCTTCTTCTTCATTTTTTCTTTTTTTTTGGGTTTCTCGTAGGTGTCCTCCAACCGTCAAAGGCAATTTTGTTCGATCATTTGAAATTTTATAAAGCATATAACTTTTCTAACATTGATCACTTCATACCAAAAAACTCGAACCTAAGATGAAAAATAGATACCTTCTAAGTGAGGTCTAAGGAGATAGGCACATTTGTTACTAAGGGTTTAGCACTAGTAATTGGACAATAATTGGAATTGTAATTATTTTATTTTTAGGCCTTATTGATTATTAGCTAAGTGGCAATTTTGCTATTTATTAATTCGTATCTTATATTTTAATTTTGTAAAGATAAAAATGGAATTGATAATTGTTAAAATAAACCATAATTATAAAACAAAAAAATCAAGAAGCGTTCAAAAATAATTATAACTAGAGAATAAGACATATTTATATGAGTATATTTATCTTTAATTATTTAATTAAATGATTGATAACAAGTTATATGTTTATCTTTAAATTTTTAATTGATTGATGAAATATATTGATCATTTTATATTTTTATATCTTCAAATAAATAATTAATAATATATAGATTATATTGTTGGATTGGGCACTTACCATTAATTAGGCCAAAAGTTATAGTGGATAGTCATGGTGTAACTCTTTTTAGATAAGTCCATTACCAACCATTGTTATTTGATCTGACTTTCGCCTCTTGAGAAGGTAAGATGCTGACTCACAACCAACAATTCCTCTCCCAACAAATGTTGTGTGCATTTCTTGTCTTTCTAGGAATTGAGCCTCCACCCCAATTCGATTTCAACCCACTTAGCCTAGTCCCCTCCTCTATTAAAATAATCAATACGCCAATAGTTCCTACTTTTTTCTATTTCCCGCCCATTTATCCCCTCTTTTTAATTCCTTTATATTTTTGGGCTAGTTATTATTATTGTTTTATTATTATTATTATAATAAAGAGTTGAAGCCCAAAACTAAAGAAAGAAAAAAAAATTGAGGGACCCACATAGATACACACAAAGAAATAGGACTAATAGTCACAAGGCTATTTCTCCATACAACAAAAGAATCTTCCAGCAACTCTTTCTCCAAGGGAGCTTACTCTAGTGGTGAGGAGGCTATGAGGGGCAACATTGAAGAGACTTTCAAGTAACACTTCCTTCTTTCTTTTTAATTCTAATAATAATAAGAAGTATTCAAGATTAGAACTATTTTCATTTCTTTAATTTCTCTAACAACAAGTAGTCAAGTGGGTTAGTTCACTCTTTTACCATAAACTAACAATTTAGCACTATTTTATTTTATTCATCTAAATGTGATTAGCATCCATTTTTATTTTACTAATTAACTCTTTCAAATAGGTTAGCTCTTTGGAAGTAAAACCAACTTTGTTATTGTATTCTCTTAGTTTTTGCTTCTTTATTTAAGAAAGTTTCTTTCTTTAAGCTTGTGCTTTTGTCTTCAAGTAAGATTATTTTTTCTGCATTTAAATTAATAAAAGTGTGATTATATATTCTTCTTTTCTTTTTGATGAAGTGTCTTGGTATAAGTATATGGAACAATTGTTTTGTTTTTACCTAGTTTCAAATATATATATATATATATATGTGTGTGTGTGTGTGTGTGTGGACAATAAAGCCTACCTTCAAGTTATGTTTTCAATAAATCACATTTTGACTAACTCATATGGGAAGTAATAAAGAAATCTGCAATGGAGATGCAAAAGTTTAGCACATTTCATTAAATGGGTAGTCAAGTTATTGCTATTTTGAGTTTACTCTTGAGGTGATTTTTGAACTCTTCATTGGATTCTCCATCAATTAGCATTGCCTCAACATTGCTTTCGACCGGAAGAACTGCTCATTCTCGGTTTGAAGATCCAATCAATATTATTGATGAATCTACATGCAACATGAAAGTCCTCTTGCTGAGTTAATGGTGAAAACTAAACTTATAATTTGGGATGAAGCTTCAATGATGGCAAAAATGTGTTTTGAAGCTTTAGATAGATCTCTCAGAGATTTACTTTAGCATCAGAATTTTGAAAGCTTTAATTTGCCATTTGGAGGCAAATGTGTTGTTTGGTGGGGGAGACTTTAGACAAATATTGCTAATAATTCCAAATGGCAATCATCAGATATTGTATTCTTTGCAATTAATTCTTCCTACTTATGGCCTCATTGTCATATTCTTAGTTGCACTCAAAATACGAGACTAAAATTAGATAATGCCAATTCTGATTTGAATGAAGTGAAGGAGTTTTTTGATTGGATTTTGAAAATAAGGGATGGGAAACTCTCTAAACCAAATGATGGGCAGGTACTGACTGACATTCCTAAGGAATTGTTGATAAAAGATTTTTCAGATCCTCTTGAAGCAATAATGAATGCTATTTTCCCCAATTTTTTGGATCACTACAATTATTTAGGATTTCCGAAAGGTCAAGCGATACTAACACCTACACTTGATGTAATAGTGAATGTTAACAACTATTTGCTTTCAAGGATTCTTGGTGAAGAGAAAGTGTATCTAAGTTCTTATTCTATATTGAATGATGCAACAAATGATAATTCACAAGCTGATATGCATAGTGTTGACTTTCTTAATAACATCAAATGCTCTTACTTGCCTAATTATCAAATGCAATTAAAAGTTGGTGTTCCAACCATAGTTCTAAAAATCAGACCGGACCGGCCAATTTGACTGATTTGATCAATTTAATCGGGAACTAGACCCCTATCCAGTTTGGTTAGCTTATGAGAACTGACGAGTCCAAAAATCGGTAAAAAACAGGTGGAGCCTGTTGAAAACCGACAAACCGCTTGAATCAGGGCGATTTAAGTGCTCTAACGGTTCAACAAAAAAAAGAGGAGAAAAAAAAATAGATCTCAGATTCAAGCCTAGGCTGCTTACGAGCTCTCTCCTTTGTGCTCTACTACTGTGCAAGAAGGGTTGCCAATAAGATCTTCTCTCCTTCCCTTTATTGAAGAGCAATGTGCAATGACTTGTGCCTTTCTGCAATATATGCATCGTTGCACTTCTCAGGTGGAAGATGGAGCATGTCTGCGATGCTTAAAGTATATAATTTTAATTTTGATATTTATTATGAAAATATATATGTATATATATACACACATACCTATTAAACCTCAATTTAATCAATTGAACTATTAAATCTCTGAATTAGTACTTTGTCTGATTTAATGTCCAGTCCAATTTTCAAAACATTGGTTCCAACTCATAGTTATGAAAACTAGACTAGATTGGTTGATATGATTGGTTCAACCAGGAACCAATCCTCAAAGTGGTCCAATCATTGCAGAAAAATCAAAATCAAAATTCAAAAAATCAGTGAGAACTGATGAACTAGCTTAACTAAGCTAGTTCACCCAATTGGCTGGTTCAATTTTTTTAAAAAAACAATTTCTTTTAGAAAAACAAATATTTAAACCATTTACCTTCCTACTCTTTTAAAAAGAGCCTCGAGAAGACAAGTACAAAGTGTTGTAATACATGGGTATTTGTAATTATTTTAGGAGTAGAAAATTTGTAGCCTAAACAATGTTGGACTTAAGTGCTTATAGTAGTTTTAAGAATAAATGCTCTTAGTCTAAATAATGTGGGAATTCAGTATTTTATGTTTCAACTCTCATCAATAAAATGCTCTTGCATCATAAAAATGTAAATATAATTTTGTCAAAATAATAATTATATTTGTATATAATTGATATATAATAATACTAAATTGATATAAGTTGTAAACTTTGTCAACAATGTTCTAAAAAAATAGCTCAATATTAATATTAGTAATATATCATATTGAAATTATATTTTACTCCTTATTTATATTTATTTAATAATTTTTATGTATTTTATAGAATATAATTAAGCATATTCTGGTTGAACCCCAGTTAAATTGGTCGAATCAATGACCCTCTGAACTAGTACCTTGTCCAATTCGATCTTCGATCTGATTTTTCGGAGCCTTGTTCCAATTATGCTATTAAGAAATTTGGATCAAGCATCTAGACTTTATAATGGTACAAGGCTTATTATGTCTCAGCTAGGTGAACATGTGATTGAGGCTACTGTAATTAGTGGAAACAATTTTGGCAATAGAATTTTTCTTCCAAGAATGAACATGAGCCCATTAGACACCAATTTGCTGTATAGATTGCAAAGGCCACAGTATCCTATTGTGTTTTGTATAACAATGTAGACAACCTTAATTAAACACAAAAATGGTTGCAAACTATTATTTTGTATTTGCTGAGTTTAATATTAAAATATTGTATATCATATCTTCTCCAATTGGTCTTACACTCCTATTGCTAACAAATGCTGTAAGAGAAGTTTGGTGTAGTTTAATCTATTTGCTCTTGGTTTTATTTTTTTTTGCCTATTCACAAGAAGAAAAAAAATTGCATATTATATTATATTTATTATATGCACTACTTTAGTGAACTTAATTACATGAAATACGAATCAACATAATCCCGTGCATCGCAAAGGTACTATACTAGTCAAGCTAAAAATGTTATCCTACAGCTAACATTCCCTCCCAGCATCTATCAGTAGTTTATGCCTTTCTATGAATAAAACACATAACTTTGATTGTGGTACCACTTGTTGAGTTGAACGGTCAAAAATTACAATTGATTGTCAAGATGTAACTCTTTTTACTTAATCTCATTCCCAACTATCATAGTTCAATCTGACTACGACCTTAAACAGATGTAATTATATAATGCTTTCCGATGACTTGATTGACATACTTCATTTGGCCCAGTACATCAAATAAAAGATGTACATTCTCTTATTTTATTCAATTCAGCATGTACCCATGGAATGTATATATGATGAGTTTATTTTAAAATAGATGAATAATTTATTATATATATATATATATATGTATAGAATACATTATTAAGTAGGCTTTGTTTTTTTAAAGAAAAAAGCCTTTGTAAATTATATGGATAGATAATATTTTAGTTGCTTTCGCACATACATATATTTTTTATATCAAGCATAAAAAATATATAACATACAGATGTTATAAATGTCTTTTGATTTGCATCTTTAGCTTAAGTAATATAATTTTTTTTTTTTTGCCTTGACGGAACTACCGATATCTGAACTCTATTATTAGGAACTGACTAATCAAACCCAACCCGACCTGATGAAGGTCTTTGAAAGGGGTACGGGGTCTCCTAGCAAAGATTTTTTTTTTTTTTCTATTTTCAGGATTCGAATATGAGACTTTTGTTTAAAGGGTTAAGGCACCTATAGGTTAATATAATTATATTTTAAAGTAATAAAAATAAACATAATTATGAATAAAATTTTGTATAGATTTGCTACAGATTATGCAAAGAAGAAATACTTCAACCCCTTATCATCACTTAAAAAATAGTTACGAATCTAGTCGGAAAATAATAAAATATTCATCAATTATTTGGCATTTAATCAATATAAATGGCTTATCATAAATAGTTAGAAAAATTTCAGATCAACAATAAAAACAAAGATTGTGTTGGTGATAATGTTCTAAATAAATGTTATACGAAATGAGATTTTTATAACTTTTGGTAAAATTGGTCTAATATTACAATCATATTATTAAATTCTCATTAAAAAGGTTGCTTTATAAATATGAATCATAATAAAAATTAATATATATCCTAACTATTATAGATCTTGATAAAATTATCAAATGTAAATAATATCGTTCAATTTCTTTATTTGACAAAAACTGTATCTGATAAAAAAATGTTGATTGATTAATCCACAATAGTTAGATGCATAAGAAAAACGCTAATTTTCCTGAAAAGTCCTTCCTATAATTTTTAGGACGCACGTAGTTGTATTGTTGACTATATTCAAGAATATCATGCATGAATTTTGAAACCTTCTGTTGTACCCTTTTTATACCATTATTTCCTACCTTAAAAAACGTAATTAAGGTATATAATTCATTCAATTTCTTTGTTTAATACGAACTTTCTTGAGAAAATGTTGATTGATTTTCCACCCATAGTTGGCTCCATTTAGAATGGTTAATTATTGTTAGTTTAGTTTGGTATGAAAAATCAGTCACAGTACCAAGCTATATAAGCAAGGGAGATCAGGTACGCCATTTTCACATCTTCCATGAAATCTTTCATGTAAACAAAAACCATTCATCAGAAAAACAATGTTATCATCCATTTGTCATGCGCTTTTGTTACTTCTTCTTGGCTTTCTGTTGCAGGAACCCACTCAAGCAATAAAACAGGCAAGCTCAATTTCCAGCTTATCTATGACTACTTCTCTGAATTCTAATATCGAAAATAGACCTAACAATTAATAATTCGTGTTTTGTTGTGTTAGTCCTATATTGTATACTTGGGATCACATTCTTTTGGCCCAAATCCTTCACCAGTCGATCTTGAATCTGCCACGAACTCTCACTATGCTTTACTTGCATCATACGTTGGAAGGTATAGATTTTAACCCCGCTAATAGTCCATGAAATTCAGTGGTACAAGACCAGTATGAACTGATGCAATGATGTATTTTCCTACACAGCATTGACAAGGCCAAAGAAGCAATCTTTTACTCTTACAATAGATATATAAATGGCTTCGCAGCAGTGCTTGATGAAGAAGATGCAGCCAAGATTGCAAGTATGTAGTTCATATTTTTCTCTCCAGTTTTCCCAATTCCCATGCATAATCCATTATACGGACATTATGACAGATAGTTGCCTGAAATTTCTAATTAGTGTTAGGAAAAATGGTGTAAAAGATGAACAAAAACTAGAATATTATAGTTTTAAGGTACAAAATAAATTATCTTTAGAGAAATACTTATTCTCATATATAGTTATTAATGGGTTGATAACGATATTCTTTTAGCATATAATGAAATCTCTATAAATCTCTTATAATAATAATTTTTTTTTTTCCATTCCCTTTAAACTTAAAAAATAAGATAAAATTTGTAAAATTTTTAAAACTATCAAACTTAAAATATACACAAATTAAAGTGTATTTGTGTTTAACAAAGGGATATTTATAATTGAACGTAGGAAGCTTATATACGGTGCTTTATGTCCATATACGTGACAGGCTGCCACCAAAAGTCATATTGTTTGAATTCAAGGGACATATGATGCATCGTTGCAATTGTTTGCAACCGTTACGCACAGTGTAACTTTCAAGTTCAGGTTGCAATTGTAAGAAATGGTGTGTCCCTTCTCATTGCATCTAAGAGTCACATGTGAAACCTCATGTGTCCAAATATGCAAAATCATGTGTTCCTTCAATTACTAGCTTCTCCAAACAATAACCGTTGTCAAGTTCAATGGTTTTATTATATTTTAAATTGTAAAATACACTTTATAATCCACTGTATGGACATTGACAGATAGTTACTTGAATTTTCTAACTGGTGTTGATTTTATAATTGGTGCAGAGAATCCGAATGTAGTATCAGTTTCTTTGAACAAGGGACTAGGACTGCATACAACCCACTCATGGGATTTCGTCGGACTGAAGAGAAAAATTGGTGGCGTTGGAGAGGCCTCAGTATGGAAGAAGTCACTTGGTGAAGATATTATTATTGCAAATGTAGACACGGGTAAGATGGATAATGAACTTCTTTATGCGGTTGCTTCTGATGTGCCTCACTGAACTATTTGATATGTTCTTGTTTCACTTTTTCTTTTTTTTGTTTTTTTAATTATCATTTATAACATGTATCCATTGATTTCATTTCTACAGTGAATATGGGTCTTCTTTGATTCCAAAAGCTAATGAATTCAACTAAAATTATAATCGTGCTTCGCTGTTGGATAAAATCCATTCACTGCATGTGTAAGAAATATTAGCAAATACATATAATAAACAGATTAATTTTAATGTACTCTCAATATAAAAGAATTTTATATTATTATTTAATTACATAGTTCTATTTGTAAAATTTTTAGGATAATAAATATTTGAATTAAATACTTTTATTGATGTGATAATATATGATTAAATATCTGTATAAAACTTCTTTATATTGATAATATATTGAAATTAAATTTAATAATTTTGAATATTGATTTATGAATTTTTTATATGTAATTAATTATTAAATTTATATATTTATTATAAATACAATTAATTATAATGTATCTATGATGTTTAATAATATTATTTTTCATTAAAAAAATTCTTATTTAAGTGATTCATTTAGTAAGATTTTGTTATATTTTCTAATTAAATAACATGATCTTTAACCATTAAATCAAAATAAAACCAATGATAATTGATCCTTTCTCTTTCTAAGAACATCTTAATAAAAAACCATATTATTATATAATTATTTTTATCATTAATTTACAACAATCAATTTTTTGGGGGTCTAAATCAATCGTATTCAAATTTTACTAGACCCATCTAATTTGTTTACGGTTGGGTGTGGCCCATCATAAAACAAAGGTTTTCTAGAGAATTTTTTTTTTTTTTTTTTTCCATTTACACCAAGATTTGTGGGTCAAAAGCTAAATCACTTTGATTATCCTTCCACCAATTGCTCGTTTTTCTTTGATAAATATTTCTTGCCAAGTGCCCACCATCCTTTTTATTGATGTTGTGACTTGTATTAGGTGTCTGGCCTGAATCCAAGAGTTTCAGTGATGAAGGGATGGGCCCAATTCCGAAAAGGTGGCGTGGAATCTGTCAGACGGATAAGAACAACACGGATAAATTTCACTGCAACAGGTTCATGCAAATTCCTTCAAGACTACATATTAAAAAGGAAAATGTTTTTTAACTTGAAATGTACACACGTAGTATATTAATTTGAGTTCGGATAAATATCAAAATATGTATATATTTAAATGAGATAAATATATTATGTAATGAGATTATTTTTTATGGATGGATACTATTTATCAATAGAATTGTAAAGATAATGACACTATAAGCTTATTATTTTTTTATAATTTTATTAATTGATAATATAAAATTATTTTATAATATCAATATATAAAAATTAAATTTTTTTACAGGATGCATAGGAATTAGTCTTTTATATAATTATATAAAAGAGTGATGAATTAAATTTCCTATTTAATGTCTACGTATCCGGACACACTCAAAAATATGTTACTTTTGGTACCAGGAATATACTGTATATGCGGGCTCTATTAGGTGAAAGAATCAGGCTACTTGTTTCTTTCCACCTTAATTATTTTTTGTACTAGATTTTGTGCCAGTCTGATAGACGGATGACTATATAGTTTTTGAATATTAATAATTATTATTAAATTTAATTATTTATTAATTATTATTCATTAGTGATTAGTCATTAGTATCAAATTTAAGATATATTCTAATATTGATTATCATCTATCATTATAATTATATTATTAGTATGAGTTAATATTATTATACAATAAATTTATATAATATATATAAATTTAATTTAAATACATTAACAGTCAGCCAATACAAATAGTGGAAAGTATCAACTCATATAAATAATTATCCATTATAATGAATGATCCATTTTGATTTCTCACTTTCCTTTATTTTTATTAGTTGACAGTGTAAAACTATTTTATACTGACGATACATACTAATTAAACTTATAATATATAGAGAAAATTATAATGATATTCCTTAAAATTTAATATAATTGCATCCAGCATCATCTTTTTTGCAAAATTATTTCCATAAGTCCCTGAAATGATAAAATGATAAATAGATAGTTAGCATATGTGGCCAGTATTTTAACTTCCATGAAATGACTTTACTATCATACATATGTTTTTGAGGAAACCCTTAATTTTTTCTCTCACAAATTTAATATTAATCAAATTAGTTTTTGAGGGGAAAAAATTTAGGTATAAGCTCTCTAACTACTGCAATTGTCTATTATATTAATTTTTTTAAGAACTACGATGTGTTCAGTAACCAAAAACTAGTGTGATCGACACTTATAAGTCTTAAGAACTTTGAACCTAATTTTTTTTCTTAAGAATCAATGTGATAGACATTAAATAACGTGGGATTTATTCTTTTCTTTTTTCTTTTTTTTAAGATTCAATAACAAATCATTATGATGCATAGTTCGGGATATATATATATATATCCACAATGAAGCTCAGATTCACTTTACTAACGGTTTGATTTGCATCAATTGTGCGATGAAAAAAATTCATTGAGGTTTAACTATTTTTGATATTTTCAATTAATTCTTTGGTTATCTTATTGTGACAATTTCACTAATCATTACATGCAGGAAGCTTATTGGAGCAAGATATTTTTACAAGGGTTATGATGCGGTAGTTCGACCTTATATCAATCACACGTACAACAGTGCTCGTGACTTTGATGGTCATGGATCCCATACTTTGTCAACTGCTGGTGGCAATTTTGTTGATGGAGCCAACGTGTTTGGCAATGGCAATGGAACAGCAAGCGGTGGATCACCAAAAGCCCGAGTTGCGACCTATAAGGCGTGCTGGTGGCAATTCCTATTCTCTGGTCAATGTTTTGAATCAGACATTTTGGCTGCTTTTGAAGCTGCCATAAGTGATGGCGTCGACGTGCTTTCGCTATCTTTGGGTGGATCACCCCAGGAATTTTTTCAAAGTGCACTTTCCATAGGGTCCTTCCATGCTGTTGCCAACGGCATAGCCGTAGTTTTCTCCGCTGGAAATTCAGGACCATCTCCTCGAACCGTAACGAACTTGGAACCATGGGTGCTTACTGTTGCTGCTACCACAGTTGATAGAGAGTTCAATAATTATGTTACGCTTGGCGATGGGAAAATTCTCGAGGTATTTGTCCATCATTACTTTTCTTTGTTGTTAGACTATAAGATTTTTACATAGTCAATTAATTATATTTTTCTATTTATATGATCATTTAAGTAGTAATTATGTGACTTAATTATATTTATTAATATGACAAATATAAAATGTTAGTACATCCAAATTAAATTCTTGTTATTATATATTAAAACCTATAGCTCTTTTTGTTTTCATTGACCTTACTAGGTCAGCTACCAAACAAAATTAGCTCCAACTAATTTTTCCCCAATACATTATCATATTCTCAATCTAGATCCTTATGGAAATTTGTCATAAATTCATTTAAAAGTCAAAATTGCCAATATCAAGAATAAGCACTAATCTGTATATGAAAAGTTAGAAGAGACTCATGTGGCATCTAACCTATGTCCCATTTTTTTATTGTCAGGGAGAAAGTCTTTCGGAGTCCGGCTTACCATCTCACAAGTTCTATCCATTGATTAGTGGAACTGATGCTAGAGCTAGTAATGCATCAGATAAAGATGCGTAAGAATACCCATAGCAATATGTCCTTCTCTAATTACTTTTCTCTTTTGGATATTCTCTTATTAATTTACCAACAAAAAAAAAATTCTTAAACCACCTTGTTAATTGATGCAGCCTTTATTGTGAAAATGGGGCTCTTGATCCTCAGAAGGTGAAGGGGAAAATATTAGTTTGTCTTCATGATGTATATGATACTACGGCATACATAAGTCCGCGAGCTGCTTCTATAGGCGCTATTGGAATAATTTTGGCCAAGGACAAGGACTTAAGGAACGATACCGAAACCTGGCCTCATGTGCTTCCTGCTTCATATGTTAACTTTGCGGATGGGAGTTACATTTTTACTTACATCAATCGCACCAAGTAACTTTCTTCCTCATGCCCCTCTCTTGTTGAACTCTTCTAAGTTTGAAGCTATAATAAGGCTTATTTATAGTAACATTTTATATTATACATACATAATGATGCAGGTTTCCGGTGGCCTACATTTCTGAAGTTAAAACAGAATTGGGCATCAAGCCAGCCCCAGTAATGGCTTCATTTTCATCAAGGGGGCCCAATATCATTGAACCAGCAATCCTCAAGGTTTATTGTTGTTTTGATGATTGTTAATCACCCTTTAGGTTATTTTTAAATCTCAAGTGACAGTACAATTGTAACTTTGTTATGCATTTCAGCCTGACATTACGGCACCCGGAGTCAACATCATTGCTGCTTATTCCGAAGCCGTATCTCCATTAGCAATATCATCTGATAAGCGTAGAACTACTTTCATTACTATGTCTGGCACTTCAATGTCTTGTCCTCATGTTTCCGGCATTGTTGGGCTGCTCAAATCACTTCATCCTGATTGGAGTCCAGCAGCTATTAAGTCAGCAATCATGACTACAGGTATAATAGATGGTTTACACTCTTGTGACATTGTGGCATTAAATTTCTTATGTATACCCCATGTTAAATGCCATGCCGTTTACAGCCAGAATAAATGATAACACTGGAAGGCGTATATTGGATTCATCACTGGAAAAGGCAACTCCATTTACATATGGTGCAGGGCTTATTCGACCTAATCGAGCAGCGGACCCTGGACTTGTATATGATCTAAATATTACTGATTATTTGAACTTTTTGTGTGGGCGTGGCTACAACGACTCTATGATTAAATTGTTCTATGGCAAGCATTATACTTGTCCAGAGTCATTCAGCATAGCAGATTTCAACTACCCATCAATTGTAGTTCCTCGCTTGGACATTGGACATGCCGTGAATGTTACTCGTACTCTTACCAATGTTGGGCCTCCAAGTATATATAGAGTGCACATCAAAGCACCTCCAAAAGTTCTAGTTTCAGTTGAGCCTAACATTCTAGACTTCAAAGAAAATGGTGAGAAAAAGGAGTTCAAAGTTACATTGAAGTTGGGGCCACTAAAAAAGTATACGACTAATTATTTCTTTGGAGGTTTGGTTTGGACTAATGGCAAGCACCGTGTCAAGAGTCCTATTGTTGTTGAGCATCCATCTAAGTGAAGTCTATGTTATTGCTGGACTTAAGCACCAATAATTAAAGTGTTGTCTCTTCTATTTTTTTAAGCTCTGTAATAAGGTGGTCTTATTGATGAATGCATATAAGTTATGTGAAAATTGATAAGGCAATAAATCATTTTTAACATTTGTTTGACTTTCTGGTTGTTGTTTAATTTGTTATATGTGTCATATTATTTGAACTCATGCTTTGAACCATTAAAGAGACATCACATTCTCAAAGGGATAATGTGAATTCAATGGTGTAAATCCACTTTTAGTGATGTGGGATCTACAAAAAAATTTGATTCTCTTTATGTATCCATTTGATGTCCAATTTTAAAGAAAAGAATTTCCCTTCTTCTATTCGGTGTTGTAAAACCAGCTAAAAATACTTGATAAAGTAGTTTGGCTTAGATACTTCTTATAATCCTTAAGAGAATAGATACCTCCTAAAGGCATTTCTTTCCAAGTTTGAAATTACATTTTTAGGGATAATATTTTTAGGAATATTATACCTAGAAATGATATTTTTGGATATTCTAAAAAAACTTGTTTGTTTAGAATTAAAAATTCTTGGATTTATTTATTTATTTATTTTTTGAGATTCCTGAGTATAAATTGAAAATTTAATTGATTGATAATGCATATTCCTAGAATATATGTGATGATTCTGAAAGTACCCTTAATATTAATATTATTATTATTATTATTATTTAATTAGGGAATATTTTGATATTTTTGTTTAATAATTTTCATTCCTAAGTCATATAGTGATCTTTCATTACCAACACTTGTCATGGGAATAAACTCCTATTAGATGGGAATGATTGATACTTGAGAATATCTTTATAAGACTTGTAAAAAATATGGAAATCCATCATTCCCAAATAATTATTTCTGAGAATAAGTTAATAAACCATGAAACAAATGCCCTCTTAAAATAAGCACCTAGGAAAAGCATAGTTCTATGGGGGCTTCTTAGGTAATGAAAATGAATTTGAGACCATATGGTGATTAAATAACAAAATGACTATTTTGCCCTTATTCTCTTCTTCCTTCTTTTTCCATTGAAATCACACCAGCTCCTATTCATCTTCCCCTCCCACCCCGAATAACATAATTTACAATAAATAGAATTTAAAATTCCAGCTCACTTCACCTAATAGATTAAACTATAAATGAAAATTAAAAAAAAAAATTGGGCAAACAATGAAGAAAGGAAAATACCATGGATAGAACGAGTGGTAAACTCAACCATAAGCATCTTCCCATTGCCCCCCCAAGTCAAATTACCCACTCTAACAACAGGACTGGCAACAAGTCAACCATTGGCAACTTGGTTGCTGTAACGCTGCTGCATGTGCTATTATTTCATATATTGATCCAACATATTTCAATGGTGGCCATTTACTACGTAGTGTATATTGGCCAATGTTCTTAATTCCTTGCAGAGGTGATTAACAATGGGTGTTGAATATTTTAAAGCTATTTGGAATCAAGCTGGGCTTATGCTTTGCTTGATTTCATAGCTGTATTGGTGTTCATATTGCTTGTTACATGTGTTTTGTTTGTTTTCTTTGATTGATAGTTCTAGTGTACTGATATATGTGACTTGCTCCTTTTTTCGTACTTGAGAGTTAAGCCTATTTTGTTTGATTCATCAAGAGGAGAGAGGGGGGGGATAACACAGACTGGCAAACTAAATTGGCAATCAAGAGAGAAAAAAGAGTTATTATTTCCATTTTGCGATCATCCAAACAGAGCACGGTTGAAAGGAGGGGGAAAGGGGTTACTGGTAGATTTGAAAGAAGCGATTTTGATAGAGGGAGTGGCAAAGTGAGAGAGCGAGTCTGTAAAGAGAAGGGGCAATGGAAAGGAAAGGAAGAGAGCTTAGTAAGATGGTGGCTACAAGTGGTGAGCTGCACTGCGATAGTGGTTGAAGCAGTTAGTTGCAGATTTAGAGGTGGCGAGGCGAGTGGCGTTGAGGTGCGAGAGGGTTCAGGCTCACGTTTCGCGAAGGTGGGTTTCGATGGAGTTTGAATAGTGGTGAAGAAGCAAGATGGCCGCAAGACGGGGATTTGCCAACAACAAGGCTGTGGTGGCGTGAATGGTAGAAACAGTCGAGAGCAACAGTGCATGGCAGTAGCCGCAGTGGGGTGGTGGGCGGCGGCGACTTGTCGGTGGTGGCATAGAGGAGGAGGTCAGAAAGAAAGGGGAGGCGGAGATAGAGGGGGAAGATAAGGGTAAAATAAGTAAACTCTTGATAAAATATATATTTTTTATAAATATTAAAATATAAGTTTTAATTAATTACAGCCATTAGATAGAATCCTTAATGGCTGAAATTTAGTCACCATATGATCCTAAACTCATCTTCCCCATTTAAGAAGTTGCTATAGTTCTATTATCAATGTCTTAATATTATTAATGGATTGGTGAATGAATGAGATCTTATTTTCTAATTTTGCAGCCTTGTCAGTTCTGTTGAAACTTGAAAATGTGTTTCAGTAAAAAAAAAGTACCCTTCTTATTGTAAACAATCATTGTGGAAATTTTTATTTGCAAATAATTACTTTGTACATTCACAAAATATATATAGAGAAAAACTACATTTTTGTCCCCAAAACACACAGGGTGTAATAAATATGTCAATGAATTGGAAAATACATATAATTTAGTCTTTAAATTTACCCACAGTATAACAAGTTAATTCTTTTGGGGCACTATTCTATCAAATTTAGGGACCAAAACTTTACTTTGTTTGTTATAACATGGGTAAATGAAATTCCGAGACCAGATTGTATGTATTTTCTAATTATTCATGGATGAAGTTGTTACACCCTAATGTGGTAGGGATGTAATTGTAGCTTTTCTCTCTCTCTATGTGTGTGTGTGTGTATACTCTTTTTGTTATAATATGGGTAAATTCAAAGACCAAATTATATTTGTTTTCCAATTCATGGATGAAATCGTTACACCCTCCAATGTTTTAGGGATGAAATTATAATTTTTCTTTATATATCTCTGTGTGTGTAGTTGTATATAATAGTTTTTCTCTATATATATGTGCACGTGTATGTGACTATGTGCAAACATCTGTGAGAGTCCTATATATATCAAGCATACTAAATCTAAGGAAAAATAACTGTCTTTTTTTTTTTCAAAATATATGTCAAAATAAAGTAGGATAATAAAGTATCAAATTATTTTTAAATTGTATGAAATTTTATACATTTAATCAACTTAAGGGAAACTTTCAATTTAGCAAGTAGCTAGGTTGACAAAATCAAATGTTCATAAAATGTATTTAATGAAATATATATGTCAAGACTAACTCGAAATAAAATAAACAAAAACAAATTACATACTAACATTTGTTGCACAATATCTTTTTTTGGGTATGGACCATCAATATTCGAAAGTCCATTGGATCTCAACTAAACTAATTTTAGTTGGGTCAACCTACTTTGAGGGTAAAGCTCTCCAATCACTAATTTTTTTTTTTTTTTTTTACTATCCATAAGATTCGAATCCGAGACCTTGCTTATGAGAAACAAGTGTCAAATCACTTAAACCAATTTAACATTGATTTGTTGCATAATATCTAAATATAGTGAAATTAGTCGGACATTTTACCAGTATTTGTTGCCTAATTGTATCAAACAATTTTAATTTTTTTCAATGACTTATAATGAATCTCAATCATAATCAATTAAATATATGGTTTAATTTTTATACACAATCTTACATAAATATCTAATCATATCTAACCACATTATTAAAAGTATTTGACCTTGTCACAACGTGCTCCGAGGATATGGTAATGAGAGGCAAGATCGGCCAATGAAGAATTGGAATAAAACTTGACCTTTTATTAATCAACCATAAGTTCGTACAAAACCTTAAAGATAGATAAAGAAACTAAAGAAATGACATAAAGTTAAAGCAGAAACTTGAAGGTAGAATAAAAACTAATAGTTAAAATGACATGATGTATGATTTTTTCCTTATTCTCCATTTTCTCTTGAAAACATGGCCTTTTATAGGCTCCCTGAAATGTCGCCATTTTCTTCCCATGACGTGCATAATGGCCTTTGTCTTAACTGCCATGGTTCTATGTTCTGAGTAATGGTAACCGCTACTTCTCAAGCTATTAGTCTCCAACTACCTTGCTCTTTTGGCTGTTAGGCTTATTTTCTGTCTTCAGCCCAGTTAGTCGATACTTCTTTCGTGGCCTCATTTCGTATATTTCAGCCAATGAAGGCCAATCTCCTATTAGGCCCAAATTACTATCCTTCTCGGCCCAATCATTTTTTGGGTGCCAACATATGCCCCTCAATGCAATACCTAGCAAATAGTTTAATTAGTAGGCTCGATATTGCATTTAAAACCTTTTTTTAACCGTTACTATTCATAAACCCTTATCTCTTCTCGCCTCTTCTTCATGATTCAGTTTCTGCTTCTTTCTCTTTTAACAACTTCTCAAGACTTTCGTGCAAACCTCAAACCGCTATCATCTTTCAAATCCTTTTCTTGCTCTTCACTCCTTACCATGTCTTCTATTCCTTCAGACTCTGATAACCCTTCTAGCTCAGCTGTTCGTACCCCATTTGAGAATTCTTCTTCCTCTAGCTCTGATAGTTCTTCCAGTCACTCCTCAGGTCATTCCCTAAATCCATCGGCTAATAGACTTCAAGAATCTGCCTGAGCTCTCAAATCCCTAGCAGGTAAGGCAATTTCATCTCAAATGACTTCATCGTCTCACCCAGTCAAGGATTCTTCTTCAGAAGATGAGCCTAGCATAGAAACTCTGGTTACACACGATGCTGACCAAGGTTCTTACATCTTGGGTCCTCTATGTATTGAGCCTTCTTTATTCTCCCATTACTTTTAAAGCTTCATCCTTGTTTAGGCACTTGAGCAATACTCCTTTTTGGCTTCTTTTGAATAGCTCAACATCAATCAACACATATTTTGATGCTTTCTATTTAAGTTTGTAATCTACCTGGATCAATGGGTCATCCAAATATTGGATCAATTCCTGTCTCAAATCGACTAATACCCCCATATGATGGTCAATTACCAAGACTTTTCCATCTTCCTCAGTGTTGATTTTTGAAGTCATGGGCTTATAGCCAGAAGCATGCTATGCTAAGTCATTTGCTATTTTATTTGATGCTCTGGGGATATGTGATATTAACACATGGGCAAAGCATTCTAACAAAGCTTTGGCTTTATCCAAATATCCTTCTAATGTTGGACTGTTGCATCTATACTCCCCCAATAATTGGTTGATCACCAACTGTGAATCTCCCATAATCTTTATTGTCTTAACATCTAGAGACTTGAGCAGCTTTAAACCAATTATGAGAGCTTTATATTCTACTTGGTTATTTGAACACTAAACATCTAGCCGATACATAAACTTCTTGTTTACATCTTTAGGGCTAGTAATCACCACCCCTGCACCAACTCCTTTTTGATGTTTCAAGCTGTCGAAAGCCAGAGTCTAAGGTTTAATTTGCACATATCCTTAGCCCTCGGTTGGTGGGCTCTGAACCTCTATACATGGATGTTATGCTAAAAAGTCAGCCAGTACTTATCCTTTCATGGCTTTTAATGGTACATATTTCAGAGCAAATGTGTTTAACTTAATGGCCTATTTCATCAATCTTCCTTGAAGAATCGGCCGATTGAGCAAACATTTCACTATGTCAATTTTGCAGACCACTAATACCTCCCTAGGTAACAAATAATATCCCAATTTTGTATAAGCATGGAATAATGATAAACACAATTTTTCTATCGGAGTGTACCAAGTTTCAACATCATTTAGCAGCCTACTCAAATAATAAATAGCCTGCTCGATTCCGTCCTCTGAATCTTGAGCTAACAAGCTTCTGATGGAATCCTCAGCGACTGATATGCACAATTTGAGAGGCCTCCTAAATGCTAGTGGTGCTAATACTAGATTAAAGACTTCTTGACTTGCTCAAAAGCCTCTTGTTACTTATTACCCCAATTAAATTCCTCGGCTCGCTTGAGCTGTAACAAAGGTGAAAACACCTTTATCTTGCCAGCCAAATTAGCAATGAATCTCCTCATGAAGTTCATTTTGCCTATTAGACTTTGCAATTCCTTCTTATTTTTTGGTGGTCTAGCTTCTAAGATGACTTTCACTTTATTCTTGTTTACTTCAATTCCTTTCCCATGGAGCAAAAATCCAAGGAAATTTTCAGCCGAGACCCTAAATGTACATTTGGTAGGATTCATCTTGAGCAAATGTTTCCTCATCCTGAGGAATGCTTGCTCTAAATTAGCCAAATAGTTTTGAAAATCGGCTGACTTCATAACCACATCACCAATATAAACCTCCATACATCGTCCAATCAAATCATGGAATATCAAATTCATTGCCCTTTGATAGGTAACCCCGGCATTCTTGAGATCAAATAGCATTACCACCCACTCAAAAATACCAATGGCCCCAAGGCAACAAAATGCAGTCTTATGCACATCTTTTTCAGCTAAATAAATTTGATTATAACCCGAATAACCATCCATAAAGGATAAAATTCCATTATTGGCTGTGGCATCAACTAACATATCCACAATAGGCATAACATATTCATCCTTAGGGGTAGCTAGATTCAAATTACAAAAATCTACACAAATCCTAACTTGACCATTCTTTTTAATTACGAGAACAATATTTGAAAGCCATTGTGCATATTCAGCCGTCCAAATGAAACCTGCTCCCAATAATCTTTCTATCTCCTCCTTTATCTTTAGCATCAACTTTGGATTAAATCGTCTGGGTGGTTGTTTGAATGGCTTGAAACCTTCTTTGATAGGCAAACGGTGCTCAACTAACTCTCTAGACAATCCAGGCATCTCATGCTAATCCCATGCAAAATAATCTTTGTACCTGGTTATTAGCTGAATTATTTGATCTCGTTCACCTTAGCCAAGTAAGCCACTGATCTTAGTCATTTTCGGCTCATTGCTATTGCCAAGGTTAACCTCGATTGAGGGGTCTTGAGCCTCAAAGCTTGGAACTTCTCTTTTGATGCAAGACATACACAAATTTGATGCTTGTTCTTTCTTACTTCTTGTTACCTCATTGTCCTTCTCGGCTGATTCTTACTGAAACAAAAAGTTTTCTAGTCTAGTCTTAGCTGAATGTAGGGCTAGCCATTGCAAGATTTCCTTTGCCACTATTGCATGGCTATCCATTGAAATATTCTGGTTTTGGCTGTGAGTCGGCCTTTGTTGTAACCTTGAACCCATCCAACGATAGGTCAAATGATTTGACAGAATCCAAAGCAACATCCTCGGGCCATGAAATAGGCTCAATCTTTGGAGAATAAAGCATGACATCTGACATCCTTGCATCAGTTATGAACGGGAATGAGTCTGCCCTCACTACCTCAACCTAGTCTTCATTCCACAGTTGAAGTTGCTGATGGAGAGTAGAGGGCACACATTGATTCGTATGAATCCACTATCTTCCCAGCAACATATTGTACCCTGGATTGCTATTCATTATAAAGAAAACTATATTAGTGGTTTTGAATCCTACTGTGAGCTCAGCAAAAAGGACTCCTAACGCTAGAGTCTTTTCCCCAGTGAAGTTGGTGATGGTCATATTGGTCTTCTTGAGGTCCTTCTGGCTTTTTCCGAGCTTCTCAACTGTGCTATAAGGCATTGTATTAATCATGGCTCCGTCATCAATCAAGACTCCGCTTACAGGCTTTTTGTTTATTTGAGCTGAGATGTAAGGGAGTATGAGATGTTTAGCCTTGACCCATCTTTCAAACTCTATTCCTCTTGGCGTTGCTGTCACCAAAGTTTCATACTCGGCTTCATCTGTCCTCATTTCCCCTTCCAAATACCAAATATCACCATCTTGATCGGCAAACTCCATAGGACTAATCCCCATCATAGCTATGATAGCTGATTCTCCTTGGAATTTGTCCGATAAGACATCATCATTTGGTATATAATTCTGGAAACTCTTTGCATATTTACCACTTACCTTAACCTCAAATCCTTGGTTGGTGAAATTTATAGCCTAAATGATGTCTTGGGTAATCTCCTCAAGCCAGGTTATCGGCTGAAATTTAGGGTATAATACATTGCCTCTGCTACTTTAATATTGGCTGAGAATGGTTTTTGATCCGCAGGCACCACTTCACTTTATCCTCATTCCAAAACATCAGCTGCTGATGTAAGGTAGATGGAACACACATATTTGAGTGGATCCAATCTCTTCCTAACAACAAAGAGTATCCTAGCTTAGCATCCACAACAAAAAATACTGTGATGGATATTTTGGTTCCCACAGTCAATTCAGTAATGTAGAATCCTAGAGCATCTGTGCTCTCTCCTATGATATTTGTCATTTTCATGTTAGTCTCCTTGAGATCCTTCTGAGATTTGTCTAACTTTTTAAGGACTAGCATAACATTCATGATGGCACCGCATCAATCAATACCTGACTGATAGGCCTCCCATCAATATGAGCCCTTATGTATAGTGGCTTTAAATGTCTTGTCAGCTGAGGTTTCTCAAACTTGATAACTCTTTCTTTATCGTCTTTCCCTTTTGCTCTTTCCTGCTGAGGTTCTACAGTTCTTTCTTCGTCGGCTAGAGTGGCCAATGCGGCTCCCTCAGCCAAGACATCACCATCTAACTATATCAGCTGATTCTCTTTTACAGCAAACTCAGCAAGTAAGACTCTTATGGTAGTAGCTAAATTCACATCTTCTTGTAGATCATCAGTTAAAAGGAGCAAATCATCATCATTGAGAATCTAATCAATTAAATTTTCTGATAGATCTATCTCTGGGATTTGGATTCTCTCGGCTGATGTTTCAGCCATTTGAATAACTTTCATGTCCTAATTTTGCTCCTGTAATTCTTTCACATCTTTCGTTTTTGGGCTGATGGCTTTTGCTACTCCTATAGGTTTAGCTAGACCTAACACTATTGCTGCATCTTTCATATAATACCCTTCCACGTACGGTACTATGCTTAAGTCATAATACCTCCTCTAGGAGTTATTATTGTCACTCAATCGGACCTTGTCTGGCAGCAACCTTCGGCCACCTTCAATCTTACTAGTCGACTCCGCTTTGAAGGGCTTTCTTCGGAACTTCTGAGCTATCTGGAGATAACATGGAAAATAAACGTAGGAGTGAGAATTATAAATTCTCAGTAGGGTTCAGTCATTGTCATATATAATGTCATCGTTGTCATCTCCAATTGCTTCGGTTTATTATAAAAAAGGTGAACATGTTATACAAGCTGTTTAATTTTACAGTTCGAAAATATACTTTCCGAAGCAAAGTTCATTTTATTCATACGCTTGTAATTTGGGCAAGCCAATACAAAATCAATTCATGAATTATATTATGAATAATAACTGAAACATTTTAACTTATAATAGCACCAATATACTGAAAACATAAAATCTATGCACACCTTGACTTGTATTTATATTTTATGCAGAATACACATATCTTTCCTTTATCTTTCTTTACTTGTTATACATATCCCAGAGTACGATTGCCATGTCGCACTCCTTAGGGATAGGTTCATCCTGCCACGTCCCAGAGTATGATCGTCATGTCATACTTTATCGGGATGTGATCTCCATGTCACATTCCTTAGGGTGCGGAGTCATCATGCCACATTCCAGAGAATGATCGCTATGTCATACCCCATCAGAGCGTGATCACCATGTCATGATCCTTAGGAATACGGGACCTTCATCATATCCTTTATCATGAATTTTTGGTACTTACACTAGCTGGGTCATGCCATACCTCATGTAAGCCCTATCCCCCTATACTCACACTAGTTAGGTCGATGCCATGCCTCATGCAAGTAGGATGCTTACATATGCTTTAATCTTTAGTCTTTAGTCTTTACTGCCCTTGGGTAGTCTGATCTAGGAGTGAGCTCGTTAGCTCAACTCGTGACCGTCGTCACACAAAATAACCCACAAGGGGACCCACGTGCCTCTAGTCTCGGAGGGATCTTATTTTGGTCATGTGCCTCTAAATTGAAGGGATCTCTTCTGGTCACGTGCCTTAATAGAGGGATCTCAGCTGACCACGTGCCTTCAATGTAGAAGGATCTCAGCTGACCACGTGCCTCCAAGGTAGAGGGATCTCATAGTTTTAGCTGCCTTCACAGGGACGGATTCAAAGTGCAATTGCCTCCAAGTGAAGGGACTCACATATTATCTTATTTAACTGCCTTCACAAGGAGGGATCTCATAACTGCCTCCAAGTGAAAGGACTCACATTCAATATATTCATATCATACTTAAGTCATCCTTGCATATAGAATTTTCACATACATATTCTTAATACATAAATGCTCATAACTTCCTTATAATCCTACCAAAAATTCGGCAGCATAATGGATCAGATCCATTTCTCCATGAATAGTGCCAGTCTCAACAGACAATCAGTCATAGTAAGAGATCAAAAGTAATGCATCAATCTTTCAAGCACCAACGTGGAATTTGCAACACTTAGATTTTAATTGAACTCATATATGTATTAAGGTGTCAAATCCTTTGATTTTGGAAATCCTGCTCACATTCTTCAACTATGCCCGTTTTTAGAAATTAAACTTTAAATTCATTTTAACTCATTTAGATCTAAATTTTGGATATGTTGAAGTGTTATGTGTCTATTTTCTACTCTCTTTGGTCCCACCTCATTTTGATAAATATATCTCAAGTTATTTAGGTTTTATCCCGACCTGCCCTGTGACTGGCCAGAATCAGACACTTAAAAGTAAAAATTCACTAAAAATCGAAAACTGATTCAAATCTACGAAATTAGTCTCATATTAAAGCTAACAGGACAAAGTTTCATTTACAAAAAGTTTCATTCCATTTGACTTAGTAAGGCACGAGTTATAAGCCCCGAATTCTGACCTTCCTGAACTGCCCTGTTCTGGCCCAGTTTGGACATAGGGCAACTTTCTTGGATCACTGGAAGCAAACGGGACCTTATCTAATTCAGAAATTTTTATGGGACATTTTTCTATGTGTAAACTTTCTAACAAAGCAAGTTCTACCCTAAACAACCCAGTCTGCTCAGAATCAAAGTAAAAAACCTAGGTCTAAATTCAAAAATTCATAACTCTCTTAATACTAATCCAAAAGCCTTATATGATATATGTATGGAAAGTTCTAGATGTCTAGTTTCATATAAAAATGGTTTCATTGAATTTAATCGGTGATAAGCAGAGCCGTACACTCCGCCGTACGGACTGCCGAGGGTTTTTGGTTCTCTAGCCGTTCAGCTCTTCCTATTTTCATTCTTTCTTGCTTCCAATTCAGTTTTAACTAAACAAACAGCCAATAATCAGCTATATATCATCATAATCACTCAATTAATACATCAAAAACTAAGAGAGCAAACCATCACCAACCATCCAGGTTCAGAAAATCAAGATAAGAATTAAACCCCTACCTTTTGTTATGTGTAATTTGGCTTGATTTTGGAGTTTGGGCTATCAAAATCTTGTTGAGCTTGAAGTTGATGGAGTTGAGTGAGCGAAGAAGAGAAGAAGAGAGTTGAACAAGAGAGAAAGGGGCGCAGATTAGAATGGATGAAAGGGGAGAAAAATCTGATTTAAAGGAGGAGAAGGTAGTTGGAATGGGTGGTTTTGATTGGTTGAAACACAAGAGGCTGAAATTCAGCCAAGTTTCCTCCTTTCTTGTGGCCTTGTTTGCGCCACTTTTAGGGGTTAAGTGGCTGAGTTCTCAGCCACTTAAAGTAGGGTTGATGAGTTGAAATTCTATTGGTTCGGATCTGACAGTTTAACATACCGTAATCTTACCAATTTCCTTTAAATCGGTTTTAAAGAAATTTGTGAAGTTTTATATGTTTTTATTGTAATTATCTCTAATCTAACATCTAATTAACTCTTGATCAACCTTTAATTAATTTCTAATCAAGCTTAAAGATTCAATAAAATCAAATAAATCGATTAACAATGTAAATTAAACGTTTTGCAAGTTGAGGGCCTTTCGAGTTTTTGTTGTTTATGGCTAATGGCATTTTCATAATTATGGGTAAGTCTAGGGGCATCCCATGTCATTTCACGTGTGGACACCTCCGTGGCTCAATCAGCTGAGGTTTAGGTTTCTACGTTTTCGCTATGCAATTCTGCTTCGTTTAAAACCTTATTCTGCTAATCCAATTGATATAAGGACCTAATGGTCATTTTTTAAAAAGTTCAGGAGCAAGGTCGTAAATAATAAAAGTTTGCCCAAAGACATTTTCATTATTTCCTATTACGTTATATGGGGATGTTACATTTCATTCCTTGGATGGACTTTTTCCTCTGCATCCTCTTTTTTTGTGTTCTTGTCAGCTGAACAGGTCATGGCTCTAGTTGCTTCCCTTTATCATATTTGTTCACGGACCATTCTCCCCTGTTAGACTCAACTTTTGGCTTAATCATCTTCGCCTCTCTAGTCGATTCATCATTTCTCACTGTGATCTTTAACATAGACTTCCCTTCATTATAGCTTAGCTCCATGGCCCGCTTTGAGTCTTTAGGCACAGGATGATTAGATATTTGAGGGAGCTGCCTATGCTTATACCATGGTTTCCTTGGTTGGTCTCTTTGAGGGAATTGTATTCTTTGGAACACATTCAGCCGAGGTCCTTCATGCTATCTTTCCCTCGGCTGACTCCTTTGTTGAGGAGATTGTAATCTTTGAAATACGCTCTGTCGAGGTTGTTTTGAGTTGCCATGTGGCTTAGGCATCTATTCTTTCTTCTCCATCTTCCTAGACGCATCATGACTCATGGTTCTGGTCCCTTCTTTCACAACCATTGATTTTTGTCTCCACACTTGCTCATTACGTTGGACAAGTTGAGTGGATGAAGCCTCTTTTTTGGTACTTTTGTTCTCTGCAGATATGGAGACCATATTGATAGTGGCTACTGGAAAAGGATTAGTATCAATAGTCATGCCTCCTCTTTTCTTATCTATAAGTTTAAACCTTTCTTCTTTTAAGGCCCTTTGAATCACATTCCAAAAAACTATGTAGTTATTCGTATAGTGTGAGTATGAATTATGCCACTTGCAGTATTTCAAATTTTGAATTTGATCCGTTGGAGGTAGTTTATGCTTGTCTAGAAGCTTAATCTGTTTATCTTTGACTAAAAAGTCAAAGATCTGATCTACTTTTGAAATGTTAAATAGAAATACCTCTTTTTCTTCTATTTTGACTTTTTCTTTTCCTTTGGCAGGAGTAAGAACAGGACAAGTGTTGGTTTGCCTCCAGCAATTCAATAATCATAACTTTCCCTTGGCCTACCTCTTCTTCTTCATTTTCTTCCTCATCGGCTGAATCACAATCGATTATAGCCACCAATTGGGAACCTCCAGGCCCTGCTTGATTAGACCTTATTTGCTCTCTTTCTATTATGAATTGTTCAACTCGAGCTACTTTCCAAGAGAGTTGAGCCAAATCACCATATTCTGAGACGATGAGTTTCTCTCTCGGCTGAGGATTCATGTTGTTCACAGCAATGGAGGCACATTCAGCTTCTAGTAGTTGGATGTTGCACTTCGTTTTAACCCTTCTAAATCTTTCCACAAACTTTGCTACAGGCTCACTTGCTTGTTGTTTGATTTCTAACAAATCAAGAATAGAAGCTTCTAGTTGTGGCTTATAAAACCTATCATGGAATAAACGTTCCATGTCAGCTCAGCTTTGTACAGAGTTTGGTGGCAATGCTGAGTACCAAGTGAATGCTGCCCCAGTCAAGGATAAAAGAAACAATTGTAGCCTTAGAAAATCATTTTGACTAGCCTCAGCGCATTGGTTTATAAATTGGCTGACATGTTCCATAGTTGACTTGCATCCTCCCCAGAAAATGTTGTAAAATCTGGGGTTCTAAAACCTCTTGGAAATTGTACCTTATTTACCCAATTTGGGTACAGTTTCTTGTATACCGGCCTCTCTAAAAGTCTTAATTATACTCCAAAATGCCTCCTTATAGCCTCAGCAATCATATTTGGATCAATTAGCTAGGGCGCAATCCCCCTCGACTCAACACAAGGTTGAAGTTGAATGGGTGCTACCTGCCAATTGGCCTCCTGTTCCACTTCTTGAGGGATTCTGTGGGGCAACTGCATGTGTTGCAGAGGATACATCGGTTGTTGGGGCACGTTCATCAGCTGTTAGGTCACATTCATTGGCTGAGCTATATAGTTTGGAAGTTGGACATGCGTTGGTTGTGCCATTCCTCTAGGCTGGGTGGGACATCCATAAATTGGCTGAACATTTTGCCCCTGGATTATAAGGGCTCCCTCGATTATCTCCTTAAGACCAACTTGTCTATCCTACTAGATTAAATATTGTGTAAGCAAGTTGTTCCCAATTTCTATTGAGGCCATTTCATAGCCCCGTACTACTCACTGGTAATCCTAAATTTGCTGGTGTATTCGAGGGCCTTCTCACTATTTGTATTTGCCCAAGTTGGGGTCCTTGGTGCCCCCCAGCATAAGTCATTGTCTCATCATTAGTCTCAGGAACATTTGTATACATAGATTCAGTCGATTGACCATGAGTTTGCCATCTTCCTTTCTGTTGCTGCTGGAATATCTGCAACTCATTTTGGACTATTGGCTTCACTATCTCAGCTAATTACTTAGACACTTCCTGCATCAAATCGTTTACTCCTGCTTCGATCTGTTGCCGTATGAAGGATGTGGACATTACTAATGGCTGCCTTTCCTCGCATCCAGTGTGCATAGAGCTGGTAACGTCAGGAGAACGGCTTCGGCGGCTGGGAGTTAATAGCTGTGTTCGGCTGCTCTAAAATCAGCCCTTGGGACGTAGTCGAGGCTACCGACATCGAGTCGATTGCCCCTTGCTTTCGGATGAGGGTAGAACTTGAATCCCTCAGTGGCTGGGAAGCATCAGCTATATTCGACTGCTCTGAATTCACCCCTTGGGGTGTAGTCAAGGCTACCGCATACGTAGTTGATTGTCCCTTGCTTTCTGCTTGGGGGTGGAACTTGAATTTTGGTTTGTTGAACTCATGTTGATCACCTTTTGGGATCTTAAATTCATACGCCAAGTATGATCTAATCTTGGAACAGGAAATTCTCACTGACTCGACCTTGATGGTCCCACCAGGCGTGCCAATTTTATGTTGGACAAAAATAATGCAATCGGCTAAATTCCTTGAAGAAACTTATCCGATAACAACATCCCAAAGATTACCTACGTTCAAATGATTTAGGCTAAGGAGGGCATTCTACTCCTTAGCAAATGGATTTCTCAAACGGCTTACGGGAGTAAGCCTTTGAGCAAGATTGGCCAACGAAGAATTGGAATAAAACTTGAACTTTTATTGATCAACTATAAGTTCGTACAAAGCCTTAAAGATAGATAAAGAAACTAAAGAAATAATATAAAGCTAAAATAGAAACTCGAAAATAGAATAAAAACTTATAGTTAAAATGACATGATGTATGATTTTTCCTCGTTCTCCTTTTTCTCTTGAAAACATGGTCTTTTATAGGTTCCCTGAAATATCGCCATTTTCTTCCCATGACGTGCATAATGGCCTTTGTCTTAACTGCTATGGTTCTATGTTCTGAGCAGTGGTAACCACTGCTTCTCAAGCCATCAATCTCCAACTACCTTGTTCTCTTGGCTGTTGGGCTTATTTTCTCTCTTTAGCCCAGTTAGCCGATACTCCTTTCGTGACCTCATTTCGCATATTTCAACTAGTTAAGGCCAATCTCCTACTAGGCCCAAATTATCATCCTTCTTGGCCCAATCATTTTTTTGGTGCTAACACTATGCTAAAAAGATTGAATACAAGAGATCATTTATGCAGCCTTAACATTATTCCAGAAAACCCATTTGCATGTCCCTTTTGTAATAAGGTAACAAAAATAGTCCCCCATCTATTTTTTGATTGTGAAATTTTATGAAAAATTTGGTCTGAATGTCTACGATGGTGGAATATGTCAAGGGTGATTTATAACCAGCCCAACATTTTCTTTGAGGCCTGGTTCGATATGCCTTTCTATGGATTAGAGAGAAAAAGCTTTGGAATTCTACAATGTATGTGATCCTTTGGAGCATTTGGCAATGTGGAAATAGCATGGTCTTTGATAATTTAATGTCAGACTAGAACTTGGAATCATTATGTCGGATTAAACTGAGAGTGTGGTGTTGGGCAAGTGGGCGGTGTCAAAATTTTCCGTTTAGTCCAGCACGTTGATTACAAACTTACATGAAGTGAGGAAATGGAGAAGCAAACCAAAGGCCAGATTTAAGCCGAGATGATTTCTGTTTTGTGTCCAAGTTTGTCTAGGTTTCTGGTTTATGCTGTTGTCATTTGTTTTGTGGATATATTGATGTAGCATACTCTATTTGATTGTTTTGTTGGCTCCTCCCTCTATGGGTTGTTCAGAACCTGTTCTACCATAAGAAACTAACAATATATCAAAATTTCTCTTTCAAGCATATTATTTGATTTTTATCATTTTTATTTGTTTATAAAGACTTTTCAATGCCAACATTTTTTATGAATTTTTTCTGCATTCTGTTTTAAGTAATTTTATAAAATATAAAGTGCATTTACGTTTCTTATTATTAGAAGAAAAAAGTTATTTAATTATTCTATACCAAATGAGATTTTTTCTATAGGCTAATAATTTTTTTTTGGTAAAATTGGGCTAATATAATCTGATTGCACTATTAATATCTCATTAAAATGGCTGCTCAACAAAAGTGGATCATAATAAAAATTAGAAAAAGTTAAAATAACCTCTCTTAAAATCAGTTGATATTATATATACTTCTTAAATTTTAAAATTACACAAAATTCTGTAATAGCTAACAGTGTTAATCTCCATTAAAATAATTTTTAAAATTTGCAAGTTACCCTTAATTAAAAAAAACCCAAACACATCTTCTTCTTTTCCCCTTTCATGGTAGCAACCCATTTTCCACCACCTATTCTTTACCCCCCCCCCCCCTTCCTTTTCCACCACCCCATTCCTGCCATGTTTGTGCTACGACACCAGAACCTCAATACACTTTCTTATTTTGAAATTAAATGCTTCAAAATCAAAAGAAAAAAAATCATGGTTGGGAAGGTTATAGTAGCCCCCATCTCCATTTTTGTGCTAGATCACGCAGTTTCACTGTGCCATTGCTATGAACCCGCATCCTGCCCTACCACAAAGCAACGATTTCTTGCTACTGCGTCAAGTCCACGACCCGCCACAGTTGACTCCGCTTCGTAGTTGCCATTCATGCTCCACCTCTTCCCCATGGCACAAAACCCAACCTTCCTTCCTGTTTGTTTCTAACTCTTTTTATCTCCATTGCTTATGATTCTTTGGCGAAATTTCTGTTATATTTCTCGTTTTAAAATCATTTGTGCTGGGGATTATGGTGGCAATTATTTAGAGGGAGAGATAAATGTTATGGATTAATCTATGACTTGAATGGTTTTTTGTTTTATGAATTTCGATTTGACTTGGTTGATTTTGTTGTTGATTGGTTGCAAGAAAGGGAAAACAAAAAAGGCTTGGTTCTGCTCTTGGGCCTTGGCATTAAAGCGGCATTTCATAAGAAACTGAAGAAATGATTAAGGGTATAAAAATCATTTTATCTGTTTCTTAATATTTTAAAACTAATTTTCACATTATCTTTAACAATTTATTATTAGTAAAAGATGTCACTGTATTGACTTTAAAATAATTAAGGGAGTTTGGTGTAATTTTAAAATTTAGGAGAGAATAAGTATAATAATATCAAATGATCTCAGACAAAATCATTGTAATTTGCCTTAAAAATTAATATATCCTAACTAATGTAGATCTTGGTATAATTATCAATAATAAATAGCATTATCAATTTCTTTATTTGACAAAAACTGCATCTGATCACAAAATGTTGATTGATTAACCCACGACAGTTGGATCCATAAGAAAAATGCTAATTTTTCTCAAAAGACCTTCCTAAAATTTTTACGACGAACTTATACTTGTATAATTGACCATATTCATGAACATCAACGCATGAGTTTTTAAATCTTCGCCGTACCCTTTTTTTTTTACCATGACTTCCTACCTTCAAAAACATAAGGCATATAATTCGTTCATTTCTTTGTTTAATGCGAACTTTCCCGGGAAAATTTTGATTGATTTTCCCACAATAGTTGGCTCCATTTAGAATGTTAATTATTGTAAACAGGAGAAGGTTCGTTTGGCTCCAAATCAGTCACGAAACCAAGTTATATAAGCAAGGGAGAGGTGAGACCCTTTGCACATCTTCCATGAAATCTATTATGTAAACAAAAACCATTCATGAGAAAAACAATGTCGTTATCCGTTTGTCATGCGCTTTTGTCACTTCTCTTTTGCTTTCTGCTGCAGGAACCCACCCAAGCAATAAAACAGCCGAGCTCAATTTCCAGCTTCATCGATCTATGACTACTTCTCCGGTTTCTAATATCGAAAATAGACCTAACAATTAATAATTTATGTTTTTTTTTTTTTGTTAGTCGTATATTGTATACTTGGGATTACATTCTTTTGGCCCAAATCCTTCATCAGTTGATCTTGAATCTATCACGAACTCTCGCTATGCTTGACTCGGATCATACGTTGGAAGCAGTAGAATTTAGTACGACACCCCCCTCCCCCTCTTCCTTCCCAAATAGTTCATGAAATTCAGTGGTGCAAAACCAGTATGAACTGATGTGATGTATTTTTCTACACAGCATTGAGAAGGCCAAAGAAGCAATCGTTTACTCTTATAATAGATATATCAATGGCTTTGCAGCAGTACTTAATGAAGAAGATGCAGCCGAGACTGCAAGTATGTAGTTCATGTTTTTTCTCTCAAGTTTTTCCATGCATGATGGTCCTTACTATATGGACATTATAGTATGACAGACAGTTGAATTTTCTAACTGGTGTAAATTTTTTAATTGGAGCAGAGAATCCGAATGTAGTATCAGTTTCCTTGAACAAAGGACGAAGACTGCACACCGCACACTCATGGGATTTCCTAGGACTAGAGAGAAAATTGGTGGCGTTGGAGAGGCTGCAGTATGGAGGAACTCATTTGGTGAAGATATCACTATTGGAAATTTAGACACTGGTAATGATGGATAATGAATTTTTTTTATTTCGTTGTTTGTTGTGTGCCTCATTGAACTATTTGATGTGTTCTTATTTCACTTTTTTTAAAAATTATTATCATTTATAACATGTATTAATTCTAGAGTGATTATGAATATTGTTTACCATTACTTGAATTAATTTAAGTTGTTGACACTTATTTTCCTTAAATAAGATATTAAATTTGAATCTTTTAAATGAAAAAAGTTAATATTAAAAGAGATTTACTTTTATAGTGGACCAACCCACCTGAAGTTAAATTAGATAGAATTATTAGATTTTTTATAATGACCCTTTAGACAAAAAATTATAGGTCTTGCTTGATTCCATTAGCAAAGTAACTAAGCCCAAATGAACCCACAAAAAATAATCCATTCACTCCATGTGCAAGAAATGTTATACACCTAATAATTTAAAATATTGAGTTATAAATTATTTTATTTGCAACTAATAATCAAATTTTTATGTTTTAATTATAAATATCATTATTTATAATGCATCTATAATATTTAAAAATACTATTTTTCATATAAAAATATTTTTCTTTAAATGATTTATTTAGTAATATTTTGTTATTTTTTTATTTAAATAACATATTTTTTTATTTTCCAAGAGGATCCCTCTCCTTATTATCGGAAAAGGAGACTAATCTCTTTCGAGTATAGACAACCTTACTCTTCCAATTGGATTTCTCTCTAGGAATTGAACCAAAGTCCTCCCTGAATCATAATGTGTCTTTATTATTATGCCAACTCCCTTATTAGTATTAAATAACATTATGTTTAATTATTAAATCAAAATAAAACCAATGATAATCGATCGTTTCTCTTTCTAAAAATATCTTAATAAAAACCATATTAATATGATTTTAATAATTTATAACAATAATTTGTTTTTGTCTAAATCACTCGTATTTGAAATTTACTAAATTCTAACTAATCTAATTAGGGTTGGGTTAGTCCATTATAAAATAAAGCTTTTCTACCAATAATTTTTTTTTCATTTACATCTAGATTTTGTTTAAGGGGATCAAGAATTAAACTATGTGAATTAACAGATTGTTGATCATTTATAATAAATTTAATATAAAATGATTTTTTTTTGGTACATATATAAAACATGAATTTAACAATTATTCGGAACTTAACCTATTGTCAGCTAAAATTATTGTTTCAATTACACTGGCTCTATTTTTTAACCACTGATAATTTAAGCAGGTTAGATACTGCTGTAAACAAGCATTGTAGTTTTGAGTTAAACATGTCAAGTTGATTTATTTTTCCTTTTTCTTTATGCTTTATTTTATTTTTCCGTGTGATAACATTTTTGGTCGTTTTGATCAAGCAACGTATATCTAATAAATTGACCATTAAACTCAAACAATTTGTTTGTTCATGTTATTTAAGGAGGCTTTGAATGCCCTTCCATCAATTGCTTGTTTTTTTTTTTTTTTTTTAATCAATTTTTCTTGCCAAGTGCCCACGACCGTTTTATTATTTGTAACTCGTGATTGGTGTTTGGCCCGAATCGAAGAGTTTCACCGATGAGGGGATGGGCCCAGTTGCGAAAAGATGGTGTAGAATATATCAATCTAATAAGAAGAATTCAGATCAATTTCACTGTGACAGGTTCATGCAAATTCCTTCAAAACACCGTTTAATGGACATATCAAAATGAGATAAATATATTATATAATTATGCCAAAAAAGTGTTGAATTAAATTCCCTGTTTAGGTTTAGTTTAGTAGTATTATATGAAGGGATAATTTGGCTTATAAAAAAGTATAAGCTAATTTTTTTTATTTGATAAACCAAAAAATTGAAATATTTTTGCTCTTGACTTTTAAAAGTTAGAGATGCTCTTGAGAGCTCTCATAAGATGCTTTTCAGAATTAATTTGTACTCTCTAAAATTTAAAAGATTAATATAACTTTACTTTTATTAATGACATTAAAAATAAAAATTATTTTTTTAATATTTATATCCATTATACTTATTTTAAATTTTAAGAGCAACTTTATTAAATATTACTTTTATAACTTCTGTTTATTGAAGATAACTTTTATATTATTTTATCAAAATTATTATGATTTTTCTAGGGCAACTTTCAAAGAGTTCAAAAAATTTAACAACTTTAAAAAAATGACAGTAATACCAAAACAAGTTTTATTAACGGGACTCCATACTACTTTTTGGTACCAGAAACACACTATATATGCGCCTTTTTCGGGGAAACAATCATGTTAATTGTTTCTTCCCACCTTAATATTTACTCTATTAGCTTTTGTATAAATAGAGAGTTGGCATGTGTGGCAAGTACTTTAATTTCCTAGAAATGGTTTTAATATCATACATAAGTTAAATTAGAGGATAATTAACTCTTCATCTTTTTCATTTTACAAGATATTAATTTTAGAGGATCCTAAAGAAATTTAATATTAGTCAAATTAGTTTTTGAGGGGAAAAAGATTTTTAGCTTTAAGCTCTTTGACTATTGCAATTATCCATAATATCAGCTTTAATTTTTTAAGGACTAATATGTGTCCAATAATTAAAAACTAATGTGATAGATATCTTTGTATACCTAATTTTTTTTTCCTTAGGAATCAATGTGACAGACATTGAATAATGTGGAGTTTAATCTAAGTTTCTTTTAAGATTCGAAAACAAATCTTTATGATATATATTTCGGAAGACAAAAATCTGCACGAATACAATGAAGCTAGGATTCAGTTTACTGACGGTTTTCATTGAGGTTTAACTACTTTTGATATTTTTAATTAATTCCTCGGTGTTCCTATTTTGACATTTTCACTAATCATTACATGCAGGAAGCTTATTGGAGCAAGATATTTTAACAAAGGTTATCTTGCGGCAGGTGCTTATGGCTCATACAACAGTGCTCGTGACAATGAGGGTCATGGTTCACATACTTTGTCAACCGCTGGTGGCAATAATGTTGATGGAGCCAGTGTATTCGGCACTGGCAATGGAACAGCAAGAGGTGGATCTCCAAAAGCCTATAAGGAGTGCTGGCCACCAATCTACGCTGGTGAATGTTTTGATGCAGACGGTTTGGCTGCTTTTGAAGCTGCCATTAGTGATGGCGTCGACGTGCTTTCGCTGTCTTTGGGTGGATCTCCCCAGGAATTTTCTCAAAGTGCACTTTCCATATGGTCCTTCCATGCAGTTGCCAACAACATAGTTGTAGTTTTTTCCGCTGGAAATTCAGGACCCGATCTATAGGAACCGTAACAAACTTGGAACCATGGGTTCTCACTGTTGCTGCTAGCACAATTGATAAAGAGTTTAATAGTAATGTTACGCTTGGTGACAAGAAAATTCTCAAGGTATTTGTCTATCACACTTTTTTTCTTTGTTGCTATATCAAACCCTATAGCACTTTTTGTTTTCATTGACCTTCAACTCCAACCCATTTTCTCCACCATATACCTTTTTTCATTCTCAATCTACTAATGGGAATTCGGCTTAAGTTTTATTTAACGTCAAGATTTCCAATACTAAGAACAAGCAGTAATCTAGAGAAATGTTAATTTCAACATCATTATGCAATGCTATATGCAATATCACTCTCATACAAACTTACACTACAGTCACCTCATTTCAATACAGATGTATTTCGATATTCATGCACTCTTACATTAATATATGATGTAATGTCTACATTTACATGGGTTCAAATAATAGCAATCCTAATCCATTATGGAAAGCCATGAAAGGCTCATGTGGCATCTAATCTATCTTGATTGTAAGGGAGCAAGCCTTTCAGATTTTCGCTTGTCATCTTATAAGTTCTACCCACTGATAAGTGATAACTGCAATGGATGCTAGAGCTAGCTAGTAATGCATTTGATGAACATGTGTAAGAATATACCTATACCAATATGACCTTTTCTAATTACTTTTCTCTCTTGGATATTGTCTTATTACTTTATCAACAAAAAAAATTATCTTAAACCACCTTGTTAATTGATGCAGCCTTTATTGTGATGGAGCTCTTGATCCTAAGAAGGTGAAGGGGAAAATATTAGTCTGTCTTCAAGGTGGATATGAAAAAACAGCTCATATGGGTGTGCAAGCTGCTTCTATAGGCGCTATTGGAGTAATTATGGCCAATAACGAGTACTTTGGAAATGATACTTAATCCAAGTCTGACGTGCTTCCTGCTTCACATGTTAACTTTATCGATGGCAGTTACATTTTTACTCATATCAATCATACTAAGTAACTTTCTTCCTCATGCTGCTTTCTAGTTGAATTCTTCTCAGTTTGTAGCCATATTAGGGCTTATTCATATAATAACATTTTATATTATACATATATAATCAAGTAGGTCTCATGTGGCTCACATTTCTAAAGTGAAAACAGAATTGGGCTCAAAGCCAGCTCCACTTATGGCTTCATTTTCATCAAAGGGTCCAAATATCATTGAACCTGCAATCCTCAAGGTTTAGTGTTGTTTTGATGATAAATTATGAATCACCCTTTAGGTTATTTAAATAGTGCAATTGTAACTTTGTTATGTATTTCAGCCAGACATTACTGCACTCAGCGTCAACATCATTGCGACTGACACTGGAGCCATATCTCCAACAGAAGAACCATCTGATAAGCATAAAACTCCTTTAATTTCTAAGTCCGGCACTTCAGTGTCTTGTGCTCATGTTTCTGGCCTTGTTGGGCTGCTCAAATCACTTCATTCTGATTGCAGTCTAGCAGCTATTAAGTCAACAATCATGACTACAGGTATGATAGATGGTTTACACTCTTGTAACTTTGTGGGATTAAATTTCTTATGTGTACCCTCTATTAAATGTCATGCCTTTTACAGCTAGAATAGAAGATAACACTAGAAGACCAATACTAGATTCATCCCTGAATATGGCAAATCCTTTTTCACATGGTGTCGGGCTTATTCAACCTTATCGTATAGTGGACCCTGGACTTGTATGACCTAAATATTACTGATTATTTGAACTTTTCGTGTGGTCGCTGCTACAACAACTCTAAGGTTAAAGTGTTTTATGGCAAGAATTATACTTGTCCAAAATTGTTTAGTATAGCAGATTTGAACTACCCATCAATCACAGTTCCCCGCTTGGGACATTGGACATGCCATGAATATTACTCCTACTCTTACCAATATCGAGCCTCCAAGTACATATAGAGTGCGCATCAAAGCACCTTCCGAAGTTTTAGTTTCAGTTGAGCCTAACATTCTGAACTTCAAAGAAAATGGTGAAAAAAGCAGTTCAGAGTTACATTCACATTGTGGCCACTAACTAAGTATAAGATTGATTATTTCTTTGGGGGTTTGGATTGGACTGATGGCAAGCACCATGTCAAGAGTCCTATTGTAGTTAAGCATGCATCATACAAGGAAAGTTTGTGTTACTGCTGAATTTATGTATCAACAACTTAAAGTGTTGTCTCTTCTATTTTTTAAACTCCCTAATAAGGTGGTTTTATTGATACATGCATAAGTTATATGAAAATTGATAAGTCAATAAATCATTTCCAACATTTGTTTGTCTTTCTAGTTGTTGCTTTAATTTGTTATGAGTCCCATTATTTGGACTCATACTTTGAGACATTAAATATATACTGCAATTCTCAAAGGTAAGGGGCTTTTTATGGTGCCCTTTGAATTTGGATGGGTTTTGGTGCCTATCCTAGTTTGACCACTAATAATAGGGCAGTAGTATAGAGGTATCTATGTAAGGGAAAATTCTTAGATCCACCATGGAGGAAGTGTTTTTTCTTCCCCCAAGTGGATCTTAACCATGCAATGTTGAAAAGTAAGAAAGAGAAAGAAGAATTAAAAAATGAATCAAGGGTGGAGATATTAGATGGAGGAATGATTTTTTTCCTCTATGGAGAAAGGCAGAAGGACTCCTATGTAAGATGCTTATATGTTTATATTTCAAACAGAACCTAATTTGGATGAATAGCTAAATTACACATGGTTAATAAATTGTAACCAAAAAAAAAAACTTAAATTTGTTCTTTTAAAAAAAAAATAAAAATAAAAATCTTCTTTCTTTGCCACCTAGATTCCTCCACCCACCTCCTTCTAGCACCACTTTCCTTCGGCGGCCCATTCCCCACTCCCTCCTCCAATACCATATCTTTCCCCAATACTTTACCTCATGATACCTCTTCTCTTCTGCCCTTAGCTCCAATTAAATCTAAGGACAAATTATCCGCATCTTTTCTCTAATTTTAGCTTAAATCATTACAAGACAATTAACCCCAAAAAATAAAGAGATCAAACCCAATATGTAAATGATGATAAATGAAACCCAAAAGCTAGAAATTGAAGAAAACTACAAAGATTGGAACTACATGAGAACATTGAGTTGAATAGGAAAAATAATCATCCTAAAGAATAGTTAAAAAAAAAGGGTGGAGGGAGTGACTGAGAGTAGTGATGAGAGTGTTAACTCTTTCATTATTACTCTCTTCAACAACTATTTTCATGGCTTTGGGAGAGTGCTTTTACTTCTAGCTCCTTTAAAGGGTCGCACTTCTTCAGTTGCTCTATTTGCTGGTCTAGGTTTGGTGTCTCTATTTCTTCCTTCACCTTCTCCTTCCATCCACTAACACGTACTCAATCTCTTTTTTTGAGACTTTCTCTCAATTCTCGCCACTTCTATTTCAAGAGAAGTTGGTTGGGTGACTAGGGGAAAGGAGAGGTATTAGAAGGTGAATTTGTTCAAAAGGACATGAAATTGGAGGAAGGAAAATGGGATAGGTTGCCGGAGTGAAGGAAGGTAGCAGCAAAGGGAGGTGGTGGGGGGAATCTTGTTAGCATCGAAAGTTTAATTTTTTTTTTTTTTGTAAAGAACAAATCAAAGTTTTTTTTTAACAAAACAATAAAAGGTAGAAACATAAGCATCTTACATGAATATCTTTATGCCATTTGCTGATTGCTAGTGGTCTAACTAGGATGGGCACCAAAACCCCCCAAAATTCAAAGGCACCATAGAAAGCACCAAAAGGTATAGTGTGGAATCCAATGGTGTGTGCCCAATTTAATGGTGTGGGATCTAAAAAAATGTTTGATTCTCTCCATTTTGTATCTTTTTTAATGTACAAAAATGTTCTCTTGAGTATTGTAGAATTAGCTTAAAAAGGATTGATAAATTAGTTCAGCTTAAAAGCAAAACGCTATTTAAACCCATGTGAGCGTGAGTAAAAATTGAAATACGTATACATCAAGATGAGATATATATTTTATGTTTATCTAAAGTAATATTATTTGTATATTAAAAGTAAACATCAAAAGTGGACACTATATGAGAGAAACATAAGGTATTTAATGATGGCAGGTAGACCCATAATTTTGTATTTGTCTCTTTCGATTGTGTCCATTTTTTTTTGTTATTTTTTATAATATAAATAAGATTATTTTTATATAAGAGGTGGTGTTATATTTAGTGTGAAAAAATTGATACACAAATAACATATCTCAACCTAGTATACCTCTTTTCATCCTGAAGATTGAGAATAAATACCTGCCAAAGTAAGCACTCAAGGGATAGAAACGTCTATTATGAAACATATCAACATTATTAATGGATTGGAGAATAAATGAGATTTCATTTTCTAATTTTCCTTCCTTGTCAATTACGTTGAAACTTGAAAATGTGTTTTAATCAAAGAGCACTATCTTTAAGCCAGAACTTATATGCCTAATATTCATTTGCCCGATTGACGTAGGTAAATGATTAAATTAAATAGCAATTAATTTTTAATTACCTATCAGTATTTATAATTAATGTTCTTTTAAATAAATTGAAAACGTCACATATATACTCCTTTTATAGACAAATTTATTTTAGAGAGTTTTTCCTCCTTCATGTCGTCTTTCCTAACAACTAACAAAAGCAGCTTCTAACCAAGACCAGGTGACGTCTGGTGCTATTGACTTTGACACTGTATATGTTTCTAAGCTATCCTCGTTGGTTAGTGCTAGGATGCTTTGAGAATACCAGAGAAAGTAGATTCTCCACCGTAAGCAAACTGAAGTTCAATCAATGTACACCTAAATTCTAAACCCTATTATCAAAGTAAGGCAAATGTTGTTGAAAAAACCATATAGGAGTCATTGCTAGAATCTAGCCTTTGAGATTGGTTAAGATAAATAATATTATTTATGTTCATTTTACCTGAAACACCGCCATCGAAAATGATTTGACACAATATTCTAGATGAAATGAAACATAAATAACATTATTCGGTTAAGATATAATCAAGCATGCCGATTTGTTTTCCTTTTTCTTTTTCTGTCAGACTACTCGTTTTTCTCTTAAGTCTGTACTATTCATTTGTTTGTTTGTTTGTTCTCTTTTTTGATTTTGGGGACAGGCGATTTTTGCAAGGTGGGGGAAGGGGACGGTTCCATAGTCAAACCCATGATGTGGTGCTAATGAGGCTTTTGTTTTTTTTAATTCTTTAATTCTTTGTCATAGGGGAATTTTAAGGGCCCTCTGCACCCCTGCCCATGAGAATCAAACGAGTTCCCCCGCTTCTCGAGGTGCAGTATTTGCCCACTGAGGCAGGGGCGAAAGGGCGCAAGGCCTTGTCCACGGTGCTAACGAGGTTCAGATTTCCCACTTTTGCCTCAGACTAGACCTATTTGTTTGGATTTTACTTGCAATGTTGTAACGTTTATATGGAATGGGCTTGGCCCATGTGTCTGACATTGTGGGTGGAGTCTTCGCTTCTAAAGATATTTTCAGACATCGACCATAAAATAGGTTTTTTTTAAGAGTATAATTGATATGTATTAATAGTATAAAATAATTTTATATTATCAACTAATAAAAATAGAAAAAAATAAGAAATTATGATAGATCCCTCATTACAACGGGTAGTTATTTATATAAGTTGGCATTTTTCATTATTTCTATTAGCTGACAGTATAAAATTATTTTATACTATCAGTACATTTTAATTAAATTTTTTTAATACAAAAGAAAGATAAGTTATATATACGAATTTAATTAGGATGCACTGATAGTGTAAAATTATTTTACATTATTATCCAATCAAAACTTTCTATTTGCATAACCATTCAAGTAGTGGGTAATTATATCAAAGATTTTTGCTGATGTAGCAATATATGATTGAATATCTATGTAATTTTTTTTTTACATTTACAATATATTCAAATTATATATATATATATATATATAGTTCTATTTCTCGATGGGGGCAAGGGAAGGGGTATAACTCAGGGGTAGAGTGTCACCTTGACATGGTGGAAGTTATCAGTTCGAGCCTGGTTATCCCTGAAACAATTTCGTCTTCTCCATCATATTATATCTCTAGAGTTAATTTTATATGAGGAACTACTAAACTCAATCACTTGCTATCGTTACTCTTTAGTTTTTTGTTGAGGTGTATCCTGTAGAGATACTCAAATTAGATCTTCCTTCACGGATGATCATTTAACTCCATGGCAAAACGGCATCCCCAATATCTGTGATGTCGGGTACGAGTATGACACTAGGTCAATGTTTTTCGAGGATTTGTAAATCAAATCTAATTCAATAAAAACCCTTAAATCAATTCAATACAAACTAAAATTCAATTAAAATTACATAAATTTGGATTAAATTAGTTCTTAATTTTTTACAAATTGTTTAGATTGGATAGAATTTTAAATTTAATTTTTAAAATCAATCTAATATAATTCGAATCAAATAAATTATACAATATATTTTATTATTATTAAGTTTCTACTTTTACTTATAATAATTTTAATTTATCACATAATTTTTTATATTTATATATTATTTTCATTTAAGTACTATTTTATACATATTACATAAATATAAATATTTTTTTATTTATTCATATTATTGATTTAAGTTACTTTCTATTTATAATATTCTATAATTAAAATTTTTTTATCAAAAATTGACTACATCAATCCTATCCAAATAGCTAAAATTGGTTCGGATTAAATCGGATTTAAAATCAAAACTAAATTGATCTAATCTAAATTGTTATACATTTTATTATTTAGATTGAATAAATTTTTTATTCAAAACTTATTAAAATTATACCACAAATATCCCTAAATTGTTACCCCACCCCACCCCCTCCAAATGACCAAAGAAGAAAAAAAAAATCCTTCAAAGTCAAGTAAATTTGGACAAAAAAAAAATAATGACAAAGAAAGCCGCCATAAAAGATTTAAATAATAAAAAATCTCAAACTCATCATTGACAACATGTCAAATTTTGTAAGATCAAGATATTTCTTTCTTTTTTTCACTTTTAAGTTAATCAACACTTGTTATTTCCTGTATATTTCATTTCAATATGAAATATTCCATATTTAACTCCTATCTCTCAAAATTATCCTTTACGAATAATTTTTAGTCTCACTACCTTTACTGAAAAAAATATTAATAATAAAAAGGATTTTATCCCTATATATATATATATGCACTCCATTTAAACATATTTTATTTTATTTTTAGTTCCACTATAATATTTTTTTTTTTTTCAATTTTGATCCCACTTCTTCCAATTTTAAGTTTTTGATCCATATTGTGTTAACCCAGTAGTTAACTAATAATATTTATAAAAACTAAAAAAAGACATTTAAAATATTTATAAAAATTAAAAATAAAATTTTTAATATTTTAAAATATTAAATACATATTTTTAAATATTTATCGAAACCAAAATTCAAAACGACACAAATCAAAATCCAAACATTTGAAAAAGAAAGACCAAAAGTCAAGAAAAAATTTGTAAAAGAATTAATACTAAAATGATATATATTTATAGAAATTAAAAATATATTTAAATATAAATTAACTCAAGCCGAACTAGCTTTATTACTATTTAAATTCTTCTTTTCTTTTTTGGGAACATAGGTAAAAAAGATTTGAATTTATAACCACATACTATCCAAACTCATCACTAATGCATTCCTAGTGATTTCTAGTGATTTAAAAAAAAAGAAAAAGTATCGCATTTTTTGTATATAATCATGTGTGCCAAGAGAAAAATACATCCATAAACTTAAATAGATAAAACTCCCTTAAAGCTTATGTGACAACTTAAAATATATGCGTCTATCTTTGGCTTTACATCTGAATGAGCATCTATTATCAATTTTGTATGACCATTTCTAATACATCGAGTTTCATTTCCAAGTCACTTAAAATATGTAAAAAAGTAAAAAAAATAAAAAATCCATACCCAGTAAACCAAGTTAGAGAAATGTTACACATCTACAGAAATTCGGAAGACTTACTTTGCTTTGTCTGATTTATCAGAGTTCACTGCACCCCATTGTAACAGCGAATAGTCAAACAAAAAAAAAGAAACAGCACACCCAAAATCTCATCCATCGAACCAAGGGGTATTCTACGGTGTATTTTGGTGGTCAAGGAGCGTGGTACACCTTACAATCTGATAGTAAGATTGTAAGATGCATCGATGTACTATATACCGTAGTAATCTCTAATTTTATAAAATAATTTTACACTTAATATAATCAAAAAAATTTTATCCGTATAATTTTATTCTATTAATATGATTTTTTAAAATTTTATTCTATCAATATAATTTTATTAATAGTATAAAATTATTTTATATTATTAATATAATTTTATATTATTAATATATAAAAATTAATTTTTAAAAATAAAAAATTTTTATTAATATAATTTTATTCTATTAATATAATTTTAAAATATTTTATATTATAAATATAATTTTATATTATTAATATATAAAAATTAATTTTTAAAATATATTTAATTATATTTTTTAATTTTTTAAAATTAATATATTATTATAATATATTATAAATAATTAATATATTAATATATCCTACAAATCTAATCCATTAAATATGTTACCATGGCAAGATAAATAGTATCCCTTTGGCTGCAAAGGACATTGCAGTCTGCATCTCGATCGGCGCAAAACCCCGTTTCCCAAAATCAACTAAAAAAAAGCACATTAGCTATTCCAAAGTAAATTATACGGTTCACCGTTCAAACGTACACTTAGCCCCAAATTATAAAAACTTCAAAAAAAAAAAAAAAAATCAGTATTAGACCAAATTGAATCGATCCATAAACGATGCAATTTTTTAATCTCATACAGTGAGTTTGATATCACCCAAATCAAGCTGAGCAGCGATTTCCTCGAGCTGCTTCTTGACGCTCATATCAATCAACTTGGACCCGGAGTTCCCGTACCTGATGGTGAACCCAGCCACGAGGCTAGGGTCAATAACGGTCTTGATCCTCACGTTCTTCGCCCCCGTTAGCTTCTGCACCTGCTTCGCGATCTGCGCCAAGTGCTGCGACTCCAGCTTCACCACCGAGCTCACCACGGCCAGCTCCGTATCCGTGAGCGTGTTGTACACAAACTCGAACTCCTTCGCTATCTCCTTCAACAGCCCAATCCTCTTCGCGTCCACGAGGATGTTCAGGAAGTTGCGCGTGTGGGGCTGGAAGCTCGATGACGTCGCAATTTCTTCAACTAACTTCTTCTTCTTGTCGGAGTCGATGGTCGGGTTGGCGAAGAATTTGAAGACCTGTGGGTCGGAGAAGATTTCCTCGATTTTTTCGATGTCGGCGGTGGTGGCGTCGAGGGTGTTGTTGGACTTGGCGACGTCGGCGAGGGCGAGGGCGTAGCTGGCGGCGGCGGTGGAGGCCATGCGGGCGCCGAGGGCCCCGCCGGAGCGGCGGCGGGAGGGGGAGAGTTTGAGGGTGAGGGAGGGAAATGTGGTGGTGGTGGAGAGGGAGAGGTTGAGGATGGGTTTTTGGGTGAGGAGGGATCGGGGGGTTTGGGTGGAGCGGAGTGAGGCTGTGGTGGTGGTGGTGTGTAGAGACGCCATTTTTGGACGAGGGAGAAAGGCGAAGAATGGGTGTGAGGGATTTAATTGGTGTGAGGGGTAAGGGTTTCTTTGTTTTTCGGTTTTGGTTGGGATTTGGTGGTCGGCAAGGAAGAGGGTGAGGGGCGATTGCGAGGGGCACCTTAGAGCCTCTCGTCTCAGGGATAAGATAATTCCCCGTGAATGCGTGGACCTGAATTTGTGGAACGAGGATCTGGTTTTTGCGTTTTTGGTTTTTATATATTATATTGCACGAAAATAAAATGATGTTCGAACGATAAAAAATTGAAATGAAAATGATTTAGGACTTACCTATTGGAATCTAGGTGGAAAATATGTGTTTTTTATTTTTTTAAAAAAATAATTGTTCGAATTGAATTAATTTTTTTTAAGAACTGATGGATTTTCGTTTGATAAAAAGATTAATCCAAACCAAATCGCTTCTTTTTAATCATTGTGATAGTCTAATTATTGATAAATTAGGCTAAAAAACTAACAAAGTTAATATCAATAAATATGAATAATAAGTTAGCCTAAATATTTCATATAAACAACAACAATCTCTTTTCTCGGCCATTAAATTAAATTCTTAAATTAAAACAAGAAGAAGTTTTTTCTTTTGGTCAATAAACAGCAAGAAGTTTTTTATTTTTTTGTCGATGCCGTGGTGGGCTTCTTTAACGGCCACTTTAACATTCGATTTGAGGTGTTCAATTCGACTGTTATGCACACGGTAAGTGCTTTCGCCATCCAAATGGGCCACGTACCCGCACTAACTCAAAAGCGACGCTAAGAAGGACATCCGCATGTGAGAAACATTACAGTCCACGTCTGACCCAAAAACTTAAAAACAAAAAAACAATTGCAGTCCACGATCATAAAAAAAAGAAAAAAGATTACAGTCGACCAGACACATAGATTCGAGAAACAGACAGAGCGTATTAGCTTTTCAGTTTTCACCGCAACCAGGTGAAAGGAAGTGGTGGTGACTTATCTCTATTTGTCGCCCGCTGGTGTTAAAAACAATCTTAACATATACATAACATGATTGAAAATAGATTATTTTAAGAAAATAATTATATTTTAATAATTATTTCTAGAAAATTTTAATTTTAAATTATTTTAAACCTAAAGGTGAATTACACGGAGATTCAGTATAATTACACCTGATATCTCTCTATTTAATTATATTATACTTACCTCCTTTATTATTAATATGTGACCGAGTTTTGAATTCTAAGTTATTAAATTCTGAGCTAAAAATTTCTTTTAATGTGATAATTCACTTCCGAATTCCAAGTTACGAGATAATTATGTCTACTGAGGGGGTGAATTATTACTGAATAATCTCGAAACTTAGAACTCAGAAGTGAATTATCACGTTAAAAGATATTTTTAACTCCGAACTTGGTAACTTGAAACTCGAAACTTGATCACCTATTAATAATAAGAGAGGTCAGTATAATATAATTAAATAAAAAAAATCAGATATAATTATATTGAACTTCAAGAAAAGTTAATGTAATCCACCCTAAACCTAAAATAAACTAATACAAGTACACAAATAATCTGGTCGCAGAAAAGAGAAAAAGATAGGGTAAAGAATATTATAACTTTCTCATGGGGAATAGGGTAAAATTAGTATTCTATTTTGGTATAAAGAATCCTAAAAATAGGTGCGCTTACGGTCTAGGGATAGGCTACATCGGGTTTAATATTAAACTACAGCACAAGCATTTGATGCCAATTACAGGGATATTGGTAAAGAATTATGAGAAATTGGGAAAATGGGTAACGTATGGTTTAATTGGAGGGAAATAGCGTATCCCGATTTTGGCAGAAGTTTCTGTTCAGCTAGTGCAACCTCTGACTGAAAAAGAAAAGGGTAAATGGATGTTACTCACTCTCCACTGACCAGTACTGAAACGCCAACCTGCATTCGAATTTCCACTTTACAGTACTGTTTGTTCCCTTACAAATTCTTTCCCCTCTCCCCACAAAACAACTCATCTGCTTCATTCTTTTTCCTTCCCTCCACCCCTTTCTCCACTTACTTATACTCGGTCACAAATAATCTGATGAATATATCTTTCGACTTTACGTGTGACCTGAAGCTTATTTTATAATTGAAAACATAAAATTAAAAAAACCTACAACTTGCAACCTGTACATATCAATCTATTTTAAGTATTTATTACCCTGATTTTCTTAGAAGAAATCTAAAATTGTATTAATTTATTAAGAAAATTGAGATCAATCTTATTTAGGACATTTGTCTTGCCGTCCACTGTACCCCAAAAAAAAAACTTTATCTCAATCCACTTTTTCAATTCTAATTTTAGTTAATATGTTGAAAAAAATTAATTTGTATGCACTGATAATATAAAATAATTTTATACTGTTAATTGATAAAAATATAAAAAAATGTCAAACTATAATAAATTATTTATCATGATGGATAATTAATTATATAAATTAGTATTTTTAATATTTTTATTATTAACATATATAAATTAAATTCATATTTAATATTTTAAATATAAATAATTATTCTCTACCACATTCTTTTAAATTTTAAAACAAAATATAGAGAAACTAGAAAGAAAAGACTCGAGTCGTGAATAATATCATAAGAAACCCAATTTTATGCTTTGATACTATGGTAGCGTTTAGAATGCTCACCATAGAATATGAACATTGAATGTTTACTTAAAATTAAATCGTTGATCTAAAACTATTTATAAATCTAATGATAAAGAATGACAGAATAAGTTTAGTATGTTAATAAATAATATTAGAATATTATAGTTTATCAAATTGATAATAGGTAACTTGTTAATAATACCAAAATCGAAACTCGATGTCTATATATTTTTATTAATGTCACATCCAACTCGGAACTCGAAATCAGGTGCTCTTATATTGGTATTTGTTAGTGCAAGGCCTAATTTTTAACTCGTAACTTGATATTCATAGAACTCGAAATTTGGAACTCAATATCAATTAAATAATTAAAATAAAGTAATTATCTATAATAAGTAAAAATAAATAAATATTTAATATTTATATTTAAAAATGAACATTCTATAATGTACTTATATTATAATATTGATTGATGAATATGCTGGAGTTGGACAACAATTGCTCAATAATTTTAGTAATTAGACGTAAATGTTACTCCAAAGACCAAACTTAAAAACCATTGTTTTTTAAAGGGAAATGAAGTTATGGCTATTTTTTCTTTTAAAATTAACCGAATCTGAAATAAAGCAGATAAGACCCACGTAACATGCGAATTAAAATAAGCCAAAAAGGAGACATAGAGAAATAAACACATTTTTTGCCCTTAAAAAAATACCAAATGGCCAAATCCCAGCTTCAGCTATCGTAGCCTCGTAAGTCGTAATCCAGACCCAAAAACAAAAAGAAAAGGACCTCCACTTCCTTTAATACGAAATATCTTAGTTCCAATATTACCAAAAATAAAATATAAAAATAAAAACTCTAATCTCCTTTTTTTTTTTTAAGGTTAAATTTAATTTTGTACAGAACCCGTAATCTTTCCACCCGGTCTCCATCGCCCAACACACACGTTCTACCCCACTACCTCACCGTTACCTCCTCCAACAACCGCACCACCATCAACACCGTCGTTCTCCACCACCCACGGCTCCACCGGCGAACACTCCATCTTGTGCCGCAGCTTCCAATCGAGCGCCTGGCACCCGCGAGAGCAATAGTTCACCTTCCCGCAAACCGAACACCGCCGGAACTCGTGCGCGCGCGTCTCCGGCCGCCCGCACCCGACGTGCGCGCACAACCTCAGCCCCTCCCCCAAACCACCCCGGTCCGACTCGAACCACTCCCTCATAAACCAATTCACCGGCTGAACTGTGCCGTTATAACAACCGTAACCGTCCAGTAACGGAGTAACCGTCCCGGCACGGCAGCCGAGGTTCCGTAACCGTCGAGCGCGCCACGTCAGCAAAGAGGAGTTGGAGGAGGATGAGGAGGACCGCGTGACCACGTGTATGACTAACGCCAGCTCGCGCGCGTTGGCTTGGATGAGGAGGCGCCGGCCCTCGGCGACGTTCTGGCGCGCACCGTAACCGTCCTGGAGGCAGTGACCTAACTCGCGGAGCGCGTCGATGTGGCCGAGAAGGGACGCACGCGCACATAGCGCCACGCCGGCGCGGAGATCCTTGTCGCTTTTGGAGCCGCCGCTGCCGTTGAACTGTATCACCGCCAGCGAGTAGAGCGCCGGCGCGTGAGACCTCATCGCCGCCTTCGCCATCAGCGAGAGCCCGCTCCTTCGGTTTTGCAAGCAATAAAAACGGATCTGAAAAATGCAAAAAAAGAATCAAATAAACACACAACGGAACTTCAAAACTTGAAATCATTCAGTTATGAGAATGTTGATGTTAGGACTTACCATTCCGAGAGTGTAGCAGGCGTCGACGTTGCCGGCGTTGACGCAGTGGCTGAGGAAACGGTGAGCGGATTCTGACCAGTTTTTGGGTTTTATGGCGAACGCCTTGGCGCCGAGTTTCGATAACACGAGACGGTGGAGGGCTAACCGGTTCAGTCTTTTGCATCTGCGCGATCATTTTGATGGGCAAAAAAATTCAACAAAAAAGGTCATAAGTAGACGTAGGAATATACATGAGAATGTGTGTGGTTGGGGGAGACTTACGTCAAGAGGATGTTGATGAAATCGGAAGGGGAAGAGGCGGTGGAGCTGAGCTTGGAGAGGATGAAGACGACGAGATCGTCCGGTAACCCTTCCAAGGGGTTGTTGTTGTTGATGTTTTTGTCGGTGCGGTGTTTCTGCGAATTATAATATCGCAGTGGCTGTTGTGGCCTTCTCATGTTCCGAACAACTCTCGTACGCAACGAAATGCACACAATACGAAAGGTACAGCGTTTGTGTTGTTTGATGTGTGTTGTTTGGGTTTGAAATGAATCTGTTGTTGTGTGTGTGGTTATTGGTACTGCTGTTGGTGTGTAACGGCGAAACAAGAGAGACAGAGGCATTTATATTTGAAGAGGGGAGAGGGGAGAGGGGAGAGGGGAGAGAGGAGAGTGAGAGCCCCGCAAAAGCTATAATTGCGATTGGGAACGGACCCACGTACGTATCACATATGCCGATAAGCGTTTTAGTTCTTCTCAGACCAAATGAATAAGTAAAATTGGTCAGCAGATTTGAATTATTCTATTCTATATTCTCTCTTTGCTGATTTGATTAATCTTCTGAATTGCTTGAGAAAGAAAATATTAAATAGCTTTTACTGGGTTAGGATATTAAAAATGAGTTTAATTGGTATGTATTATTAGTGTAATTTTATATTATCAACCAATAAAAATAGAAGAAATTGAGAAATTATAGTAGGCCTCTCATTATAATAGATAATTATTTATATGAATTAATAATTTTTATTATTTCTATTAACTGATAATATAAAATTATTTTACACTGTCAATATATTTAAATTAAATTTATTAAAAATTAAATTAATTTCTAACAACTTATACTTTTTGGTTTCCAGTGACATTCAAATAAGAGGGTGGTTACCCGAATTCGCCCAAAACCCCCCCCCCCCATATTTTTCCAGTTTAGCCAAATTTGTCATATTTTTCATATTTTTTTACTCCTTTCTCATATATAAAATAATTTTTTCTGTTATATTCACTTTTACTTATTTATTCATTATTTATTTATTGTTATTTACTTTTACTTATTTTAAATAAACTAAATGCATATGAAGTGACAAAATTTATAGATACTAAAGATAAAATAAGTGTAAGTATAGTTCTTTCTCTTTTTCTTCTCCTACATGGTGCCTAGGTATAAGTTAAAAAAAGCCTTCTTCGAAAAAAATAAATTTACCATGTGCTATAAAAGAAGAATAAGCTAATTGCATATGAAATAAAAAATTTGTAGATACTTAAGATAAACAAATACAAGTTACAAAACAATAAATAATAAGAATAGTACAGCAATGAAATCCCTAAATAAATACATAACAATAAAATTATTAAACTCGTCAGCTTTGCTCTTCCCATTTTTCTTCTCCCACACTGTGCCACGAGTGAACCTACTTGGCCCCTTAATCTTTGAGTGTAGCTAGTACCATGCATTCTTTGATAACTATCGATTACTTTGAGCTCACCCTCCCCCTATATCTCCGCTCTAGTCTTTGCCTTCACCTCCTCCTCTGCCATGTACATCATCATCATCGTCACCACCATCATCATCCTCGCATTCATCCTCGCCTTCATCCTCGTCCTCATCCTCGTCCTCCTGGTCCTGCTTGTCCTCACCCTCTTAGTCCCCTTCTTCCTCATCCTCGTCGTCCTCCTCCGCATGGTCCTCACCCTAATGATGTTGTGGCATCCCCTCATTGTGTGCCTCAAAATGATACTGTCCTTCCTGCTGGTGCCATGGGACACCCTGATGTGCACCTAAAACTGATAGTATTGCCTTGTCAACAATCTGCTGGAGAAGTTATTGGAAACTTTGATAATATTGCATCATCTCAACATCTTGCAACAATTGATCTGCAGAATATATCGGGCCAAAGGAATGTAGAATCGAAGCTGTTGCTGCCCCCTATGGATGCTCATGTGACGGTGGTGGCTAATGCTCAATTGATGGTATTGGTCGATACACACCATGCTCGTGCTTGGAGCTTGCTTCATTTAGATCAAGGTCAAAACCACGACATCAGCTAGACTCTATAATCATCTCAAATCCCCGCCTTGAATGCCCACCACACCGGCTCGATTCACCAACACAAGCTTGACTGTGTTAGGTCAAAGGGCCACCAACCCTCAGGTTTATGCTGCTGCATGAGTCAACAGACATTCTCCCATGTGTCTACTCTAATCCAACATCATCATGAACAAGCCAACGATCTACAGATATCAATGTTCTTCGTGGCTTTATACTGTCCCAAGTTTGCTATCTTTAAGGGCGAGGTGGCGGGGATATATAGCCCCAAGATTGTTGCATATGTGGGGGGTGGTAGGGGCATATGGCCCCAAAGCTGCTCCTTTTAAGGGGATGGTGGTGGCACCTGCATAAAAGTTCATAATCGATAATAGTGCTTTAAATTTAAATTATTTGATGTGTGAATAATTATTAAAGCAATATAATTATTAAACTCATACCTTGGCATACAATTGCTCCATCTGGGCATAATGCCTATGCCTTCGAGGGGAGAAGTTTTAATGCTACCTCCTTAGAGGTAATTCCCATTGTCAGGGTAGATAGGGCTCCGCAGATAACCATAAACTCAAGATAGATTGCCTATACCAATTCTAATATTTAGGTGATGTATCTGAAATGTCGATGGGAAGTCCACGTAATATGTACATCTGTCTGTGCTTCCACAAAGTGATCCAACACCTATGCTCTTCAACCCAATTGAGATGGTGTTTTCCTCTCAAATCTTGATTATGCGAATCACCTAATCTCATGGGATCAACAAAGATTCTTTGTTCAATCCCAAACTAGTGCTATACACGGTCATTCGCATGCCACTCAACAATTTCAAACCATACAAGTGACACGATGGTCGACCACTATGTATGCCATCCCCTTATGTCTGCTAGAATGTAGCCAATAATGTTTGCATAAGGTCGCCACCAAAACTGCATTATAAAAAAAAAGTTATAGCAACGATAGTAATTGCCACATTAAAGCATATATAATTTAGTCCTTGTCTAATTATATTCCATGAGGTCAATGGCTAGTGTGATATTGCCTACTGCTCGGTATTCGTACTGCATTGGAAAGGATGCATCACCCATTGGTGGCATACAATTTTAATTAGATATAAATTTTACAATATCAAGCACCCTAAAAAATATATATAAAGTGTTTATAGCTAGAAGTTAGGGGGAAATCTATCTGCAGGTGAGGAACGAGAGCCAAAAATGGCAGGTGATACCATGCCCAAGAATGAAGTAAGACAAAGCACTCACTCATTTCCTGGCATGTCTTCCGCATTGCACAACATAAGTATCGATATAGATAAGCAAGGCAGGCAGAGCCCGAGCTATAAGTGCCAACTTGCTCCAAATCTTCTAAAAGCGGGAGATACTTCGCATGGATAGCCGAACTAGTTTTGTTATGAAAAACTCGCTCACCTAGCAGCCATAAAATTTAACCATGAGGATGGCACCGAATTACATTATCACCGGCATTAGGTTGGAGACTTCTAAAAGTTTGGTTTAACCAACCTAACTTGATTCTGGACCTATCACTTTCGCCTTGTTCGGGGCGAACACCTAGTAGATTCTCACAGTATTTCTCTATTAATTGTTTATTAAAATTTGTAGAGCTGCTGACTACTTAGCCATTAGTATGGAGCCTGAGCAAAACTGCAACATCTTTTAGTGTAATCATGCACTCTTCAACGGGAAGATGAAAAGTGCGTGTCTTTAAGCTCCATCGCTTGATCAATGTCTAACAAGGCCCCCGTGTGTCGGTAACATGCTGATTGTGGCAACACGAAGCAATTCAGCCATCTCTAAGTAGTGCTCTATCTCGGGCACTAGGCTTTTCATTAGCATATGGCGAATTCGCAAAACTCGAATCTCCTGACCAATATCTTGACCAAACTATACGTTATTACAAACATAAGAACATTGTGACAAATATAAAAAAAAAATTAAAACATGCACACAAAATGAAATAGAAAATTGCTAAATTAAATAATAATATAAATTACCAACAATGATAACAAAATTAAAATAAAAAATTAAAATAAAATAGTAAATTGCTAAGAACCCTAAACCCTATCACTAATCTACCCTAATCAAGAGCAACCTATTCTATTCTTGTCTATTATACAATCTACATTAAAGAATACTATTACTAATCTAATGATAATAACAAAAATAAAACCAAATCAAATCAAATAGTAAATTCCTAAAATTACTTAATAATTTAATTGCTAATCATTTAATTACTTTTGATAATTAGACTAATCTTTTCTACTTTTTATGTTAAACAACCTTAAACCCTATCACTAATCTACCTAAATCAAAAGCAACATATTCTACTCAATTCTAATCTTTTGTACTCTATGCTATAGAATACTATTGCTACCCTAACGATACTAACAAAAATAAATTTAAATAAAATAATAAATTGCTAAAATTAATAATTACTAACTTATACTCTAGTTCAAATTCTCATCAATATTTGATAATTAGACTAATCTATTTTACTTTTTTAATGCTAAACAACCTTCAAACCTATTACTAATCTATCCAAGTCAAAAATAATATATTATATTCTATTTGAGTCTAGTCTATTATACTGTACATTAAGAACACTATTACTAATCTAACGATAATAACAAATATAAAATAAAATAAATTAATTATTTGCTAAAAATAAATAATAACATAATAATTACTAACTTGCTTATATACTCTATGTTGACTTTTTGTCAATGTTGGCTAATTAAACTAATGCCATATGCTTTATTATGTTCAAGAACCCTAACTCCTATCATTATCCTACCCAAATCAAAAGCAACCTCCTACTCTATTTTTTCTGTTCTATTATACTCTACACTAAATAACTCTATCTAACGATAACAACAAATATAAAATAAAATAAAATAGTAAAACCCCAACAATATATAATAATATAATAACTAACTTATACTCTACTTTAAATTGTCAATGATAGGTAAATTAAACTAATCTATTCTATTTCATTATACTCAAGAATCGCAAACCCTGTCTCTAATCTATGCAAATCCAAAGCCTATTATTCTACTTTACTGTTTACTAATAAATTATTTCTACAAACTATTGATAATAACAAATATAAAGTAAAATAATAAATTATATATTTATAATTATGATAAATAAATAATAAAATAGATAACTTTTGAAAAAATAATTTGATTACATTATTTTAACGAATTGCCTGTGAAATATGCTTGTGTGGATCCATCATTATATTTGGAACCACCATTTTCATTGCTTTTCTTCTATCAAATATACTAACCATGTTTTCAATTTTTTTTCAACCACACCTCTATTATAATGTGATCAAAGCTCTTCCACTTTTTTCTCACTTCTCTCCACCCTTTCTGTGTCTCACATTCATGAATTGCACTCTTCAAACTCTCTCTCTATCTATCATTCACAGTGCAAACTCTCACTCTTACTCTTGCTCAAAGACCACAAAATTTGGGCTATATATAGGCGAGATGGGACTGCGAGGATTCGGTTAAAAGTAGACCGGATTGCCAGGGATTTGATCCATCTGCAGGTGGATAGCAGGGATCCAGTCCACCTGCTGCCAGATTATAGACGAAGCCCCTCGTTGGTTGGCTTCTGGTCATGTCCGAGGCAGGAATTTGGCTACTTTTGCAGCAGATTCCTTGACACGCTCTGCCACTTCAACGATCCCCTTTTTTTCGTGGTTGGTGCAGGAATCCGATGCTGGTTTACTTGAATTTTCCCAAAAACCTCCCACATTTTTCCAATTTAGCCAAATTTGCCATATTCTTCATATTTTTTCACTCTTTTCCCATATATAAAATGATTTCCCCAAATAAGATCATTTACACCAAAAAAGTTTGTTGAGCTGCTCTAAATTTGTTGTGTTTAAAGTTGATATAAGTAGTTTTCTATAAAAGATTTTTAATTAAGTTCATATTGTTCGGAAAAAAAATATTGTTGGAGTATTAAAAGCTAGATTTCAAAGACCTAATAATAATTTTTTCACAAGTCTAAGAATATTAAAAAGTTTGTGTTTGGACTCTTATATGGTTAAAAAAAAAAAAAAACCTTCATAAGTCCTTAATTACAGCAATAAAATTTTTTAAAGTTATAGTTATCGCTGAATTAATTCAATCTACAATTAAAGAACCATCTATTTAACAATTTTTAAAAAGATCACAACTAAAAAAGAAATTTAAAAAAACTATGTAATTTAATTGCAAACTTTCAAAACATGAGAACCTATGTAAACATTTTGAATAAAATATAGCAGAAGATTAATTAAACATATACTAAATGAATTTTGTATTTTATTTAATTTTACTCTAAAATATCAATATTCAAAAATTATAAACTCTAATAATTTAATATAATCAAGTTAGTCCATTATGAAATAAAACTCTATAGCACTATATTTTATATTTTATCTAATTTAATATATTTTATATTAGGGAGAACTACCAATTTAGCCTCTAAAAGATTAAAATACTAATAATTTAGCCTTTAAAAGATATTATTTTCTCTTGTGGTATCTCACTGATAAATATATTGATAAATTAGTCCCTAAAAAATTAATGTACTTACAAATTAGTCCCTAAAAAATAATTTGTTAATAAATTAATCCGTAAAATATTTTTTATTAACACTAACAAAGCTTATTAGTAATAATAGAATTTATTGAACTATTACAAACTAATAAAATATTTTTTAAGAATTAAATTATTAATATTTTAATCTTTTGGGTCAAATTAGTGATTCTCATTTTATGTTAAGTAATTTAAAAGATATTGTTTTTTTATAATTCAAAACTTGTCATATTGCTATACGGCTTTTTTTTTCAAGCATACCATGTGCTTAAGATCTCAATATGAATCTACATATACGGAATGCTAAGAAGAATAGCTTTGCAGGGTTCCAGTTATGAATTTCCTTTTTTTAATAAGAAATTTTTTTTTACTATTTACTAGACACCACTATAAAAATATCATAATTTATAAATGTTTCATTACAGAACTTTTTTTTCTTTTTTCTTTTTCCTTTTTTCAAATGTCCCATTTTATTGTCGCTCTTTTATTTTATTTTAATAACTGGTTCATTGATCAAATAATAACTCATCTTTCGTTGATGTGCGGGATGGGACCCGGCATTAACTGGGGCCTCGAGCGCCACCGACTCGAAAAAGAGACTCCTAAAGACTAAGGTCACATGGGCTTTGCTCAGTTTAATACTTAATCAATTCTACATTGTACCCATATCCTAGTGAGGAAATCGTTTTATTTGATGTCATATCTCAAATTTATTTCTCGCCAATTATGTAGGATGATTGAAATTGAAAGATCGAATAGTCTTGATAAAAAAAAATCCCTAATTTTTAGCGTTGGCGGTTGAGTGTTTCTCATTTATTGATAGATTATTTGTATAGGAATGGGTGCTTTTGTTTTGATTTTTAAAAAAATGATTTTGAAATTTAAATTTTATATATAGATAAAAAAGTTAAAAATTAATTTTTTTTCAAAAACTATTCTTTTCAGCTTCTACAAAAAATTTAAAAACAGATTTTTTTGAAAATCTAATTAATTTTAAAAAATTATTCAAACATATAAAAACTAATATTTTTGGATGAAAAAAATAATTTTTTTGTCAAAAAATTCCAAACAAACACACCCTGTGTTATGGTTAAAGTGCTATTTAGGAATGCTAGTTATTTTTAAAAATAAGTTTTTATTTAAAAAACTATATTTTCAATATAATATGATATGTTTAGTAAGAATAGATAAAAATAATTATCATCTTCAATTTATTTTATTTATATTAAAAACAATTATTTTTAAAAAATTATTATTCTTTAAACATTTTGATTATAAGTAGAAGCAAATTATTTTAAATTTATGATATTTTAAATAAATTAACTTTAAGTATTAAATATTATATAATATAAACAAATTATTTTATATATTTTTTAATAATTTATTATACATAAATAAATTTTTTAATAATATATTTTAAAATCACTTTTCAATTAATACATCTAACCATGAAGTTGATTTTATTATAATCAATTATAAAGAAAATAAAAATTCAATTATATATATAATTGATTATTTAAATGATTTTAATTTTATAATAAATCCAAACATACCCAAACTTTGGTACATGTTGTGATTATAGAATAGAGTAATCATCTTTTCTTAAACGTTTTAGGATAATACTTATGCTGTTACACATACATTATTTTATATATGTATAATTGTTATTACTATTATAGCAAATTTTATTTCGTTTGTTCACATATATGAATGTTATATGTGAGATGATTTATTTCTCACATATATGTAGAAAAATATTTTTCTGATTGTTTGTGAAATCTCACTGTATAAATTTCCCATTTAAAGTACAATTTTATAGACATAATGTATCATAAATACATTTTTTTGGTTTCCTAAGAAAAACCGATTTAGTAGGTGGAATAAAAGTATGATTTAATTTTGATGTATCAATATAAAATTTTTTTACATAGTCATACAATCATATGTAGTCATATCATTTTAATTGGAAAGAGTGAAATGAAATGCCTCATACTATATTGTACATATTATAGATATGAGAAAACTACAACAACCCCCTTGAAAGATTTCTAGAAAAGGCATTAAATAAAAAAAAGGACACTACACTCCATTATAAAAAAATTAATAATCAAATAAAAGTAATATTATTATATACTAAATAAATATATTTTGATATTAATTTAATAAAATATTAATTTCTTCATAAAACCAGCAAATAATTATCATTAAAATTTCTTATATGTATTTATTTTTTGAAAAATACATCTCTCCACACGGGTTATATTTTTTAAAAAATAAATTAATTATTGTTAGTATATCAAATATATTAATCATGTTTATATAAATTGCAATAATATATTTAAATAACTTTAAAATATATGAAATGTGAGACTTGTTAAACTAATTAGTAATTAATATTCTTGAAAAGCAATTTTAAAAAAGATCTTATTGATATAACAATACTAAAAAAATTAGTATCATAATATTTTAGTCAAGATTAAATCTTGATGATATTAATATAAGATAATTATAAGAATTTATTTTTAATATGTTGTTAATGTAAATAATATTTATATATATTACCAATAATTTAATAAAATAACTTTTATAAAATTCATAAATAATTATCATCAAATTTTGTTAGTATATTTTTATTTTTCAAAATATATATCTTCACAAGGTTACATCCATTAAAAAATAAATTAATTATTTATTAGTGCATGTAATATATGAATTATGTTTAAATAAGTTACAATAATGTATGTAAATAACTTCAAAATATATGAAATATAACACTTTTTAAATTAATTAGTAACTAATATTATTGAAAAGCTATTCTTAAAGAAGATATTATTATTATGGCACTACTAAAAAATTATTAGTCTCATAGTAATAAGATATTTTATTCAACATTAAATCTGTATAATATTAATATAAGATAATAATAAAGATTTAATTTTAATATGTTCTCTACATAAAAAAAAATTAATATACTGTCAACGTAAATAAATTTTTATAGGTATTTAATCATGTATATTATAGAATATAATGGTATATTATTTGAATTTTTATTCATTAATATATTATTTAGATAGAAAAAATGGAAAAAAGATAATATTACTCAAGTAAATGGAAATAACGGAAAGTAAATATTAACTAGATAAGAGAAAAAATTAAAAAAGTACTTAATATGAAACAAATTAAATTACAAAATTATCCAGAAACATAAATTGGTTCAGAAAATAGAGAAGTGATTTTTTTTGCCCAAACAAAATGTTGAGTTTGCTAGCCTCCATACGAAAGTATGAATGTTAGCATTCTCCATATACAAATACTCCTTTATTTTGCATTTTATCTATATCCATATTATTTACATTTGTTATTGCAAATTATTTAAACATAATTAATATATTAGAAGCACCGGCAATAATTAATTTATCTTTTAAGGAATGTAACCCATATAGAGAGACATATTTTTCAAGAAATATATATTTAAACTTTTTAAGAATAATTATTTAGGAGTTTTATTAAGAAATTAATATTTTACTAAATTATTGTTAAAATATATTTATTTAGCATATAATAATATTATTTTACTTTTATTATTAAAATATTTTTCAATAATGAAGTGAAATGTTCTTTTTTTTATAAGTTAGGAGTTTAGTGTCTTTTTCAGAAACCTTAAAGGAGTTATTGTACTTTTCTCCATAAATATTGATGAAAAGTTATATATCGTCCACAAAAGATCTATGAAGTTTTATTGCATCAATGGCATAAGTTTTTAGCTTATTATTGGATAAAAATGTAATCGGCTAAACTTCTCTAAGAAATTCATCCGAGAACAAAATCCTAAATATTATCTTAATTCAAGCAATTCATGCCAAGGAGGGTATTTTGTCTCTTAGTAAATGGATTCCTCAATCAACTCACACAAGTAAGTATTGAGCAAGATCAATCAACGAAAGATTGAGTAGAAACTGAATTTGAATTGAAGTATTACGAATTCATATAAGTTGAAGTCTTAATGTGGAAATAATGAAAATGACAAAAGCCAAAACATAATGCTAATAAAAGTAAAAGGAAATTTTTTAAAAGCTAGTAGTAGCCAAATTGGCATGATGTATGTTCGTGTGTTTGGATCTTATACGTATGAGCTCTTATATCTATCCTAGATTTTCACCACTTCTCAGTTGCATGTACATAGCAGCTCTCAGCTAAGTTTTCATGCATCTACATTCTCATTTAGATCGTCACCTAAACTTGACGCCAACCCCCAACCAACTCCTCTTTCTTTAATAATTGGACTCCACCTCAAACCTTGGCCTAATCTTATTTGCTCAGCTGATGCATCCCTAGCCCTAGATATCCATTTTGGCCGATTCCACTCTCTAAATTGAGCTCAATTTAGGTCATTTATTGGCCCATAATTAATTACTGTTAACTGTCCAATTAACCTTCACGTAAAAATTTATTACGATGCCAACATATAACTAACAGCTAGGGATGTCAAAAAAACCCGCACTACAGATATCCATGGCAATACTGCAATCTAGGCGGGTATGGGGAAGATTTTGCCCTCATGGTAATGGGGACGGGGATTTTAAATACTCGCATGTTAAACGGGGCGGGGGCGAGGATCATTATATCCATACCCGCGGGTACCCGCTATGAAATTATTATTTTATCCTTAAATTATTAACTTAGTTAAACTAATATTATTGTTATTTAAATTGATTAGACTAAGGTCTAAATTTATAAGTTAGATTTATTTGTACTTATTATATATTAGACTAATGATTGGATTACTATTATGTGTTTATTTTTATTTTAAGTATTTTAAGTTATTAGAATTTAGATTGTAGAATTATATTATTGTACCTATTTTTTGTTTATTTTATGTGTTTATTTTAATTTTAAGTATACTAAATTGTTAGAATTTGAATTATTAAATTAGATTATTATTTATGGTTATTTTAAATATTTTATAATATTAGAATTTTTATATCTAATTTAAATTTTTAAAATTTTTAATATTTTAACGGGTATCTATGGATATCCACGGGTACCCGTAAACCCGCGGGTAAGGAAAAAACGGGTACTCGCACGGATATGGGGCGGGGGACGGGGGCGGGTAGTTACTCGCGAGGACTGGCCTATCCCCGCCCGCCCCACCCCGTTGACATCCCTACTAACAGCTATTTACTAAGCTAGATAATGTATTTAAATTCATTACCGTTACTATTCATCCACCTTCAACGAGTGAATTTTTCCCCTCTTCTCTTAGACTTGGTTTCTTTCCTCTCAACCTTCAACAGACTTTTAAATCTTCATTCGCCTTCTATCTTTTCATATTCTTTGTATACTCTTTACTCTAAAGCATCCACAATATCTTTTGATCATTTTGATTCTTAAATGCTAGTATCTCGCCTGCTTAAGGCCTATCAAAGAGCTCTTCTACATCAAGCTCTAAGAGCCCTTCAATTGATTTGTTAGCTAATTCTCCTCAAAAATCACCAAACAAAATGAAGCAATTGGCCAAGGCCCTTAAAGCACTTGCTAGCAAACCTAAATCGACTCAATAGGCTTCTCATCTTGTCCAATAAGAGAATCTTTATCAGAAGATGAACCCAAAGCTGAGAATCTCATTGCTTATGACTAAGCTCACTGCACTTATATTTTGGGTTCCCTTTGTACATAACCTCCCTTATTTCCTCATATCACCGAATCCTTCATTCTCCTTGATAAATTCAAATTTCCAATCACCGAGGATTGATTTTCAATCTTGACACGCCTTAAAGAACTTTGCAACTAGCCAAAACTGAATGATGACTATACCACATGGCTAAATAAAGTAGCCGATTGATGGGGAGAAGAATGGAAAAATTGGGGTATTTATGACATAATTATGCTCTCCAAATTGAGCTACTCACCTAATATTAATATGTTTTTAACCTTCGTCGGCTTCTGGAACTCTACCATTAATGCTTTTGTCTTCCCATTTGGGATCATGTTGCCTTTACTCTTTGATATTGTTACCATGTTAGGGCTCCCAATCATTGGGAAGACATTCCCAATCTTTATGATAAAGGATTTGAAGATCTTGGCTACCCTATTTATACAGAAATTGCTAGTTAGGGCAAATACATGAGTAAGCATAAGCGAGAACAAGGCATTGTAAGCAAAACTAAACACAACGCCTTTATTTTCTTTTGGCTTTACAAATTTTTAATTTTGCACTAACTCCCTTGCAATAGTTAATGAATATTCCTATTATGTATTTGCCATAATCTTTGGTGGGCCAATCAATTTAGGATTGCCATTTCTCTCTTTGTGAATTGATCAGCTAAAGGCCAAGGAAAACAAAGTCATTCCTAGTCCTAGACAATTTTTGTTTTTGTGGATTAATAAATATTTTCTAGAATTGTACTGAGACTGTGCACTCGGGGTTGAGCCGGATCGAAATTCCTCCATTTATAGTCTTTATTACAAGATTATTCCCATTTCTACTTTCTCGACTTTTCAAATAGCTGATCGGCTATTTAAGATGCAACAGAGGGCGTGTCTGGTTAGTTTGCCCTATTTTATATCATTTTTATGGCCCAGCTTGGGTTTAGCTGGATCTACTAATAGCATTTGATGAAGAGCTAACTAAGGTGGCTCCTTGTTAGAGTAATGCCCCGACTGGCAAGGACCTTTTAACTGGAGTTTGCCCTTTGGCTCAGTTCAACAAAATTTTAGCTGAGCCCTACAATCTAAATTGCTTTGCTCAGGAATTTGGTTTATTACAAGAAGTTCCTACTCCCCACTAATCTATGGTACGTTTGGAGGAAAGACCCTCTTTCCACCACCTGGAGATAGATCAACTTGTCATCACCACCAACAACAAACTATCTCAATTTCAATTTAAACCCTTTGTGGTTAATCCTAGAGCTACTCCAGATTATGCAAAGTGGTGGAGATCTATCTTCACAGAGGCATTCACCTCTCCCTTGGAATGTTATTATCCAAATTGGTTGGAAGTAATCATGCCAAATCTTCTTAGCCTCCTCAACTAATTACTAGCAAAGCAGTAGCACAAATAGTAGTAAACCATCATCCAAGTCCAAATCTATCACCATCAAACATAAGTACCTTAATTTGCTATTCATTTGATCCACTTTTTCTTTACTTGTCATGACTTAAATTTCTTCTTTATTTGATTTCCAAAACCTCAATTTGTTGATATGGAGACTCACGTTCCTTCCCAGTTGAAGCCTAAAACTACTATGAGAAGAAGTCCTCATAATCTTATTTCCCTAACTACTCTCAGAGTAGTAGCTCCAACTGAGGTCTTAGAACAACAGAGTTCCCCTATAAGAGTAAGTACTTCTTATTTCTTCTCATATATTACCAATTTTCACTTTCTCATATGTTTGCCTTTGATTTGCAGAAAGAAAGAAGAAGTAAAAAGAGAGCTGAGCCATAACCTCTTCTAGCCGCTTCACCAGCTAAGCCTAAACCTAAAAAGAGAGAGGTTATAATTCTAAAATCTGAAGAAGAAGAGGAAGTTAAAGAAGAACATCCTCTCAAGAGGTGGCCCAGAAGCACTTCTCGACCAATATCCTTAACTACTGTTTCCTCAATTGATGTGGCAGACCAACCATTTTCATCTGAGCAGGATTGGAGAGTTGTGACTAATCCTATTACTCAAAATCCCCCCATATTACTGCACTACAGGAAAATCCCTCAACTAATGAGACTTAAGATGATAATCAGCCAATCACTCAATTGAGGGGTTTCATAATAGCTAAAAAGACTTAGCTGAGTCATGGCTTGGGAGAAACAAGAATTTCTGTTTCTCTTTTTGCTACTCCAAGTTTGGTTCCTAATGAAGAGCTAGAGCAATACTTCAATGCTCCCTTAACTCATCCACCCAGTTACAGTTCTTTTCTAGTGTAGGAACATCTCCGCATTATTGAAAATGAATTACAGAAACCTTTCCCCACAAACCTTGCTATCTTGGCCAAATTAGAGAGATCTGAGGGTGTGTGAGGCTACCAATATTGATGTTCCTCCTGCTCTTCAGCAAGTTTGTGCTGACATTGTACTCACCTTCTCTAACACCTTGTTGGATTACCAAATGTACAAGCTCACCAAGACAATAGTCTTAAGGCTTCGAAGGAACCAGCCTCCCTCAAGGCTCAAAAGAATGCCCATTTGACCTAGTATCAGTTTGTGAAGTCTAGCCAAGACCAACATTAGCAGACTCAGTTGACTAATCGAATTAGGTTAATCCATGAGGAGATTACCAAGTTGCAGGCTAAATTGCGGATTTTAGAACCAGAATTAACTGCTATTAATACACAAATCAAGGCTGAAGATAAACAATGACTTTAGCTATATACTCAAGCTAAGTCATTGGATAGTAAAATAGTTCCACTTACTGAAAAGCAAAAGCCTTTGGAGCGTACATTGGAAGTGGGCAACAAAGGCTTAGCCAAGGCTAAGGCTTCTTGGACCTCTTTGTTTAGTAAATTTCGTGAAGCTAAGCTGCCACCTTCTTCAGGTAACTATCATTTCTGCTTTGTCTGATATTCATTGATGCCTTATAGTTTTTTTCCAGACTTAGGGATTTATCTTCTTTCTTTTCTTGATCAAAATATTACTAAGCTAAATAGCTGGCTTGTGGCTATTATTTTGAATACTTTGGCTATTTTGTATTGGTTTCCCAAATAGAAAGATAAGATCTTATTAGAAATTTTCCACTGATGCTCTTTGATGACTCCTTTGCTTCCATGTCAACCAATCTATGTGCTCCTCCATATATAACTTGGCTAACAATGTAAGGTCATTCCCGATTAGGAGACCATTTGCCGAACTTAAGATCTTTTGTCTATTTCACACAATATCACCATCGGTAAATTGCTTCCCTTTCACCTTCTTATTATAAGATTTTGCAACCTTTTTCTTTATTTAACTTAATATTTTCTAAAGTCATAATCCTATTATCATCGACTGATTCCAACTCTTAGAACATAACTTCAGAACATTCTTTTGGTTGCAATTAGCTTGTTTTGCCACTTTTGATGATTTGATATTTATTTCCATAGGTAAAACTACGTCTTGGCCATAGGTTAGTCTAAAAGAAGTTAGACTTGTGGCCTTGTTTTTCGAATTCCTATATGCCCAAAACACCTCAGATAATGCTTCATGACATTTTTTGGGTTGATTATCCAAAGTTCTTTTAATCATATCAATTAAAACTTTGTTTATAGCCTCAACCTGACCATTGGCTTGGGCATAATAAGGTGATGAACAAATTAATCTAATTCCATATTTTTGTACAAACGATTTCACCTTATCTCCTTTGAACATATTGTCATGGTCAGCCGTTATGATTTTTAGAATACCAAACCTATGTATATTTGTTTTTCAATATATGTTATCACATTAGCTTGTGACATACTTGTCATTAGCTAAGTTTCTACTTACTTGGTAAAATAATTAGTGGCTACTATAATAATAGTATGCCTCTTAGAATATGGAGGGTAAATATTGCCAATAAGATCCATTGCCCACCCTCTAAATGCCCAAGGTTTAATAATAGCATGCAATTCATCAGATGGTACCCTTTGAATTAGCCCATGTAATTGACAAGCTTCACATTCCTTAGCATAAGCAAAGAATCAGCTGTAATAGTTGGCTAATAATATCCATATCAACAAATTAGCCATTTCATATTATGTCTAGACTTATGAGCTCCACATACACCTTCATGGACCTCCCCTATCACCTTCAGTGCCTTTTTCCTACTCAAACATTTGAGCAACATGTCTTCATAGCTCCTTCTAAATAATTCCCTATCAATCAGTACATATTTTAATATTTTTTGCCTTAGCTTATAGTCAACTTGAATTGAGGGATTAGCCAAATATTGGATCAATTCCTATCTCTAATTGGCATATATACTTGACTGTTGACTAACTATGGCAATCATAGCATTTGTTGTTTCCAAATTATCAATTGTAGGAGCCAAGGGTTTATATCCGAAAGCATGTTGTACCAAATCATTTGATGCTTTATTACAAAATCTGGGAACATAAGTTATTATGACATCGGTAAAATGTTCTAACAATTCTCCATCTTCTTTCAAACATTCTTGCAAAACTAGATTGTTGCACCTATATTCTCCTAATAATTGGTTGATCACTAATTTTGAGTGTCCCATAATTTGCACAATTTTAACATCCAAGGATTTTAGCAACTTTAAGCCAATAATGAGAGTCTCATACTCTGTTTGATTATTAGAGCACTGAACATCTAGCCAATACATAAAATTTCTTATCCACTCCTTTAGGACTTGCAATTACCACTCCTGCTCGAACCCCTTTTGATGCTTTGATCCATCAAAAGCTAGAGTTCATGGTTTAATTTGCACATAACCTTGGCACTCGACTAATGGATTCTATATGTCTATATTTCTATACATGGGTATTGTGCTAGGAAATCGACTAAAACTTGCCCTTTCATAGCCTTTAAGGGCACATATTTTAGGACAAAGGCATTTAACCTAATTGTCCATTCCATTAATCTCCCTTGTAGTAATGGCTGATTTAACAAATATTTGACTATATTAATCTTGCATACCACTAGCTTCTTTCTCAGCAGGAGATAATACTCCAACTTTGTACGTGTATGAAATAATGATAAACACAAATTTTTTATTGGAATACACTTGGTCTTGGTATCACTTAATAGCCTACTCAAATAATAAATTACTCACTCAGTTCCATCCTCTAAATCTTGAGCTAATAAACTCTCAATGGAATCTTCAACAACTGATACAAAACTTAAGAGGCTTACCAAGAACAGGTAGTACTAGCACAGGAGGTGTGGCTAAACATTATTTAATAAGATCAAATACCATTTGTTGTTCACCACCCCATATAAATTCTTCAGAATGTTTAAGCCTCAACAAAGGTCAAAAGGCTTTCAGTTTACCAACTGAATTTGCAATAAACCTTCTTATAAAGTTTATTTTGCCTATTGAGCTTTGCAACTCTTTTTTGTTAATTGGAGATCTTGCTTCTAAAATAGCTTTCACTTTGTTCTTATCTACTTCAATTCCTTTTTGATGGACTAAGAATCCGAGAAAGTTTTTAGCTGAGACTCCAAAAGCACATTTAGCAGGATTCATTTTAAGAGAATATTTCCTCATTCTGAGGAAGGCTTGCTCTAAGTTAGCCAAATTTTCTTTGAAGTCAACTGACTTCACAACTACACCATCAATATATACCTCCATATATTGCCCAATTAAATCATGAAAGATTGAATTCATTGCCCTTTGATAGATGGCCATGGCATTCTTGAGACCATATAGCATAACTACATACTCAAAGTTGCTAATGACCCCAGGGAAACAAAATGTAGTTTTGTATGTATCTTCCTCAGCTAAATAAATTTAATTGTATCCAGAATAACCATCCATAAATGATAAAACATCATTATTAGCTACGACATCAACTAACATGTCCACATTAAGCATAATATACTCATCCTTAAGGGTAGCTAAATTTAAATTAAAAAAATCTATGCAAATCCTAACTTGACCATGCTTTTTAATTATAGGAACAATGTTTGAAAGCCACTATACATATCGGGCTGTCCTAATGAAACCTGATTTTAATAACCTTTCAATCTCTTGCTTTATCTTTGGCATCAATTATGGGTTAAACCTTTTAAGTGGCTATTTGAACGGCCTAAATCATTTTTTAATGGGTAATCAATGCTCAACTAACTCCCTAGATAGCGTAGACATTTCTTGATAATCTCAAGCAAAACAATCTATATACTTAGCTATCAATTGAATAAGTTTATCTCGATCACTTTGGCTAAGTAATCCACTAACTTCAATTAAGGAATCTTGTGCCTTGAAACTTGCAGTTTCTTTTTTTATTGGGGACATAAACAACTATGCAAAGACATCTCCCTTATTCTGTTTCATTTCCCCCAATTTTCCTCCTCTATTAGCTCACATTTTTCTTCATTCTTCTAGGCTAGCTCTTATTAGAAATGGCTTTCCTCAATCCTTGCCTCACTTGATGTTAAGATTAATCATTGTAGAACATCTTCTACCACTATCTCTTGGCTAGTCATGGACAATTTTCTCTTTAGGTTGTGTGTCAACCTCTAACTCTATCTAAAAACCTTAGTTTGTAAAATTCATACCTAAATGGTATCCTGAGAAACCTCTAGAGGCCAATTTACTAGCTGGAAGTCAAGGGTGCAACAGATGGCTTCAACAACCTTGACATTTGCTAAAAAAGGCTTCTAATCAGCTGATGCAACTTCTACCTTGCCATTATTCCAGAACATCAGCTATTGATGCAATGTGAAAGGAACACACATACTAAAATGAATTCAATCCTTTCTAAAAAGCAATGAATATCCAGGTTTTGCTTCAATAACAAAGAATATAATGCTAGATGTTTTACTCCCCCACTGTGAGTTCAACAATGTAAAAACCCAATGCGTATGTGCTTTCTCCTATGAAGTTAGCCATCTTCAAATTTGTCTCTTTAATATCATTTTGGGTTTTCCTTAATTTTCTCAAAATTCCCACGGGCATGACATTCATGATAGCATCAACATCTATCTATACTTGACTAATTAATCTGCCATCAATGTAGGCCTTTATGTCAAGCAGCCTTAAATGCCTCGCCAGTTGAGGTTTCTCAAACTTAATTACCTCCCCTTCAATGTTTGATTACTCTATTAGCGAGTTTGTACCTACCACTTCCTTATCTTCAGCTAAGGTAGCCCATGTAGCTTGCTCGACGAGGACATCACCTTCCAATTGTAGTGGTTGGTCTTCTTTCATAGCAAACTCAGTAGGTAGTACTCCAATGGTAGATGTTAACATTTACATCATCAACTAATATAAGCAAATCATCATCATTAAGAATTTGATTGATTAAGTTTTCTGACAGCTCTGGCTCTGTAAATTGCACTCTTTCAGCTAACACCACAGTCATTTGAGTTTGAATTTAATCTTAGATCTACACTTTGATTTCCTATATAACTTCTTTTTTTGGGCTGTAGACTTCTTTTCTTTCTACATGCTTGGCTTGTTCCAGCATAGCCACTATATTCTTTATCTTCTGGATGGACCTCTTTCTTTATAGCCTTCTCTTTTGGGTTTGAGTCAGGTCAATTGGTTGTTTTTCCTCTTGTTTATGCAATATTTGTTCAAAAATTATTGTCCCTTGTCTATTCTCGGTTTAATCATCTTAGTTCCTTTTGACACTTCATCATTTCTCACAATAATTCTCTCCTTAGCTAAAATTGACTTTCACGGCTTGCATAGAATCTCTAAGCACTGGGTGGTTTGAGTCCTATACAATCTACCTTTGGCCAGAGCTTCTCCCCCTCAATTGATTCTGAGGAAAATGTAGCCTTTGAAATATGCTCTACTGAGATGTCTCGAATTGCTCCCATGCCCCAATCTTTCTTTGAGCTTAGGTCTCCATTCCTACCTAATATTCCTCTTTGAATTATCATGGTTCAAAGCTTTGGTATTCTTCTTTATTACTATTGATTTTGGTCTCCATACTTGCTTAGAGTGGTGGACAAGTTAGGAGGTTGAAGCTTCCTTCTTAGCACACTTACTCTCAGCTGAGATGGAAATCATATTGATAATAGTTTAAGGAAAAGGGTTTGTGTTAACAGACATATTGCCCCTCTTTTTATTTATGAGTTTGAACCTTCCTTCTTTCATGACCTTTTGTGTAATATTACGACAAATGATACAATTATTAGTGTAGTGTGAGTATGAATTATGCCATTTACAATAATTCATGTTTTGAATTTGATCCGTTGGAGGAAGCTTATTGCCTTCTGGAAGCTTGATCTATTTGTCTTTGACTAAAAAGTCAAAGAATTGTTTAGCTTTTGAAGTGTCAAATAGTGCCTCCTTTTCCTCAGTATTAATCTTTTCTTTTCCTTTAGTAGGAGTGAGGGCAAGATATGTATATGGCTTGCCCTAGGTAATTTAACGACCATAATTTCTCCTTACATGGTTCTCTCTTCATCCTCTACTTCTTCCTCAATTAAGTCACAATTGACTACAGCAACCAACTGAGAACCTCTAGGCCTAGCTTTATTAGCTCTCCTTTGTTCTCTTTCCACTATAAATTGCTCTACCCAAGAGATTTTCCAAGAGAGTTAGGCTAGATCCCCATATTCCGAAATAATCAATTTCTCCCTTAGCTGGAGATTCATGTTATTCGCAACAATAGAGGCACACTTTGCCTCATGCAATTGCACATTACATTTTCCTTTTACTCTTCTGAACCTTTTCCAAAAATTCTGTAATTAGCTCATTAGCTTGCTGCTTGATGCCCCATAGATCTAAGATAGAAGCGTTTGGGGCTTATAAAATCTGTCATGGAATAAGCGTTCTATATCTACCCAGCTTTGCACAAAATTTGGAGGTAAAGATGAATACCATGCGAATGCTACTCCTGTTAGAGATAAAGGGAAGGGTTATAGCCTTAAAAAGTCATTTTGGCTAGCCTCAGTACATTGGGCTATGAATCGGCTGATGTGCTCTGTTGTAAATTCGTCATCTTCTCCAGAAAAAAGAGGTAAAATCTGGGGTTCTAAAATGTCTTAGAAATTGAACCCTATTTACCTACTCAGAATATGGTTTTCTATATAATGGCCTCTTCAAGGGCCTTAGTTGAACATCAAAATATCTCCTCATAACCTCAGTTATCACATTTGGATTAATCAGCTAAGGCATAACCATTCTTGGCTCAGCACATGGCTAAGGTTGAATAGGTGCAGCCTACCAATTTACCCCTTGTTCAACTCGTTGTGGCATTCTATTTTAGGATTGAGCACATGGTGGGGGATATACATTGGGGTACATACATAGATTGTGGAACATGAGCTAGTGGTAGGGTATAAATAGGATGAAATGATCCCATAGGTTGAGCTGCATATCCTTCAATCAGCCGAGTGTTGACCCCTGAATTATGAGTAGCCTATTGGGCATCCCCTTGAGGCCAATTCGTTTGGACCAATGGATCAACCATTGAGGTAGGATTGAAATATCCAGGTTGATCCAAATTATTGGTAAAACTACCCTAAGAACTTGCATCTCCAAAAGGCAATCCTAAATTTCCTAGTACATTGGCGAGCCTTTTAATCATCTACAGTTGGCCACATTAAGTACCTTGATGCCCCCCCAGTGTAAGCCGTTTTCATCAATAGTCTCAGGCATGAATTCATGTATAGCCTCAATCGAATGACCTTGGATATGTGACATTTCCTTTTGCTGCTGTTGAACCAGTTGCATCTTATTTCCCACTATTGGCTTTACAATCTCATCTAGTTGCTTAGACATTTCATGCATCAATTCATTTATACTCGTGTCAATCTGTTGTCTGATGAAAGAGGTTGACATAACAATCGACTGCTTTTCCTCATGTCTAGTCTATGTTGAGCTAGACATGTTTGAAGATGCTATCATAGCCTTAGGTGATGAAGAAGCAGAAACTGTACTCAGCTGCTCTTAAGTCACCACTGGAGGTATAGTCAAGGCAACTGCATACGTAGCTGGTTGGCCTCCTACTTTTTGATTTGAAGTCAAACTTTGGTTTGTCAAACTCATATTGATAGTATTCTAGATTCATACGCCAAGTATAATCAAGACTAGGAATCGAAAACTTTTGCTGATCTGACCTTAGAGGCCCTATTAGGCGTACAAAAATATATTGAATAAAAATGTAATTGGCTAAACTTCAATAAGAAATCTACTCGAGAACAAAATCCTAAAAATTACCTTAATTCAAGTGATTTGTGCTAAGGAGGGTATTCTACCCCTTAGCAAATGAATTCCTCAATTAATTCACGCAAGTAAGTATTGAGCAAGATTGATCAACGAAAGATTGAGTAGAAACTAAATTTGAATTGAAATATTAAGAATTCACACAAGTTGAAGTCTTAATGTGGAAACAAAAAAAAAATGACAAATGCTTAAACATAATGCTAATGAAAGTAAAAGGAAATTTTTCAAAAGCTAGTAGTAGTCAAATTAGCATGATGTATGTTCATGTGTTTGGATCTTGCATGTATGAGCTCTTATATCTCTCCTAGATTTCACCACTTCTCAGTTGCATGGACATAGTGGCTCTCAGCTAAGATCTAGGACTGTTCACGAGTCTAGGTAGGCTTGCGAACCCGACCAACCCGACCTGACCCAATCACAAAATGCTGGTTTAGGTCGAATAATCAAGTCTGTTCGGGTAAAACCCGATTAACCTGCCCTTTGTTTAGGTCGGGTATTGGGTATAAAAATTGAACCCGTTACCCAACCTATAGACCCAAGGCCCTTTTTTTTATTTTTTAAATATTATACTTAGTTACCTAATCCCTAATTTTAGAGTCACCCAATTCATCTGAAGTTCTCACCCTCGGCCAGTCTCTCTCTCTCTCTCTCTCTCTCTCTCTCTCTCTCTCTCTCTCTCTCTCTCTCAACCCTTACATGCCATAGCTCTACCGACCTCTCATCGTCACCACCATGCCATGCTAGCAACCACTTTTGGTTGGTCTCCTTCTCCACTTCCCAATTCAAGCCTCATCCCATGTCTCCGGCTCTCTGCCATACTGCCAAATCGAAGGAGCCCCTCTGTCGCTACATTTTTCTTACCTAGTTCAACCTTGGAGCCACTGGCGACGAAGGTGAATCTAAGTTGTTGCAGTGTTGTGTGTTGACCATTAGTTGCATCCTCGTTCTCCTTCTTTTTCTTGCTGTAGTTTTGTCTTTGTATTAGTTTTTTTTTTTGGGGGGGGGGGAATTTGAAAACTAAAAGGTGGAAACTTTTGGTTGATTTATTTATGTTGCTGAGATTTGGTTGAAACTTGTTGCAGTCTCAGATCTAAGATTGATTTTCCCCTTGTTGATAATGTTCAATTCAAATGTAGATTCTGGATCTGATATATGAGATAGGGGTAGTATGATTTTTTTTTTTTAAAAAAAAAGAAAGAAAGAATGAACCCAATCACCTAAGCTGATTCGACCTGATTTAGATCAGGCTGGGTTGGTTAGGGTATAGTAGCAAAATTTCTAAAAGCCGACCCAACCGAACCCAAGTTCATTTGATTAGATTGAGTCTTTTTTTTTTTCCCTTCAACCCGACCTGTGCACACCCCTACTAAGTTCCCATGCATCTAAATTCTCATTTAGTGGTAACTGTCAGCTAACCTTCATGCCAGCCCCCAACCAACTCCTCTTTCTTCAATAATTGGGCTTCAACTTAAATCTTGGCCCAATCTTAGTTGATGCATATTTTCCCGGACTTGGATATGCATTCTAGCCCATTCCACTCTCTGAGTCGAGCCCAATTTGGGTCATTTATTGGCCCATAATTAATTGCCTTCAACTCTCCAATTAACCCTCACCTAAAAATTTATTATGGTACCAACACTTATGGTTTCATTAGATTAATCTTTGAAATCATCAAGAAAAGTTTAAAGTGTTGTGAACACGAAATATATTCCAACAAAAAGCTTATTTGAGTTCATAAAAAGATCAGTCCTATAATTATGTTCTTTTTATTTTGTCCATTCATTTGTATTTTATTTTATTTTTTCCCCTTTTTCAACGTTTGTTTTTTATGAGGTCTGTGTTCGAAGTGTATTCCAACGTTCTAAGTGGAGAACATTTGCGAAAAAAGATAAAAGATAACGCCAAAATTGGCCGAGAGGGAGCCGATTACAAAGTTTGAGAATAATATATTTAATTTTTCATGGCAGATAAAGAGTTAAATGGTTACTAATATTTTTTTATTGTAGTGATATATCTAATTAATTTTAGTTTTTAGATCAGGTAAGGCTGGTAAGTTGGATTTGAGTTTAAAATAAAATAATTGTACTCTTAGATTTCGGAATGTGTTTCTAACTAAATTCATTCTACTCTATATCATATTTTTTTTTAACTAAAATTAATGTAATTTAAATAATATGTCTTCAAAAAAGAAGAGTCACATGGTTGCTTCGTCCCACCTTGCACCGACTAAATGGTTATTATTTTATTTATGTATTCTGTGTCTGTGTCTCTGCAGCTAGCTTTTTCTTATAGTGTTCTCTTCATTCTATAATAATTTTTGCTTAAAGTGATGACACTAAAATTAAGAAAACAATTGAATAATTTTAGTTTTTTGAAAAAATAATCATAAAAGACTGAATTATTTTTTGACTTAAACGAAGAGTATATTAGTTAAGTTATATTAATTTTAAAAATTATAATTTGCCTAGTACTGAAAGTAATAATTAAGAGAAAAATAAAAAATTTACTATTAATGAAAAAAAAGAGAAAATTGATATAAAATAATTAATATTTATTAGCATTTTAAAATGATATGTGATATACATCTGACATCTAATTATATATCGCCATATTAATAAAAGTGTTTGATTTAACTGTCCATTACTTCAAAAGTCTTATAAATATAAATATTTAATTAAATAATAGTATAAAACTCTTTTACACTATCAGTATATAGTAATATATATATATATATATATATATATATATATATATATATATATATATATATATACGTTTTACGCAAATATCTAATCATATATCGCCACATCAACAAAAATATTTGAGTTAATCATCTACTACTTTAAAAATCTTATAAATATAAGTATTTAAAATATATAAGTTTTACACAAACATCTAATTATGTATCGCTACATCAGCAAAAGTGTTTGACTTAATTATTCACTATTTTAAAAATTTTATAAATATAAGTATTTAATTAAATAACTAGTGTAAAACTCTTTTATGCTATATACATATATATTCTAAATTAAGGGTGAAATATTTGAAATCCCATCTTTCGTTCTGCTATTCTCATCTCGTGTCATAAGCATCTGTTTGATCCGTCAATGATAACCTTCACGATTTTTCCAAAGAACAATCTTTTTTCAGCTGAAAATTGTCGAGTTTTTGTTGACTTTTTACCCAACTGCCAAGTGATATAATAGGTTGATTAACTTTCTCTGATGTTGCGTTACAATCAATTTTTTGTTCTTATCATGTATATTATCTTTCTCTTTGGACGTGTAGATTACTCTGTTAAGGCCTCGTGATCGTGTCCATTGGGTTTGAAACTCCTGTCTTTCTTACAGCGAAAGACCGCTTCCATGCACAGTTTATATGTATATTCCTAATTTTATCTGTTTCAATTTTTTTTTTGGTTAATAGTTTTCAAATTTTTCATTATATAATTGTTTTGCTATTTGAAACTCCATATTTAATGAAGAAAAACATTATTTAATTTGGACGCACTTTTATACGTGTTAATCGATTTATAGTGATTCATATATAAATAAACGAGCAATTTACATATATATATATATATATATAACTAAAAAATTGGATGGCTGTATTATTACTTATCACTATATTCATCTGATCATCCAATTATATAGATAAACTTTTCACATATTTATACGTAAATTATTATGAGTTGATTGATGCACATAAAATTGTGTTCAAATAATTAAGAGGACTATTTAATTAATAATACAGATCAAGTTATAGAAGCCAAGGTGGATTGGACAACTAACTCAATTAAATCCTCAAATATTACCATAGCATTCCCCCCAAACCCGCCCCAAAAAAAAACCATCACATTTCTTTAACATTTCCTTGCTGTGCACTAATTGTTTATGGTACTAAACAAGCCCATAAAAAAATAGCGGCGCAAGTTTGGAGGAAGCACGCACTACGTGATATATAACTTTCACAACTAGCCAAGCATGAATAACATGATGCAAATGATATATCTTCTAAAAAAAATAAACAAATAATAAGATGCAAATGGGTTTAAGTTTTAAGAAATTAAGTTGGCGAACCATGAAATGAAGCTATGCAGCTAACAAGCGAAGCACTTCCTCAAACTATTCTCACTGTTACACTTTCATACCTCTATGCATAGCGCAAGTTGATGAGGGGATATAGCACAAGTTGGAATCTGTGAAGGCATTTTGCAAATCAAGTTAAAGTTGTTGATTTTTTTTTTTTTTTTGTGCATGGGTGGGGACATCGCCAAAAACAAAAGGAAAAAAAGAAAAAAAAAGAGTAAAGTAATTCAATGATTCCTCTTCTCCCTCTGATTTGGATATACTCCATATTGTAGCTAGGTTTGGATAAGGTTCAAAGATGTGGAGTTGTTGAAACACAAACCCTTTACCTCTCGTGCGCAACCCCACTAGAAAGAGATGAATATATCCGATTCCTATGGAGTTTTGGTAGAAAATAATTGCTGCGTTTCCACGTTCATGATTTTTTTTACATAAAATAAATAAACGACTTTAAGCAAACGGCGTTTATTAAGTAATGTTGACCTACGAACGTGATTCAGTCTTTAGTCTATTGATAAAATGTGTACGTTTGCGCTGGGCTCAATTGGGGTGCAAATCTTTAGTCTAAATCCAATGAACGCAATCAAAGATTTTAGATTTTTAATGATAAAGGCCATATTTTTGGGTTTTATGTAATTTCCAACACAATATATATTAATGAAAAATGTTTGGATATTGTGTTTGGAAATTACATAAACTTGGTAAGAGCCACTTTTATTATAAGTGTGCTTAAATATGAGATATTAAATTTGTGTTTCATGTAAGAGTCTCTCGATATTGATTAAATATTGACCCATCGGATTCCATAAGTTGTTGGCAATAATCAAAGGGAAGACGTCAACTGATCATTGCATGTGTATGTACTAATGTTAATTGAACATAACAAAATTGATATACTTCAGATATAAAAAAACAATGGGATATATATATATATATATATATATATATATATATATATTTATATATATATATATATATATATATTGGCAATAATCAAAGCGAAGAGGTCACCTGATCATTGCATGTACATGTACTAATGTTAATTGAACATAACAAAATTGATTATACTTTAGACATACAAGAAACAATTCATGCGGGATCCAATATATATATATATATATATATATATATATATATATATATATTTCCAACACTCACTCATTTGTATCTTTCTTTCATCATAATATGTCAATACTATGTCATCTTGGTATGTATAAATACCTTTTTTCATATAACAATGTTATAAAATCATAATAAAACAATTAAAATTTTTAACTAAAATTTATAATGATGGTGGGATAAAATGTAATCATAGGACTTATTTTTTTATTTAAATGTCACTTATTGATACTCAAATTTTGATTAAAATTTTTTTGACTATTTAATAATTTTCTAGAGAATGTTAAGTATGATCCGATGACTAACCCTAGACTTGAAGTGCAACCTACACACAAGTTTCTTACTAATACATATAATGGAAATATCATGATGTCATTTTATTTGATATATTTGTCAAAGAAGTATGGGAAACAAATAACCACAGAGAATATTATATACAAGTAAACTATAGTAACTTTCGTGTCTCTGACTTTTCGCGGTCAGATATTTTCCTCCACATGGATTATTGCTTCGTTTTCATATTTTATTACTTTCTTTTTTTCTTGTGTGGAAATTTCTCCAACGTTCAAAATGTCTTTCTACTCAGATTCGGTTGTCACGTCATTAGGTAAATTATGGATGCTTGCCAATTTCTTTGCTGCCTTCAAATCTGTTTGGCCCTTAAACGTGTTAGTGGACGTCTTTTTCACTGATTCCTTCTGAAATTATTGTATCTCCTTCCTCTGTCGTGCGAATATGACATAGGCTACAATACACAGAACTCGGAGGTAATAGGATCCAATTCTTGTGCCACTATTTTCATGTTCTCTTTTGTATCTTCTTAATTAACTTTTTGTTATATAAAAAAATATAAATAATTTTAAAAAGTTCGTTTAAAATAAAATATGAGCAATGTCATGTAAATATATACATATCAAATTTAAAGTAAGAAAACAGAAAAAGGAACAGAAAAATTGAGAAAAAGAATAATATATGTTAGTTGGCCAATCACCACCCTTATCACTTGCTTCGAGTGTCACCTCTATATGTCTAAGTATTTCGTATAACATGACGATTCCTACGTTATCATTGCCGTCTTGCGTGTTACATATTTTCTTCATTTGTTCATTTTCATTTTCACCGTTGTCATCTTCAGAGGCAAGTAATATATATCTTTATTGCAAGCCTCCAACGTGAACGACGTTATTTCGTGTCCGCTATGAAGAAGCATTAGCAACAATATAGATAGATATTTGCGATATAAATACAAACAGCAATACAATAAAATTGTGTTATATAATTGGAATATATACTACCTAGCTTATGTCCAATATAAGCATATACAAAACAGGTATATAACTTCTTAAGATGCTTCAGTATTGAATAACGTTGTTTCAGCCGCTAAGAATCAAAGTATCGCTAGTAAAGTTTAGGTTTGATGTTAATGGCAAACAATATGACTTATTGACTTTTGCTTGAGTTTGCGACATGCTTTGGAATGATACCTTTACTTTTTTTTCCCTTAAAAAATGTATCCTTATATCAATTGAGAGATATATATACCAGTTATTAATCAATCCCGATTTTATGAGCGCAAGTTTGTGTTTAACATGATCTTAGATTGCATTACTCTGCTAATCTAATCATTTAAAGTGCATATCACAGTTTTAATGAATCAAATCTTTCTTTCACTTTCCAGAATTCCTGTGAAGAAAGGACCCACATGAAAGTCATTGTCTACGACCACAAGGTTAAGATCTGCCATAACAACGGACAAAGCTCGAATTGAGAGATCTACAGCAACCCAATAGTGAGCAAGAAAACAAGAAAAAATGAACAGAGCGATGCAACTTATCAGCAGTATTGCGGAACCCTAGCTAGTAGGGAATCAAAATGCGAACAAAAATAAGAAGGGGCCCTTATTATGGTGTTAAACATAACTTCAATGAGTATGGAAAAGTCAATAACACAAAAGGGTCAGACGACACGCTTCAGCTTAGATATTGACACTGCACTAAAATAGGACTAATGCGAAAGCAGTATACTGATTAATGAACCCCACATCGTCTGTGCTTGTAGCACGCTTGTCACGGAGAAAATGGAACTTTCCACCTTCCAAATGATGCTATTAGAATGCGTGTGTGTGATATAAATACTCGAAGGCATAATTGCAGCACTAATTACCTGCACATGCATGGTAGGATATATAACCTCAAAAGAAGCAAAAGAAATTGAGAATGGTACGTCTACTAACTGAATAAGACTCCTTTAAAAATAAGAATTGACTAAATAAGTTATAAGTTTATAACTCACTAAATAATGTAAGGGTTAATACACTCTCAATTACTTTCTCAATTTAAAATTAACTTCTTCTTTTTCTTTTTCTTTTTTTTTTACTAATAATCTACCCATACAAACATAGGAAAAATGTTCGGGGTGCTTTCATAATAAGATATTTTTCTTATTTTATATTATTAAATGTGTATTTTATTTAGTATAATTAACACTAAAGATGTAATTGCTTTTAGAGACATAAAAGTTTAAAGTGGTACACAATTAATGATATTCAGTGAAAAGTAATTTCTTTTAAGAACCCATAAAAATTTCTCGCGAGTAATACAACACGTTTTTAATTATTCGTGGACATTAAAAAAAAAAATGTTGCACGTACTTACATACAGTATATATGTCATCTTATGTATGTGCATAATTTTTATTCCAATTATAACTAATTTTACGTTATATTTCATACATAAACACTCTAATTCTGTCACCTAACTCCTAATGCAAGCTCCTCTCTTCTTGTTGTGGACCAAGTATTCCCCAAAAACAAACAAGGCACAAGAAAAAAAAGCCTTTATTTGCTGGAAACCGTTCGCGCACCTGTCAGTCACACACCAGTATAGTACTAGTACTATATGCGTAGTACCGACCTGTCCTCGGTAAAGGGGTGTGATAATGCATGAGCATGGCCACCTTATTTGTTCCCATTCCAAGATAGTTGCAAATTGGGTGTGTGATTGGCATCTCGCTAAAGTTTGCTACCACTATATAAGAAAGCTAACAAAATCTGTTACCATATCTTTGTCTTTGATTTTTCTGGCTATATAATGGATATGGGCATATGCACGGGTAGAATGTGGAGGTTGCATAAGCCGCAAGTGAATGTCGCTTTGCCCATTAATGGTAATTAATGAAGTCTAGAAAGGTGCTCAGTAAAAAGTAAAAACCCGGTAAATAGGGGCATCACAATACCTAGTTAGTCGAATCAATATTCTACATCCTTAATTTGGTTCTGTTTGCTCTCCGCGTAAATTAAGTTGATTATACCCATCATTAGATATAGCACCTTTTGGGAAAAAAAGAAAAAGAAAGATATAGCACCTAAAGCAAAAACTTGACTAATACGTACAAATTAATCACCCATTTGAGCTTCTCACTCATCAATAATGAATTGGTCAAAGGGATGTTCCATGTTCATTACTTCTATACTATGGTTAAAAAAGGTGATATAAGAAACTTGGTTTTCGATGACATTAATTAATTGTATGACTAAGCTTGTTGATCTGTTATTAAAAAAAAAAAAAATTCAACTGCTTAAGGGGGGTCATCGCCCCAAACTTTTGCCAAAACAACAATTTTATATAATAGAGTGTGTTTGAAATGTTAAAAAAATGGAAATGATTTGATTTAGAAATCAAATATTGTATTTGGTGTTTTTAAAAATAAGAAATGAAGTGATTTCCAATTATCATGCAATTTAACTATTTTCTATTTGAAATCCTATAAAACTTGAAGGATTTGATGGGAATTGATTTGATTTGTACTTGAATTTTAAAATCAAATCAATTCCCATCAAATTCTTTCAATTTTGATAGGATTATAAAATCAAGTACAAATATTCTATTTTAATTTGATTTTAAAATTCAAAAGTACAAATCAAATCAAATCAATTTCATTTTTAATTATTCTAAATCCAATCTAATATATTATAAATACAAAAATTGATTTATAAACCAATTCAAATCCTATTTTTACACAATTATTTCAAATATAAAATTTAATTTATAAATCAAATCAATTCAATTTAAATCAAATTAATTCCAAAATCTAGTTAATCCAAACACACTCACAATGTTTTCATGAAAGAACCTAGTTAAACTTATGAAGGTATATACTGTGTCTCTTTGGTACCCAGTGCTCCACAGCGAAGGTTTTCTAACTCCACCTCTAATACTGCTTCATGGCTTCATAATTAATACACAAGGAGAAAATGTTGCAGCTTAGTCAGTAATGACTTAATGAGCTAAGCCTAATTAAAATGCAAAGCAAATGCCCGCAAGAACATGAAAAGAAACGTTTATTTCAGCAGTGATGAAAGCCCACACTGCCCCCCTGAAAATATATATGACTCCTCACGGTAGATGAAATGAAAGGGTATATATGAAGTCACAAACTGCAAAAGGGTACTGTAAGTAGGATCGAATCACAACACTTGACTTGAGAAAATTAATGATGGAGTTGAGTAGCGTATCAAGTATCAACTTTCCCCATGAAATCTGGCCGGTGGAACGAATTTATGACTGGTACATAATTATTTGCCGAGAAATTCTTATATTGATTTTGGAACAAGAAATTTCTTTTACTCTATCTATTTAATATTGTTTGTCACGTTAATTTTGTGGATTATCCTAAATAACAAATGGACGAGAGTAAAAGAAATGTCTTACTCTACGAGTATATTAAAAGTTCTTTCTCTTGCATTGTGGGCTCCAGAGTCATGCTTCCTCTGCCAAATGGAGTTCAGCTAAATCATATTATGAGGAGAGGATATCAACCATCAATGATGTGGACTGCAATATATGGAGATAAGACTGAAAGTTGTCCAGTGCATATCCTTCTGGTCTTAACAACACAAAATTAAGATGGGAACTAAGAAAATAATGATACGGAACAACTTGAATGGTCGGTGCTTGATCTTGACTCTTGAGATTTTGGAAGATTAGAATAGATATCCCAAGGGATAGGGATCCGAATGCACCACTTCACTCAAGGGCTCAAGGCAACTTGTTCTTTGTTGTTGCGTGTACCGCTGCACTATCATTTGCAGTTTGAGTTAGTTCGGTCTCCGTTCATTGTGCTATCTCTGCTGTCGGAATGTGTGGTGCATTTCATGCTGTAATTTAATCAGTCACGTTTCTAAATACCTTTATCCATTTTTTGACAGGCGAATGCTGAAGTCACTTAAAGCACCTTAGAATTCACTCTCTTTATTAGCCCACCACGGACCACTCACTTCCCCTATGCTTGGATCAAAAGAGAATACGGGAAGAAAGAAAGTGAAAAGAAAGAAAATGGAGAGAAAAGAAAATAGAAAAAAGTTTATCCTCTCTCCTGTAATTTGGATGAACAGAACATTAAAAGAAAGAAAATAAGAAAATTTTCTTTCTGTTGCTTGGATAGAGTACAAAGTAAAAAAAGAAAAAGAAAATGTAATTATATCAAATAACTATTTTATCCTTAATATTATATAATATAAATATTTTCTCATATTTTATATTTCTAATTCATTTATAAATGGATTTAATTTTTATACATAATATAAAATAATTTTATACCGTTAATTAATAAAAATTTAAAAAAATATCAAATTATAGTGAATAATTATCTATTATAATAACTATCCATCATAGTTTGTCACTTTTCTAAATTTCTGATAGCTAGCAGTAGTGTAAAATTATTTTATATTATCTATAAATAAAAATTATTCTCTTTATAAATTAAATATAATAAATTGCATAAAATAATTAGATATAATAAATTAAATATACAATAAATATAAAAAAAAAAGTTGACAGCACAACTTAAAACAATATATTTAATTACAAAGATATGTTTTCCAAGTTGGGCAATTCCAAGTATCTTTAACAAGATTAATATTAGGTACTATTATAGATAAAACCGTACAGTGCTAACGTAAAGTGAAGAATTTTTTTTCTTTATTGTAGTGTATAGTAACACTTAGAGGGTGTTTGGTAGATGGAATGAATTTTTATTCTTGGGAATTAGATTTCAAAGAATGCTATTTCCAAAAATAACTCTCTCGGATATGATATTTTAGGAGTGTTTAGTATGCAACTTGAATTCCTGGAAATATTTGATAAATTTTCAAAAATATCGTCGATAGAGATGGAGGCCGACGATGATGACGGTGGCCGACAGTGACGAAGGGTGGCCCCTAGCTGCAGTGGCCAACGGCTGCAAAGGGTGGCCGGCGATGGCAATGGTGGCGAAGGATGGGCAACGATAGTGACTGGCGGTGGAGGCTGGCTGGCGAAGGGTGGCCAGTGATGATGATCGGTGGCGAAGGTGGCAGTGACCGATGGCAGATGGCTTTGAGTGTTGATAGGGATATTTTGATCTTTTCACAATGACAAACATTCTCTTCCTATGGGAATATTAGACTCCTATAAGGAGATGGTAATATTTTGAAGGTAAAATTCCTTTCCAAAAATATAATATTTCTGAAAATATTACTTCAAACCTCCTCTCAAGTATGGAAATATTTTAACATTCTCAAAAAAATAAAAAGATTCTGACATACCAAACTCCTCCTTTAAGTCATAAGGATGGAATGGTTATTTTACACAAAATTAACTCCCCACTCCACTTTTTTCGGCTAGCAAGGGGAGAAAAAAATTTTATGGGACCACCGTCAATTTTTTCTTTCTCTTATGTTTTCTTTTCCTATCCAACCAAAGAAAAAGCTGAAAATCCCTCTATTCTCTTTCTTCCCAATTTTCTCTCTCTCCTTTTTCTGTAGATCCAAGCAGCTTTCTTGTTTCTCCCCAGCAGCCCCTCATCCGCCCCATCATCCAAAGCCAAGTCATCGAGCTTCACCTTCCCTCGCCCTCTCTGGCCAAATATCCACCGGAATCTTCGGTGCACTTCAACGGGTTTCAACAATTTGAACAATGAAACATAAATTGAATTGGTAAGCACAATTAAGTTGCTGATGCAGGTGGTAGCCGCTCCTCGATTGTGAAAGTCGGTCAGCAAGCCAAAAATCAAAATGACATGTGGATTATCATGAGGCAAATCTTTGTTTAAAAAGGTTGTCGGGTGTTGTGGCTTCACTGGCTTGTTTCTTTGTAAATAATATTATCGACGGTGGAGACGCCATTGACCACTGTCAAGCACATGGATGGCATGGACAGCGGTAGCAGGAGGATTGGCTGCGACGTTGTTGGAGTTGCAGTTGTTATGGAGGAAGAGTGATAGATGGAAAGAGAAGGAGAGAGAGAGAGAGAGAGGTGGTTGTGCTTCTAGTATGCACCGGTGATTGATGGTCTAGAAGTGTTTCAAACATGGTCTTATCAAAGTTACATGGATGAGATTTTCAAGTGTGTGATGCTCCGTATTTTATAAGGAGCACAATAGCAATCACTATTTTGACATCAGCTAATAGAAATAATAAAAAATGCTAATTCAAATAATTAATCACTTATTATAATGAGAAGTTCACTATAATTTCTCACTTTTCGATATTTTTATTGATTGACAGTGTAAAATAGTTTTACATTATTAATATATACCAATTAAACTCTTATTTTTATTTGGATAAAAAGATTTTAAAGATTAAATTAATTGATAGGTCTCCATAATTTTAAGATGTTTTTAAAGTAAGTTCCTATACTTAAAAATTTTTTAATTAAGTCTTTATACTTGAAAAACTTTGTAATTGAGTCTTTACTATGAGTTAATCATGTATTGTCTGTTATATCATACACATGTGGCTGTTAACCATGTTCTATTACAATATATACATATTTGATAGACTTTCGATTAAATCTGTTAATGCCAATGTTTTTGACTAATTTCTACATATAATAATTTTTCCTTCTCATTTTCTTCTCATACGTACTCTAAAAACAATTAAAAATATTATATTTAATTTTTGTGCATATTATATTCTTTATTTTCTTTTCTTTTCCATCCAGTACATTAAATCATTAACACTATAACATGGTTAACAACCATGTACGTGTGTGTATGAAACAAGGAATGGATGATCAACTCACCATAAAGATTCAATTACAAAATATTTAATGTATAAAGATTCAACTGAAAACTTTTAAAATATTAACACTATTTAAAATTACATTAAAACAATAGGAAACAATAGATTAATTTAACATTTTTTAAAGCAATTGCCTTTTTTATTTTTGGTTCAAGAGCAATGGTAATATTGGAATGAAGAGTTTTAAAACAAGCAAAAGGCCTACAACTAACAAAGCCCAAAAGAAAACAAAAAATTAGCGTGTGCATGCGGACCATAAGCTGTCTCGTTAGAGTTTCAATCATTCAACGTGCTATGATGTCCGACCAAAAAAAACAAAAAAAAAAAAAAACTGTGACATGATGAGTCTATGGCTTGCGCAAAACTATACCCTACAACCTCTGAACAGTGGACCTTACAAATAATGATAATAATAATATTTTATTATGCATTTTTAAAAAAAAAATGTTTATTTAAGATGTAAAATGAGTTTTAAATTTTTATTTACAGTTTTTTTTTTTTTTTGCTGGAATTGATCCCACTCGAATACGTCTTGAATTAAACGCAGACGTAGTTACATTGTGATAAAATTTCTCAATGGTATGGTGTGAATTATCAGATGATATAATTACATTTCAAAAAATATTTTTTACTAATTTTTAATCTCAGAAAATAATTTATTATTTTGTTAGCTTATAATCACTTATACAAATAAATTTTATGGACACATTTTTATGGTATATTACAAATACATAATAGTTATAAATAATTTTTATTTTTAATATTATTAAATAGAATAAAATTATATTAATCTTTTAAATTTTTAAGAGCACAAAGCACTCTATGAGGACTCTCGAAAACACCCCTGACTTTTAAAAGGCAAGAACAAAAGCATATCGACTGTTTAGTTTACCAAACAAAAAAAAAATTAGCTTATATTTTTTATAATCCAAAATATCTTTCTAAAAAGCACTATCAAATTAGACTTTGTTACTTATTCCTACTTAAACTTCGGCCCAATTTGGTAGTACCCTTTGAAGGGGTACTCTAATTTATAAAAAATATAAGTTAATTTTTTTTATTTAATAAATTGAAAGGTTGGAATGCTTTTGCTCCTGCGTTTTAAGAGCCAGGAGATACTTTCAAGAATTCTCATAAGATACTTTTTAGAACTAATTGTATTCTTTAAAATTTGAAAGACTAATATAATCTTACTTTATTTAATAACATTAAAAATAAAAATTATTCTCTTTAATATTTATAACTATTATAACCATTTTAGATATTAAAAATAATTTTACCAAACACTACTTTTGTGATTTTTGCTTATTGAAAGCAATTTTGACATTATTTTATCAAACGATATTATTATAATTTTTTGAAAGTAGCTTTTAGAAAGTCAAAAAAGATCAATAGCTTTTAAAAAATTACTGCAATACCAAATCAAAACCTTCCTGTTTTGCACATGCATCTCCTTTGGTATCTTTTTCGTATTTGAATTTTGGTGTTATTCACAACTGACAATAACTGGCCTTGAAGGACTAATCTTACTTGAACTTGGTGGTATGCGAAGCTCAGTGGAGTAACGACTGTGCAGATAAATATATTTGATGCATGTTATTATATCCTCCTTACCATAAACTTGAAAATTTTATGCAGCATGTACAAATATGTGAAGCACACAATTATGTTGTCCTCTTAACGTTGTTGCATCTTGGGTAGGTGAATGTACGCTAAAGCGTGAAGGGGTTTGTGCCGCACCTTCACCTACTACCATGGTAACGATATTTATTCATAGTACATGCCTTACGTTTACATTGGCTGCTTTTCTTCTGTGTAGTTTACAATTTAAATAAATTTTTCAGCAATTTTTTTCTCTTCAGTATACTAAGTCTGGTTGCTTTAAGACATTAAATAAAATCCGTTTCTTTCTAAACAAGCATTTTTTTCACATTTTCCACTATCTTTAACGTCTTACTTAGTTGTCTCTGCACTCTTTAGAGTGTGCAGCACACTTTGGGTTTAGGTTTGCTATTATCTGACATTAGAAAATCTTATTTTGGCTTCCCAGTTGGTTGTTGCTGGCGTTCTAGTGCAGAACACCAAAATTCTTATTAGGCTTTGGAAAAGTCTCTCCGTATTTGGTAAGTGCTGCATCGACATTCCATTTGTTATCCATTCCTCAGCTGTTGCAGAAGATTCCTTTTTTTTTTTTCTCTAAAATAAATAAATCGAGTTTATTCCTCGGAGAGGAATCTGGTGAGGTACGTTAATGAATGACAGTCTCGGTCACTCTTGAAAATACAGTAATTGTATGCTGATATCTTCAAAATGCCTTTCTATGGAAGAGGGTTATGTTGTCATTACTGGAGATCAAGGAAGTCAGAATTACCGGCACCAAAAAAGGGCCCCAATTTTTTGTGGACTTGCAAACAGTTAAATACTTTGTTTTTCGATTTGTGATGATGACCATACAGACCCGTATCTTGGTTTCCTAGCTTGTTCAACCATGAACTTCCTAGCGTATCCTCAGCATGCTATCATTATTGCTTGTTTGGTTTGTGTAGAAATTCAAATATTGAAACTCTTCTGCTAATTGCAATAGAAGAACTTAAGATTCGATAGAGCCATTACCCAGTAACTCAAGATAGTGACTACGAAGACCCAAATTTATTTCAAGCTTCAAAATCTAGCGTTCCTCAAACTTAAGATGAATTTCATTCATCAGTGGTTGATGTTTCCTGACCTGCAAATTAAGGATGAAAAAAAATTCACATCAAAGTTGTATTCAAGCCTCTATAGATTGGCTAAGAGACATGAAACACAAATATAAGGAACTAACAAATGCAAAAGTTAATTATAGTGGATCATTCATTATCCCTAAGCCAACTGAACTCTGACGATAATATACCAAAATCCAGAAAAATTTGTAAAGAGGGGCTTACCTTCACACCGGCCAATGAAAGTAGCTTGTGTGAAGCAATATATGCAATATTTGAATTTTCTAACCTCTTCTCCACAAAATAAACGACTTCAGAAACTCCTGACTGCAACAAAAAAGATTCAGATATAAGATGCAACTCGTGAAATAAAGATGCCCCACACGCATGTACAGATAGTAGTGCCAAAGACTCTCCAAATTCTTATTAATCAGACCATGATTAAATATGATAATCTGTTTATACAGAGCTCATTAATTGTCGCAATTTCTATCAACTTGTGAGCTTTGTAGCACAAACAAAAAACTTGCGAGAATTTTTTTTTATTCCCTATATAAGACAACCTACAGTATTTTTGAGCAATGACAAAATGTAGGACTGTTGTAACTGAAACCTGGTCCAACAAACGTAACAATAACATGTCTCACTGGAGAAAGAACTGGCGTACATGAGATCATTTATTCTAGTTTATAAACAAAGTAAGGCAAAGCACTATCTCTGCATTCTCATCAACTCTATGCTTGGGCTTAAAAAACAGAAAGGACTTGAGTGCAAAATGGATCATCAAATCATATTATCCACAAGGCAAAACAAGGCTAACAACCTGGATTATGATCTTTGCACATTCGTTGCAAGGAAACATGGTCACATATAGCCGCTGCATGCATTAAAAAAGAGAAAAGAGGAATCTTAGCACCATATGCGACCTAAGATATTTGTTTTATGTGCTAATTGGTGTAAGTAGTGACATGCTCACTGTGTGTGAATGGTGATAGCCGAAGTGCAAGTTAAGAAAGGAAATTAATCTCCAGAAGCTGCAATATTTTCAATTAAATGATATGGTAACTAGACATTGCAGTTGAACTCACTTGTCCTGCAGCAGAGGCATGATTTGTGTTAAGAATAGCATTTACTTCTGCATGACAAACATAACTAAAATAGACAAAGCATCATCAATAAAATCCTGATTAATGAAGGGAAAAAAAAATACAATGACGATAGCAGGAACATCTTTAAACTACACACGAGTCAAGGCAGAACATTATTCATCTCTTTAAAGTTTAAACAATAATGATTATTGATTAAGTCTTCAAAGAGGGTAAATATTTGAAAGCAAAACACTTACGGGTACTTTGTCTCCAAAGGATCCCCATTCCTAGATTTCTGAAACATAAGAGATTTCCATATTAGAATGTTTTGATGACACCCAACTCACTCATTTTGCCCCTCCCCCTCCCTCCCTTAAATACCAACCTTTGCCCAGGGTAGCTTGTCATCAGAACAACCTCTTGGAAATCCATTATAACCAATGCCTAACACAATTAAGGGGGAAAAAAACAAAGTACTAATTCTGTTAAAATCAACTTACTGAGGTAATCGATTGAAGTAAGTTCCATATAATTATGAAATTAGTCTCTGTTTCACGTACAGATAAGGAATGGGTACGAAGTGTTTGATGGATGAACCCAAGGAACTTACCAAGAATTATACCCTCTTGACTCACCAAACATGCCCCTACCTACAATAACAACACTAATACACAAACCCTTTAATTCTTCTAACCAACCAATCTAAAACAAAATCCAAAATACAATGCATTTTTCATAATGAAACTTGATTTTTGACCTGCCTGTTAGGGTCCTTGGATCTTTCAGCAGACAAAAAAGCAATTGCCATGAAGTAGTCGTCCCACGACAAGTACCTTAAAAAATCCAACCCATTCAAGTTAGTATAATTGTGCTCAACGGAAACAATAAACTCAGCTCCAATTAAGAATATTTTATTTTTCATTTAAATTTACCAACCCTTTGCGCTTGGAGGGATCGAAGGGGTCGCAAGAAGAGCGGTTGTTGGAAACGTTGCCGTTTCGGGAGGGATTGGAGGAATGCTTTTGGGAGCGGTAGAAGAAGCGGAGAGCAATTGCGGAGGCAAAGGCACCAAAGAAGGCTGCGGTGGCGACGAGGGTAGCCTCGCGAGAGTTCATGGGAGCTTTTCCAACTGTAACAACCACCACTCTATGTGACGGTTGAGTTGTGTCGTGGATGGTGAGTGAGTGAGTGAGTGAGTGAACGAACTTGAGAGTGAAGTGAAGACCAAAGTGTTGCAGCTTCTGGCTTCAAATTATTATCACATCAAATGTATGACATACAAAAAGGAAAGAGAGAAAAATAAAAAGGTAATGAAAACAGTTGGAAGCGGGAAAGTGAGACGGCACTTCGGGAATGTGCGCGGGAAATTTGCGAGGGAATTTAGTTTATGTACTCAGGATATTTAGTATTACTGTTCCCCCTTGTATGTTGATGTCTACATGTTTTCCTGTTAGGCTTATAAGCCAAAATTTAAAAAAGATTTAACTTTGAATTAAGTTATGATTTTTTTTTTTTTAACAAACACAGGGGAAAGAGAATAGGAGTTGAATAGAGGATATTTCAAATTCAATGAAATATGTAGAAAATAACTATTAAGCTATAGACTCGATTGCAAGTTATAAATTTAATTTCTTGGCATTGTCGGTGTGAAAAAAAATTTATATAAACATTCAATCCTATTATGTATTATCATATTAGCAAAATATTTGATTTAACTATTCACTACTTGGACAATCATAAAAATAAAATGATATAATTAATTAATTATCTAAAAAAATTTTATACTGTCAGTGCATTTTAAATTAAACTCTAAAGTTATAATATATTTTTCACAATTTTTTTATATTATCAATTATACATAAATATGTGTAATTTTTAAAACAATTATTATAAGAATTAAATATTTTTAATAAAATAATAATAAAAAATAGATAATATAATAAAAATTTTATATTGATAATATACCATAATTAAATTTATACGTTTTGTTATTATAAAAATTTTATAATTATAATATGATGTGTAATTACATTATTTTAACAATATAATTTTTTTTTTGCATAAGCATAAAGCAACTAGATTTTTTTTTAATTCCCCATAGGTATTCTTTATTAGAGGTAATCCTGCTTGAAATACAATCGAATATTAATTATGGACATCTCTTTCAATTATGATTCAAACTAAAGTTCATCACGTTGTAAAGAACTAACCTTTTTTGTTAGACTTAATTCTTATTGATATAAAGCAGTTAGAATTTTATAGGGATTTGAGTATTTTCCTCTTTCTATTTCATTATTAATGATATCATATTTCTATATTTATGATGAAATTATTAATGCTCTTATCTATTTATTCATAATGCTTTTTAATTATTTAAAGTTTTTATTAACTAAAAAAATGTCTATCAATCTATTTAATAATTAAGTCAAACTTATCATTATTATTTATCTTTTAAATATGATATTTATTTTTTTTCAATTAAATTTTGTTAATATAAATCAAACTATTCATCTCATAGTTACATTTTTTTTTAATTAATTTTTAGTTTTAGTTGAGCGCGCGCGCAGTAAACAACTTTCATAAAAATATACTTGAATTCTTAAATAAAACAAAAAGAAGACATCTAATATATTTATATTTCTAATACTTTTAATTTTATTGTTAAAGTTGAGTTCAAATGCTTTTATATATGAATAACTCTTTAATTTTTTTTTTTTTTTGAGATACTAATCAAATATAAGATGATGAAATAATATTTAACAATTTAGGTGTCAATTACCAAAAAAAAAAAATTCTAACATCATTTATATCATTAAACTCATCCATAAATTTTTCACACCTATTTTACCCCATACCAAACACACTCTAAATAAAATTGTCTCCTCAAACATTGTTACTTTGTTACTTAGCCAGAGCATACATGGCTCCGCACACGCGCACACTCTCTTTCCGTGTTGCATCGCATCACAAGACATTCTTTCTCTAGCAATGGCGCCATCTAGAGCAGCCACAACTCCTTTGCCATCGTCGACGCTCCTCGGAGCTCCACCACCGGCAATCCAAGTCAGCCACCAACATCTTGTGCGTGATGCTTACGCACTTCCGCTCCTCGTCAGAGATGCTGCGGATGAAGTTGTTGCTGATGGTGACCTCACACTTCCCTAAGCCAAGCTCTATGATAGCTGATCCCACAAGGTGGCATCGAGCACAGCACTAGTGTTTCGCACACCGTGAGGTGCAAGTAGAGCAAATCGTCATGAGTCACGAACCTGGTTCGCCGAAGAATTGATTTGCTGAGCTTGGCCAAGTTGGCAAGGATTATTCTGCCCATTGAGCCTCCCCGTGAGTGTGTTCAGGAAACTAATCTCTAATTGCAGGGTTTTCCCCAATGTTTGGAATTTTGGATGGGTCAGAACTTGAAGCTAAGTGTTGAGGACTAGAATGAGAATTTCTTGCCTTACTCGAAAGTACTAGAGCTCTTTGGATTTAATGAGCAATCAAATATATAGTCCTAAGAATTTAACTTCACTAGTTATTATGATTTCTGCATATTCCAAAAATGGTGAACTTGAGGAAGTTGTGAAGCGTTTTGACAAAACTAAAGATGAAAGAAACTCTGAGACATGGAACTTGATCACTAAATTTATATGACCATTCACAGATTATCAATTGACTGTAGCCTGACCACGATGACATCATGTTAGTATCAGAGTGACCCTGACATATTGCAGTCCATGAGTAGGAGGAGCATGACCACGACAGCGTATGGAGACAAGGTTATACAACTGCTTCCTATCGTTGAAGAACACATTGATCCTCTAAAGCGTAGTGCACACCACCATGAGGATCGCCCCGACAAGGAGCATGAGGAGGATGTTGGTAGTGGCATTATGGGTGTAACATCCCAAGGTTATATATAATATAAATTTTAAGTTTCTTTAAATTAGGGGCTTTTGAATGATTTTTTTTAGTAATATTCTTGAGTATTTGGAAGTTTTAGAATGGAGATGTGTTTAGAATTATGGTTAAGGCATGGAAATGCAAAAAAAAAATTAAAAAAATGGAAGCTTGGTGCCTAGGCGGTGGAAGCCTAGCGCCCAGGTGGTAGCTGTGCTGACAGAAGCTTGGCTTCAGATGATTGGATGCCCAAGAGCCCGAAAGTGACCGCCTAAGCGCCAACAGCCAGAATAAATTTTGGGAAGCTCAACCCCAACCCAAAACTCATGATCTCTCTCTCTCTCTCTCTCTAAAACTCTCTCCCCTCCATCCAATCCCTAATTTTATCATCCTTTACCTTCAAAATTCATCACTAAACTCAACTTTTTCCCTTCACCATCATCATCTCCATCTTCATGTGTGGTGTTATCTCTTTCTCTCTCTCCTTTTAGTGAGAGAAAGTGCAAGTGGAAGGAGAATCATCACTCCCCACTTGCTTGGTTCCTTTCCTCTACATCCTAAGGTAGGTTCTTAAGCTTTTATTTTTCTTTTTGCTATAGGTTAGCTAATTTTTACATAAATTTGAAATTTCAGCAAACTAGAGGGGGAGTTAGGATTCGAAAGGTCTCTAAATTTGGGGTTTTATAATTAAAGATTGGTTTGAGTCAGATTTAGTTTCTAAAAGCTTATTAATGTTGGATTGATGTCTATTGTAGCTTTCAATACTTCGAGGGGTTGTCCTGTTGGTTTGGAGGCACTACCCAGTTGAATCCCCACCTTTGGGTTTTGGTTGTGAGTGAATAATATACTTGTGGTTAATCTTTAAGTGAAACTATATGCATAGATATTTTATTATTGCAATTCCTTTAAAGAAATGTTTAAACTAAATTTTCTTCAAGGGTTAAAAATAATTTTTCTACACAATTATGCTTGAGTTCCCTATTTACTAGCCTACAACTTATATCTTACTAATGTTAAGCACTTATGGCCATGAGACAAGATTTGATAACTATATTTGTTGAATATATGGAAATTCTTTTGAACTTTATTATATATTCAAAGTTATGAGCAAGCATGTATATGACTTGAGATAAAGAAAAATTTTATTGACAAAGGATTTAGAAAGGAATAAAGGTTTCCAAAGGAGAGGAAACTGTAACAAAAACTGCTTGCTAATAGCAGTAAGTATTAGCCTTTGTACATCTCGAATAGCCTAGTTAGCAGGGTGATTGCTAGCCCGGCATATTTGGCCAACATGTTTGGAAGATATAGACATGCTGGGGTCAGGTTGTTAAGGCTATTCAGATGTGAGATTAATCAGTTACTGCTGGGGTCAAGTTGTCGGGGCTGCTTAGTCAGGAAGTTACTTCTGAAATAGAATCCTCCCATGAATTTTATTATGATATTGAAATAAGTCATTATTACTCTTTATATTATGAGAATGTACTTCTATTTTTATGCATAATTTTAAGCATGCTTGGATTTAAAAGCTTGTCTCATGCTGACTATAAGTATGTTATTTCTCACTAAGTTATATAACTCACTCCGTGGCTTCCTTCTCTATTTCATATTCAACTCTAGAGACATGTCTTGCTTCTACTGCCCCGTAGGACTCTTGTGGATCTCTCTTGGTGAGCCCACTTGAAAGGGGTTTGTTTATTCTTGTTTTTTTCTTATATGAATTATATAGTTGTGGATGGCTTATGTGTTGTACAAAGCTCCATGAAACACAGGCAGGGTCCAGCCGTGTGTTATAGGTCGTGTATTGTCCATTATGATCTATGACTTAATATGAAGAAATTTTGTGCATATGTAGTTATTAAATTTAGTCATATATATTTTGATTTATGGTAAGATGTTTGGCTGAGAATTGGCAAATTTTGACTTTCTGGGAAATGTCTTACTCTTAGAGAAAACTCCATCTATTCTATTGTAAAATTTGCATGTTGGGCTTGCTATGGAATAAGAATTCCCTATACGTCGATCATGGCCAGGTGAGGGTCGTGATAATGAGGAGGAGGAGCACGCCGATGAGAACGACTCTAATGAAAACCACACGATCGTCGACAAGGCCACCTCGTCAAAACCTATTTTGACAATGTGAGTTGTAGGGCAATAACGGGAGATGGGTGTTGATATGGTGCTTTGCAAAAAATTGGACAATAAGTCACCAATAAACAAGACACAAGTTTATTTTATTCATAAACAAATGCTCGAAATTAAGTTAAAGTACAAGTTGCATGGCACACCTTGTCAAGTAAGGTGTGCCAAAGCCATTACCTGGATTCATGGTTACAAATGAACATGCTGCCATGAGGTTCTATTAAGTTAGCCTTCCCCTAAGCTTCCCCTTTTTACTGCACTTGTGACTCATAAGTAACACTATAATACCCTTTCATCTTACAGCTTGACATATCTTCACTTTTACTCAGAGACTTAGAGTCAGAGTCATTGTAGAGATAATTTCTCTGCTCCTTTTTCTTCCTCTTACTAACAATTTTTTTTTTCTCAATCTCGTTATTAATTTATATATCAAGAATTATTAAGATTAGTGACAATGATGTAAACAGTTATCATATTCCTAATATGATAACTTGTCACTGAGGCTAAGGTCATATTGAAAAAGTAATGCAAGATCGACACTAGTAAATGTTCATGATTTCCTATATGGTAAACTTGATTCATTACTTTTTTTTTCTTGTTGAATTATGCAACTGGACATGGTGATTCATGTACTCGATACAATGACTGATGAAAACATTGATTTTGATGTCATTTTAAAATGAACCAAAAAAAAAAGGGAAAAAAACAAACACTTTCCTTTTTGTTTATGTTGTGTTATATGTCACTTCACTCTCATACGTTGATTAGTGTGGATAATTTTCTTATCTTAAGGGAATGAATTCTCCAAAAAGAACAAATAAAAGCAACTAAATGCTAGATACCTTTTTCTTTACCTCATTCATGTCAGAGACATTAAATTTATAATTGTATAAAGCATTTTTGAACTTTCCCTCCTTAACATAATGATTGCATAATGTTAGTGTATATTTTGATGCTAATGTGGCGGGTTTGTTAGCTAACTAGCAATTGGTTAACCATTCTATTATCTGAGTTAATGACTCAACTGGTATAAAAGCCTTGTACGTAATTACATTTCACATCGAATTCAATTGAAGAGAATATTTAGATCTAACACCCTTTCATTTTCTCTCTTTTTCACTTTCTAGCACTTTCTTGCATTTTCGTACACTTTCTCACTTCTTAACATGGTATCAGCAACTCCACACACATTCAATGAGGACCACACTGGCTCCACCATTCTCACTCCACCATCACCAAACACTAGCGCTCTGGATCCATCCTCGGTTATGGTAACTTTCTTTCACAACCAACTTGATGAAAAGAATTTTGTGCTATCTCAACCTAAAGATAAAGCGAATGGAAAGGTCAATGAAGCATTCTCACAATGGGAGCAGTAAGATCAACATATTCTCATGTGGCTGATCGTGTCCATGTTCGATTTAGCTCTCACCAAAGTGATTCAGTGCAAGCATTCGTGGCAGGTTTGGGATGAGATCTAGCAATTCTTTGTGGTTCAAACATGAGCAAAGATCCAAAAACACAGATCTAAGTTAAGCAGCTCTTCCAAAGGCTCACAAATGATCTATGAGTATGTGCTTCGTATCAAAGCGCTTGTGAATGCACTTGCTTTGATTGGTCACGAGGTTTCAGTAAAGGAATACATCACTGTGATTCTTGAAGGATTACCTCCAAAATATCATCTTTTTGTGACCTCTATTACCTCCCGAGCTGATTCATTCTTTGTGGCTGAGTTGTAGACTTTGATCCTAGCTCAAAAGGCTAAGGTTAAGAAGCATCTCACTACTACTAGCTCGATGTAAGCCAATGTTGCCATGCAAATCACAAATCCTAACTCCTCTCAAGCTCTTCTTACTCAACATGGCTCAAATCTGCAAGCTCACAATGGTTTTGGCGGTTGCGATGGTTGTGATTGCCATGGTTGTGGAGGCCGATTTTATTAGAGGTCCTCCATTCAATGTTAAGTGCGCTTCATGACTGGTCAGTTTGCCCTAAATTGCTATTATCGCTACAATCAAAATTCCCAAAGACTCTTCTTGATAGGGATTGGTATCCTGACTCTGGAATATCTAACATGTCATGCCTGAATTCTCCAATCTAATGGATAGTGCATATTTCAGAGGTTCTAAGCAATTACACATCAAGAATGGTCAAGGTTTGTCAATCTGCCATGTAAGCACTTCAAAGGTTCACTCACCTTTTGATCTATTAATCACACTACACTTGAATAATTTGTTGCATGTCCTACACATCACCAAGAATTTGATCAGTGTTAGTAAGTTGGCACGAGACAATAATGTGTACTTAGAGTTTCACTCTACTGAATGCTTTGTAAAATCTCAAGGCAATCATCAAGTTTTGTTATGGGGCAGAATTGGATTTGATGGACTATACAACTTTGACTCATTTCCTCTGACACACAAGTCACCACAATCCACTAGTTCCCTCTAGCTTGAATTTGGTCAATGTTCTAGCTTTATATACTGCTTGCAATTCTAGTTATTCTGATTTAGATTCCTTGTTTCACACGTGGCACTTTAGGTTAGGACACCCTACGTCCACTGTAGTCAAGTTTCTTCTTTAATCTTGTAAGATTCTATTTAGGATGAATAAAGCCACTGAATTATGTTCTGCATTTTGTCTAAGTAAAGCACACAGATTGCCATCCACACTTTCCATCACAGTTTACACTGAACCATTGGAATTGCTTTTTATGGATGTATTGGGACCAGCACTTGTTATTGGTGATAGTGGCTGGAGATATTATGTTTAGTTTGTAGATGCATACTCCAGTTATATGTAGATTTATTTTCTTTATTTGAAATCTGAGGTGTTTGCTGTTTTCAAAGAGTTCAAGACTATGGTTAAGTTACAACTTGGTTTTCATGTTAAGTCCATTCAATCAGATTGGGGTGGTGAGTTTAGAAGCCTCAGTGAGTTTCTCAAATAGCATGGAATTGTTCATCGTGTTAGCTATCCAGACATACACACACACACCACCAAAATGGTGTAGTTAGACGAAAACACCATCAAATCACTAAAATTGGTTTAGCCTTGTTGGCTCAAGCTTCACTGCCATTAAAGTTTTGACCATATGCATTTGAGAATGCCATCTACCTCATCAATCGAATCCCATCCTCCAACCTATCCAAGGCACCTACCTTTACCATGCTCTATCACTATCCTCCCGATTACAAATTCCTTAGGATATTTGGTAGTGCTTGTTTTCCTCTCCTTCGGCCTTACAACAATCACAAACCGGTCTCTAGAATGCACCTTTCTAGGCCATAGTCCTCATCATAAAGCGTATAAATGTCTTGCACCCTTTAGTCATATCTTTATTTACAAAGATGTAATCTTCCATGAAAATAAATTTCCCTTTCAATCCACTTCCAAACAAGAAACACCAGCACCCTCTCCCTCACTTCAACTTCCTCTATTATGTGTCCTTTCCATTCCTACACTTATATCATAGTCATAGTCTGTACCTCCACCATCTTCACTATCACCACAGCCCATTTCCACCCAAAATTCTCCTCCCTCAAGTTCAATGGGTGTCATGTTTTCACCTATTGCTCCTGCTCTTACGCACCAGCCATCCATCCAACCAATCTCTAATCCCCCAAATCAAAGCTCCAATCCCCACTACATGAAAAACTCACTCCAAGTCTAGAATTTTTAAACAAAAATCATATCTTCCTTCCTTACCTACATAGAACCAAACTCTATAGAAGAAACTCTCGGCCAATCTCATTAGCAAGATGTGATGAAAGATTAATATAATGCCCTGCTTAAGAACAACATATGGAAGCTTGTTGAGTTCCTTGTTGGTAGGCGCTTCATTGGGTGCAAATGGTTTTTTCGAGTCAAGAGAAATACTGATGGCTCCTTACAAAAGTTCAAAGCTTGATTGGTGGCAAAAAGGTTTCACCAATAGCCTGGTCTTGATTATTCCAAAACATTCTCTCTAGTTGTTAAGCCAGCTACTATTAGAGTTCTACTTACTTTGGCTCTATCTCAAAATTGGGGAATTTGATGTCAACAACACCTTCTTAAATGGCACTCTTCCTAAGGAAGTATTACATGACCCAATCTCCTAGTTTTGAGGTTTTCAATAAATAGTTGGTTTGTTGCCTAACCAAAGCCCTTTATGGCCTAAAACAAGCACCCTGTGCTTGGTTTGAGAAACTAGCAGCGACATTAGTCAAGTTCGGGTTTCAGTCAGCAAGTATGACTCCTCTCTCTTTATTTGGGTTGCTCGGGGTCATTCCACTTATGTGTTAGTTTATGTTGACGACATTCTGGTCACTTGCTCTTCACCCATTTGGCTTCTCAACTTATTCATAACCTGAACATAGGCTTTTCACTCAAAGCCTTAGGGGATTTTCACTTCTTCTTAGGTATTGAAGTACTCAAATCTGTTGATGGTTCTATTTATCTGAGTCAGCGAAAATACATCAAGGATTTACTAGCAAAGGCTCACATGTCCAATGCCAAGGGCTGCCCCACTCCTATGATTTTGTCTTTGAAATTGAGCAAATTTGGAGTTTATGTTATGAAAGAACCTTAGCTTTATCGACTTGTGGTAGGGGCACTCCAATATGCAACTATTACTTGCCATGATATCTCATTTGCAGTGAACAAAACTTGCCAATTTATGCAGCAACCCTTGGAAATACATTGGAAAACGGTAAAACGCATTCTCAGGTATCTTTCTGGCACAATTTGTCATGGTATGGGGCTGTGCAAAGTCTCCTCCTTTGGCTCAAATGATGTTGATGACCACTGCTTAACCTCTGACTCCTGCATTTTTCTTGGTTCAAATCTCATTTCATGGTGGTCAAAGAAGCAGCCATCAGGTGTCAACGTTGAAGCCAAGTACCAAAGCTTAGTTGATACTATCTCTGAAATCTGCTAGTTATAGTCACTGCTCCAAGAACTTCAGGTTCCCTCACCCAGACCTATGGCATATTATGACAACCTCAGCATCGTAATGCTTGCCCACAATCCAGTGTTACATGCACGTACAAAACATATGGAACTTGTTCTTTGTTAGAGAGAAGGTGCTCAAGAATAAGCTTCAAGTTTTGCATATTCTTTCTGAAGATGAAATAGCTAATCTTTTCACCAAACCATTGGCTACTACAAATTTTCAATACTTAAGGGACAAACTCAAAGTCCATCCTGCCATATCTTTGAATCGAGACCCCTCATTTTGAGGGGCATTACTGGATATGAGTATTTTATTCAAATATGTATATTTTGATGATGATGTAATTTTATTTTACTTTAGATAGGAGACCCTCCACATTGAAAGGACATGTTAGTGTATATTCTGATGCCGATATGGTAGGTTTGTTAAGCAGTTAACAATTGGTTAAGCATTTTGTTATCTAAGCTAATGACTCAGCTAGTATATAAGCCTTGTACCCAATTACATTTCAGATTGAATTCAATTGAAAAGAATATTCAAATCCAAAACCCTCACATTCTCTCTCTCACTTTCTAGCACTTTCTTACACTTTCTCGCTTCTTAACACATAACAAACTAACAGTTTACAACTTTTTAGTCTCATTACACATGCCTTTGTTACATACACCAATCAAAAATATTTTTGTATTGCACCTGTCATTCAATGAAAGCGCCAAATGATAGGTTAATGTGGGTAATTTCTTTGCTTCAAGGGAATGAATCACCCTAAAGAAACAAATGAAAGGATTTAAATGTTGCATATTTTCATTTCTATCCAAATACCTAATTCACATAAAAAAAATTACATTTATAATTGAGCAAAGCATTCTAGAACTTTCACTCCCTAAAATAGTAGTTTTATAATGAACCAAAACTATAATTAACTTTTTACTCTCACTACACATGTTTTTGTTACATACACCAATATAAAATATTCCTATATACCTCATTTCTTTCAAAATAAAGCACCAAATGATTGTTAATGGGGGTAATTTCCTTGCTCCAAGGGAAGGAATCCTCCTAAAAAAACAAATGAAAGAAATTAAACACTAAATATTTTCTTCTCTATCTTATTTCCCTCAAAAAGATTGTTGTTTATATTTGTGTAAAGTATTCTAGAATTTTTCCTCCTTAAAATAGTGGTTTTGAAACAAACTAACACTAACAACTTTTAGTCTCACTACACATGCCATTGTTACGTACACCGCTCTAAAATATTTCTATATCCCTCCTTTCCATCACACTCCCTTAGGATTCAATGAGGCATTGGATTTGTTTTCAACTAGAATGACGCCCATGATAGAATAATGCCTACTTTTGATTGAGGCTCACTCTATGCTTCTCAAGGATGTGTAGTCACTAGAAAAGGAATTCTTTGGAGATAAACATCACCAACTCAGAAAAACAATGATGAGAGGTATCCCACAGCGGGTGCCTGTGTCCTTTTCTTAAAACATAAAAAAGTTAAAATTTTGCTAGAAAAAAGGTGATATAGAGAAGAATGAAATAATCAATAAAGTAACACCAAATGCACTATCATAAAGATTATCCATGGCTGATTATTATACCTGTATCCTCTTTACAAGCTTTACTTGATAGACAACACTACTTTTCAAGCTTTAAATTTAAGACTGCACTAGGTTGTTTGACATCAGTTCTTTATATTTCCCATTGAAAAGTACAACCAAAAATAAAACTAGCTTTCTATGTTTTAGAAATTAAAACAAAATACCTAACACAAACAAACTTTGGAGGACATATTATCCGTTCTCATTTCATTTTTGAGCAAACCGCACTCCATAAAGGAGCTGCAAATCGGGCTGGCTCCTGAAAGCATACATGTGAGCATAAAGATCATAGTTAATGATGGCAAAATATAATTAATTAAATATTTTAAAGCATGAAAACTATAAAAATCTTTAATCATGAATTATATAGGTTGCCAAAAAGGCAAAGGGGGCCAACAAGTGAAGATAGTGCCAATAGGATCAAGGAGATAATACTTTGGGAAAGTGGTACACGGGGTTGGGTGGGCATTATGCATGATGCATGTGAAAGTTTGGGAGGTTTCGAGGTTGGATATGCCTGCCCTGCATTCCCCTCTAACCCCATTTATCAGCTTTAGGAGCCTAAACCACATAAGCACCGTTTGAAGGAGTGATGGAGGTCACTTTAGCACAATGATTAATTTATCATGGCCTCCAACTAAGCCCTTCTGAAACATATTGTTCCTTGGGTCCCAATATCGTGAACCCCAAAGCCCTTTATATCAACCAAGATTGTTTAGTTGCCCTTTGCCAGTTGTAGCACCAGAGTGTCCTTTATACATGGTTCTAACTTTCTACAAGAACGGATGGGGAAAAGATCCCATTATCCCTCTTCTTTTTGTTTCTTTGTAAGTAACTTTCTTCACCCTTTTGTTGCGTTTCGTTAGAGTTACAATTTCGTTAGAGATGCAACATCTTATGAATAATAACGTTACATCACAAAATTCAACAGGTGAATAATGACGATGTAAGAACGTTTTATTAGTCAAAGAAAATTAAAATCATATATGCATACGCTTTTCTCGTGTATATATACGTGAATTGCGTAAGATATTAAGAAACTTCTATATGAATATCAAAAGATTCCTACCTCTAATTTAGCTTTGTGTAGAATAAATGAGAATCGACGAAAGTGAAACCAAAGTAATATAGTTGGGATTCGATTCGAATCAGGATCAATCAACTTGGAAGAGACTTATGAAGAGTGACAACTTGATTTTAAAATTAGTTTCAAATTAAATTATACAAAATATTAATTAAACTAGTTACCCAAATCGATGATATAAAATTAGACTAACTAAAACTAGGCTTTCTTTGGCTCAAAATTATGCTTTTGTTTATTTGAAAAATAAAATGGACTCATAATTATTTTTTAAACTCTTTCCTTCTCTCCTTTTTCTTATAAAATCTCAACTCACAAATATATCATAAAGGTCCATACATTTTAACAAAATGAAAAAAAAAAAAAACAAAAACAAAAAACTTCTGTCACGTTGAACATAGTTTTCCTTTTCTTGTGGTCACATATTGGCGTGTAACTAATGCAACGCCGTGAAAAATCCCATTTATTCATTTATTTTTAACCATTTTTATTACATTATTTAATGTATTATAACTATTAAAAAATTCATATTTTTTATGATTTTAATTAAACAAAAAAGCTTACGAGGAGTTTTATAGATATAAGAGGAGAGGAGACAGGCGAGGCTAAATCAAAAAGAGGAGAGGAGAGGAGAGGGAAAGCAAACTACCGAACCAGAAATTATTATAGCCCAAATTGCATTTGCATGTGAAGTCCTGACACGAACCCGAAATCCATATAGGAATTATAAAGATAACATTGGTTTATTTTATCAGATAATATTTATTGTGTGTGATTGGCGTAAAGATAATATTATTTTATTAGATAATATTTTTCATTTCACCTTATTTTTACCCCAACCAAACATACTCAAAAATGATAGATTAGCTCATTTATAAGTCTCGAAGAGTAGAGACCGGCCCAAAGAAGTCTCGAGCAGTAGAATAACCGAAGCTAATCAGCTCAAAGTAACGTACACAGGACGCCCACTTAAGAAAGATGAGTTAATCAAGACCCAAAAAAAGAACGATAAGTTAGATTAAGGTAGGTTAATTTAATCCATCTCATAATTTGCAAATTTTGATTGTATTTTCGTTTTCTTCTGCTTCAAATTCAAAAGGAAAAAAAGAACCACAGCATAATTAAAAAAAAAGTTGCATTAGTCATGTAATTATGGAAGTAAGTTTTATATTTTTAATAATCTTTTGGATTTGACCTTTTTGGCTAGCTAGTTAATTTCCAATTTCCATCATACCGATCGCCACTTTGCTGCATATTCTTATGATGAGACACGTCCATGTTACATCTCCTATGTTACAAATAACTTATATAGAGTGACGACAATAGCAAGGGTCAATGTGGAACTTGATGATCAATGATTATGAAAATATTGGCATCTGATTCTAAATTATTGGTCGGATAAGTATGTCGCTGGCGAAGCACTACTGGGTACTTCATTCTTCAATAATAGATTAGATTTGAAAACGAATGAATGGTCAAAAGGCGACAGGATATTTTTTGCGTAATCACAGTAAAAACACTGAGTAGTAATAATAATAATATGATTAAAAACCAGTCAAGCGGTGAGTTCAATTAGCATGTTTGTGCTGATAAATATTTTAGATTCAATTTATGCTGACGATATTTTATCCATAGACATTTATTAATTACCATTCTCTTTATTTTGATTTTGGACTAATTTATCTTCATCCTAAATTTGCTTGTGCGTGTTAAAAAAATATAAAGAGGAGAAATTTATCTTTTATTTTGATTATCATTTCAGTATTTTATTTCTGAATACGAAGTATAACTGGGGGTGAAACTCTACAGTTTAGAGAAGCACTTGCCGCTATGGATTTTTTTTTTTTTTTTACCTCTCGTTTTCTTAACTTAAGTTTTCTCTGAAAAACATTATTTGGGTTTATTTATTACAATAAGCAATTATACAGCATTTTGTTCCTGTTCATATGGGTTTAATGTAAGTGTCTATAGGCCTATTTATATTTAGTTGTAAATTAACGGTGCAATTTTTAAATTTTTTAAAAATATGTTTTTATGATATTATTTAGAAAATTTTATGTTATTTCATATGCTAATTTATGTTTTTTATGTTGTTATTTTAGAAAAAAATTATACAGCATTTTGTTCCTATTTGTATGGGTTTAATGTAAGTGTCATCAAGCCTATTTATACTAAGTTAGTTGATGAATGTGAAATTAGTCAAGACAGCAGATACCTTGACACTATAACAAAAGATTTTGGGTTCAAATTTTATGAATGAAAAATATCCTTACTGGGAATAGTTGAATAGTTGAATTAGATCAGGTCGAAATAGTTGAATTCCTGATAATAGGACTTAAATATCTTTAGCTTCATCAAGACCAAAAATATGTTAAGTTAGTTGCAAATTATTGGTGTAATTGTTCAAATTTTTTAAAATATGTTTTTATAATGTTATTTCAGAAAATTTTAAAATTATTCTCATCATCTTATAAACATATGTTAATTTGGTTAGGGCATAAAAGAAAAAACTACTGAAACTATAATTTAGATTAATAGCTATTGAATGTTTTCATCCTCAAAAGTATAACATTTTTTGGTGGTCAATCAAAGAATTTTGTTTGATTTTAGTATCTCATTGTTTTTTTTGAAAAAATCAATGTAAGGATATTTTATTTTGAGCTTTTTTAAAATTATTTGCCTTCACTTTTAAAAAATAGAGACTTAAACTAAATAAAATTATTTTGAGAAACTAAAATTAAAAAATATTATATTTTTAGTAAAGAAATATTTTTTATTTTTAAAATATTTCTACTATTGAGTACTATTACAACTAAGAAATCCTTTCAATAATTGGGTTTTCTAGGATCAAACCTTACTCCATTTTTTAGAATATGACTTATTTATCATTTTATTCAATCTTTATTGGTAAAATATATTTAATCCTTAAATTAGTTTTATAATTAGTACTATCATAAATAAAAGCTCTCACGCTCTGCTTTATTCTTTCTAATAAAATAATCTTATAATGAACGTATCAAAACTCAGAAGTCTAGAAGAGAAAAAAAGATAAGAAGCAGTTGAGAAACAAGAGCACAAAGCACTTTTTCCCCTACGTTATAGGGTATTTATATTTTGCTTATAATATTTTTAAAATATATAAATCAATCTTTAAAGTTTTTTAAATGTGCCAATCGATTTTTTTATTAAATATTTTATCTATTATTAATAGAATATATATTTAAAAATTTTTAGGATATTAGATTGCACACTATTTTTTTAGTTTAAAGACTAAAATGTATAAATTTTAAAATGTATAATGTACTTTTTTTTTCATAATGAATTGAAATTTAGCAACAGAACTAAAATGTAAATTCAAAAATGTTTAGAGATTAATTTCCACTTTTCAAGATATTGAAGATAAAATGTATAAAACTTATAATTTAAGAGGTAAAGTATTTTTTTTCCCCAAGAAATAAAGTAAAAAAACTATGATTTGTTTCATTTTGTACTAATTTATTTTATTTCACACTTCACAAGCTGGCACGATAGGGCAATAGGCAGATGGAGGAGGGTATCCTGTTTTGTCTTCAATATATATTTCAAATCTGGCGGCCAAAGGTCATTGAGTTGAGATGGCCGAGTTGGTCTAAGGCGCCAGATTAAGGTTCTGGTCCGAAAGGGCGTGGGTTCAAATCCCACTCTCAACACAATTTGCAGATATAATCTTTTTGCTCTAAAAGCTTTTCAAGACATTGCTGTAGGATATGTCCTACGTAAATAACCAAGTATTTTACTAGCAGTAATCTCTCTCTTTCTCTCCTAAAAAATGCAACGGCACTTTTCTTCACAGACCTTCAATTTTGTTAAAATAATTTGCTTTTAACTTTTCTTTTTTCTTTTTTCTTAAACGGGAATTTGCTTTTAACTTGCTACAGAATTTAAGGAACTTAGAAATAGTATAGATTCTGCAACAGTACACATAATTCTATGTTTCACAATTTTTTGTTGTGCATTAGATTCTTGATATCGTATTGAATAGTTTTTCTCCATCTTTACTCACTCAAGTTATATTCCCTTGTTCTCTCCCTCTTCTTACGCTAGCTAGTCCACAGATTTTGACCAGTCTGCATGTACCTTGCATTCGCATCCATGCTGGCATGATAAGGAAAAAAAAAAAAAATTCTGGTGGATTTCTCACCCACATATCACGCCATTTTTAGAAGATGGAGATGATAAAAAACTGGAAAAGGAAGGGCCCCTACCCCACAGATGAAGGGTCATTAAGACTTTGAGTGAGAGTCAGTGAGGCGCAATCATGGTTCAGCCCCTCCCTCTAAGGCCATTAGAGACTCTCCCACGTGCCAACCTGCCCGGTGCGTGGGCGTGGGCTGCTGTATGCTTATGTACAAAGTGGCTCACCCTTTTAGCTCTCCGGGGCAGACATCCCAGCCCTACCATAAAGCTATTAATTTCCATTTCACTAAAATGAAAATTTGGCATAAACCAAAGACACAATAAAGTGAACAAAGTCGCGGGGAGAATATTTATATTAAATTGAAAACGGAAAAAATTGTACGATGAAAATATCATATACCTATTTATTGCTTTTGTGCAGTAAAACTTTTTAAAGATTTTAATGGTTTTTTATTAATTCATAATTGTGAGAGACTATAGTTGTTTTATAAAAGTATTTTTTAAAACTATTTTGCACACATTGTTCATAAAAAATATGCGTGTTAGAAAATAACATCGTAATATTTATACCATACAATAATTATTGAAAGAATAAATCCCCAAATTAGCCATTGACAATATTCTTAATAGACATATTAGCCCCTAACAAAAATTAATTAATTTTGTGGTCCCTAACAATTATAAAAAATAAATACTTTGGTACTTGATAATTGTAAAAATTGGATACCCTTGATCTTTGACTCATTTACAACTGATAAGAATTTGATGTAGAGGTAAAATAATAATTAGGACTTTCCTAATCCCATTCCATGTGACACTCTAAATACACAGTTTGCATAATTTTAACAAATCCCTCAAACTCATCATTTTGAAATGTTAGAGTTGGGTGTGATAGAATAAAATGGTACATTTAGGATTTTTTTTTAATTATATAAATTATGCATTTAGAGGATGTTACATGAAATGATATTAAAAAAGTTTTAGCCATTATTTTATATTCATATCAAACTATTTACAGGTTTCAAATGAGCCAGAGATCAAATTATCTAATTTTTGCAATTATCAAGAACAAAAAAAAATTTTTTTTGTCAGAGATCAATATATTCATTGAAAATATTGTCAAAAATTGATTTGAGTGTTTACTCTTATTGAAAGTGTACTTTAAAATGTACTCAATCTACTCTAATTTTCACTAAGCTCACATCACAAGGAAGCAAATTAAGATCCAATTCCTAGTTGCAATATTTTCTAGATTATAAAGCTAAGATAAATGTTCAATTTAAAAGTAAACAATAAATAATAATCAGTTAATTAAGTATTCAAACCTTGATTCACTAGTTCAATATATGGGAGTGGGCTCTTAAGATTTTTTGGGAAAAGACCATCATGCAACCTAAACAACACTGTATATTATTTACTAGAGCCGGCACAGTTGTTAAAGTTAAGCTAGGTCAATGCAAAAGGTTTCCAACAACAATAATAAACCTACGATGTGTTGTGTTTTGTTACCAGGCTTTAGATCTCACAAATGAGGATTGCGTAAATCTTTGTTAAATATTTTATTATATCAGCAATACAATTATTAAAATGAGACCTTATACTAAATTATTTTATTTAAAATGCGATTGTTGATAAAATCCAATAATATCAATTGATTCATAAAATAATCAACGCGACAATAATAAAAATTTTTTTGATTGTTATTGTGATTACATATTTGGAATATAGCAATTTGTAGTTTAATTTATATAATTCACTAGATTAATAATCTTCTCTCCTTAAAAAAAATGTCTGTGCCAACAATGTAAAACGAAAAACAAAATAACCAAGCAGCATAGGGATGTATATGATTAGCACTGAGAAATAAAATTTTACACCAATTTACGTGGTTCACAACAAAAACTATAATCACGTATAAAAGAAATTTTTTTTCCATTTTTTTAGTCTAAAAAAAACTTTGGTATTTATTTACATCTGTAACAATAGAAATAATTAATAAAAGAATATGTGAAAACTATAATTTTAAATTTGAGTTAATTATTTGATTGCGATTAAGAACTTTTTTTTTTGGTAGCCAGAAAGTTTATGTAGAATCAATATCAATTATCCCACCAAAGTTAGAACATGACTCCTGAACATAGAGAATACTTACAGGAGATTTATAAGATTGCCTATCAATTGGGTCCTCACATCGATAATAGAAATATGCTTAAAATAAGATAACACAAGATTATAACTTTAAAATAATTAATGTGACTTTTTTAATATTTTAGCACACATTTTGACTACTTTTCATAACATTTTGATATTTCAGTGCTACTGAGATTTGAACCCATGACCTTATATAAATTATCAAAGATCCTCATCAATAAAATAAAGTATTTACTATATTAAAGTTTTTAAATTACATGAAAAGTTAAAATTATTTAATATTTTTATTTAGAGCTCATTTGGATTGCAGTGTATGGAGGACAAAATACCTTTTATTAGCTTGAAAATAATAATACACAGCAATTAGTGTGTTTGATTGGATAAAGACCTTTTTTTTAATTTATTTTTGGAATTCTAGGAGGCATTTTGAAAAAAATATCCTTAAAATTACTTTTTATTCTAAGAAAAGATCTTTTAAGATAGAATTTTACTATTCACATCAACTATTAAAGATAATTTTACTTTATCCTATCTAAATAAATATTTTTCTCTTAAACTTATTTTTGATATACTCAAATCAAACACAAATCAATTCTTTTAAAAGTAATTTCTCTAAAAATAATTTCTTTAAAAGATTTTTTTTTTCAAAAGTAATTCTCCTAAAAGTTAAACTAAATATATCCTTAAATAATTTAAAATAGTCACATAAGGTATCAAGTATTTTTTAACTAATATGTTCATTTAGTACAACTATAGCTATTTTTATATTTTTAGTATGAAACTAATTTTATTCATATTATGGCTAGATGTATATAAAAAGATATTTTAGTGTATATATATATATATAACTCGGATTTAGTACAATATAAATTAAAAAACTTGAATCCTTCTTAAATCACACACATTGACGCAACAAAATTTTATTATTATATCATTTTTTGGTACAGTGTTATTATATTATTATATATTTTCTTTATCAATTCTCACCTCTCTAGCAGCAGCGCGCACGTGCGACTGTAATTATTAGATACCCACACCCATATACTCCATGCTCATATGATCTCATATCCCGGAAAAGAAAAAGTCAAAATTTATTAAAATATTCAAACAAACTATAAAGATACCACAACCTTTTCACTACCTGCATCCCCATAACGCGATCCGTTATTTTCCCTCCCTTTCCCCCTTCTCATAACGGAATTTCCCACTCTTTTTGTCATCCATCCTCAATTTCTACAGAAATTACTGTCTTGTCCCCCTCAATTTCTTTTTCTTTTACTACAATCATCCTCTGTGTTTTTACTTTTACATATGATAACAGCATTTAAAGTACCTACTCCCATAAAAAAATTATCATATTTAGGTGAAGATCTTAGCTTTGCTCGGCTAACACTGCACTTATCTTGACTCAACAGTATTTTTCCTTCATAAAATTCAACTTATAATATTTAGGATGTTTTATGTATTACGAGAATATGACACAAATCCACCTAAAACATAATGCTCAATAAAACATAATTAATTATCAGAATTTAATCTTTATTAATTTCGGTTTACTTCTTATACATACATATACACATAATGATATATATAGAATTTGACTTGTTATCATACAATTATATTAACCAAGTTGATTTACTAAATGATATATTAATATAAAACTAAAGAATAATTTTAAAATCTTGTACATATATTGAAATCAGATCAAACATTTTTATTAGTTAAATCCTACCTACTTCAGATATTATTCTTCTGGAAGTATTTTTCCTATACAGTACCAAAACAATAATCCTCGAAGCCAGGGCAATATCGTATTTTTGCGCACGTGGCATTGTCTATATATACCTACCGCTACGGGAGTTGAGTCCAAACTCCCTCTTTCGCCATTACACCATCAGTAACAGTTTCCTCCTCTTCCCTTTCCCCACTCTCCACCATCGCCAATTCTTCTCCTTCTTTTCACTTTCTCAGTTTTCTTTCCTTTCGTTTTACTTTTCAAATGGAAGAAGAAGACAGCAGAGAACTCGAGCTTCTACCATCGTCGCCCGCCGATTCCTCGCTGCTACGGTTCCGATCGACGGTGTCGTCGTCGTCGGCGGAGGGCGCGCCATCGGTGGATCTTCAGCTGTCAATAAGCGTGGGGCGTCCGGTGGCTGCGGCGGCGGCGGCGGAGTGCGTGGTCCGGATGTGCGAGGGGGTGGAGGCGCTGAAGTGGGAGGCGGCGGAGCAAATCCGGCTGGCAGCGATGGAGAAGGCATACGCAGAGAGGGTGAGGGAGCTGACGCGCCGCGAGATGGAGATGGCGCAGTCGGAGTTCGCACGCGCCAGGCAAATGTGGGAGCGCGCCAAGGAAGAGGTCGAGAGGGCCGAGAGGATGAAGGAGCGAGCCACCAGGCAGCTCGACTCCTCCTCCTCCTCCTCCTCCTCCTCCTTGGAGATCACCTGCCACTCCTGTAGGCAGAGGTTCAGGCCCGCCTGATCCTTTAGAACAAATCCTTTCATATGAAAATATCACATATCCATGATTGATTCATGCTTAAATTTCATATGACTATGGGGGTCATGCCCAAATTTTCACACAAGAGAATCCATTCTCTTAATCCCCACTCACTATCTTCAGCTTATTGCTTCGTTTCCTTCTCAGAGTTTCGTTCTAATTTTCTGATTTTATTTTTATTTTATTTTTAACTTTCTGTTTCTAACCTATAATAAGGAAAAGTAAAAGGCCTTCATAAACAATAACTGAAATAATAATTAACCATTTTTTTCCCCTTTTCTTTTCGTTCCGATTGTGATGGCTTGTCACTGGAGTAGTACTCGTGCTTTATGATAAATTAATTTAATTAATTCAGTGCGTATGTTAAGTGGTGTAATAATTTTGAATTTTTTGAGGATTCGTTTTGGGAAGGACATACCGTACAATTTAATTAATACGTGTGTACGCGAATGAGGGTGCCGTGGGGGGATGATGATTAAATTCCAATTTTGTTTCTGCAAATCTTATAATTATCATTATTTGGTTGGGTTTGAATAGAGTAATTTGGAATTGAAGAAGTCTGTGGTAGTACTAGTATTAGTAGTACACCTGTTATGTAGTTTTCAAGAATTTGTTATGTATATCTGGTGAGGATTGCAACCAAGATACCATCACTTCTCTTTGCAATCTTCAATCGAAATCATCAGATGATTGTTTCATTCTATCCTCTTCTGCACCCCTAGTACTACAGTAGTACTATTGCTGGCATTTTGTTCGCATAAATATAAGAAAGAATTATTCTTAATTCAAACATATTTATAGCTTATTTTATGTTGGGTCTAATTAACGCCATGATTTGTCGCTAATATTCTTCTATATATGGTATCGAAACTGATCGCGAATAAAGGTACTAGATGGATTTCGTGAGTGAAGAAGCTAGATATGGTGAAACAAGGGCCCAAGTTAGAACAAATGAATCGGTACAAAAAAGCATATTGTAGCGCCAATCACACAAGACCAGATAGAGATAGATATATATAGCTGTATCCACTTGTATTCAACTTCTTAACTTTTGCTCATGACAGACCAAACACCCCCACTATCCCTGTCCATAATGGATCGGATTACCGACTAAAAGCATCAATCAGAGCAGTGAGCAATAGTGTGTGCTCCTGTTCAAAGATGTTGCTTGCTTGCTAGATTGGAATTAGCTTGGTCTGTCAGCAACCTTCCAAGTAACATAACACTCGGATACAGTTAAAAGTGTCAAGGGTGTGGCACAATAATGCAGTAGTCACTATTAACGAGCACATAAATTAACTAGTATGGGCTATTCTAATTTAATCAGAGATTTCATGTTCAAGCCTGATTATGCAGCATATTAAAACTTGAAATGAAGAGTTTTACTATTTAAATAATCCTATTTGATTCTAACAAGATTGCTTCTGGTAAAAGAATATATGTGATTTCTGGAAAAAAAAAAATAACAATAATACAGTAGTCACTTTGATTCTATTATCAGCTGAAAAAAGTATCTAGTGGGGGCTGATCATAGACTTTGCGGAAAAGTACGTTGCGGAAACGACCTAGGGAAGGCATGAAGTCGCAATCTTGATGAGTTAGATCATGTACCCAGTCCTCAATTTAGTTCCATACTATCTAGTTTTTATGGAGTAATAATCTGAATATTATTTCCTGATGAATTGGCTTACTAACCACTAGTGGTCTCTAGTACCAACTATATGTCAAGTTGCTTCAAAATAAAGTTTCTATATGCTGTACTTTTAGCCAAAAAGCAATATTATTTATACTTATTTTTTAAACTCATTATAAATTTACAATTTAAAAAAAAAGATACAAAATGATTTAAATCCATCATATTGTGTCTCGTATTATATATTTATAATGAATCTAGAAAATGAGTGTAAATAATATTTTTTTTTCAAAAGAATTATGCTTGTAGTTACAACATTATTTGTGCTTCTCTTTGGATGTAGGATTTTGCAAAATGACTCCTTTTCCTCTGTATGGTACACAAATCGACATTCTTTAGTAACTGTTTTCTTCTTTGTTTCTTTCCCATCCCCGAACGCTACCTACATTGAACCCCACTATTCTGTGTATCGTAGAATAGTATCACTCACTTTTTGTTTTCATCAAAATAAAATCTTTTGTTTGAAGCTGGCACTATAACTTTAATTACCTTATTCTTATCAAGATTTAGAATCAGCATAAAAAGATCGTAGATAATTAAGGATATTTAATATACTTTTGTTTCAATTTTTTATATGTATCCTTCCATTGGAGATAATTTGTTCGAACATTTGAAATCTTATAGAAGATATAACTCTCCTAACACTGATTATTTCATACTTAAAACTCAAATGTAAGACTACTAATTAAGAGAAAAAAAATATACCACTTCAATTAATTATATATTGGTATTTAATACATTTTTTATATTATTATTTAATTTTTATGGTAATTATCTTTTCACATAAAAAAATTTTAAAAGTTATATATATAGTAATATATAATTGATTGATGACGTGAAATCTAACTGTGACTTATCAAAATTAAACTCATTCAAGATTCGGATTCTCGAGTAAAATGAGTAGTCTACTTGTCCATTAGGAAAACTTGAGTTCATTTACGGTGTAATTTTCTTTTGGGACGAAAACTTCAATGTCAACCACAGAAAAACAATTAATACTGCTTTGTGACTCCGAACTTAGTTAAAATATTACACATATCACCATGGTCATGAGCCATGATCAAACCGTACTCCGACATATGACCAGCTGAATCGCAGTTACATTGTCTTTTATATTTTATATGGTTACAATTATGGAAATGCGAGAACAATCAATCACTTTCGTTCCGAAAGTCGAAAGCATGATAAAGATGTAGGACATGTTTACCGATCCATCAAACTAGTCATCATGACAAAACCTTAACATTTGTCTTTTCAGGTTGTCCGCATATAATTGTCAAGTGATACTGTTTCTTGCTGGGATTGTGGAGAATCAAATGAATATATACACACATTGATGCTTACATGCATGATCCATTACATAGAGAGGATATATTATATATATCCTTTAAATTATTTCGTAGTTAGTGTCTGGGACAAGCAAATCTTCATCGGCATTGCAGGGATATGCAGTGCACAGTGCACAACACCCGTACTTATGATTAGTAAATTTCTGTGTAAGACCAATGCATCATATTTTGCCACGTATGCTATTCAAGCTCAATATATTTACTAGAGCAATGATTTCCTTTATTTGGAACTACTTTACAATTACTATAAAGATGAAAATCTAGCTAGCCAGGTCAATTTGAAGGTTGTAATAATGGAATCTGCTTCAATTGAAATTTTGTCAATTACTTTGGAAAGGTGAGGAACGAAAATAATGAATGTTCATCTTGTCATGTGAAGATTCAGGCTCAGCAAAGATGATAACTGACACAAAGGGGGAAAAACGTTTCCAAAAATGATGCGACTGTTTTCAATCTCTTTCTAGGCAGGGGAGAAGAAAAGGAAAAATATGGAATGGAATGATCAAGATTGTTCAATCAAATCACTTAACCAATCAAGCAAAAAAGGTAACTAGCTTTTGAGAGTATAGGAAAGTTCAGATCCTGTTACACTAGAACTCTTGAAGAGTCACACCATGTGAGATTGTAGAGCACACTTTCCGTAAGTGGACTTCATTAGTGTTATGATTATTAAATACGAAATCCAGAAGCGAATAGATCAGCTGTTTTTCATGTTCAACGGGCACGCATATATATTGTCTTGTAGAAACTGATCTTACATACATAAATATAAGTTTAATTATTTATATGTATGATACGTTAATCCTATATTCCTCTCATGACACTGTCCGTTATAAAGAGAAAATGGATAAGACCGAAGAAGATAAGAAACTAAACATCACTGTCACTTTCCTATCACGAGATAACAGGTAGGTACGATATAGTCAGAGTTCCGCAATTGGTGTCGTCTGAATTCAAATGTCGGGCATACTTCAAGTTACTGTAGGATCAAAGGAGGAATTAGACGTAAGATTCACTTTGACACTCAAACCATTAAAAATTCGAAATGGTTAAAGAATATAAAATGAGAGGAAGTGTGAATGCCTTACTTAATACGTGAAAATTTAACTGATTCACTTTCCTTTTAAAAAAGGGGTTATTCTAAAGTAATATATCTATTTCTAAAATAAATGAGTAAAAGTATATTTATTTTTAATTTAATTTAAGAGTTTAATTGATATGCACTGACAGTGTAAAACAGTTTTACACTATTTACCAATAGAAATAGGAAAAAATAAGAAATCATGGTGGGTCCTTCATTATAATAGGTAGTTATTTGTGTGAGTTGGCACTTTCTATTATTTCTATTGGCTGATAGTGTAAAATTATTTTACACTGTCAGTGCATTTAAATTAAATTCTTAATTTAATTTAAACAATGCTATAGTTTCAATTTATTAAATAATTTAATAATAAGCATACACTTAATTAATTTTAAAACAAATCTACTTAAAAAGGGTTATTTTCCACTTATCTAAACATAAGTGGCATTAATATGGGTTCAACTTAGGTGTGTGCTTGGATTAACTTATTTTGATTTCAATTTTTTTTTTGAAACAAAAGTTTAGGTGGGTTCAACACTGATCATCCCACCAAGGTTAGAGCACGATCTCGAGATTCCAAGAGTACTTACAGGGGATTTATGAGATCGCCTACCAACGAAATCCTCACATCGACAGCAGAAATTGAGTTTGGATTCTTGTGAGATTTGAATTTATTTTTTATTAATTATGCCAATCCTCATTGGCAATTCAAATTAGTTTATAGTCAAAAGTTTTTTAAAACAATTTTTAAAAAAATTTATTTATCCAAAATATGGATTTACGAAACATGCCTTAAGTATTAGACATGAGAAGACATGTGTTATCATATGGTTGGTTTAAATAATAATATTTGTACATAGCATTTGTAGGTGCTTATTGACACATGATTTCACAAATTAATTATATGTTACTTGATATTAATCTAATTTCTAAATCAATTCAATCGTTGGTGGAATTACTCAAAACTAATCATCACAATTCAATTCTTGATATTGTGATCTTCTTAGGAAAAATTAAATAAATTAATTCCTTAATCTCATTATAACTTATTCTAAGATTAAAGAATAAGAATTCCTATGACCACATAAAATGAGTATATCTATTATGAGAATCCTACCCAATTTTATGGCAATTATTATAGTGACTAATTTCATAAAGTGATTTTTCAATCAACAATATAAAACAAAAAATTAGTTAATGAGTGATTAAGCTAAAAATTACATTAAGAATACTAATAATCACTCAATTGATTGGAAAAGATGTTTAAATTAAAAAAATTAGAAATAAATAGTCTGTTTTGTCAAACTACATTACTCTGACACCTAAAGATCAACTAATAAGTCATAGAAAAAGAAAAGAAAATAAACAATTGAAAGGTCATACTAACCGACAAAACTATTGCCATTTCCCCTCTCTCCCTAGGGTTGTCTAAAAATTGGATCCCCCAAGAAAAAGAATTAAAGCACAAATATTGGGTAAAATATATTATTTTTCAATAGTTATCAACTACAAGCTATGACTCTGTGGTATGTGGTATGTGGTATGTGTAGACCATGAGGTGGAGGCTGAGAAGGAGGAGAAAGGCCAAGAAGATAGGGAAAGGCTGAGATGGAGCTGCGCAATAAGGACATGACTCAAGACAGAGAGATGTCACTTTAGTGATGGAGGATGGATTGAGGATGAAGATTGAAGATGGAGAGGGGAATGATAGCGAGAAAGAACAATGATGCTACGTAAAACTCTAGCTCTAGGTTAAGGATTTTATCCATTGGCTTAGTGAAAAAAAATAAAATGAGTTCATGGATTTTATCATGGTTAACCGATACGTTAAACAGAAAGAACTTGTAAATTCAAAATTAAATGGGTTAGTAAATTATCTGGTCTTCACTCGCGGACCGCGTCTGTATACTAATTCTAAGAGCATGTAACTAGTAATAATTTTTATGGTTTCTAGGGTACGTCGTGCTAAAGACTAAATAATTATGAAATATTATTTTAAATTTATGCCTTTTAATATGACTAAACTTTTGGAGCTTGAAATTGAAATTTTTAGGATAAAATTTTATAATTTAAAATTATATAACTCATTGTTTTAAATATATACCATAAAAATAATTAAAATTAAAAGTTTCGATTTCAATTTCAAAACTCAATTTTTTTTGCCAATTTTTAACCATGAATAGGGTAGTCATTGGCACAAGGAAAAAGCTACACCTTTTACGGAAATATTTTCCATGTTCATATTTGTAGATAATTTATAAGATAAATATATAAGTAATAGTTTACGGTGAAGCAAAGAAATAATCAGTTTATGTACAAAGTAAAATTAATTAAATTATAGTTGAAGCAGAATTTAATGATGACATATTTTCTTGATTTTTCATAGAATGGATGCTTGGTAAGCTTTTCGTGTACTTAGGATTTTATTTCACAATATTTAATTAGTTTTTTTTTGGGTCTAAACCACTATAATATTTTGTTTTGATTAATTAAATTTAGATAAATCATTTTTTAATATTCATAGAATAAATTCTTAGCTGATTCAAATAATTCGGTATTTATTTTTCTTAACAGTCTTTAGATGGAATTTTTTGTATCAAAAACACTAGTTGGGAGAACTTTACTCTAGTAGGAGGCTTGACCCAACTTGAGCCAGATTATACTAATTATTAGATTAAAAAAATACCCAATCAAGCAAGCATAATTTAATATTATAATGTTATCTTTGAGTGCTAATGAGGATTGATACAGTTGATAAGAAATGGACTCGCATCTTAAAAGGATGTGAGTTCGATTTCTGCTACCTTTGTGAGGATCCCATTGGTAAGCGATCTCGTAAATTCTCTATAAACACTATCTGATCTTGAGGGTAGGATGACTGGTGTGAATCCACCTAGACTTTTGTCAATAAAAAAAATAATAATGTAATCTTTGAGGAGCCAACATGCAATCAATTGTAGAAGAGCAAGAAACAAGCTCAGGTGAGGGCACAAAGCAGGGTTCAAGTGGCAGAAATATGATTTTTCAAGTTTCACGGGAGATGCTATCGAGCATAGCGAAGTTGTGCCTGGCTTCGAAGATTAAAGTTAGCCTATGCCTGTGTGGTTCCAACATGATCAAGATGCGCAATAATGTTACATTGTTATCCATCTAGTATAGTACTATGTTTCAGCGAGTGAAAAATATTTTCTCCTTTTCAATTTTTGTCATTGTCAACTTTGATCACTTTATTTTTATCAAAGTTAAAAAAATCGGATCGAATATCAAACCGGTGAGGGCACCAGTTCAAAAGTTTAAAAGTCCAATCAATTCAATTGGAGGTAGGACCAAAATATAATAAAAAAATATTTAATTATTTATATAGATAAATATATATATATATATATAATTAATTAAAAAATAAAAATTATATTAAATCATTAATAATAATCAAATAAAATAAAAATATTCTTTTAATGTTAATACAATCACTTTAAAGTCTATTAAAAAAAATTTTTGTCCGTAGCTCATTAGTATCTAACTTATGTATAATAATAATAAAAATAAAACTTTTGTGAGGCCCAACAACCAAACCCCAAATTCAAAAATATCTATGAGGCTTTCTTTGGGCAATCAGGAAAAAAAAGTGATGCAGTGTGTTTATTGAGTACAACTACAAATGAGGGGAACACCTCAGTAGAAAATAAGAAGTGATGGAAGTTCCAGCAGCTACCTTCAAGGCTTCAACTATGGTTGCTCCAACTATGGTGCTGACACTGCAACAGATGACGTTGTGGGCAGCTAGGAGCTGCGAAGGCTGCGCAACGCAAGTGCTGCGGAGGCTACGTAACCCAAGTATTGCAAGCGGCAAGATGCGGTGCGTGGAAGGTGATGGTTTTGGGGTTAGAGTGACACAGCTCTTTCTTTTACTCTGTTTAGTAATTGTCTCTTTACTCTTTCAATCTTTCTTTCCTTTGCAAAGCCAAAAAATTGAAACCCATCTAGACCTTTTTTAAAAAAAAAACTCATAAAACGGTGCCATTTTTGGAATGGATTTTTGGAAAAAATTAAAATCGGCCAACTGTTAGAACCGGTCCGGTTTAGTCAGTTCAACGGTTTTCAGCCGGTTCCCAGCAGTTCAATCCCAATTTTTTGAAAAATGATTTTCAAGCTATGATCGGACCAGATACCTGGCCGGTTCCCGGTTCGACCGGCTGATCTGATCTAGTTTTTAGAACTATGATTTTTATCCAAGGGAAAATAAGAAAAAGATAATCGAGCCTATTTTCTGTAAGTATGAATTGAAGGCCTTTTCATTGATGGTTTTGAATATTACAAGCAGAACCAACCTCATTAATATAATTAGTAATTTCTTTAATGAGTTAGAATTGATATCTAGTAATTAGTCAATAATGTTGCTACATTATGATAATAACAATTGAACCTAGTAAGTGGGGGATTGAATAGAATTTGAGATTTAAGGTTTATTATACTACCTAAAATAAAATAAACATGTGATTATCTATTATAATCTATTATCTATGATCTATTATAATATATAATAGCATGAGAGTGGCAAAAATTGTTTTCTTACCTAAAGTTGCTTTCTAATTTTTTGATATTTGGCATTTGGCATTTGGCAATTGGACAAAATAGTGGATGGGAAAGTAATGGAGCGTTATATTTGGAGAGTTCGAGAAACAAACAATTAATTGGAATTGAGTTAAATCATTGAAAGATTATTATCAAGGAGTTAAGTTATTATCTTTGGTTTTTAACCTTGATTTCCTACCCTTAATTTTCGGTTAATGGATTGACTTATTATTGAGTTACAATCAAATTATTGCCTTAAAAAAAAAAATCAACAAAAGATCAAGTCTAAGGGAAAATTATAAATCTAAATTATAGGTTATTGTTATAAATATATTACAAATCAAAGTTATTTCCTATAATTGCCGTAAATATACTGCAAATATCAACAAAAGATCAAGTTTGATGGCAAATTACGTAGCCTAATTTATACGACAATTAATATTGAATGTTTGGCTAGTATTTTAATAATGAAAGCAAATACATAGCCTAATTTATGCGACAATTATGTAGCCTATATGATACTATATTAATAGTAAGTAATGATGTTGGCTTAATTAGTCCAGTCGTGAAAATTATAGGCTATTTCCAAATTATTGCAAATTATTGCCGTATAAAAATTAAAATAAACAAAAGTTCAAGTCTTTCCTATGATCTATAAACAAAATTAAAATAAACAAAAGTTCAGTTGCTAAAATCAAATTCTGATCGATGGTGCTTAAACAAACCAGCCAATTGCAATGTTTGACCATTTCATGACATTGGTGCATTCCTATTTATATAAGAACCGTGGTGCTTAAAGGAGTTTAGTGACTGTGTTTACTAATCAAAGAATCTAATTGTTTTTCTTGTTCTGTAGTTATGGCTTCAAAAATAGATTTGGTGTGTGATGTGAATTTCCAGTAAGGTCAGGTGGCATCTAAAGGTGTTGGAAGTTCGTTTGCGGAGTGTCCCAGATTTTAAGAAGCTAGATGTAACTTACACCACTGAGATGGTACTCTAGGATGAAAAGGTAGTTATGGTTGTCTTATGCATCATATGTTAACAATTTGTTTGATACAATGCTAATTGAATTTGTTTTCTTATCCACGGGGAGCATATCCATTCAAGCATTAGGCGTGCTTTGTTGGAAAAGTATATGCTTCTTCTTCGAGAAGGGGGTCTTTATGTTGTGTCAAATTTTTCACAATAGGATTCAACAATTAGAATTTTAAGATTACTTAGCATAAATAATTTATGTATACTACTTTTGTGAAAGCAGTAAAACATCCCAATTTTTCAATGAATATGTTTGTTGTCAAGCCTTTTTCTGAATTGTTAAGTTGCTCAGAAGTTGATGAACACCAATTATTTGTTGAGTCGTTTGTTGCGTTGTTTCTTTTTCATTGTTGGCTATATGCTACAAATAATCTTAGAATTTCGACATTACGGATGTTATGAGAGATGTCATTGGAAAAGATGATCCAAGATGCAAGATGTCAATGAGACGCCGAGTTTGATACTGATAACTAATAACTAATAATTAATAGATGTGTAATATTTTTGGTTCAATAAATAAATACATGATTTTAATAATTGATTGTTCCTAAACCATTAGAAGTGATCTAATTCTAATGGTGAAAGATTTAAACAACCAGCCATTCGGCCCATAGCTATAAGCCCATTCCTGAAGTAGTGGATCCTGAGACCCATCAGCAAGAAGCATGCTACGGGTATAACTGACCAACCAGCATTGCAACAGAGATACAGCCATTCTGTCCAATAAGAAAAATTAAAAAAAAAAATATAAAAGCGAAGGAAGACGAGCTTTGCAGTCTAAGCATGGAGACTATAGTTTAATTTCAATATGCTGCTAGTGAATGTGAGTTCTTTATAATTATAGTATTATTCGATAACACAGTGGGCATGTCGGAGTGGTTATCGGGCATGACTAGAAATCATGTGGGCTCTGCCCGCGCAGGTTGCAATCCTGCTGCTCACGTCTTTCTACTTCTACGCCAAAAGATCAGATGTTTACTTTTGTGGTTAAACTCATTTAACGGTGTCAACATTAATAAAATTCGGTTGTGGTGGGTTCTTTGGAAGAGTAATGCTAAAACTGTCAGAATTTTTATAGAAAATAAGAATAATTATAGAATAGAATGAGGTAGTATTATTTACTTACTCGTTAAGGATTAACAAAAATGTCACATTATTATGCCAATAACATTTGGTTAAAATTTTTGATTCTCTAACATATATTTTACGACAACTATACAAGTATCCACAACCTCCATTGTTCCTATGTCTGGTATGGACCCGTTTTATGTAACATAATTCTGATCATGTTTGGAGCAAAGATAACTACTATGAAGCATTTGTATCATTCTTGTTTATTTAAGAGTTTGATTAGTAGTTTGCATCTTACTGGAAGAATTAGTTATTAGAGTCCCACATCACTTAAGGGTATGGCATAGATAGCTTTTATAAATACTTGAGCAACTCTTCCCCCATGAGCTAACTTTTGGGGTTGAGTTAGACCTACTCAATTCTAAGATGGTATCAGAGCCTATCTTGTAATTGTTATTAGGCCACCTGGGTGCGAGAGGGGTGTGTTAAAGTCCCACATCGCTTAAAGATATGGCATAGATAGCCTTTATAAATACTTGGGTAACCCTCTCCCAATAAGCTAGCTTTTGCGGTTTAGTTAGACCCATTCAATTCTAAGATTAGAGGGAAGAAAATTGTTATGCCAACAGATATGCGAGGATTTGTTTTCCAAATTGTTAGGAAAGCTTTCATTATGCTGAAATGAGTTTAATAATTAAGTGCATGTATGTGTGTGCTTTATTTTATTTTATTACTGAGCTTCATGCTTCTGGTTCTTAAGGCCGTGTTAATACGCTTCGCCACTTAGTCTAGTATTGATCACTTAAAGAACTTTTTTTTTTTTAGGTCAAAACTTAAAGAACTTGAAATAATGGAAATAGTTGGTGCTTGGATCAATTGCATTGGATGTGTATACGATTTCTGATGCTTATGTAGCTACTGTACTTTTTGACAATTTCTGTTGTTTCTTTGTTAGTGCAGTTGGGGACGAGGTGCATGGCCCAATAAAAATCTAAGTTTTGTTTTCAAGTGAGGGAATTCAGGAAGCAGTATTTGGACCTTCGGGTGAGATAGATAATCAACTGATTAATGGAAATATTGATGGCTTTGGAAATGTTTATTCCCATTCCGCGAATGATATGCATCAAATGATGTTTTGCCTTTACCATATTGTAAACAAATATCACTGTTTTTAGGACTCTTTGGAGTTGGCAATGCAGTGAGATAAGATAAAAGTGGGTGAATTTGTAGTGACAAAATATATCCAAGGAGTCAATGTTGGAGAAATTCTTAAATGCTTCTAGAATAAAAGAAAAATCTTGCTCTATTTCATTCACTATTTGACACCTTAATCATTTTATTAAAATCATAGTGAAATTGAAAACCCAAAAAACTAAGATGTCAAATGGTAAATGGGGCATAGCAAGACTTTTCTCTTGGCTAAATGGAAACAACACAATGAAACCATGCCAATCCTTGAAAAAAATAGTGTAGTTATGGTTTATGCAATATTCTATGTGACAATTCATTGAGCAAGGAGTAAAGGCTGTCACTCTGCACTGTTTGTGGTTATAGTCATAGCAAATCCACTTTTAGGCGCTATATTGTGTCTAGATTTTTATCATGGTTGATTAGGCCAAATTTGGTGCAGTGTTTTAAGTTTTTGCTAACCAGCTTGGTTTTTGGATGTGGGGTTCTATCTATTCACAGTAGTGGATAAGCATTGCTTTGCAACATGTTTCTCTTTTCTGTGGTGCAACTTCATCTGTAGTAGTGGACAAAATATAGAAATATTCTTGCCATAATTAAGAGATCTATTTTAGTATTTTATTGGAAAATTTTTCATGTGCTCCAGTGATGTGTAGGTACGGGTGATTTTTGTGTATATTGAGTCACAAAAAATGATAATCACAATTATATGACTCTGATTTCTTCTCTCAAAATTTTCAGAGTATTGAAATTGGACTATAGTTGTCTGGAGGCAAGTTTATGGTGAGGAAAAAAAAAGCTAATTGACTAGCCAATTCTTTACACCATCTTTGTAGCCAGAAGACTCATCACTAGTTCTTTATAGTACTTTCTCTAGCATAGGAGAATCTTGTGGAATTTGAATGTCCCGTGATTCTGAAGTGTCATAACTTACATTTAGAATACAAAAAATTCTCATCACATAGGAACTCCCAAGAAAATCTTTTCTCTATCATATGATCTACATCATGTACTACTACATTAGAAGCATTCCTAGCTCTAGCTACCACACTATCCTTGTAAATAGGTGCCATCCTCCCAGGTGACTTCGGTGAATCCTTGCTAGGTCCATCTACGGCCATGACATCCCAATTCTTTTCATGCACTTGTGATGGCAAATTCTTCAATGCAAGCTTGCATTTTGATCTTTGAAGCAATCCGGGGTTTTCATGCACATGCTGGATTCTTCCTTGCATGCTTGAGTAGTTTGTAAGTTGATTTTGCTGGCAAATCATACTCAGCTTGATATATTTGCATGTTGTTGGAGTTTATTCTTACCTTGCTCATTTTATCATGGGCATCCTCTAGAAAGATGGTGCTACCAACTAAATTCATGGAAGAGAGGACAAAGTACTGGGTTGAAATCCAAATATGAGGAGGTTGCATGGGGATTTAAGGGCAATGAGCTCTAATAGAACTTTGAATTCTTTCTCGATGATGATGGTGACATTGGGGGGTCTTCTAGAGTGTTCCTTTAAGGATCCAGGTGCATGTAATGAAACTTTGTTGCATGTGGATGAATGTGGAAAACAATTGTGTTGATGAGGAGCATGAGGCACAACAGATATCATAGTGGAGAAAGATGAAGTCTTGACAATAAGGCCTAGAAGTATGAGGATTGATATGATGGAAAGGACAAAAACAAGGATAGGGATGAGTTTCTTTTTCGTGAGATTCATTACTTTCATTCTTTGGCAATATTTGTGAATAGAAGTATTTTCTTATGCTCAAGTTGTGATTGAAGGTTAAAAATAAACTTAGGTTGATGAGAAAGAATGAAAATGAAGTACATCTGGGGCATCTTAGCCTTTTTTTTTCTCACATTCCTTTACTCTCTCCTTTGAGCAACACTACAATGTTATTACATTACATCCTTCTCATAATGTTGTGGGATTTTTATGATGGTGACTTTTCTTATTGGCTTATGTGCATCTTGTTGAGTAGGGACAAAGGAATGTTTTTGCTTTTATCACAAGTATCATCTTTCTTTTTTCATCCAACTACTGCTTGCTGCCTAATTGTTGCAGTTGCTGGTTGAGCTTTGAGAATTTAAACTATATGTGTCTTATTTTCAAAGAGATTTTTTGATAGGACATGGGCCTTTTATTAATGGGCCTTTGTTAGTTAGGGATTAGAATTAGTTAGTTAGAAGAGTAGAAAAGAAAGTATTTTAGAGGTAGAAGGATTAATTAAGAAATTAGTCACTAAAAGATTAGGAGAGCAAGGGATATCTCGAATATTCCTAACCATTGTAATCTCATATTCAATAATAAACACTCTTTTGATCTAGTTCTTATCAATTGGTATCAAAGCATCATTTTGATCCTAGGTCAAATTTTTTATGATGAAATCGAAGAAGGAGACTAGGGTTAAAGCAGTGGACCGAGCGGTGTTGATCCTATAAGAAACGGTTCAAAAGGATCAAGATGAATTCAAGAAGTAGTTAGCATAGGCTAAGGCAGATCGTGAGGAAGCCAAGGTTGAGCATGAATGAATCTCCATGTAGATCGCAAAGCTGTTGCAATGAGGTTCGACACCACCTTGGAGGGAGATAAGGCGATGCGATCATGGTCGCAATTGGCGAATGGATCGTAACGAGAGTTCTATTGCATCACATTGTGAGAGGGTGCGCGAGAACCAAGAATAGGATAACGGAGGTCAAGGTTAGCCAACCATCAACAATCTAAGAGCCACCACCAGCAGAGTACATTCAGTGACTAAGCCACTGCTGAAGAAAGCAGCAAGTGGTGATGACAAGAGTAGCAACAGAAAAACGGGTTGCGTTACTGACAAATAGTTCAGCAAGAAGGATGATGTCATCTCAATGGAAGATGAAGGCTAAGCTCAAGCAGAGACGATCTCTACAATAGTGGTGGTCACAGTGCAAGCAATGAAGGTGGCAGCATGTCCTATTTTTACTGGTGGCAGCATGAGGAAGGAAATGGAGGCCGCAACGATAATTGCAAGCAATAGCGGTAATACACATTCCCACGGGTGGTGGCATGAGTACAAAGAAGAATGCTAGGACGGAGTTTTCTTATCTAGGGTGGTGTTTTTCCCTAACAAGCCAGATCCACATCAAGTTAGAGAGCAATTGTCTTCAACAGCAAATGCGCCAAGCCTAGATCATAAAGAAGAATATACTAAGTTTTAATGAAAGCCATTATGTTGTGGAACTTATGGGTCAAATACAATTTAATGTATGTAGAAATAGGCTTTTAGCATAAAAGCTGTTAGTTTCAACTTTAGGCCCAGCCTAACTCTTTTTCAACATCAAAGAAGTTTTACAAATCAAAGTGGGGAATCAAGGGGTGGGTTGTACAGTCCAGCCCATATCATTGCATAGAAAAGAGACCATCCTTTAAGGAAGAAGATTGAGCTCAATTGAAGAGGACAGATTTAGGTTTGTATACTTTGGGAGTTATTTGTATATCTCTAGTAATAAGTCCATGTACTTCCTACCTTAAGGATAAGGTGGATCTCTAGCGAGAGTATATTGATAGGACATTGGGCTTAATGGGCCTTATAATTAGGAATAATAATCAGTTGGTTAGTTAGAAAAAGGATTCTAAAAGAGTATCTTAAGAAAGAATGAATCAGTTAAGAAGTTAGCAATTGAGAGAGCAAAGGATCTCTCGAATATTCCTAACCCTAGTATTTGCATATTCAATAGTACATTTCTGAACTAGTTTTATCAATTGGTATTAGAGCGTGATCATGCAAGAAACAGTTTAGAAGGATCGAGATGAATTCAAGGAGTGGTTAGCAGAGGTTAGGGCAGATAGCGAGGAAGCCAAGAAAGAATGCAAGCAATTTTCCGACTAAATTGCCAAACTATTGCGACAGGGTACTACATCTCCATGTAAGGAAGACGGGCTACATGATCAAGCATAAGGGTAGAAAATGGCTTACGATGAGAGCTCTGCAGTGTTGCGATAGGAGATGATGCACAATAGTCAAGAGGAAGACGAAATGACGACAACCAAGGAGAACACGAGCGATGGCAGCAAAGGAACTTGTGGAAGAAGTTGAACTTTCACCTTTCCATAGGGAGGTTCCACCCACAAGACAAATTGAAGTTGTTGGTGACAATGGCCGCCTTGCGAATAGTGTCTCCAGCCACAGAGGTGAAGAGGGTAATTAGATGAAATCACATAAAGAAGATGAAAGCAGCAACATGCAACCATTACTAGAATCGGCCATTCAAGATTCTCTGTTTGCAGCATTGATAAAACTAGAAGAGGATGAAGGAGACAAGGGTGGATGACCCTCCTTGTGGGTCTCCATACGACAACCGGCGAGGCAAAGGTGCAACACATGCCCCTTGCAGATGGTGTGGGTAAGGAAAGGGAAGCTAATGAAATGACCCTCGACGGTTCAAGTGAGGTGGTTGGAGGGGTGTCTTCGGTGGTTACAGCCCTGATAGCAATGACAACGTAGGACTGGGTGGTCACCAATGTTCCACGGGCTATGGCTGGTGCCATACAGCACTGGATGACCGAGGTAGTGGTCAAGGCAGAAATTGCAACTCTGCATTGCACACCCAAAGGAAGCGACATGAAGAATGAGATGGTGGTAGGGGTAGTAGTGGTAGAGTACACATGAGGCCCATTCTCTACCCTATTGGGCCAAGCCTACATCAAGGTAGAAGAGAAATGGTGGCTTAGCTCAATGGATACCACTTTCAATCATATGGGGCCAAGCCCAAGTCAGAAAGGAAAAGATATTGAATTTTACGAAAAGCCATTTATTTTTGGAGATAATGGGTCAAGCCCAATTCAATGTAGAATAGGTAGAAATCTGTTTCATGATGTTAATGGGCCCAAACAAATTTGTTATTAGGCCAATAAGTTAATGGGACCCTAATGGCAATTATCTCTACATGTCTAATAATAAGTCCATGTACTTCCCACCTCGAGGACAGGATGGATGTCTAGGGGGAGTATTGATAGGACATGGACCTCTTATTATTAGGCCTTTTTTAGTTAGGGATTAGAATTAGTTAGTTAGAAGAGTATAACAGAAAGTATTTTAGAGGTAGAAGGATCAGTTGAAAAATTAGTAATTGAGAGTCCAAGAAAGCAAGGGATTTTTTGGATATCCCTAACTATTGTAATCTCATAATCGGTAATAAACACTATTTTGATCCAGTTCTTATCATTTTCATTCGAATCTTTTATATGATGCTGACATGAAGTTTGGTTTATTGTCAAATTTTTCATTTTGGATACTTGTTGGTGATCTTGAGTAAGCTTGAAGATGGCTAGAGGGGGTTAGCTGAGTTTCTTACAAATTTCAATCCATATTACGCACAAGAATGTTTGTCATTTCATCCATTGTGCCTTTTTGACTAGTGATGATCAGCAATGACTGGTGATTAGTTTTACATTTTCCCTTATTTTTAAGATGGATTTTTCATTTGTAAACCGAGTGCCAACCAAGTCAATTTGCTAAGGGAAAAATGGTCTAGTAATGCATATAGTCATTGAAGTTGTTTATTAGTAGTAAATTGTACCCCTGATGGAACTTTTCCTTTGAATTAGGCAGAACAAACGAACATAAAATAATATTGATTTCATTCAGAAGGATACATGGAGAGATTTATTCAAAGGATAAACTTTTATGTCCACCGTATGACACAAGTAAGTCAAGTCTGTGTTATTTGCAATCCATGGTGTAAGAAATCGTGTTAGTCTCAAATTGAAGATGCTACTCTCGAAGTAAATAGTAGCTTTAAGAAAACACAAGAGGCCAAGGGGGGTGACTAAAATTTTTCTATTAGGAATGACAATAGAAAACCTCTGTCTAGTACTTCCAAAGAAAACCTGTGTCTAGTCCTTAACTCCTTTTCAAGGAGAGCTTCACGGAAAATCCCAAACCGAAAGCAATGGCTCTGTAGAGTGTAGACCGATATAATATGCGAACTGTGAAGGCTTGATAATTATATAAGGCCCTAAGACTTTGTAATTTGTATCCTCCAACCAGAATCATGGCATTTTTCAAAATTTCTTTGAGCACAACACCTATGCTTGAACCTATTAACTGCTAACAAGCTATTTACATTTCATATTATTAGTATATTAATCCATGATTTTTTAATCCTTTTTAATTCTAAAATTATTAACTGTGCGAGTGGTATTTTAATATTTACTCTAAACTTGTTACTACATATATCTTAAAAGCTTTCTTAATTTGTAATTTTTATTTAATTTGTATCCACTGTCAATATAAAAAGATTTTATATAAACATCCAATTATATATTGTCTTATTAACAAAAGTGTTTGACTCAATCATCCACTACCTTTAAAAGTCTTACAAATATAAGTATTTAATTAGATAACAGTGTAAAACTCTTTTATATTATCATGCTATAATAATTAAACTCTTTTTAAAAAATAAAAAAAACCAAAATAAGTATAACTTAATAGAATAAGTATTTGAGCAGTTTCCTATGGCAGCGGGTAAGTCATTTCCACTCCGGAATCTCAACATTTCCCACTCATTCAATCGTGCAATTACACAGTCATTCACTCATTTGTCGTATGTTAATGTTTGTTTAGTCATATTATATATAAAAGTTCTTGTGATGACCTTGTCCATATCTATTCTTCTTTTTGAGGCATCTCTAAATGGCATAATATTCTCCTCTCTCTTAATGAAGATCGAGATATATTGATGTGGAAGATCTTTTAATTAAAAAAAAAAAACTAATTTTGAAAGAGTGGCATTGGTCTATTCAGCTGTTAGAAGCACTACTAAGGAAGGTCATATGGCCCATAAAAATCCTTCCAATGACATATTAGTTTGCCGGAAAAAAATAGTTTTCTTTGTGGATTGTGCGTGCAACTTGTAGCGTGAGAGACAGGGAATACTTTTCAAAATTCTCTTTCATTTTTAATTTTTTATGTTCCTCTATTATAATAGTGTTGAATTTTCTTCCCAGTGTGTGAAAACAGTATTGGTTTTCCTTTGGTAAAAATATCATATCTATTACATCATAGCTCTTATTTTTGTCAAAACTTGGTCGTATTCCAGCCAACAATGACAGTTTCTCTTTTTTTTGGTATGATGTTTTTCCAATTTCTTACAAGTTGTGGATTGTGCCTAGCAAGCATCCAGCCACAGTAGCAAATTACTTTTTATGGTGACAAACCGTATGCGATATATGATGATGATAATGGTTGTGCCGCTTAATATAATCTCTGGAATCTAAATCAGCTTTATTTGTTTATTTTTTTAATTGATTATCTAAATCACTAGTATCCGGAGTCAAATCTAACTAACCTAACTTAAGCCCGGTTGGCCTACTATACAATAAAGTTATGATTATGCTAGATTTTTCATATTCACAAGACTCCAATTAGAGATTTTAATTAAAGAGAACAAATATTAAATTACTTGAACCAATTAAGTATTGATAATTTCTATCCTAGTCAATTCTGTTCAGCTTCTTTGCTGGTTTTTCATCTAGTGTCCAGCAGCTGCCAAAAACTATTAAAAGGTCCTTTTCAAGTAGCTGACGTGACCAACTTTCGCTGTAATTAAGGAGAATTGAAATAGTAACTCTGATACATTGCTGAGCAAAAAGATTCAGTCGCACAGTTCCATGTAAACAAAACATTAGGCCATGGCTGTGTTGACATTCTATGAAGGTTGTCAAATGGTCATTTTCCATCCAAAATATAAAAATACCCAGAGTGACATTGCATTACCAATAAACAAATATGGTGACCTCAAAACGCTTCTTTTAACGTGCCCTTTACCTCAGTTGATAAAAGTTAAGAACTAAAACCAGGTTGAAATTTTTATTAAGGTTTAGTTTGAAAACCAATAATAAGTACAAAAGTATAAGTGGGGAGAACGCTGTGTAAACCATGGTTAAGGCAAGAGGAATATTATGACCATTTCATCATCACCTACTATTCTAGAGCGTTTGTTATTGTCCTTGTTGGCTTGATCATCTATATGTTTATTTGTTTAATAATTGGCCATTAGATTCATATCTTACAACAAGAAATGTCATCTTAGTGTTTAGTTTGCTGCGTATTCTAGTTTTGTTCAACTTTCCCTATAATTATTCCTTTTTCTGGTGGCTTCTTTTTGTCCATATTAATTAGTTTAGTAGGATTCACCACCCTTAAGGTTTCATTTGGATTGGCTTCTTGTCTCTAGATACCTCTTCTCCTTGTGTTTGGGAAGTTTGCTGAACCAATTCTATGACCTTTGCATGATCCTAATCTTTGAGAACTCACTACAGCTAGAGGAAGAGATTTAGGTGGTCTTCTGACAAGGCTTTTGTATACATTTAGTCCTGTATTTCCTTTGCTATCTTTCTACCTAAGGTTTTCCCAGTCCCACGTACTGGAAACTGAAAAACGACTATCTTATGTTAGTGGTGAAGGATAACATTACCATGGGAACAAACAGCAAGGATCCGGAGCATGGAAATTCTGAGGTAAAGTGGTCAAAATTCAAGGCTATCTTCAGTTCATGTTTGTTGTTACTTGTTATGCTAGAATAACTCTAAAGTCTAAGTCACATGAAGGTAACATATCAGCAAATGGAAGAAGATGGAGTCAAGGACACTATGAATGTTCCTATAGGACCAATACACAAATTGATAAATGAGAATGCCAAATCAAGCAGTATGGTTATAAAGGTAACTAGCAGACTCAGTTTCCTTGTTTTTTTTTTTTTTTTTTTCGGTACAGATTATATTAGATGCTGTAATATGTTACATATAAACTTAACAAATGGACTTGTTTGGTTTCAAAATAGAAACCAAATGCAGTGATTCCTCCTCATATCATAGCAGAAGCCATTTCAACTATCCGCAATATTGACCTCAGATTCTCAGGTCCAATCACACCAAAGGAAATGGAATATGTTGAGAAGTATGTGCTTGCAAAGTATCCAGAATATGCAGGTCTCATTAAAGGAGATGGGAATGGCATAGACTTGTCTAGCTTCATCATCAATGAGGAGCCTTCAGAACCCATGTTAGATGATAAGAGGAAGTCACCAAGAGGGACCTTTAGAGAGCCTTCAGGGTATGTGTTTGGAAGCAACCTCCCTGAAATGGTTAGGGCCTCGATGGAGCCATCAAGGTTGCTGGATATTCTCAACAAGAAATCCTCTCTTCCTGGAAGTTTCATCTCAATCCCAGAAATCCAAGCCCACAATAAGGTTTTGAAGCATTGTGGTTTGCCTGATGATGAGTACTTGGTTCTCTTTACACCAAGTTACAAGGATGCTATGATGTTGGTGGGGGAAAGCTACCCTTTTGTTAAGGGAAACTACTACATGACCACTCTTGGTGAACAAGAAGACTACATAAGGGAATTTGCTTCTTTTAAGGAGTCCAAGGTGATCATGGCACCAAAGGATTGGCTGAATTTGAGGATAAAAGGGTCTCAGCTCAGCCAAAATTTCAGGAGGAAGTGTAAGACCAGCCCAAAAGGCTTGTTTGCTTATCCGGATGATGTCAATGGGACAATGCATTGGGTTTCTGAGGCTCATAGGAACTGCTGGCATGTGTTGTTTGATGCTTCTGCCTTGGTTGTGCCAAAGGACAGGCTGTGTCTTGGCCTTCACAGGCCTGATTTTGTGGTCTGTAGCCTTGACAACACTCATTCCAATCCTTCAAGGATTACTTGCCTCTTGGTGAGAAAGAAATCTTTTGACACCTCCACTGCTTCATCTCTTGTTAATGTGTGAGTGAGAATGAGTACTTGCTTTATAAATTTTAGACAGAAGTTTGAACCGCATAGCATGTAGCAATGTCTTAATTTGGTATCATGGACTCTTGAGAAAAACCATGAATTTTCCTGCCGTACTTTGTAGATTGAATAAATGATTTAATACATACATAGAGAAGACCACTTATTATTGCTGTTTTCGATGCATATATATTCCTGATCATTTGGGTGCTTTGTATTTATTGTTGATATTGTGATCTTAGTTTCGTTTTTCTTGCCAAACTGAATTTTCCATGATAGTTAATCTGTTTTGAAGAGTTTTTAACGTCTTACAATTTAACTTATGACCTTAACTATTATCTCCCAATAGAAATTAAAAAAAAAAAAAGAAAAAACAAACTTATGACCTTAACTCGGAGAGTACTCAATGTATATGTGGCTCCCTCATGCTTTAGCCAAAAATCAAGGAGAGATTTAATATGGCTCGGTAGAAAGATCAAAACTTAACAACATCATCACATCAAAGTATAGAAAACCTGGACTAATGCCAATTGAGCGACAAACTCCTTGGCATCTGTTATTCCCTTTTGGTATGCTCTACCATGCTTTGCCACCAAACCTCTAGATTCCAAGAACTTGAAGTTGTCACATTTGTAAACGCCGGTAACTCATAATTTATCTCTCAAGCTACAAAATACAAATCCAAGTGGTTATGTGCGCCCAAAACTTTTGCTGACTTGAGTGTTGTCATGTTTTCTGCGCTGGCATCCTGATTCATACTTGCTATGAGATTTATATACATTTAAGGAAATAAACAAGCTATGCTGCCCATTAAGTAGCTGGAGTCAAGCTTGTTCTGTTCGAATGAAGTATGTTAGCAAGTTGTCCGCAGTGTGAAGGTCAAAGATTCAAAAAGGTTTTGCAGAGGACTTACCTGAAAAACATGATGTCAACGAAGTTTGGGAACATTGAGTTTTGAAAATTATAACCTGAGCTTTTTCTTCCCTTCCACCCCCCCCCCCCAAAAAAACAAAAAAACCCCACGTTTCTTTCCTTCTTTCTTCTTTTGGTTGACAAGGTGGGAAAACCCGTGCTTGCAGTATGTAGTTTCGTAACAAAGTATATGAATGAGGGGCTAATATACATATACATATATATAAATCAAAGCTATATATATTATATGAATATGAATATGAGGCGTAACATGAGAGCTACAGAGGAATCGGACTAGTCTTTTGCCCCTTGAATAAGTGTAACTGACCTGAGATCTGTGCCCGGACCCATCAAACTCTGGGAGCGTCTGTAATGCTCTTCGGAGTCATGGTGTGTGCTGTATTTTGTAATCTAATGGTATAGATTACTGTGATAATTATTTAATTTTAACCAGACTTAACAATTGGTTAAATACGTTTTTAAAGATACCAAATTTTATTGCATGATCTTAGAATTGTTAAGAAAACTTCAGAAAATTTTCTATTTGATTTCAAAATAATTTTGCTTAATTTTAGAATCATACAGATAAATCAAAAAAATATTTTATGATATTATGAAATTAGTGAAAATATCTAACAAAAAATCATGTTTAATTTATGAATTATGCAGATAAATACTAGTTACTTTTAAAATGTATTTAATTACATTTTAAAATTTGACTAACATTAAAGAATTACTACAATTAATATATTAATACACCATCAAATCTACACCGTTAGATTATAAAATGCATGATGCACCAGGTGCACAGTAGCACCCGCCTCAAACTGGAACAATGGTCCTTGCTGGACTTGCTGCTGACAAAAGCGCGCATGATTGCTTGTGCACAACATCACCATAGAATGACTAAGAAAAGGCTCTATCTAGTTATTGTCCTTGGATTTCGGCGAAAAAGAAACATGGGTCCTAAGATGCTGATTAAAGTGTCATCAACATTAAAATGATTGAATAATATAATTGGCATACCACTTATAATTGTATATGTTACTCTCTTAGTGCCGAATAGAGTAAATCGTACCGACCGGAAGCGGGCTTGGCGGAATATGCAACTGGAATTTTGTATTTTATAAAACTTTTCATAAATATTTTTATGTAATTCTTAATTCTTGCAATTTCCTCTTTAGAACAGACTTATCTTTCAAATTTACGCTTATGCAATTTTTGCTAGAACGAAAAAGAAGGCAACCGACAATAATTTAACTATAAAACCAATAAGAAATCTCTTTAAACCACTAAGTATAGAATAATAATGAGATTGAGTAATTGAGTAACTTATATGAAACCGTAGATTCAAATCTCATTAACACTATTCTAACAAAAGAAAGAAATACCCACCATTTATAGTTCATAATGCTACCATATTAAATTATAAATATGCTTATTATAGGCTCATAATGGACACATAATCACTCAGCTTTTTCCTTTGTAACATTTAAAATTTATGTTTCTATCAAACGAAAGCCTAACTACTTTGAATTATGTCCATAATATTCTTGAGACATCGATGCCTACAGCCTTGGATGCACTTCATTTGGAATCTATGAAACTCCCATCATGCTACCAACATCAAATGTATGCAAAACCCCAATTCGAACTTCTGAACGGTCATGTGATTCAGCAAATCTGTAGCTGCCAACTTTAGATGGTATGAAAAACCAGCTCTTCTCGGATTCTGCTTGGAGCCACTCATTATTCGAGTCTCATACAATCAGCAACCTATCGAACTATTGGTAGATAGCCAACAATTGTCAGTAACAAACTCAGTCTTGATTTGAATATAACGAACTCTCTAACAGTGAAATGGAGGCAGGTTGGGATGATGATGAACATGCTCAAACGGTATACTGAGACACGATGCAGCCATCCTCAGGTGCTTACAAAAGATAGTGTACCTCTCAGACTTGGACAACAACAACAACAATGATGTCTTAGAAAAAAAAAATTACAACCAAATTGCCTCAAGAAAATTATTGCCGGTAGATAATGAACAAAGCTGATATACACAAGCAGTTAGATGCTACCACAATGAAGAATAATCGAAATAACTATCACTACAAGATAGACGAGCACACAGCAGCATCAGCAGCAACTGTTAAGGCCTGTATTAAAAGTATATTAACATGCTGTGCCTATTATACTGTGAACCAAAACCCTATACAAATTCCCCAACACAGCTGCTAGAAACTTACTCTGACATGTTCTACACTTCCTCCTGACCACTTCTGCTACTTTTCAAGATGTTATACTTGCAGAGGGGGCAAGTAGCATTAATATACAGCCATTTGTCCACACAGGCACAGTGAAAATGGTGACCACAAGGAAGTTGTCTTAGTTCAACCCCGTCATCATAAGCAGAAAGGCAGATGCAACATTCCTACAATTTACCACCCAATTACGAGGGGAAAAAAAACTACTGATTAGCATTATAACAGAGTGCAACCAGTTTCTTCAAAATATTATGCTATCATATCAAAAATATCTTGCATGTGCATGAACCATTATGTCAAATTCCTTCCATAGTAAAATGTGACAGCCACTGAGAACAAAGGCTCGGAAATAAAAATGGATGGAAGGATAAGATAAGCACACATACAACCAAAATATATACATATTGCATCCTCCAGTGTGAGAATGTGCTCAAGACATGACTCCATATAACAAAGCCAGTGCTTGAAACATTACATGGATTTCTCAATGAAATATATTGGAATAATATCTATCGAGACAAAGCAACAAGACCACCAGGATAAGGGGGAAAAGGTTATGCTCGCACATAGCAAAAATGTACAACATACCGCATCCTCATCAGAAAGAACATGTTCATTAGGTGAATCAGCCCGGCATTCAGTCATTATTCCTCCAGCACGTCCTTGTGTGTTATCAGTAAGTTTCTCATTATTTTCAGTCCTTCGGAATTTGAATTTTGACAACTGCTCAATGTCTTCTTTTGATGCCCCTTCCTGCATTTTTTAGACCCCCCAGAAAATGAGAGAAAAACACAAAGGCAAGGAACAGCGCAATTAATACATCACAACAATTTTCTCACAATTAAATAGTCTCAAGCTACAAGACATTGTTTCCATGTCAAGTCAAACACTAAGTAAATAGTAATACATTCACAATCAACCAAGTATTACGAATGCAAGCCATATGGCAAAGTTTACTCCTCACATGTCCTAGAAGGTCAACAACATCAACCTGAATGAAGCATACAAATTCTCAGAACAAAAGAAAGTTATATCACAACAACAGTAGGACAAGTCATAACCTTTCATCATAAGAAGCATATAATGTTATAATTTGCCCCACCTTCAACCCCCAAAAAAAAAAAAAAATATCATATACAGTTCTTAAGTGTTCCCAATAAATCAACCTTAAAAAATTTACCTTTTATTCACCACAGCTGGTCATGCCACCTTTCATATCACCCATCCGAACATTTCAAAACTAGTAACACCTTATCAAAAGTAAATTTTGCATTACAAGGTTCACAAGAGTTCAGCAGGATTTGTCTCATACTTTATGTACTAAACATTAATTCACAACCAAGAAACACTACCATTTATTTCATGATAGAAAAATCATTTCCTCTCAATGTAGTCACAAGACTGTCTCTTTTTTTCCAGAAAAAATAAAGAAAAAAGAGAAGCAAAGGTTAGTGACAGAAACAAAACTAGTTACTAGTGGAAGTTAAGCAAGCAACACAATTAATGCAATCACTGCTTCCGATATGCTACAGGTGCCTGCTCCTCCAGAAAGTACACAATAGCATTGTTCCACCTAAGATACTAGCTTAGGTAGTTCATCTTCTGCAGAAGAACAAATGTGACACTTCTCCTTCTTAACAACTCACATGACCAACATAATACAAGGCACAATCCTTCAATCTTCAACCTTCCCAATCATTTCATGCACAAGTTATCCTCAGCATATTATATTCTAAGGGATCCTATTAAAGTCACACCAGGACATGCAACAAAAATATAAATAATGATTTCATATATTTAGCTTTGCTGCTGTAAGACAAATTTTTCCTCAAAATCAATCCCATCTAATCCCCAAAAGTATTATAAGATCCACATAATCAAGCATATAGATCTCTCTTTTATACCAAAGCAATTCCAGTCATTCTAGTTTTATCCTTCCATTTCATTTAACCTCAATAAATTCACAAGTACATAATATTTAGAGCCACAAACTTTACCAATTCCCTTTAAGACTCAGTACATGCTGCTAAACAAACACTTCTTCAAGGCACTCGATTCATAAATCCATACCATTTCAAATGCAAACAAGAAAGAGCAATGACTATGACTTGCCTGGTCTGCAACTGCATACAGAAGTGCAATGATACATGGAAGACAACAGCAAACAGCGATACCAATGATGCATGCCAGTGCAATACAGAAAACGACAAAGAAAACATCAAAACCCAGGAAGACTATACATAACCTGCAAAGCACGTAAATTTTGTCAATAGGCAAATCAAATAGGTTTTGTCAAACGTATTCAATTACAATAAAAATAGATTCCAAAAGGAAAATAAATTACAAAAATAGCATATTAATATAATAACATAAACAAGTTGAATGAGAGAGAGAGAGAGAGAGAACAAACCAGTAAAGCAGAGGAGACTCCTGGGCCAAATCTTGACCACTAGCTGATACCCAATAAAATCCAACAACCCACCAAATAAATGAAAACATTGTATTGGCTGATTCCAAATGCTTTGCCATGCTGCTTTTTGGTTGGGGGGGGGGGGGGGGGGAAGAAAGACAAACATAAAAATGCATAACATAAAGGGGAAAAAAAATTGATGAATAAATCATTAAGTGACAGTACTGATTTCACAACTTTACAACAATAATCGGTCGTCCTAATCAATATAACACAATCCAATGAATATTGGACATATTGCGTCAACCCTCAAAACTGCTTTTGTCACACATGTTTAGAAATTGTCTTATTAATTCGAGTTAGGAAGTTAATTAAGAAAAAATATATCATATTAATAAATGACATAAGTTTTTAATCTAAACAAAGTTATCATATAATCTTTGTGAAAATCAGGGAAATAAAGCACTTGTCCAATATCATCTTTTATTTACAATTTTACATTAAGCAAAAAAGGCTCAAATCTGATTTACACTTGATCACTTACTGCCAATGTGGTTCAGAAGTGTTTCTTCTCCATCAATACATCAGTTACACCTTTGCTTTAAGATATTGAATAAATATAACTCTATCATCTCTTTCTACACAACCTTAAGTCACATCAACATTTTCAATTACCCAAAGTAATTTGAGACAGATTTTAGATAACTTCAGATTTAACTGGATTTGAACAAGTTTGAAAATTAAAGCATTTGATATATTTTGAACTGATGAAAAGATTTGTTTTCCTTAACTATTGAGAAAGCTAAAATTTGGGCTCTTTGAAAAATGGATTGAAGGTTTGCTAGAGTTCTCAATTAACATAGCAATTTTTCACTTAGCATGGCTTTCAGCACAAGGGTGTATGGATACCCAACAATTTCACATGGCACATACATCTCTAAATCACAGTGGCATCCAGAGCAATTCAGTCAAAAACTGGACATATTATGAAACTCAAATCAGTCCAATGAAGTTTCATCACATCATGGGAAACACATTGATAAGAACCTTGGGAGAACAATATCACAAAAGTTGATTGCTGTGATTGGAGGACCCAAGGCCATATAAACCCAGAATCCCATACTTTTGATGTGGGACTCAAGTTCCATACTTTACAATTGGATCCTAACGTCCCACCGCACTCCGCAGCCCTAGCACCACCTGCACCGCTTGATTGCAGTTGAGAGATATGGTGGAAGGCTTTGATACCAATTGATACGAATCTTGGGCAACCACACCACAAAAGTTAACTATTATGATTGGAGAGCCCAAAGCCATATAAACCCCCTACCGGAATCGCATCCTTGATACTTCTAATGTGGGACTCTAGTCACATACCTTGCAATTGGATCCTAACACATGAAAGCATGTTCTAGGTTCCTTAAAAGTAAAATATAGAAATCCGCACATGCGTGGATTAAGATCATATTTGGGAACAGCTTATATTTGGAAAGTTATCGCTCTTTTGTCAAAATCTGTCCCAATAAACTTTTGATTATAAGATGTTTTTAACCTAAACATAAAAATAAGTTAATTCAAACACGCGCCTAGCCATAATCCTAGTTACGAGGCTCCATCACTCAAGGCAACCCGAATTCACACCAGGCATCAACTTAGTCTACTGACTCTACTCTAATGTTATCATGGCAAACACAAACACGATTAACAGGAAAAAAACCACTCATAAATTCTCATTCATTCAGGATCAGTTCATCATCCCTAATAATAATAATAATAAAACTTACCTAGTACCATCCTCGTCGAATTGCGCCAATGCCACATACTGTCCAGAACCATCCATGGAACCCGAGCTCAAATCCCCGCTTCCCCCAACCCCAACCACATCAACGTCTTGAACGGCGTCGTTCGCGCTCAGCTGCTGCTGCTCCCTCCTCCTCCTTCTCCTTCTCCGGTACTCCACGCACACGCACGCCACATGGACCACGCACTGCAGCGCGTACCCTAAGATCCACAGCCTCAGCGGCGGGCTCGGGGACTCGTTCCGGCTCAGGACCAGCACGGTGGCGCCGGCGACCACGAACGCGAAGTTCCATAGGATGTCGAGCACCACCACCGGCTTCGAGTACGCCCAATCGCTCTGGCGCTCCTCCAATTGCTCCGCCGCCGTCTCCCTCACCATCATCGACGGCTCCCGCATCGTCCTCCTCCCGCTTGCCTGCCGGAGGAACCGCGCCGCCTGGCGGAGGCTCTGCCGCCGGACGAATCGGCGGCCCGAGTTCGATTCGTCGGAGGAGCCGCCGCCCCCGGAATTCGCGATGAACGGCGTCGGATCGACGACGTCCTCGGCGGAAAGGTTCGGTGACGGTGTCGTCGCCATGCGTCGTTGCGTTCTTTTGTTTGGTTTGGAATCGGTGACTTGGTGAGTTGACTCAGGGCGTGTAGATTTTGCTCGTGACAGTGATGAAATTGACGATTTTTGTGGCTAAGTTTGGAGTCGAAAAAGAAAAATGGGAAAATGGCGAATGATGTCTGAAAACGGAAATTAAGGGGTGGCGATTACGGTGTTGTGTCTTTTTCGTGGTGGTGATGCCTCTATCCGGTGCCGTTTTGATTATTGGTATTTTGGTTTAACGAACGCGTATTGGTGTTTTTATTTTTTTTCTTTTTTTGGGGCTAAAGCCGAAGGGAACAGCGTATAGAGCCGGAGTTGGTAGGTCCTATACGGCACCGTTTGTTAGGCGAGCTTTTCTTGAGTTTTTAGAATGCACGGTGTTATTTTCACGAACTTTCACGAGTCACAAATATTGGCATGCTGTCCAATTTCAATGGATAAAGATGATATCCGCATCTTCTTCTTTCATTTAAATTTCATCCTAGGGACACTTGTTTGATTAAAGGTGTTTGAGCACAACTGCAAAATGTGATTTAGTAGCTTTCAACTCGTTTTGTATGGACGAAGTTAATTAATAATGTAGGAAATTGAATCTTACCGGCCAAGATAATGCCTAGGGCGTTTGGCAAGAGAGAAAAGAAAAAGAAGAGGGGAGGGGGGAATATTTTCAAATTCTTGGTAACGTAAAAATATTCCTTTATTTAGTAAAAAGTTTACAAAAATATGGTATTTTTAGGATTGATTTTTTTCTAATATTTTTTTTTAAATAATCCCATTTCATATATAAGATTTAATATTTTTATGGAAACGAAATATTTCTTTATGTGAAAAAATCAAATATTTCTATTACCACCTACATCTACCGTCAATCGCCGCCCCTTTGCTAGGGTTATTTTCATAAATGTACAAAATATTTTTGTAAATTCAATCTATCTACTAAGTACTCTTAAGAACATACACATGGAAAAGTCATTCCTTAGAATGAAAATTCAACTCTTTTACCAAATATCCCCTAGATGTATGAATAAAAATTAATTTTATAATTTAATTTTAGTATATTATTAATATAAAATAATTTACATAATTATTAAATTATATATTATCACATTATTAAAATATTTAACTCTTTTAATAACAATCACAAAAATCATATATATATATATATATATATATGATAGATTTGATTTCTAAGATTATCTTAGACAAGACAAAAAAAAAACCCGCATCTGCGGATATTCGTGAGCAATACTCGTAATGGGGTGGAAATGAAGAGGGAGGTTTTGTCCTCGCGGGTAATAGAGATGAAATTTTAAATACCCATATATTAAATGGGACAGGGGTCGGGGATCACTGTCCCCATACCCGTGGGTACTAAATATAAAATTATTATTTTACCTTAAATTATTAAGTTAGTTAGCTAGTATTGCTGCTATTGTTATTTAAATTGATTAGTTAGCTAGTATTGTTGTTGTTGTTGTTTAAATTGATTGAACTAATGTTAAAATTTGGAAGTTGGATTTATTTATTTTTATTATGTGTTAGACAAATGGTTAAAATACTATTATGTGTTTATTTTTATTTTAAGTATTTTAAGTGGTTAGAATTTAGATTATGAAATTAGATTATTGTGCTTATTTTGTGTTTATTTTTGTTTTAAGTATCTTAGGTTATTAGAATTTGGATTGTGGAATTAGATTACTATTTATGATTATTCTAAAAATTTTATGATATTAGAATTTCTTTATTTAATTTAATTTTTTTGCATTTTTAAAATTCAACGTGCATCCATGGATATCCATAAATACTGATAAATCCACAAGAAAGGAAAAAATGAGTATTTGTGCATATATGGAGTAGGGGACAACGGCAGCTATCCATCCACGGGGTAGTGGATGAGGGGCTTTCCTTTGGCCCCGCCCTGCCCTATTAACATCCCTAAACTACCTCCTTTTGTGAATCCTAATATCAAACCTATTGCCTCATACTTAAAATATCTTAGCTTCTTTCACTTGAATCAATACTTTATTAATCGATATCTAATTGATTGATAATATAAAATATTTTATACTATTAATATGTAAAAATTAATCTAATTTAATAATGCACTACGCCTCATTTGAATATACACTAAGTTCCCTTCTTATGAGTTGAAATCTCATTTAGGGATCTTTGGCTATTATTTAAAGTTTCATTTATCAATAAGAATTAGGTATAGTAGTAAATGAGTTACATTTTAGGAAGAAGAGTAAGGTTCACACTTAAAAAAAAATTATTATCGAGAAAATCTCGTAGTTGTATATTGTTGGAAGGTATACATACCTTGAAGATTGGAAAAAAAAAAAAACTATCTTATTTTTCTAAACAATACTATTGAGTGTTAAGTGTTATATCTTTCTAATTTCCACTTTTTGCCATGAATTTTTTTTTGTTTGGGTGATGGAATGTGCAAGTCTCGAACCCAATCCCATCTAATGGAAGGAGAGTAAGCAAACCATGACCAAGACTAGCACTTCTTGCCATGGATTTGAAATTAGAGAAATCTAATTAAAAGTAGAAAAGCAAATGATGAAAATTTAATTGTTAAGGCATGTGGATACATATGACTAAGTTCAAGACTCGTACGTTTAATATGTTGATTAGTTGCTAGGTTTAGAAAAGTGTAGGGGGTCAATTTATACCTTTCTAAAATATAAGAGTTAAAGTACATATGATGTATAGTTTAAGTAGATAAAGTACATTTTTCCCTATAAAATATAAATTAAGAAAATGTAAAGTCTTAAAGTGTCATGGACAAATAAAACTATAAAGTCATAAACATTCATTAAATTGAAAAAATACAAATCATAAAAGCTCCACAATTTCTAATTCCATATCGCATATGATAAATGAAAGATAATAAAATAAATACCTGTAAATGGTTTAAAATATGTAAATTAAAGGCGATTCATGTCCCCCATTTTGAAAGTTTTTAGCCAACTAAGTTGTAGGTTAGAATCATCTTTCAATGAGACAAAAAGTTTCTCTATATTGTGGGTTAACCATTACTCTTATGACTAAGTAGAATTGCGGGCTTTGTGGCACTAAGCCAAGTAAATTTCGCTGCAATTTTTCAATGAATAAGGATCATCTACTTCCATTGAAGTTATGTTGGCTCATGACTCTGAACTAGCCACAGTGCAATCAAGAGAGTCTTGTAACCTATTTGCTACCTCAACCTTTTGCTCAACTTTTTACCCTATGATCCTCTTTCTTTTGCGCCTATTTGAAGGACTTTGAGCAATTGTATAATTATCAGCATACTCTCCAATAGATTGAATGGAACAATTTGCGTCATCTCCACTCATAACGAGCGGTAAACTAACTAAATGATCCTTATTATGGTTTACAATAGAAGTAGAGACTAGATGAGATGATCCTTACCCTAGTGGCTAAACCCTTTATATAGAGGTTAATATGGTTGCTTTCGGAATAATATATCTAAGATTTAGTTTCTCACTTAATATAGGAATTGACCAATATCATGATGGATTAACTCATATTTATGGATGATTTGAAAGAATTCTATTCCTTTATTCACTAGTATGAGGAGATACTCATCGAGTTTGTTTTAAAATATTTATATTGTGAAATTGATATTGTCAGCATTTTAATATTTGATCATTCTATACAATATTTAAATTTAGTTTAATAATAGTATGGTTAGGTGACGTTACATGTTACCTTTTTTGCAAATTGATATATCATTCTCAAAAAATTTTCTTTAGTTAGGTACTAATTAAATGATAAAATATTATAACAGTATATCAATAAGGGTTAGACAATGGTAAAGGAGTTACACTCTTAAGGAAATGACAATGATTCAAACTCTATATAAGATATTAAAAGGATTTTTTAGCTATAACAGCATTCAAGAGATTAATCTCATAACAGTGTCTGTAAATATATCCTAAACAAGAAAAAAAGCATATTATAACAATGTAATATAACAAGAATATTAACCGTCACTTATACTTCGATTTTTTTTATATGCACATCATGTTGCTTAGAATTTGCTAGTTTGTATTTTCCCATTTAACTTTGCATTTGCTGATTTGTGTGTTTTCCCATTTATTGGAATAGTCTAATTTTTTTCACTTGTGAGTAGTTTAAAACACTTGATTTGTGAATTGGGTGAAATAACAAGATATATAATATAAGGATAATAGATATTATAATGAAAATTAGGTAAGAATTTTTTATTTAAAAATGATTTTAAACATTTTTTATGACATAAAAATGATATTTTAAGAAGGTAAAAATTGTAATTTGTGAAAAAAAAAATCTTTCTGTAATTTTTCTAATGATTTTGCTTTATTTAAAATAGTTTATGCCATCATATAAAGAAAAAACATAAAAAGACTTTATTCTTAAAAAAGATCTTTTTCATCTTGTCAAAAGTAACATCAAATTGAGTACTTTGACCAAATGTGCAGGAGTTAGCAACTCATACAATTAAGTCATAAAGTTTCTAAAATAGTAAATTAAAGCCAAAAAAAAATGTTTTACAATCTATATTTTAAACAAGTTATATTTTTTATTTTATCAATAAAATATAAATTTACATTAAAATTTATATAATATATATTCAAAATACTAAATTATTACAAATACTATGCCATATCCACTTTATCTATTATTTTAGCTATATATGCAAAATTTAAAGAATATAAAATATAAAATTATGAAAAATATTTATTAAAACTAGCAGCTTAACAGGCACTTTCATACTTGTCAAGCCAATTTTTTATTTTTTTAAATAATAATATAATTAAATTCATTCATGTAAATTAATATATTATAAAATTGATAAATATCAACATTATAAATTAATAAAATTAATATAAATATTAATTTCACATCAATATTTAAAATCTATAAAAGTATAAATGTAAATAAATATTTACAAACTCATTTCACAAAGCTGTGAAATACAAATATTATCGAGTTATATATCTTATTCTTTGTTTTTAATAGGGAAGCCAAAATATAACTAGATATCTGAAATATTCTTCATTTCCCTACATATGATTTTTCTTTTTTCTTTTTTTATAATAAAAAGAGCTTTTTGTTAGCATTTGTTTTCTTGTTTTAATTATAAGAATCTTTCTAAGGATTACTTGTGTATTTATTTTTTATCTTGAAAGGATTCTTCTCAATTCCTTATACATTGCATCATCAATAAATTCCTAAGTCTTGAAATACTGTAAATTAAATTATACTTTTGGATTTAGAAATGGATGATGTCGGCTTTACAAACAAATAATACAATAAATGATCAAAATTAAAACCCAAAGATTGCAATTATCTTGTTTTGCCAAAAAATTCCTACAATAACACAAAAATAATAATTTATAGTTATTATCATTTAACAGTAAACTTTATTTCTTTGTTGATAGAAGATTGTAGTCTTAAGTAATAGTTACCTGATGTTACGAACATCACAACTATTGTGTAATTGTGCATCTTCGAGTTTCTTATATTCGATGCATAAATAATGTTTTTCTTTTTTTTGGTGGTGCAAGAAGATTACAAAATATTCTATATGTTATATGACCAATTTATATCAATATTCTAAAAATTAAAAATGCACGTAGTGTCTATCAAATCGCTAGATTAATTAATAATAATTTAATATAAATATTAGTTTTACATCAATACTAATAAATGATTTTTAAGGTAATAATTGTAATAAACATGGTTTTACACTTAAAAACTTTTTTATGTTGTTTTTTATCTTAGTTTTATTTAATTGATTAGAGAGATTGAGTTTTTTTTTTTTTTTTGGTTTTTTATGTTAGTTTTATGCCTCATGGTGCGTTGTGCGTAAAGACATTTTAAGGTAGGTTATAGGCACTTACATAGAAGTGCAAATCTATAATAAAAAATTATTCAAGCATGTATATAATTTTATTAAAAATGTTTCTATAATACAAAATTGAAACTTTAAAATTTTATAGATTGATTTTGTAAAATACCCCAACTGATATAATTTTCGTAAACCATATAAATATAATGATATATTAATATACTGAATTGTCATATTTTTTACTTCTGGCAGTTAAAGAAAAACTATGTAATCCTTTTTAATGGAATGAATTTATTTGGTATATTAAGATGGCTTTGGTAAAATTCAGCCATATTTTAAGGTCATTCTTATAAAATATATAAAATAGTCATATAATTGTAGCAGGTACCATGAATTTTTGCTTATTTTGTTTATTCATAATTAATTTATCCTTAAAAGATCTATATGTTAGATAACCAATTTATATCAATATTTCAAAAATTAAAAATGTAGGTAGTGTTTATCAAACCGCTAGTTTAATGAATAATAATTTAATATGAACATGAATTTTACATAAATTCGAATCCATGATTTTTAAGGTAATAACTATAATAGATGTTTTTATGAATATATTAATATATATTAGCGAAAGACTATATATGCAAAGACCTTGTACATAGGCAATACATAATTCATTGTTTTGTGTTTTCTCAAATAAATGAAATTTTAGTTATTAAAATTTTGATAGCTAGAATAACATGTTAACATTGATTAATTCTGTTTGTTTGAAATTAATATAATAAAATTCTCAAATATGAAATTGCATAGTAAATTTTCCTCAAAATCTTCATTGACCATATTATAATAATATTCCGTCTAATATGCTATTTTTCCTTTATGTGTATTTATTAAACAGCCTTTCTATCAAATATATTAACTTATTATTAATTTTATTTGTAATAATATGTTAACATGTATGTAGTAAGAATAAAGCAATTAGTGTGGGAGTGCACTGATTAGGAAAAGTCCATTAATTCATGTTCAATGTATAGCAAATTAAACATAATCACAATAGAATATTAATTCAATTAGAAACATCTCATGCCTTTTCCCGTGTGAATGAAGAGTAAAAAAAATAAAATGAATAAAATTAATATTAGATAGAGAAACATATAAACATAAAGAGAAGAGAAGTTTCAGACTTAAAGAATCAAAATGGTAAAATCCACCTCTCGATTTGCCTTTTCCCGTAAGTGCTCCTCTTGTATTGGAAAATGGTTAAAATAAAATAATAAAAGTTTAATTATTCTACGTATCCGTATAGTTTCACTCAATTTTTAATTTAGTCCTTATAGTATCAAAATTTGTAATTAGGTCCTATATTAAGCAAAATTTTGTAATTAAGTCCAAGAAGATAACACCATTAAAAAATTTTGTGGCAATACTATTGTGTACCCAATGAAGTCAAACGCATCATACACCTGATTCATCTAGACCATTTAATTATATATAGAATAAAAATCTATAGTTAAAAATAATATAGAGTACAGTGTACCTCACTTAATATGATGTATTTTAGGTAATTACCATAAACCAAAACCACCACCACTATAAACCACACCACAACCACCACCACACTCAAGCAAAAGCCAAAAACAACAACAACAGAAGCAGAAACCCACATAATGTAGAAACAGAAGCCAATGAAGCAAAAACCAACAATAGCAAAAGAGTGTGGTGGCTTGGCTATTTGGTTTTGGCGATTTAGTGATAGGTGGTTTTGGTGGCTATGGTGGTTTGGGGCTTAGTTTGGGTGGTGAGTGGTAGAGGAGAATGGATGGAGGATGTAGAAAGAGATAGAGATAGAATATTTATGAAATAATTTTTTTTTTTGTAATTTTAGAAATTTGATTGAAAATTTTCATATAATATAGGGATCTAATTATAAATTTTTAAATTATAGGGACCAAATTAAAAATTAAGTGAAACTATAGGAATCTGTAAAATAATTAAACCAATAATAAAATAGGAAGAATGAGAAAGAAAGAGATGTGAAAACAGTTTTAGAAATAGGAATAGAGAAAGATTGGACAGTGAAAGATGCATGGTCATAATCAATTTTTATACACTATGAATTTCTAGCAAGCAAGACCTCTCACATCTTTTTTTGTTTGAATATTAATATCTAAAATTAAAAACATATATTTAAAGTCGATATATAGTTTCAAATGCAGGAAGTCCGTATATTACTCCCAAGGACAAAATATGCGAAACAGTATTTTTGGGTATTAACTCGAAGTGGATATATAGTTTAGGGACAAAATAAGAAAAACTATATTTTTTGTGAAACTTTTTTTTGGCATTAACCTAAAGTGGATATATAGTTTTAAAAACCCTAAGAAGTTTGCAATTTTTTGGATATTAACGTTATATGTCACCTTGGAATTTAAACATTCAGTATTGAAAACATTAAAAACATAATAAGAAAAGGATATATATTATGAGAATACTATGTGTAACTTGAAGCAAGAGGTTTCAGATTGAGAGGTTCTAAGGAATACAATCAGAATGACAACATGTTTGGAAGCGTTGGAATTGATTTTGGTCTGAATCAATTTTGATAGACCGAATCGATTCTGACCAATTTTTGTGATATTTGGTTGTATGCTTCCAAAATCAATTATTGCCTCTATAATTGATTTTGGAAGAAGTAAAAATTTTTTACTTTTTATTGGAATCACTTTTAAAGGTATTATCAAATATTAATTATTTTACCCCAAAATCAATTCTAAGCAAATCAATTTTATCTAAAATTAATTCTACAAAAATAAAACCAAACACGCACTGAGAAGGAGGAACGGAAGTAATTTTATGGCAGGAATTGTTTTCAGAAAGAAAAGCATATGGAAGAAGAGATGTGAGTGTAGCGTGGGATTTTCAAAAGGAATGGGAGCAAAATTGATTGAGAAGCAGTTCCACATTTCATGTCAATATAATGTTTATTTTTGAAAGGAGTGGGAGTGTGGGTATTCTGCATGTTTGAAAACCTGTTTGCAGCCTCCATAATCAATTCTGGCTCCCCAGAGTTGATTATTTCAAATTTTGATAATATTTGATTTTTATTGCTCAAAATTAATTCTTTTCTCTAGAATTGATTTTGGAATAAGTGAAAATTTTATACATTTTATTTGAATTACTTTTAGAGAAATTATTAAATATAAATCTCTTTACTTCAAAATCAATTCTAACCAAATCAATTTCAACAAATAGCACCCGTTTGGGCTCTTCAAAATTAATTCTAGACCCTTAGAATCAATTCTGGGGGTTTTTAATCATATTTGGTTATCCACTCTCAGAATCAAATTCTGATATCTAGAATTGATTATAGGAGAAGTGAGAATTTTTCACTTTTTGTCAGAATCATTTTTAAAGAAACTACCAAACATAAATCACTTTACCTCAAAATCAATTCTATTCAAATCAATTCTCTTTAGAATCAATTCTATAAAAGTAGAACCAAACACACTAAAAATCAGTTCTACAGAAGTAGAACCAAAATAATCCAAATAACTGAAACACAACTCAAGAAAATTGCAACATGAATCATGGCTGCTATGTAAACTAAGTAAGGATATTGGGAATAAGGAATTGTGATTAAAAGAGATAGTTAAAGTTGCTCAGCAACTTTATATAAGAGTAAAGATATCCTTATTTAATTGTGCTTAACTCTTTTTTCATGTTCCTAACTTTGGTAAGAGTCTCCTAAAACTTAAAGTAGTATTTGGATGGATAGCAATTAATGGAGTGGCATGACATGAAGTAGCAACTTTTATAAAATTTATATTTGGTAGATATTAATTAGGAAGGAATAGAAGAGTAAAAAATGTCTAAAGGAATTTCTACTTGCCATCAAAACAGTAAAAATTGTTGTTCCTCCAAATTGGAGGGTATTGGAGGAACAACAATAATTTGATTATAAAATTATTTTTATTTTATCTTTTTATTTCATTACTATCTATTAAACTTTTAAATAAGATTATTAAAATTTTCCTCCCTTCCTCCATCAAACTTCCAAATAAAGATGTGACGTGCATTTATCTATTCCATTCTTTTTTTTTTATTCTATTTTATTATTGACCATTCGTTCTCATCACAAAAAAACTCTCTCAAGCAAACCCTAAAAGGAAAAATAAAACATTTAGTCAAAAGTAAATATATAATTTAATATTAGTGATTAATAAGTTTCATTTGCCAATGCCTTTACCAGGAACAACCCCAAAACAATAATAATAAAATAATATGCCATAAAACGAATAATAAAATAAGAATTAAAAAAAGTGCATGTTTGTAATAGAAGAAGGGGTGGTACTTCTGTTCCCTCGAAAAGAAAGAAATTTGGAGAAATTCCCTCCAAGGTTGGGATTGATAGAGCGGTTTGGGCAAATAGGGTTTGGAGGCTTTTTCTGCTTCCTCAGCGAACCGCTGTCTCTGTGTGTCTCTGAGTGTGAGTTTGATTGTTGTTGGCGGAAGAAGAGAATGGCATCGGCATCGTCAAGCAACAGCTACGACGTGCCATGGGTAGAGAAGTACCGACCCACCAAGGTCGCCGACATCGTGGGCAACGAGGACGCTGTCTCCCGCCTCCAAGTCATCGCTCGCGACGGCAACATGCCCAACCTCATCCTCTCCGTAAGTTCCCATTTTCCATTACTCATTCCTCTCTCTCTCTTTCTCCCTTTCTCTTTTTTTTTCGCTTCCCTTTTATTATTATTATTATTATTACATTCTCAATACTTGTTGTATTGCTATGTTTTAGGGTCCTCCTGGAACTGGGAAAACCACCAGCATACTGGCCCTTGCACACGAGCTTCTCGGACCCAATTGCAAGGAAGCTGTTCTCGAGCTCAACGCATCAGATGATAGAGGAATCGATGTTGTCAGAAACAAGATCAAGATGTTTGCACAAAAGAAAGTGACCCTGCCTCCTGGCCGCCACAAAATTGTTATACTCGATGAAGCTGATAGGTCGGTACCCTTTCTTTTCTTTTCTTTTCTTTTTTTTTTTCTGGTAATTTAATTAATACTTAACTTTTTTTCAATTAAGAGTGTGCCCCCCCAAAAAAAAAAATGCTGATTCTTTTTTTCATGCAGCATGACATCGGGGGCACAGCAAGCTTTGAGGAGGACAATGGAGATATATTCTAATACCACTCGTTTCGCGCTTGCGTGCAATACGTCGTCTAAGATTATTGAGCCTATTCAGAGTAGATGTGCCATTGTGAGATTTTCGCGGTTGTTTGATCAGGAAATACTCGGACGCCTCATGGTTGTGGTCCAAGCTGAGAAGGTACCTCAAAATTTCTGCACTTTGCCTTCTACAGTTGAAGTTTGTGGATTTGTGGTGTTTTCCTTTTTGGTGTTAGAGGAGTATAGATTTTGATTATCTGTTTTTTGCAGTTGAAATTGTATATCCCATTTATCATGGGAGTTTAGAGTTTAGAGTTTAGATTAATATTTCAACAGTACTCTCGCTTTTCTTTCTTTTTTTACTTTATAATTCAGTCTTTGATGCCAAAATGGAGTGCTCTTTGGAAGAAAAATTCATCTCTATTCTTTTCGCTGTTATGCCAAAACTTAATACTACTTAATAGCCTCCGTATTAATTTCTCATGTGCCAATTTCCTATCTAATGGTATAGTGCCTTCCGGTTGTTTGCATTTATATCCTTCTTTTTAACTTTTACCCATCTTGTTTGGTCATTCCCTTGCTCTACCAGTTTTCCCTTGCTTTCTCACTGGGAAAATTTCATGTTATCTTGTACAATGTTAATTTTTGTATAGTCAGAAAGAAACTGAATTAAGAATTTCGATGGTTTGCTTAACTAGAACTATAGTAATTTGTGCAGCATTATATCAACTAAATATAATGCAATTCAAAGACTACCTTCTCTGTCCTGTTGCTTTCTTGAACTGGAAAAGAAGAATTTTCTGTTAATTAGTAGTATACAGGACCTTAGAAATGCCATTTGTAGGACTGACCTGTTCCATGTTTTTGGATGATGTTGATTTGAAGATTGTTTACGTTTGATGTGGCATTTTAACATGTTGATTTTCTCCTTGGCCCCAATTCTGATGGTTTTATGATCTTTGAGGGATTTCAGGTTATTTGACCTCCTTTAGTGACATGAAATGAATGTCGTCCATTTGGTTTGTTTGTCAGGCATTAGTTGGCTAGCCCTCTAAAACAGAGTCCAGTAATAGTTTATTTATATGTGGAGGTTTGCAGAATGTCCTTTTTAATTAAATGCACGACTTCTAGATGTTTTACAGCATTTTATCAATGCCATTTTGGCATTTTATTCTTTTAAAGCTTCAAACCATTGTCTTCTAAAATCTGTGAATTACTGGCTTGCTTGGTTGTTTTGCTGCTCTTTGGTATAGTAGTGTGGTGATGTTACTGAGTTCATTTATATAGGTTTGCAGGTAATTTGTGGCAATATGTTACGTTGTGTATGCATTCTTTGGTTTCTCATTTTAGTGTTTTAAAGGGTAGCCCAATGTACGAGGCTTGAATCATTGTGGCCTGCGGGTACTTTTATCGCATAAAATTTTATCAAGGTTCTTGTCATTGGCGAGGTGAACTGGTTAACAATAGCCTATGTGGTCATAAAACTGTTTTTAGCTGCCATCTATTTGGCTTCAATAATATTTTGAGGAAATGAATGATAAAATAAACTCTGTTATTGTTGAAGGTTCCCTATGTTCCTGAAGGCCTTGAAGCCATCATTTTCACTGCTGATGGTGATATGAGGCAGGCATTAAATAACTTGCAAGCAACATACAGCGGGTTCCAGTTTGTTAACCAGGCAAATGTTTTTAAGGTTAGAATCAATTATGATTTCTCATCTATAATAGTCGCCAGTTACCATGGATTTAATTAAAAATTGTGATTGATTCCAGGTTTGTGACCAGCCACATCCATTGCATGTGAAGAATATGGTGCGTAATGTGATTGAAGGGAATTTTGATGATGCTTGTACAGGCCTTAAACAACTGTATGATTTAGGATATTCCCCCACAGATATCATCACCACACTTTTCCGTATAATAAAAAATTATGATATGGCTGAGTACCTGAAATTGGAATTCATGAAGGTAGATGTTTATCTGTTTGCCAAATTTGTATTTATCTTTTTACGTAGTACGTAAGTGACATGGTTTTTCTTCAATTGCAGGAAACTGGTTTTGCTCATATGAGAATTTGTGATGGAGTCGGTTCTTATCTTCAGTTGTGTGGTCTACTGGCTAAGCTTTCTCTAGTTCGTGAAACAGCTAAAGCTGCATGAGTAGGTCCCAAGTACAGGTTTGATGTGTCATCAGTTTTCGCGTTTCTGATAGCGAGAATGTTCTATTGAAGTAGCCTTATATTCCTGATGGTCAAATGCTTAACTGATACTACTAGTGCTTCGGCTTCTATAAATATGTTATGTTCAGCTTGGGTCAATACCACTTCTCTAAATATTTTATCTGTATATTGAGTGGTTATGATGTTCTCGATATTCTTATTTGTTTCTAAGCAAGCATCACTTCACACTAGAGCTGTGTTGAGTGTGCCTGTTTGTAACAGAAATGCGAGGGGAGATTTTTTTTTTTTTGGGATACATTGGTGGTACTACGATTTAAAATTATTGTCTCATGAAATTATCTAAATCTCACATCACTATCCTAATGTCTCTAAAGTAATGTTGCAAAAGATCTTTTAACATGACAAGGGATGTTTTTCTCTTTTTGCACGGATGTTTGGTTGAGCATCTGAAAAATGGTAAGTGACAAATGAAAATGTGAAAAGCGATAATCTTACTTCCACAACTTTGTCGCAACAACCAACAACGGTGGTCATGGTTGTTAGCAATTACGGGAAGGGTCATTACTCGTGACTATGTTGACGGCATTTATCATTTAACAATGGTCTACTATGAGGTAAATTTTTCTTATTGTTAGTTTTTTTTCATTTATAAATTTTGAATTTTAGATTTTACTTAAGTAAATAAATGTTGAATCACTTAAATTGATCAAACGGTATTTAATTAGAAGATATTTTCATCATGTGTAAGCATCTTTTAAATTATCATGTTGATAATTTAGAAGACATTGATACAGAATTTTATGCACTTGAATAAACAATTAATAAAACTCCCCGATTAATTTTTGGCTTATTCTTCATTATTATCGCTTAACGAATACTTTCTATAACTAGTTACATTTTCTGCCTAGAAAATATAATTTTGCTTGTTAGATTGCAAGATTAATTACAGACAATAATAGATGGGCTACTTTGTTTATTTACTTACCCCCTCCTATGGTTATCAAGCTAGAGCTTAAAAGAGGCTGAAAGAAATCGCATTCACCAGGAATGAGCTGTCTGGTTTTACCTCCATCGGTTGCGTCTCTCTCTCTGGGATACCCGTTATTCGTTAATCATCAACTTCATAGTGATCAAATTCTTATTTTCTTCAGAATTACAAGTGCTGAATCAACCCACCCACCAGTAGTTTTACGCTCCCAGAAACAATGACTCAATACTCTCTTTTTAAAATTTGGTGTGTCCAATGACTTAATACTTTGCGTAACGTATTTGCTCTATTCGATGGTTTTTTAATTTTGAAATAACAATGGCCTCGATGCTATTGCGGGTAGGGTACTGGAGCGATACATGAAGTAGCAGGTGTCATGGGCTTCATATACACATACTGGAATACCTATTGGCATTTTTGAGTGCTGGGTCAAAGCTTATCACCAATTTGTGCCATTCAAGCCAAAATTCCAAAAGAATGGACTTTGAAATTAAAAATGGCGTCGCCCGGACTCGAACCGGAGACCTTCAGTGTGTTAGACTGACGTGATAACCAACTACACCACGACACCCTGGTGTTGCTGGACTGACCTACAATTTTATAATAAAAAATACAGTTTGGCTGATACATCTAAGAAAGAGAGGCTAATTTTTAATAAATAATTACCTTGATTTCCTTGGTTAACACGATTAAACATTATATTAGACAATATAACAAGAGTAAACTTTCAGTTTTGTCTTTGAAAAAATTTCAAAATATTAATTTAATCCCAATAAATAATAAATTTTTGTCTAGTTTAATCTTTAAAATTATAATTTGAAAATCAAATTGATTCAATAATCATTCAAAGAACAAATTAGAAATTTGATTTAATATTAATTGCTTCATTTTAACTAACCAAAATCATGATTAACTTACTAAGAGTGAGTTAACACTCAATCCGAACCTAACACTTCATGACACCTTTCGAGTATGTTTAGAGTCAAATATACAAAGAATTATAGTGATTTACGAATGAAATTTTATTTGAGGAGTTATAATAATTGATCTAGTTTTAAAAGAAAAAATATTTTTTTTTGTATTATGTGCAAATTAAAATCCACTCAGACTTAGTTCAATTTGATTTTATTTTTGTGTAAGTTATGAAATTAACATTTTCCCCCCTTTTTCACTTAACTCCTTTTACTCAATTACCTAATCAACCTGAACTGTACGAGAGAGAAACTAAATGCATAGAACTAAATGCACTATTAGTTCTTCTAAAAGCAATTATACTAAAAGTTAAACCAATACTTACTCGAGCATATCTTCCATTATTGATAAAGCTCTGCTGATTCAGACTTTTGTTATCATAAATGCCCTTTTCCATTGGCCGCATGCTCGTTACTGTAAGTGGTCAAATCAGGCAAACGAGTAATGTGTAATTTCAGTTCAACATAATATTTTGGTTTTTCATTCGAAAATTTCTAAATTATAGTTTTGGTAGAAGCTTTTTTTTCGTGTAGCTTTTGTCTAAACTATGTTCTGAAACTTGCAATCCAAAATAAAATATCCTATAAAACAGGTGTGATTGAATTCAAATTGATTGTTGTAAATACATTGAACAACACGAAAGTGTATTGACTCCCAATAAATAAATAATTATACTGCATCGTCTCCCTTTAGTACACCTTTTCCATGACTCTCGTAGTGTATAAATATTGAAATATATGATATGTCTAATCACCATGCATCAGAGATATCCTAGAGTTGTCTTTGATTTGGGAAAACGTTGCCTATCTCGAAGTAATTTTCTGCTTTTGGGTTTTTCACCATGCGTAGCTAGGAGTAGAATGCGCCGAAAATTATCTTGTTAGTTTATTTATGTTTGGCTTAGGTTAAAGCAGAAAGGTAATTAATAATTGAGTATGTTGACAAAGACAAACGCCCGTGAAGATCAACACCCTTTTTCACTTTTGACCTTTTTCCATTGCTTTTGTTTGCGCCAATCTCACACGTACAGGAAGAAGGAAAGGTGGGGACTGAGCAGTACGCGAATGACCTTATTGTATAAAAATTTTATATGATTTGATCATATATCAATTTTTATTATTAATTAGATTTTTTCATAAATTTCAGATTTTGGTTTAATTTTTTAAAAAATTATTTTTGAAAAAAGATCTTTTAAAAAAAATTATTTTTGTTTGATTTAAATATATTAAAAATAATTTTAATCTTATTGTATCAAAAGAATATTTAAAAAATAATTTTTATTTAAATAGAAACTAATAAAATTACTTTTAGTTATAAATATGAGAGTAATAATAAATTTTTTTAAAAGATTTTTTTTTTAAAATATAAAATAATTTTAAGAATTTTTTTTAAAGACCTTATAAAAAAATTTATATATCTAAATATATTAATTATTATATATTTTTATTTATATATCAATAAAAAAATTTTAACTCTTAAAAATATAACCAAATAATCTATTAATCAGTAATAAAAATCTATTTATAACTAGTTATGTAAAATTTTTACTTAGCATAATTCGCTCGGGTACGGACCGTGAAAGACGAGCGGAGGATCATATTTGACCATCGTGTAATCCACCAAGGCAAAGTCTCGCTTCACAGTCCATGGACCCACTCAGAACTTTTCCTTTTGTCCATTTTTTCCATTGTAATATCATTAACTTAAGGAAGAGAAGTTGGAGCAGGAATTACGTAAAGGGCAAAGATATGTTGGCAGATTTGATCAGAGGGTTAAAGCGGTGTTGTTCTTGGTTTTGCTTGGTACGAACACCGACCTCCGATTTGTCATATGTTCATATGTCGGCATCATGGTCTCTAATGTGAGTCACGTGATGTAGCAGTAGTAGCCTGAAACAGTGTCTGTGCTCTATGGATAGGGGCTTACATGGCCCCTCCCTTGGTACTTAGTAGCTACTTCTGCCACTCTAACTGCTGCTCTTTAGGCCCCGGGTGCAGGAATATTCGCATGAAAAAGGCCTCATAAATTCATGAAATTTCTTTTTACCTTCATCTCCTTAGAACATGCTTGAGTTCAATTAACTCTACGAAAAAAATTAGCTTTTTAAACAATTTAGTTATAAACTATTTTAAATACATAATAAACTAAATGCTCTTGAACTTTGCAAGACAAAACCACTATACGACAATATATATGGTGGATGTTAGTTTTCTGATTTCATTCTTCTAAAACGAGGGGCATTTTAAAAATAAATTGCATAATCTTAATTGTTAATAAAAATTAATAACATAAATGATTGTCTAATTATATGCTGTCACATAAGTAAATATATATAATTCTCACCTCTATTACTCCAAAAATTATGTAAATGAAAAAATATGATTGAATGATAGTGTAAAATAATTTTGTATTGTTAGTGCATACAAATTAAATTTATTATAATAATATTTATATCTTATAAAATATTAAAGTGTTAATTTTTTATGAATACTTAAGATTGTACAATTGTATTTAATTTTGATGCAAGTAAAACTTTTTTAATATTATTTTCTAATTAAATCCTCCTATATACATGACTTTTAAAATAGTGATTAAGAGAATCAAATATATTTATAAATTTATGACAATATATGATAAAATGATTATGTGAAAAAATTTTACAATGTCACTATCAGTATATTAAAATTTTACTCTATACAATTTCTTCTATAAATATATCCCACATTTTAGAAGAATAATTTCTTCATTAATTATGCTTATCTATTTTTAGCGAAACATATGTTATTCTAAGTTGCAGGCATGCAGCCACTTGATATCCATGCTTATGCCATCATGTACCCTATATTTTTATTCCTAATGGTTAACAATATTGAATTTTGAAGAGTTCTAGTATCGTGCCATGAATCTTATTTTAGTTTTATTAATAAAGCGTCGGTCCAAGTGAAGAGGTTTGAGTTCCTTAAATATGAAGTTCTAAGTTCAATTCTAAAATTTATGTACATGAAAAAAATGCTATTGAAATGGATCCCTGTTTAAATGTTTAATCATATCCTAAGAGATTAATTTTTCATTTATCGATTAAATGGATATTCTGAGAAATTAAAAAAAAATCTTATTTCAGTTTTGTATGTTGTATTTATTTATGTTGTTAAATTCTTTTGCATATAACAAAATTTATAATAAAACAATTATACTTTTTCAGAAATTTAAAAATATATGTATAAATAAGATAACAACTATTTATAACAAAAAATCAACAAATATTATAATAGTTTGTATAATAAATGTTATTCAAAATACTCTTCATAAAAAAATGATCTCAATTATAATTTTAAGAAAATAGTAAAATATTAAAGTGTGATGATTCAATAAAAGAATGTGATATCTATGATACTATTCAAATATATAAATACCTTTTTTCAAAGTATATGAATAGAACAATCATAATTTTTTTTTATATATTTCCTTTATCAAATTTGATGGTAAATACACTATCAACTTGCAATGCCATTCTCATTTTTTTTTAATCATAATCATTTTGTTCTCAATCAACATTATTTCAAAATTAATCGCCACAAATTTCCCAGCTGAGATAAAAAAAAAAAAAAATTGAATCATTAAACATCATCACTACGAACGGAAAGGGGGGAAAAAACACAACAAAACTAGATAAATCCAGAACTAGTAAGTAGTAGAAGCCAAAGACAACGAAAAAAATGAAGGGACAAAGACGACGCAATAAGAACAAAGTATGGGAAATTGTTGTCACTCCTGACGGCTAGTGGTCCCTCTAAATGCGAGCAATGTGCATCAATCCATCCATAGCTGGAGTGTTCGTGCTCGGATCGCGAGCTCTCCTTCTAACTGCGTTTGATCATTCTATGAGAAATACTTACATGATGTAGGAGTGGTTGTGTATTTGACCAATCATGTAAGTGTATTTTATATGAGATTATATATTAGTGATAAATTTTATATAAAATACACTTATATAATTGATTCAAAAATACAACTATATAATACTCCCAAACCGTGCAAATATTTCTCTCGTTCTATAGGGTGGTCCCCTATAACTACAGCATTGCTTCTGCTGGCTTAATACTACTAGCACCATTTTGCGTATAGCGGCTATAGCCTATGACTACGAGGCTGAAATTAAGACCCAGTCAATGCATGTCTATTCCAGTTACCCATTTTGTGAGAGTGCCATCCTCGGTTTGGGAATAGGACCTCACCTTGTAGCATTGCCTCATTGTGTGATAGAATAAAATTACCATTTCTTCGGATGAATCATATGAACTAGATTATTTATATGCTGGTGTGTGTATATATAGTGTTTTGGTATTGGATTGGATTAATTGCTCCTCGGAAGTCGTTTGCGAAGATAAGTTAGTAATTGGGTGATTTATTGAGATTATGAGAACCCAGGAAAGGCAGATAAGTTGAGGAAAGGTAATCATGGGTGCAGTTTCTTGGCGAGTCTTATGGTAGTTTGAGATTGACAACAAAAATGAATAAATAAGTATGATATCTAATCATATGTTATATAGTAGAAGGAATGATATTTGGATATGAAAAGTTAGAGAAATCTTGAAAATGTATTTAGCTAGAAAAAGATATAAAAGTGGTGAGTATTAAAAAAAAAAAAATACCCATCCCAAAACCCACATCCAAAATGCATTTGTGAGTCGAGCCGTGAATAACTATCGAAAATAAAATTCTCATCAACTTCAACTTTATAATATTAGTTGCATGTTTGTTTCTACTGGAGATTTCCGCAGACAGGGTTTTGGAGACTTAAATGGAATTTTAGCAAATTAATTTTTACTCAAGCAGCTTCAAATTGTTTTCCGAGTTACTTCACTCAAAACAACATTAATCAATACTATCTATTTGTTAAAATTACCTTTTAAATAAAATTATTAAACATAAATTATTATACTTCAAAATAATTTTTAATTAAAATCAATTTTGACTAAATCAAGATTATTAAAAATTAAGTTTATAAACATAAAATCAAACATATGCTAAATTTGCAAAAAAATGTTATTTGAACACATTATGCTTAGACATATAAGGTTTTTTACCTATTTAAAATTAAAAAAATATTATTTACGTATATCCCTTCTTGGAAGATTATTTTTCAAAATGTCCTTTTTGTGTATTAGAGGAAAATCAATTTAGGCTGAATCGATTTTCTTACTAAACAATTTGATATTGTGCAGTATGGAAATTGATCTAAGTTGGATTGATTTCAACATTATTTGGTGTTATAATGTTGAAATCGATTCAACAGTGCACCTCTTCTTCCTATAAATATGTAATCGACTCAAACTTGCTCATTTATATGTGTGGTGAAGTTTAGGGTTTTAAAGAGAGAAAAAGGGTAGAAAGAATTTGGAGAAAAATTAATTGGATAGAGAGATAGAGAAAGTGTTTTTGGTTGATAAAAAGAAGAGTGATAGAGAATAATAATCTACGTTAGCTTGATACACTTGGAGTATATATTGCTACAAATCTTAAGATAGGGGCAAATTTCCATCTTAAGTTAATTTTTATTATTGTTTTGTAGTTTAGGGTAATTTTTTTTATCAATTTAATTATTCTGTGGTCCCTAAAGTTTTACTTAATTTTTAATTTGATCCTTATAGTTTAAAAATTTATAATCATATCTCCATATTAAACAAATTTTGTTAGTAAGTCCCTGAAGATAACAATGTAAAAAAAATTGTGATAATGCTATGGTGCACCTAATGAAGTTAAGTGTATCATATACCACGTCCATCTAAACCGTTTAATTATATATAAAATAAAAATCTATGGTTCAAAATAATATGAAATACAATACACCTCATTCAGTATGGTGTATTCTAGGCAATCACTATCACCCTCGTCATCATTCCACTCTCACCTGCAACCACACTACCACCACCGCACACAACCACCACCATGACAACACTCAACCACAGCCATAAGATATATTCAAAAACACCAACAACCATTGAAGCAGAAGCTAACAACAACCATTGAAGTAGAAGCAAAAACTAGCAACAACCATTGAAGCAGAAACCAACAACAACAGAAACAGAAGCCAACAACAAACCATTAAAGCCGTAGAATCACGTTAAGAAGAAGTTTGGCAGTTTCGTTTTGGTGGCTATGGTAGTTTGGGGCTTAGTTTGGGTAGTGGATGGTTGGGAAAGGTGGATGGACATTGGAAAAGAAGATGGAGATGGAATATTCATAGAATATTCTATTTTTTTGTAACCATTGTTATTTGTATGGATTTGATTGAAAAGTTTCATATAATATAATGATCTAATTACAAATTTTTAAACTATAGGGACTAAATTAAAAATTGAGTGAAATTATAGGGACCTACAGAATTAATAAACCTTACTTTATTTCTATAACAAAATAAGTTTAGATATTTGAGTTAGCATTAATTTAGTTTAGGGTATGTTAGTTAGTATACCTAATTAGTAAGTTAGCTTAGTTAATTTATTTTAGTGGTGATTAATTAAGAAAAATCATAGGTTTATATTTTTATTAATTTAATGTAGTTATTAGTTGATTTTATTAATTTGGTTACTACTTTATTTCTATAGTAAAATAAGTTTAGATATTTGGGTTAATGTTAATTTAATTTAGGGTATGTTAGTTAGTATACCTAATTAGTAAGTTAGCTTAGTTAATTTATTTTAGTGGGGATTAATTAATAAAAATCATAAGTTTATATTCTTATTAATTTAATTTAGTTATTAGTTTATTTTATTAATTTGGTTATTGCTTTATTTTTATGGTAAAATAAATTTAGATATTTGAGTTAGTGTTAATTTAGTTTAGGGTATACTTTTTTATTAATTTAATTTAGTTATTAGTTTATTTTATTAATTTGGTGACTACTTTATTTTTGTAGAAAAATAAGTTTAGATATTCGAGTTAGTGTTAATTTAGTTTAGGGTATGTTAGTTAGTATACCTAATTAATAAGTAGCTTAGTTAATTTATTTTAGTGGTAACTGATTAAGCAAAATTATAGGTTTAATTTTTTATTAATTTAATTTAGTTCCTAGTTTATTTTGTTAATTTACTTACTAATTTATTTAGCAATAGTAAAACAAATGTAGATATTTGAGTTATCGTTAATTTAGTTTAGGGTATATTACTATACTTAATTACTATAATAAATGTAGATATTTGATCGATGAAATGATTCAATTTAGACTGATTTTCATACTGCACACTGCAAAATTATTTAATAAAGAAATTTATGCAGCCTAAATCGATTTCTTTATAATGTACAAAAAATGATATTTTGGAGAATAATCTTAAAAGAAGGGATATACATAAATAATATTTTTTTAAATTTTAAATAGGTAAAAAAGCCCATAATATATGAACGTAAATATGTGTACATATCAAAGGGAAAAAAGTAGTGTATATTTATGTAAAAGAAATATTAGAAAAATTATTTTTATATGAAAAAAGTTTCAAATATATACCATATTATAGATTTTTATAGATTTTTACAAAAATGTGGAGATTTTCAAGAATCAGCCAATATATCATGCTGGTTCCTTTTTAAAAAAAAAGTATTAATAAGAAGCCTATGATCCTTTCACCTTTTTCTTCATCTTTCTTTATTTTCTCCTCTCTCCGTCTTCTTGCTTTTCTCTCATTTTTTTTCCCTTTCCTTTCTCTTTTCTCTTTCTCTCAACACAAAACAATGCGTCCACACACACTATCAAGGCCACATGACACAAACAAATAATAACAATAAAAGAATAGAACCAGCTAAAAGTATTGTTGATTCCATTTTTTATTATAAAAATATAAAATCAGCCAAAAATATTATTCGATTCTATTTTTTTTATTATAAAAAATAGAACCGGCTATAAGTAACCATGGTTTTCTATTAATTTCTTTTATTTAAAAAAGGGAACCAGCCTGATATATTAGCTAATTCTTGAAAAATTTCATATTCTTGTAAATATATATAAATTTTCATATTTTGATAATATATTTAATAGACTTCCATATTTAATAAAATTAGCCCGAAATATTATATTTTATATTGAAAAGTTATGTAGAAATAATATAATTCTTAAATTTATTATTTTTTATTTTTGTTTCTCACATGTATTATTTTATTGGAAACAATTTTATTTAAGTATTATCAATCATTTAAGTGTGAATAGCTCTTTTAACTAAAATTTAAAATGTAATTTATTATATTGTGATATATTAATATCTTATCATTGGACCAAATCTCACATGTTTCTAACTTTGGCTTTTCTTTTCCCATAACAATTTATCACACCTCTATTAAAAGACAAAACTAAAGAGAATGTCGGTGGACAAACTTTATTTGGCTTGTGTTGAATATTCCATTTTCATTTAAAAAAATGTTATTAATATATAATATTTATGAAATATTATATTAATATACTCTTATTTATTATTAAATCAAATATAACACTCAAATCAAGTGAACTTCATATTTAATTTAAAGATGACCGAAAATATCTCGATGTAGTATATGATAAATATTATATTTAAATAACATTACTTTTTTATTGATACCCTTAAATGATTAACACCTCTTAAGAAATGCATATTATCCCACGTCATGACCGTACAGTTAGCCAATATAATTAAAAAGAGGGTGAAAGTAAAGAAGCTTTACTATTTTTAGTACAAAATAAACACTTACCAATGTGTAAAGAGAAGGGGATCGAAATTAGAATAATGTCGTTATAGTCTCAAATTTATTATAAACCTTCCGTATGCTAAGATTTTAATTATTTAAATAGAATATAATTTGTAATTATAATATATAAATATTATAAAATTTACTTATTGATGTATTATTATATATCGAATTTACTATAAACACGATTTTATACTACCATTTTGCTCGAAATTAATCAAAAAAGAAAGGAAAGCATTTTGTTTTTTCAAAAAAAATTAAGACCATCCATTTATGTGTTATAGCTAATTTCAACTGTCTATAGAACTAATTTTCTTGTGCTGTCTTATCCAACGCTTTCGGGTTACGAAAGCATTTTTTTTGGAGGACCTTTGTGATTCGTATTTTAATAATGTAAAATTGAGAAATATTTTTTATACAAATAATTGATAAAAAAAGAGAAAATTAAAAATAATATTAAAATATTAAAATTTTTGATATGTATAAATAATGAAACTGTACTCAGTATATTGACCTTGTATATTGCACTTTCCAAGGTGAAGGAGGTTTGGCTTGACGTTCCATATGGGGACACTCCTTCCTAGATTTCTCCTTCTTCCCCAACACAACAACCCATCCTCCTTCTCCCACGCTCTAATCCCTCACCTTCCTTCCAACTTCTCCACGTCCTCTCCCTCCTTCTCTCTCACATACATAAAGCGTTGAAAATTCCAAAACCATTTGGCTCTTTGAAGAAGATAAAGAAAAAAATGGGTAAGGCGTCACGGTGGTTTCGGGGGCTTCTTCGTCTGAAAAAACAAGAAGAACCTGCTCCTGCTTCCACTTCATCTCCGAAGCCACCCAAACACAAACGAGGATGGAGCTTCGTCAGATCATACAGAGAAGAAAAGGATAACAACAGCAACAACAACAACAACAACCACCATGATAACACTGATCTCCACCGCCAGGACGCGCAACACGTGGAGGCCGACGCCGCCGATCCCAACAAGCACGCCATCGCGGTGGCCGCCGCCACCGCCGCCGTGGCGGAAGCGGCCGTGGCTGCAGCTCAGGCTGCCGCCGCCGTCATCAGACTGACAAGCAGCAGCGGTAGGTGCGCCACCGGAGGCATCACGACCACTCGCCAAGAATGGGCAGCCGTTAAGATTCAAGCTGCCTTCCGAGGATGTTTGGTTTGTGATTTCATATTCTTCTTCTTTCATCTTTTCCTCCTTTTAATTGTTTATTTTATTCTATTGTTATTATTATTATTATTATCATTAATCCATGTGTGTCAATGAATGGTTTTTTTAATCTGGTGAAGGCAAACTTCGTGGCATTTACGGGATTAGCAATTTTTCATTGATTGCGTATCTAGCTGGCTGGTTTAATATAGTTTACGTGCATTCAAAAGCCCCCCGCTTTTTTTTTTTGGTTCTCTTTTTCTTTTTCTTTTCGAGTTTCTAGTTTAGTTGGTGAGAAGCTGATTCCTTCTTGCTTGTGTGTTGAGCTGTTGTCTTGTGTCGTTTTGCTCAAAACTGGTCGCCTGATAAAGTTCTCTTTAAAGATGTGTCGTTCATCGTTTCCTTCTTTCTTTATACACTATATTTCCTTCTCAACGCTTAGATGGATCAGAATCCCATCATCAGTGTTCAGTAGTAGACTAGTAGCCTTTACTTTTATATTAATTCACAGGGAACTGATTATTCAAAAAAAAAAAAAAAACTTCTTGTGATCCCTTTATTTGCCCAATATTGTAGTTATTTACTATTGTTTGTGTTATTTTAATTTTTATATATTGTGGGAGGAATTGTTTTTACGTATGAAGTGATAAATGGTGGTAGGCCGGTACCTTTCACAGATGGGTAGATACGCAAAGGGAGATTCGAACAGCATTGAATTGTACATTTGTTTGTACTAGTGTGTTTATTCCAGTGGAACCGGTGGTCTACTGCATGTGTATCATAGATGGCAGATTACTTTTTTATTATTATATTATTTTTTATTGCTCATGGTCAACTCTAATTACTGTTACTTAATGGTTGATTTTCCACGTCCGGCCAAATTGTCTGCACCACAGATAAACTCATGAGCAGAAATGTTTAATAAACATATTATATATAGCATATTATATCGATTAATATTTTATTTATTATTAAATAAGATATCGATTTCAATTAAATTGAAGTTACATACTATCATCTAATAATAAATAATAAAAAATGAGTTAATATGATATTTTATATATAATATAACTCATTCTTTTATATCCTCCTGGCCCAAAGAGAATCCTCTGCCTTTTCGGTAAAATAATGACAAACTTTTATTTAGCCTTTTGGTTTTGTGGGGCCAGACGGATACCTTTTCCTTAGGTGGGCTTGTATGATTTTTATTTTTTCCAAGACAAATAACGAGCCCCAGACCAAAAAAAAAAAAAAAAAAAAAAAAAAAAAGACAAATAACGAGCCTATTTCACTAAGGATATTTGTTTGCAAAGTATTTCGAGGTTTAACATCACTTGCCTTCCCTTTCTCCCTTCCCGGGTTTCCTTGTTTACTACTGGAATTTTCTTTACCCCACCATAGTGGTAGTGGTAAAGCCTCTCCCAGACTGTGCTAGTACCAAAAATGAAAAAATAAAATGAATTATTTGAACTGTATTAGAAACAAAAAATTAGTTGACCATCCTAGTAACATAATGATGGAGATGTAGACGAATAGTAATTAATAATTTGGTTTAATAATATGGGTTTAGTTAAGGGTGCTTGGTGAATAATCACGAAAGGCAAGTTTTGATTAAAAAATAAAAAATTTAAATTTTTTTATGTATTGAATGTATCAAAGAGTTTAAAATATATATATATATATATATATATATATATATATATATATATATATATATATATACTCTGAATTAGTGCTATTAGGACACTGTTTGAAAAACCCTAATAATTAATGTATAGTCCTGTTCAAATACTGCAGAGCTGTTCTTTTGCGAGGCAGCTGTTACGATTTGTCGTCTCATTTGGATTGAGGAATTTGAGGAGTTTGTAAAGGACGGAAAGGGATAGATAGTTTTTTATTTTAAGGAAATATTTTTGGGGGCACTTGTTAAAGAATTAAAAGAAGAAAGGCTTACTTGAATAATGGAGTTTTTTTTTCTTAAGGAATTTAATGGATTAAAAACATAAAAATATATTTTTCATATAAGATTTTCTTTTGTAATCCCTTGACTAGTGTCTTCTTAGTAAAATTTACTACTTTTAAAATGAGATGAATAAAACAAGAGATTATTGTGTAATTTTTAAATTATTCTTTATTCATTTTTAGATATATTTTTATGATTTTCTCAATTTAAAAATAAAAGTCAACTCTCCCTCTTTTTGCTTCCAAATTCCTCAATCCAAACATTATATATTATGTCAGGCACAGGCCTCTCATATTTCATGAGTGCCTTAACAGAAGTTCTTGGATTTGGCACTTGGTAATTTTCTTGTTTCTCTGTGCTTCATTTCAGAAATGCCATGCATTATAACTATAAGCTCTTAATTAAATGAATAAAATAACTTGGTCTTAAACTATTTCATTCGACCGTATAATCAATATTATATTGCAACAAAGAACCTGGTCAGAACTTAGAACTAATTTCCTAAGCTTTTTGCTTTTACAAGGGTGCTGTTGTGCCAATATGCACGGTCATTATATGATTTGTTATTGAGAGAATGATATAGTGATTAGTGAGTTGCTATAACTTTGAATTCATTACCGAAATTGTTAGGCAAGGAGAGCACTGAGAGCATTAAAAGGGTTAGTAAAGCTTCAGGCACTGGTGAGAGGTCACATTGAGAGGAAGAGGAACGCAGAGAGGCTGAAAAAATGGCAAGCACTCTTAAGAGTACAGGCAAGAGTATGTGCAGGGAGGGCTCAGATCCTCCACACCTCAAATTCCAGTTCGAAGTCATCTACGTGCCACCTCCATGTAAGCATTAGTAACGTGGTTCTTCCTTTAGTTTTCCAATCCTTGTTATAGATGTCTTAAAAATGGTTTTTCTTTTCTCCTTATTCTGGTTTTGCTGTATTTAAAGTGGATAAATGTGACTTTTTTTTTTATCAAAATGCTTATTCACCAATATACATAAGTAGATATATTTAGTTTGCGACTGCGGAGATCAATAGTATGTTTGGTTTTGCAATGCTTCCAAACCATGGTTTGAGCAAAAGCTACCATGGTTTTGGAGTTGCAATAGGAAACCTAAACATGCACTAGCTAATTCTCTACTTAACCAAGTAATCACATGGTTGAGCATATTTTAAATTTGAAATGCTGGTGCTGCAAGTATATTGTTCTTGGCATGATCACTTAGTTTTCCAAGTGACCATTTACAGGGTCCAGCGACTCCAGAAAAGTTTGAAAGCCCAATTAGATCTAAGAGCATGAAATATGAGCAGTCACCGTTACTCAAGGTATTTTCTTGCCACCCCTTGCAAGGGTGAATTCAGTGGCATTATCAAATTTAATTTGTCTACTAATGGAAAGCATTTACATCATTGTAGAGAAATGGTTCCCTATCATGTGCCCAGAGCAATGGCAGCCAAGAGAGACGTGGGAATAAATCAGAAAGTCACATAGATGAACTATCATGGAACCAAGAAAGATCATCAATAAGAACCTGTAGCACCAATGATGAAAAAAGTGAAATTGATTATGGAAAACCGCAAGTCACATCAAGACGTAGGAGCCTCTTTTCCTCCACCAGTCATGCCTTGGTTGCTGATCATTGTAGTAAGAGTTGGACCGCAACAAAGGACACAACAGCTCTTCATTCAGGTAAAAGTCTATCTTGTGAAGTTCAGTCTCACGGCCCAATAAAAACCAATTGGGTTGAGGAGAGCCCATTCTGCACTGCTGAAAATAGCCCTCAACTCTTATCTGCATCTTCCAAAGATAATGGCTCCAAAAGAAGCCCTTTTACTCCTAATAGGAGTGATGGATCAAGGAGCTACCTTTGTGGTTATTCTGACTACCCAAGTTACATGGCATACACTGAGTCTTCAAAGGCCAAGGTTAGGTCTCTTAGTGCCCCAAAACAAAGGCCCCAGTATGAGAGGTCCTGTTCATCTAGGTACTCACTTAATGGGTTTGGTGAGTCAAGATTGGGTACACAAAGGGCATCTGCATTGCAAGCAAGCTTCACAAGCAAAGCCTATCCAGGTTCTGGTCGTTTGGACAAGCTTGGTATGCCTGTGGGATATAGATACTAATGTTTATGCTTCTTGTTGAAAGGGTATGTGAAGCTTATTTAGGAGTCTTTTAACAACTGATCTTGCTAACCAGTTATACTTGGGCCTTGATGTCCAATGAGCTTAATTGTGTGTCAACATTAGAAATTTGTAACCGTATTTAGTGCGTAATGTGTCTAAGTGATTAAATGACTTGACTTGCTGGAGGACTTGTGTCAGTGGGTTCTTTCCAATTCCTAGAATGCAACAGCTATGCTTTCGATCGATATTATACGTGTATCTTATGACTTTTTTTTTTTTTAATTTTTCCCCTTAAATGGAAGTGCTGAATTTATTCAAAGACAAATCCAAAGCTACATCTTGGGAGGGGATAATTTATGTGTGTCTTATTACTTGGATGGACTATTTGGAGGGAATTTTCATCGTAGCCTTAAAGGCTAAGGTGGTGTTTGATTTGATCATTTTCATTTTTATTTTAAGTGAAAATAAAAATTAGATCTGAAAATATATTAAATGGTGTTTGGTTAGAAATATTTTCATTGAAAATAATGTTGGAAACACAAATTGAAAACGTTGATTTCATATTTTTAGCATTTTCAACGTATTTGATTCTAAAAGTTAAAAAATATTTTCATTGGAAATGTGGTGGCACGATGGTAAATAAGTGGAATTTCTCTCTTTTTATCCTGCACGATTCGCTTTTGATTCTCGAACACACTTTTATAAAGATATTTGTTATATATTATTAATGACAAATCTTGATGTCTGCACACTGGCAATGCAGTTGGTTTGTATGTTGGACCTTGAAATCTAATAGAGAAGGTTCGAACTTTTTTTATGTCAAGTTTTATATTTTTGTCTATCATTTGATTTTTTATAGGGAAAAAAGCAAAAAAAAAAAAAGACAATATACATAAAGAAAAGTTGGTAGCACAGATAGCTCTATGTTCAGCTTAGAAACTTTGTGGTATGTGCTCGAAATCTGCCATCCATTTTTCTATTTTTACCAATCATTTAATTTTTTTTTAAAGGGAAAAAAGAAAAAAAAGGACAAAACAAGAGGAAAAAAAAACTATATGCTTGTATTTGTAATATTCTCAAGGTAGTGGATCAAATATTTTTATTGATATAGTATAAATATTTAAATGTCTATATAAAATACTTTTAGATAAAACACTTATTTTGGTCCTTGATGAAAATTTTGGGAGATAAATTAGTCCTTCAAAATTTAAAAGTATATAAATAGTCCCTTACCATTCAAAAAAAGAGACATTATATAGTTTCGTATTGGTAAAAAATTTGTATGAATTATGTATCGAGAGACTAATATGTCCCCCTTTTTGAATGGTGAGGGACTATTTATGGAGTTTCAAATCTTGAAAGACTAATTTGTTCTCCGAAATTTTTGTCATGGACCAAAACGGGTGTTTTGTCATATTTTTATATTGATAGTATATACAATAAAATAATGTTAATTATAGTATTTAAATATTATCTATGTACAAATCAAAATATAATAATTGATAATAATAATAATAATAATAATAATAATAATAAAATAACTTAAAAATAAGTAACTTATTTTATTCTTAATATTTTATAGAATTATTTATTATTTTAATAAATACTTTTAATAAATGAATAAAATATACATATCAAATATATATCAATTTCATTATTTAATAGTAAACATAATTTTATTATCTTAAATTTGATTTTGAAAATATATTTTGAAAACAGTCAAATCAAATATATTTTTATTATTTTTTCTTTTTTAATACAGATAAGTCAAATATATTTCTTAAATTCAAAAAATTTAAAAATAATTTTTTTTAAAAAATAAAAATAGAAAATATTTTCATGAAGCAAATGTGCCCAAGTGTTGTGTTGTTTAAATTGTACGCTTTATATATGGATGATGTAGATATATTTAATTTTGATAAAATTAATTTTAAAATAAAGTGATTTATATTTAATAATTCTTTTAAAAATGATTCTAACAGAAAATAAAAAAATTTCACTTCTCTCAAAATTAATTTTAGAGACAAAAATTAAATTCTAATAATGAAAAATCAAACATCATTAAAAACTTGCAGAATCAATTATAACCTTCTAGAATTGATTCTAGAGAGTGCAAACGCAAAGCCAAACATAGGCTAAATCAAAAAAATTACTTTTAGGATATATTTAGTTAAAAAATAAAAATGGGATAAAAATTTTCTTGAATAAATTCTACATGTAAAATTATAAATAAAATTTATCCATAAAATCTTTACCTAATTTTTACTCATCAACCAAACACAACCTTAAAGAAATTAAATTTGAAAAGATTAACTTATATTTAATTTGAATGCGTTAAAAATAAATTTAAAAGAATAGTTTTTATTTAAATAAAATAAAATAAAATAAAACAATTTTTAATTGTTAATAGTTCTTTTATAAAAAATACTTCACTTAGAATAAAAAATAACTTAAAAAACTCCTCTCCTGAAAATACTTTTAGTTAAATAAAAAAAATTTGCCAAACACAATTGCAGAGCAATTTCATTTCATTCTCATACCAACAACGTACTTTTGGGGCTTCCCAACTCCAAACGAAACGATGTTTAATTTGATGTCATTATGTTCCAATAAGCTGCTGGTGAGTGGCGTGAATAATACGGCATGCTTCATATATTCGGACCAGCAAGTGCATCATTGGAACATACAAAACCAATAAACATGGGCTTCATCCTAAATATTAATTCAACAACAAAGCCATCTGAAACTTTTAAAATGGTACATCGATTTCTTTTGTACACCGAAGAATAAGGGTTCTCAGCACTACAGAAAGATATCATGATTCTTTATACTCGTAACAAATCCTATCCTGTTACCGATTGTAGAGCCTCTCATTCAAATACTAACCGTGGTTACAAACGCTTGCATCCAAGCAAATACATATGGTTGATAAAAGGAACTGACGGACAGCACAATCTTTGCATCGTGGAACCGAGGTCACTGTCCTCATGGAGCTCAAGGACACACCACAGAAACTTAATGGGTACAACAAAAAGCATACTTCAATATTCTCAAGATTTGGCATCTTGAAGTTTTGCAGTAGATAGCTTTGTAAGCGTTCTGTCATGATTAAGGATGGCACTAACACTCTCAACCACCAAAACGATCTGCCAATAGTAAGAAGCATACGTAAGATTACAAGAACACAATGTTACATGATACAATTTGTCAACAAACATCAAACCAATTGGCCTAGTTTTCATGATAAAAAAAATTTTCATTTGCAATGAAGCAATCTACTAGAGTGAGAAATGAATTGCAATGCTTAATTTCTTACCTTTTGTCAAAATAGGAACTCATTAATAGAACAAACCAAGGTTCATGAGCTTGCAGGTTCTCTGGCTTGCAATTTACCCATGAAAACTAATAGCTCTTGAAAATATTCTTCGAATTAAACAAGTTACAAAGCTAACAACTATACAAGAATAGGCAAGTGATTTGATCTAGGTTTACATTCACTTAATATTGTCTTAAAATAAGCACGCATAACCAGTTTGAATGCTACTCTAATCATACTAAAATAAGTTTAGTGTGTGGAATATATAGTTTGACAACGGCCTCCAATTATAATTTAATGGCTATTGTAAGACTATTCACACGTTATTTGACACCCCTGGGTGCATTTCCACCCTCCACCCAAAATAAAAAAAGTAATAGGAAAATTTGGAAGCTTTAAATTTACATGAGCGAATATCAAGGAGTAGAGATAATGCACCTGGAAGCAAGCATAAGCAATTGCAGTTGCAAAGTAAAAGTTTGCATTCCCAGTACCCTGCCAATTCCAATTAACAGATGAGGAACTGTGGATAACAAGATAATTAATCTATTTGAAAATGTAGATCACCCCAAAAACTCCATACCCTCCATATCCATAAGTTGTGCATCACGGGGCTAAGAAGTGAAACCCCAACATAACCAGAAAACAGGAAGAATGAAAGCTGCATGTCTGAAAATGAACGAAGGGTGATTACTCCAGGAGAGATTATACTCGATATAAAAGGTCAATAAAAAAGAGAAGTAACCTTTGAGTTCATAAGCAAATAATCCCAGTAAACCCAAGTATAGAGCTGAATCGCCAACCTAGACAAAATGGAAACAGAAGTATATCAATTAAATTGCAATAGAATGCAATTCACACACAAAATGAACATAAAATCAAGAAAACATTGATGGGCTTTTTCCACGTCAGATTACTGACAAGTTGTAGACAGATGGATAAAGTAGACTAGATAATTTCAGCAATTCTCAATCCTCTTTAAAATTTGCAAATCTAAATTTTCCAACTAAATTGCAAGTTTCCCCCTTCTAAAATATATATGTGCATATGCACGCGTATAGTTCTTATTTGAGCATTTTCAATTTGGGACAATGTAATCTTACTATATCATGGATTGAAATAAGCATTTCTCTCCTACTAAATTATAAAAATCGTTTCGTAACACCCAGTGAAGCCTTCATATATATATATATGAGCTAATTTCAATCTAGGTAAAAATAGAAACTAACCGAAAAATAAACAACTTACTGATGGATAAGACTTCAACATAGAAGAAATCACAATATACACGAAAGTTAGAAAGCATGGCCGGTGATTAAGCCGTAAGGCTAATGGCACTATCATCAACAGAATATTCCCATGGAATACTATCAAGAAGAAACTTCTGAAAAAATCGAAAACTTCTGCAAAGAAGTACCTGCATTGAGAACTATGTAAGTGCCAGAGTTCATGGGAGGTATAAAATATTTAAGATTACACTGAGTGTGAACATACCACAAAACTCCAATATTTGGAGACAGATCCGGTATCGTAAGAATGAAGCCATAGGTTCTGCATAAACAAGCTGGAAATTTAGGACCGATCACAATGATATATATACTAAACATTAAGATACAAGATTGAAAAGTAGCCCTTCCCACCATGCCAACAAGTTGTGTCACCTACATAGATGAATAAGGGAGAATAGAAAAAAGAACAACATATGTTGTATGATCAAATCATGTTCTTCAACTAAGCATAATGAAGAAAAATCTACCTCCTCCAAGAAAAGTGATTAATTGTCACCACACTAATTCATCCAGAATCCCAAGGTACTTCTTAAACACTGATGGTAAAAAACATGGATCATAATTTTTGGATAATAGACAAAAAAATTCACGCATACTGCGTAGCACAGCAATAAAAGCTATGCAAGTGGCTAAACTGGGAGAGAATGCTTTAACTCCCCAAGCTGCAAATTATTCTTTTTACTTCACATGAACAGCACTTTCCAACATTATATGAACAAATAACATTAATGTGGACCTCAAATTTTCCAAATTTAGTCCAAATGGCAGCAGATGTTTCTATAGAACTTCTAGATCATCCCATTTATATACACAATAACCCACTACTTCTGCAATTGCTTTGGAGTGATTTTAATGCTGTATAACTATCTTCAAATGATATCCAATAGATTCTTCATTAATTCTTGAAAAAGCACCCCGATAAGCAATGGTCATTACTTCCCCCTAAGCACAAATGCTGGCAGCCACAACAATAATGACTAATGAGATATTTAAATGACCAAAAGAAGTCTCTCAGACAGAAATATTGGTATAACCTAATTTGGATTCATAAATAGACAAAATATACAAACAAATATGGTGCTTTTTGTAGCTTAAAAATGAATTGTAAAATATTTAAAGAAAACCTTTTGAACAACTCCTGTAGACCACCATGCTGTTGGACATATATGCCACATAGTACTAAAACATAGGATGACCACAGCAAAATCCAGAACAAAAAATGCACAACTGGCCTCCATGAGAAGACATTCAGCACCCTTTGTTGATTCTTCACCTCCTCTTCTAAAAAACTGCTATCACTTGAAGAGAAATTGCCAACTTCAAGATTTTTCCTTTGCCTGAATAGTTTCCTAGGAGGAGCATCAGGACCATACCCCAATAACAATATCACCTGAAGAATAAGATAATAGATGTATCAATAGATAAATGATAAATTAAAGAAGACTACAAAGATTTGCAGAATATGTTGCAAATGCAATTAAATGGGTTCAAGCAAAAGCATACTGGGATAATAAGGATTGCAGGGTACAGAGACAAGTGCGTAGCCGTGACCCATCCAAAAGCTGCCAGCGGAGCTAATCCTGTTGTCAGTACAGTTTCAACATTTGACAAAATATTAGCTGAAGATCATAAGCCAGTTGATATAAGGTGATAATGATGTCCTTAATTGATGCTGTTTTAATCTTTCATGATCCCCCAATAACGTAATTTCTTGCTGAATTCTTGCCAGCATTTCCAAGGCTCATAAATTCAATGGCAACTAGATGAAGGCTCATAAATGCAATGGCAATCATCACCAAAAAATACAGCTCATGCAAGCATGTAAAAATAAGAAAAAAGAAGCTAACGATTCTGGATGCAAGGCTCAAGTATGTCAGGTAAACCAGTGGAATTCTTCTAAAACATAGTCAGCTAACTTATTGTTAATGGCAAAAGGGATACAAGACATCAAAAAGCAACCGAAGACCAACAACCATTTTCAGGAGAGCAGAAAAGAATAGGCATTAAAAAAAAAATCATTGGTAAAATTGCTTATCAAAGTCTATTTGTATAAAAGCTGTCCTTCAGCTAAAAACTGATAATCTACGGTCACTTCTCATAAGAACTTCCCCAAGAAGCGAAAAACAAACAGTTCTTTTCAATACACACAGACAATATAACTATATGTCATTTTATTTCTTTCAATATTAAGGACCAAATAATTCTTTAGCAGAAAATAACCAACAAGTGAGGTACCAAAGAAACTTAAAAGAAGGCACAAGTCATTAGAGTCAATGAAATATCTGAAAACCCAGAAAATAAGAACCATATGTTGTTAGCTGCTTACGTTTACATGCTGCATAAAGCAATAACACAACCATCAAGTTCTCAATTGCAGATGTGGATAGACCAACGCATGCAACTATCGTGAAAGGATTCCATAAGTATACAAGAGCAGCGAAATCTCCTGAAGGAAGAGCCTCTGGATTTACAAGAATTTGCATTAAGTTCCAAAAAGATCTAATGCCTGACAAGTGAACTTTTAACATGAGATTATATATGATGATATGATCAGAACTTACCATGCATAATGATAATTTCAAATATGGTGATTTTCAATAAAATATTTTTTCTAGAATGAGTGCTAGATATACAAATATATTTTTATTTTTTTTTTTTTTTTTGGGGTCACCCAAATACCAAACTAGGACAAGTCTTCAGTATCCATTTGTTAACAGAAACACACAGTTAGAGGAAATAATTTTATTTACATGTTTCAACACTATTTAGATAAAATTATGGACTAATCCTTTCATTCAATAAATATATTCAAAATCTTATGTTTAAACCACCTCCAATGCTTATTATTCCTTTTCTTTTCCATTAACAAGAGTAGATGCTGCACATTTCTAGCCAAAGTCAAGCTCACAATAATAAACTCACACAAATAACCAACTTTTATCATATATAAATAACTTTTATAAACACGTTATTATGAAAGCAGTAAACTTTAAACCAAATCAAAACTTCATTCTTTCAATTTCAACCAATGTAACCTCCAGGCTCCACATTTCAACTTAAAAAAGATATACCTAGACTACAGCACGATAACAACTTTTGCTTTCCTCAGGGTGAGCCCAATCATTAACCATTCAGTTAGGAGTTAAAACTATTGGTTCCTAATGATCACTGTGGTGTTCATTACCCCGCATTTTCTTCCACTTTTAATACACTCTCCAGAAGAAATGAAGAAAGACAAACCCAAGAGACAAATGTATCATTCCATCATCTGTAGCAAATTATTAATTAACATCTTAAATTTGAACAAAATGATAACATGTACACAGCACATGCTAACAACCTGAATTTTCGGATAATTGATGAAGGCCAAGGATTTTTAAACTAGAACTGTATGCCGACTGAAGGCTTTCACCAGCAGCACGAATGAGCATTGCACTGATCACATCTGCAATCACAAAAACCAAACTATATCCAGAAATAAGTTGACTATTTACCGCTTCACTAAGTACGCAATATACATCAGGAGAATAATAAGGATCGAGAACTAAATACACAAGACACATAAGAAGAATGAGAAGAAGAATTAGGATGAAGAACCATGTCAATTGGATTAGAAAAGCAACAGGAATGAAAGGGAGAAAGGATGAGATGAGTTAGTTAAGAGTTAGTTACAGTTAGTTCTAATCTGTTATGGTAGTTATGTTAGCTGTGATCTGAAGTTTGCATCACAAGTAATGCAGCTCAGGGTATAAATATGACATTGTATCAGATGTAATTAGTTGAGCAATTCATTAATCAAATACACCATTACTCTCATTTCATTTCTCTCTCTTTTCTCAACCTTTTGGCCCCGATACCTTTCATGGTATCAGAGCTTCAAGGTTCATGGCATCAGATTCATCATCTCAAATTTCTCAAAGTGGATCAATCTCGCAGTTTGTTGCACAGACATTTTCTAATCCTATGGCTATCAGACTTGATGAAGAAAACTACCTTCCATGGAAATAGCAAGCCGAAGCCACCATTGAAGGTCATGATTTGGTCAAGTTCATCACAGATGAGGACATCCCTCAGAAATTTTCTTCAGTTGCAGATCAAGAAACTGGTGTTACTAGTGTTGAATATCGAAACTGGAAGAAGCAGGATGCACTAATGAAATCGTGGCTTCTAGCTTTTATGAGCACACCTTTCACTACAAGAATGGTAGGGTGTGAATTCTCTCATCAGATCTGGAAAAGATTGGAAGTGTTCTTTGCTTCACAGATCAAGGCTAAGGTGAGGCAATTGAAAACAAAGCTAAGTCACACAAAGAAAGAAGGTTTTGTTAGTTCCTATCTGCTAGAGATCAAGAAATTGGTGGAATGCGTTAATCTCAGTTGGAGCTCCATTAGAAGAAGCTGATCAAGTTCAAGCCATTCTTGAAGGTTTAACAGAGGAATATGCACCATTCATTACTACAATTACCTCTCGAGGGAAACTAGTTTCAATTGGAGAATTGGAAGCATTGCTCATGGCACAGGAAGAATGGATTGAAAAATTTAGAAAAGATGAAAATGTGGTTCAAGCTCATGTGGCACAAACGCAACAACAAAAGAAACACAGCAATAATCATCAAGAAGGACCTTGATTTGGTGAAAATCAAAGATTTCACGGTAGAGGCCAGCAAGCAGGCCTTTGTGGTAGAGGGAGATTTGGAAGTAGCAGAGGCAGAGGAAGGTTTGGACAACTTGATAGACCAACTTGTCAGGTGTGTGGAAAAGTTGGTCACTCTGCCATTGATTGTTGGCATAGATTTGACAGTACTCAAGCGTAGGACCTAGCAATGTTGGTTTCAGACCTCATGCTAATCTCTCTCTAGCCAGTCCTTCAACCATTTATGACCCAAACTGGTACCCAGATTTAGAAGCTACGCATCACATGACTCCAGATGCCTCTCACCTCATTGATCAAGTTCCTTACAATGGTGGTGAGCAAGTCCTTGTTGGCAATGGTAAGGGTTTGCAAATTCATCAAGTTGGAAGTTCCGTATTTAAGCCATTTTCTTCTTCTCATGCTTTTAAACTCAAAAACCTGCTGCATGTACCTCAAATTACAAAGAACTTGCCGAGTGTTTCTCAATTTGCTAGAGACAACAATGTTTACTTTGAATTTCATCCTAACTCCTGTTCTGTTAAATCACAGGATTCCAAGGAGACACTTCTCCACGGAACCATTAAGAATGGATTGTATTCCTTTGGCCCTGTGCAATCGGTGGTTTCTGCCCCCAATTCCTTTTTGGCTTCCACCAGCGGTGATGCTACTTTCAAGCTCTGGCACTTAAGGCTTGGTCACCCCTCTGCTGATGTAGTGTCTAGAGTATTGAAAGCTTGTAATCTACCTTTTCATGTCTCAGATTCTGTTTGTTCTTCTTGTTGTATGGGCAAGTCCCAAAATCTACCTTTTTCACACTCTACCACATTGTATTTTGCTCCTCTAGAATTGGTATACTCTGATGTTTGGGGTCCTACTCCCCTTCCTTCAACAAATGGTCATCGATATTACATTCATTTTGTTGATGCTTATTCTAGATTTACCTAGATTTACTTGATGCATAGCAAATCTCAAGTTCATTCTATCTTTTTACATTTTAAGAAAATTGCTGAACTCCAACTTGGTGTTAAATTAAAAGCAATCCTAACTGATAATGCCAAAGAGTTTACATGTCTATGTACTTACTTGAAATCTCAAGGAGTGCTGCATAGATTTTCCTGCCCATATGTTCATCAACAAAATGGAACAGCTGAAAGGAAGCATAGGCACATCACCACTATGGGGTTAACACTTCTTGCTGAAGCTAGTTTATCTTTATGCTACTGGGGTGAAGCTTTTGTCACTGCAACTCACCTTATCAGTCAGCTGCCCACACCCTTGTTGAAGTACTTATTCCCTTTGATAAGCTCTTTCAAAAGCCATCTAATTTTGGTATGGTAAAAGTCTTTGATTGCTTATGTTTTCCACACACTAGGCCTTATCAAAAACACAAGCTGTCTTTTAGATCGAAACCATGTGTTTATTTGGGTTTAGCACATCAACATAAAGGGTACAAGTGCTTATCTTGAGTTGGCCGCGTGTTTATCACTAGACATGTCATTTTTGATAAATTGTCTTTTCCCTTCAAAGATTATGCTATTGGTTTTCTATTGCCTCATGACCCTACAGGTTCATTTTCTACACACTCTGCTGTGCCTGCTATTCCTGCCCTTCCTAAGCATCATCTTAGACCATCTCAAGTGCCAGCTACTCCTACTTCTACTTCTGATCAGCTTTGTTCTCATAATCCTACTTCATCACAAGCTGCTGCCCCAATAATAGTTACTGCACCAACACGTGCTGCTGCACCAAAATCTAAATCTGCACTAGCTCCAATACCAGTGCCTATTGTCACCAACGATCACAACATGACAACAAGGGCCAAGGTTGGGATTAGGAAATTGTCTCTCTGGAGGCAAAATCTACCAAACAAGCTTTGTCTATTCCTCATTGAAAACACGCCATGGATGAGGAATATGCAGCCCTAATGCGAAACCACACTTGGGAGCTAGTTGAATTACCCCCTAATAGAAATGTCATTGGAAGCAAATGGGTGTTTAGAACCAAGTTTAATCCCGATGGCTCGATCCAGAAATACAAAGCTCGATTGGTAGCTCAAGGTTTCAACCAAAGACATGGGTTTGATTATACTGAAACTTTTAGCCCTGTGGTTAAACCAACCACAATCAGGTTGATTCTCTCACTAGCTTTAGCAAAAGGCTGGTCAATTCATCAAATTGATGGCAATAATGCATTTTTGAATGGTGATTTGCTTCAAGATGTCTTTATGGTACAGCCTCAAGGTATGAAGCTGGAAATAACAATTTGGTTTGCAAGCTCACAAAAGCCTTGTATGGCCTTAAGCAGGCACCAAGAGCATGGTTCTTGAAGCTTTCTTCTGCCCTCCATCAGCTTGGATATAATTCCACTAAATCTGATGTGTTCCTCTTCACCAAGGTTACTGCTTTTTACACCATCTATATACTGATTTATGTGGATGATATCATCATTACAAGTTTGGCTATAGCCACTCTTATTCAACAACTTAACATAGCCTTCTCCTTAAAAGACACGGAGTCCCTTCATTATTTTCTTGGTATTGAGGTCATCAGAACTTCTCAAGCCAAGTATATTCAGGATTTATTGGTCAAAGCTAATATGGCTAATTGCAAACCTTTGCACACTCCTATGGTTTCCACCGTGAAACTCTCAGCAAGTGCTGGTTCTCCATTTGAGGATCCAAGCTTATATAGAAGTGTTGTTGGTAGTCTCCAATATGTTACTATCACCAGACCAGAATTGGTTTTCCCTGTCAACAAAGTTTGTCAATTCATGCAATGTCCTATGGACTCTCATTGGAAGACCATGAAACGCATCTTTGGGTATTTGAGTGGCACCAAAACTCTTGGTCTCCACCTGCAGAAACCAACTTCTTTGCAGCTCATAGGTTATTCTAACTCAGATTGGGGTTCGGATCCTGATGATAGGAAGTCCATAGCTGGGTTGTGTTTATTTGGGTCAGAACTTGATCTCATGGTCTTCCAAGAAGTAACACTCCGTATCTAGAAGCAGCACTGAGGCTGAGTATCAAGGATTAGCTTGTCTTGTTGCTAAGCTCCTCTAGATTCGTTCATTGCTATCTGAATTGCATATTTCTCTCCCTGTTCCCTTAGTCTACTGTGATAATGTAGGCACTATCTTACTTGTGGCTAACCCAGTCCTTCACTCTAGATCAAAGCATTTTGAGCTGGACCTTTACTTTGTTCGTGATCATGTTGCAAAGGGGCGAGTCAGAATTAGCCATATACCTGCTGATGTTTAGATAGCAGATTTCCTCACCAAAGCAATTTCATCATCGAAGTTCATTCAATTTCGCAACAAACTCAGCATTGCAGATTTCCATACGTTGAGTTTGAGGGGGGATGAAAGGGAGAAAGGATGAGATGAGTTAGTTACAGTTAGTTTCAATTTGTTATGATAGTTATGTTTGTTATGATCTGAAGCTTGCATCACAAGTAATGCAGCGCAGGGTATAAATATGACATTGGATCAGATGTAATTAGTTGAGCAATTCATTAATCAAATACACCATTACTCTCATTTCATTTCTCTCTCTTTTCTCAACCTTTTGGCCCTGATACCTTTCAAGGAATCAGGATGATCAAATGTAACTATCATTCAGTCCTACAGTAGCCAAAAATCAATAGCACGTTAGGTTTTCCATTTGGAAGGCTACAAACCACAGTTTGGGCAAAACCTCCTCTACAGTATCTTTTGCCCAAACCATGGTTCTGAAATTTCAAATGGAAATCCAAAGCTGCTATAAGCTGTGCAAGGAGCAGCAGTGAAATCACAGTTTTCTCATTTAAAAGAAGAACATTTTCTTTTACCTGCAATCAAGGAAAACACCAACAAAATGCCAAACATGTTTTGACCCAAAATAAATAAAGCAACAACAATTAACAAGGATTAGGGCATAAATAAACAACTGGTTGAACACCAAATCCAAGTAAAAAGGCAAAGAAAGTTACCTGCATAGAAGATTATCAGGTTGTCCTTCAATTCTGCACCAGCAGCAACGAAATCTTCAAGCTCATCACTCAATTCAAATCAAGCAACAAAAGAAGAAAAAAGTGACGATGCAGTACAATAGACAGTACCTGGTAACTGTTAGAGGACCGAGAAGTGTCAACAGCAAAGGAGAACCATGGTACATTGAGCCGGCATAGGGCGACATCGATGACTGCTTCAGCCAGTAACCCTCAGCAACTGCGAAAACAGAACTTGAGGTCAACGCGATTAGGGATCCAATGGGGAAAAAATTGATGAGAGTGTGGAATTCGGAGTAGCGTACGCCGGCGGAGGCTGGTGATAGGGGTGGAGACTTCGGGGCGAGAAGAGAGGTTGAGGTTTCCGGGGAAGTACACGAGGATCAGCCTCAATGTGACGGAGCCAATCACCCACATCCAGAACCACTGCAACTTCTTCTTCTTCGTCATCTTCTCCCTCCCTCTCTCTTGATTTGATGATCCTTGTGGTGCGGTGTGTAGCCACTGCACGGTAAGCTTCTTCAGATCGGAACTCACTCAGTGGTTTTTGGGACTGTTTGGGGTTTTTTTTTTTCTTTTTCCGGAAGACGACTCTGCCTTCTACTGAAAAGACTTCGACTGGGCTCCTACGACGGCGACGGTGCAGGTATGGCGGCGATGACGTAGGCTTTGTTGGCGGTGGTGTGGGCGACTGATCGGCGCGGGCGCGGTGGTGAGAAGGAGTGAGTCACTAATGGGGGTTCTGTAATTAGCATTGGGCCGTGTTTGGGCCTCAGGGGGAAGGGAAAAGCGTGGTCCGCGTAGGGTGCTTGCACTGACCTTTTTCCCCCCTTTTTGAAGGAAACCGATGCACGCAAAGGCTTGGATCGGTTGACAAAAGGCAGTGTGCCTTTGCAACAGTGCATCGGGAGGAAATTAAGACTATGTTTGGATTGGTGGGAAGACGCGGTATGGAGTGGAAAAGAATGGAATAATTAAATATTCTATTGTTTGGATTTGAAAAGAATTAGGTGAAATAGAATGGGAGAAGATGAAATACTTTTCATCTCATTCTATCACATCTCTTTACTTTTCCTCATTGGAGGGTTTTTTACTGTTTTAAATTAAAAAAATATATTATTTACATATATATATATATATATAACATTTTTTACCAAAATATCCTACTTTTTTTATTATAGTGAATTTGATTAAGGCTAAATCAAATTTATTATTGTGCAAATTTATCTCATATAAATAGAATTTGATCTATGCTAAGTCGAATTCAATACTATTTATATGAATAGTATTGAATTTGATTTTTCTAGTATCGAATTCAAAATAGCCAAAGGGGTTTAGGATGGACTATAGTATTTTAGATGCATGGTGGACCTAATATAATTAAATGACCAAAAAATATAGTTAATTATCATACAAGTATGGCTAATTGCCACATAAAGTGTCGCAAAGCACCGAGTCTACTATAGACTGAGATCTATCCTAAAACATGACAACAATTAGATCTTACTCTCTATTAATGCCGTAAAGTAATGAATGAAGATGATATCCAAATCAGTCATTGGAGATTTAATAGTCACATATTTAATATTTAAAAAATTCATACTTTTTATTTCTGTGTGTGCATGTGTGTGTGTGTATATATATATATATATATATATATATATATATATATATATATATATATATATATATATATATATATATATATTCTTTCATTATATCTAAAGTCAATATTTTTTCATATTTATATTGTATCAATGATAAATTTGATCTAAGTTGGATTGGATTCATCATTATTCACCCGAAACAAAAAATATAAACATGTAATATTTCTTAATTAATTACTATTATAATAAATCAACCAAACTAAGTTACTACTTAAATATATTAATTAAGTTAACATAATCGAAACTAATTTAATGGCAACTTAGAAATTAGTTTGGGATATGTTAACTTAGTTAATGTACTTAAGTAGTAACTTGGTTTGGTTTATTTATTGTAACGGTAATATATGAAAAAATATCACATATTTATATTTTTTCTAGTAAATAATAATAAATTTGATCTAACTTAGATCAAATTTATCACTAATGCAATATAAATATAAAAAACTATTGACTTTAGATATTGCGAAAGAATATATATATATATATATATATATATATATATATAATAAGTATGAATTTTTTAAATATTAAATATGTGGCTATCAAACCTCGAACGACTAATCCAAATGTCATCTTTATTCATTTCTTTATAGTTTTAACAGAGAGTAAGGTCTAATTATTGCTATATTTTTGGATAGACCCCAGTCTACAATGAACTCGGTGCTTTGCCACACAAGTCATACTTGTTTGATAATTAATCATACTTTTTAGTCATTTAACTATATTAAATTTACTATCGACTTAAAAAACTATAACCCACTCTAAACTCTACCCTAAACACCCCTTTGGCCATTTTGAATTTGATGCAAGATAAATCGAATTCAATACTATTCATATGAATAGTGTTGAATTCGATTTAGGATAGATCAAATTCTGTTTGTACGAATAAATTTGTACAGTGATGAATTCGATCCAGCCTTAATCGAATTCACTACGGTCCAAAAAATAGGATATTTTGTTAAAAAAATGTTAAAAAAGCGTATATATGTAAATAATATTTTTTTTAATTTAAAATAGTAAAAATAAAAGACATTTTTTATTTCATTCCATCATTTTAAAATCCAAACAATGGAATGACACTTTAATTCCATTCCATTCCACTCCACTCTACTCTATTCCATTATATTTCATATCATTCCATCTCTCATTGATCATTCAAACATAGGACCGTGTTCAATCCTTAGAGTAGGGCTCCATCTCCCTCCCCCCCACCCCACATAGATGGGGTTCCCCCCCCCCCCTCGGATTATAAAAAAAGAAAGGAAACTGAGTTAAGCTGATTTAAACTAGTTTAACTCGCAAGTTATATTCTAGATTTTTGTGAATTGATTTTTAAGCCAACCCAACCCACCATTTTGATGAGTCGAAGTAGGTTGGCTCGCAAGTTAACACACTTTGATAGATTTTAATGTGTTCAAAATAATGTAAATTACAATCATATATTCAGCTTCCTAAAATTAAAGCAAAATCAAATTATAATCCAAAGCTATTTTTCAAGAAAACAATGACCTTTTTTTTTTGGGGATATGGCATATGATTTATTCAACCTTGAGAATCAACAAGTAACAAGCTAACAATTTCCTCGAATGGATCTTCAATCCACACTTTAGAGCCACCACAAAATGCCAAATTAGCGAATGTATTTGCTACTTGATTACAAATTTTAGGAACAAGACAACAATCAAAACCAGCAAACCAAGAAGCATATAAAAAAATATCTCTCATAATAGATCCATTATATGATAAATCTTCAGATCGCTCCTTGAGCCTACTGTACACGTTCTTAGCAACATTTTATAAAACAATGACTTTTTTTTTTAATTTTCATTAAAAAATAACAATTTAATTATAAAATTTAGTTTTGAATTTAATACATTATTAGTAAATTTTTTTTTTTTACATAAACACTTAATCATATATTGTCATATCAGTAGAACTATTTAACTAATCATCTACTATTTTAAAATTCGTACAAATAGAAATATGTGATTAGATAATAATAAAAAATATTTTTACGTTGTCAGTGTATTAAAATTAATCTCTTTAACTATATTAAAACTCAAAAGATAGAATTTTACCAGCCAAGTGCTCTTACCTAACTTGAATACCTATGATTTTGATAAAAAAATAAAATATAAAACACATATATTATCGGAAAACCATCTGCTAATAATTATTCAATAGAGACCCTAAAATAAAAACAATCAATAGAGGTTAGGGTCTATATATTGATAAAGTTATACGACACCAATCTCTATGGGAGAAGTATTTTAGTTCATTTTTTATGTACGGTAACTCCTATATGAACATAGACTTACACAATATAATTAAATTTTATTAGTAATAATATTTAAGATTTTTTTTATGAGTGTCCCAAGAGTATGGGTTAAGAAATATTTTTCAATCATTATTAAATATTTTTAGTTACTGAAAAAATAATAGATACCTTTTGAGTTTATTAATACATCCACTTATGCATTTTCCATTTAATACTTAATGTTTTTAATTTATTAATTGTACTCTTGAAATACATATTGTCAAAAGTTTAATATAAAATCAATGAGATATCTGATAAGATAAATTGAATTGTATCTTGTTCTATTTCTAGCCTTAGGTGTAACAGATAAAATCAATGGCCTAGCTTGTTGCAGAGTTCTTGCCTTCCAGGACTAACCTCCCAAGCCACGTTAGAATCACGGGCACTGGGGAGTCCAAGCAAGTGTTGAATGAGACTGTAGACAGGCTCGCTGGTTTTGTTGAGGCATTGAACCTTCCCTTTGAGTTTCATCCAGTAGTTGACAGACTTGAAGATGTGAGGCTTTGGATGCTTCATGTGAAGGAACGTGAAAGTGTGGCTGTGAATTGTGTTTTCCAGCTCTACAAGACACACACTGCATGTAGGATGGGAATGGAAGGGCACTGAGGGATTTTCTCGACCTCATGCGCAGCACGAATCCTACTGTTGTGGTCAAGAAGCAGAGCACAATGAGGGCAGGTTGGAAGCCAGAGTGTGCAATGCTTTGAGATATTACTCACCTGTGTTTGATTCAATTGATTGCGGCGACCTTCCACAAGAGAACACGGGGAGGACCAAGGTGGAGGAACATCATTGCTTGTGAAGGAAGGGACAGGTTGGAGAGGCATGAGAGTTTTGGGAACTGGAAGAGGATGATGGTGGAGCAGGGAGGGTTCAGATGCATGGGAGTTAATGAGAGAGAAATGATTCAGAGCCAGTTGCTTTTAAAGATGCACTCTTGTGGGAATTACAATGTCAAGAGGCAGGAGATATTAAAGTATAAAACCATTTTTGTGTCTTCTAGCAGTTTAAGCTTTTGGAAGAGATAATTCCAAAAGATATAGTATCAAAATTTCTATGAATAAATGGTTTTCAATTCAATCATTGTTTGCTTCCATTATTTTAAATAAAGTTGAATTTTAGTACAAGATAAAATAGACTTGTATATAATCCACACTTCAAATCCAAAAAAAACTCTTTGAGGGAGTATATTAAAGTATAAAACTATTCACATGTCTCGCAACAGATAGATGGAACTATAGCACTCACTTTTGGGTGGCTTGACCAACCTCTATATACAGTCTCAGCATGGGCACCACTTGATGCTTTGAGACCTTGATTTGCACAATTTGCACAAGGATTTTCTTTTCATTCTTTGTTGCAGATATGATTTGCTAGTTCAAAAAGTAGTTGGTGCAATTTGTATGAATACGACTATACTGCTTTCGGTTTTTTATTTTATAGTCCACATTTCTAGATATATCGAGATACATTCTGAGTCAGTCTCTGATCATTGTTTTATTCTTTATGCAAGCTAAATTCTTTCTTATGCCATGTAATTGCAAAAATTTGGTCATATTATATGTGAAAGTGAAATGAATTCAATGATTTGTGTTTACCTGATCTCTTTATAGTATACATCCCTATTAGAAATTAGTAATTTCTATAGTACTCTCTTAATTTAATGGGGTTACGAACACTTCCTATGTGACCCAATAGTTATAAAATATGTGTTTTAATGAATACCTATATCAATGCTCATGTGTAAATCCTAGGTACCCATCAATTTTGCAATTTAACCCACAATTATTATTTAAAAAAGTTAAAATAATTTCCAAGCAACCCCTTTCTCTATTACCGAATCTACGCAGACGCTTCCTCTTCCAGTATTCACCATCACAATGCATTCAAGTGACGTTGTACGTCATGAAGCATGAGGACTCTCAACAGAATGAAGATTCTGGAAGGCCAAGTCATATATACCACCGAGAGTGCAAGCTAGTCACGTCCATTGAGAGAAGTTTGTTGCTAGTTCCGTATTTTGCGGATCTGATAAGATCACGCTATTATTCACATCATTGTTACATAGCACACACCTTACACCAGATACATTCTTGTACTATATATACGTCATTCATGATTAGAATATTGAAAAGTGGATGAGAATTCAAAACCTTCAGAATATCCATTTTTCTTTTATCCTTAGTAGTACGAAACCGTAGATGACAAAAGCTTACAATTGCTTTTGGATTCAATTTTAAGTTCCAAAATTACGACAATTCTTTTTAGCGTAGGACTGTCATCTTGTCTTTTATCATATCATATCCATTATCGTTGTCATCCATAAAATTTTCGAAGGAAGCTCTCATTATTGGTCTTGATTTGATTTGTTCATGATTTTAGTTAGAGCTAAGAGGGGCAAATGAGAGATTAGCAGTAGTTTTATTAGCGGCATTGTATATGAGTGTGTTAATGGAAACATGAAACTGATTTAATCCTATAAAAAAAATAAAAACATAAAACTGATCTTCAAAAATTCTCGGAAGATCAACACAAAGTCAGGGACGCAATATCAATGACACTCGACAGCAGGGGTTAATGGAGAAAGAGGGTTAACTGAAAATTATTTTAATTTTTTAATTAAGGACTTCGGGGTTGAATTATAAAATTGATGGAATAATTGGGACTTACACATAAGCAATGACATAGATATTTATTAAGAGGGTGTGCAACCCTTTCAAATTAAGAGGGTAACATAGAAATTATCTTAGCAGATATTCATATATTTGTTACTCAATTTGTAATTACTTTACACTTTTAAGCAAATTACTTACTCTGGCACTTCTATCAAACATTTCACCCGGTAAATTTTAAATCGAAAGTAGTAGCAGCGTGTGCATGTTATTGAGTATCAGACTAACGCAGGTTTTAACAACCAAGGTAACTACAAATTTATATTCTATTCTGAACGGGATCGTTTGCTGCGCTTGTATGTAACGTGGCCCTTTCAGTGTAGTCGTTAATTTTTCTAAGGAAATTAAGAAGTCAAATTTCACAATGTAGTGAATCGGTAGAAGCCATGTTATCAGATAAACAATGATTACACAATGCTCCAAATTAACAAGCAGGACAGAAGGAGAGATAATTTATCAAATTACCAGATATTTTGTGTCTGGGATGTGATGTGTGCTTTGTGGCTTCCAGCGACGGGATGCATTATATCTAATCATTCGAAGCAAAATAGACATGAGAAAGAAAATTTTACACAAAAGTTCTTGTCAGATGGAATAGGACCAAATCATTGTCTGTTACACTAGAGTATTGCCCGAAAGGCATATTTATAAACATAAATTGAAGAGTAATTTTCAAAATTTTAGAGGGCAAAGATTCATATAGTTCTTGCCTCAGCACAACCAACAACTTGTCATCCACTAGTATGAGGCAGATTATTAGCTGTCATCAACGAAATGGACCCAAGAATTTGCCTTGTCCGTGCCTTTTGTGTGATTACTTGCCTCAGGTATAAAGCACTCCATTCTGTACTATCTGCTAGAAATGTGGTAGATCTATGTTGTAATCTCATGGGACTGCGATATCATTAATTTCAAATGTAAGTGAATGGGAATGGCATTTTCTTTGGACAACAGTTGCAAAACGACATAGATATGTAGAATAGAATACATCATTATCTGATATAAGGTCAGTGGTGTAAAGGTGCAATTATCAAAAGCGATAAAAGAGAGGCTTTACCGACTTAGATAGCATAGTTTCACCAAGTGATGAAAATAATTCTTTCACTTTATGCTAGGATAGATGTGAAAAGTTGTTCTTCATATTTAGAGTCAATAGATTTTGGATAATTAAGACAAAAAAAATGTGACAACAATTAAAAGCAATAATGCTATACATACACTTACACTCATTTTAATTTACATTTTACATTTTACATTTTTTTTATCATCTTATTATAGTTAAACTTACATAATTTTTTCACACTTACATATTAATTTTACCACATAAGCATAAAACACATTTCTAAAGAAAAAAAACATGTAACTAGAATTCTTAAATTGGAGGGTTAATTTTAATTAATTACAAATCTTTAACTTTATGTTATGTGCAATTTACTTTTTGAACTTTTTTTTTTAGCAATGCTATTTACCTTTAACATTTGGTTGGTTCAAGTAACTTAGTATTTGTTCTCCTTAAGTAAGATTTTTGGTTCGAGTCTTATAAATGAAAAAAATTGTGCTGGGAGAGTTTTATTTTTATAATAGATCAACCCAACTCAAAGTAGATTAGTAAGAGTTCACTGAACTTTTGAATACTAATGATTCATACCAAATGCTATTTACCACTATAACCTATTGGAATGGGTAACTCCCCCTCCTTCAATCCTAGTTTAATTAAAATTAATCATAGAGTTTAGTAGTTAAGATAAATTATACTGATTATAAAGTTAATAGAAATAAATTATATTTTTGTTATCAATCAGAATTTGTAATGGTAATAAGTTCACTATACAGAAGTACAATTCTGTTATTTTGACATTAGTTTTTTTTTTTTTTTTAGATATCATTGGCATACACTTGGGAAATTATATATAGATTACTTGCAATTTCAATTGTGTTACTCATAAATCTGTTTATGTAAAAATATAGAGTTATAATTATTTTATTGATAAATTTAGTGAAACAATATCACGTTTATTATTAGTTACTTTATTACGTCAATTATATTTACCAAAACTATAACTAAAATTATCTCAATTGTTTACATACTAATTTCAAGGTGTCTAAAATAGTGTCTAAATTATAGTTTAAAAATATATTTCTCTTAGAAATATAAGAAGATAAAATTTAGTGAAACAACATCATATTTATTATTAGTTGCTTTATTATATTAATTATATTTACCAAAACTATAACTAAAAATATCTCAGTCGTTTACATATTAATTGCAAGGTGTGTAAAATAATGTCTAAATTACAAGTTAAAAATACATATTTCTATCAGAAATATAAGATGATAAAATGTCAGCATCGTCAACAGGCAAGTAGAGACACATTAGCCTGCACTATTGAAAATAACACTCAACCCCACCTCGCATGTGCTAGGGATAAAAACTAAAATTTGACACATGACAAATATTGTATTTGATTCTATTTTTATAGAATTGACTTTAGATAAAATTAATTTTATTGGAATTAATTTAATTAGAATTGATTTTAAGATAAAATTATTTATATTTGATAATTTTTCTAAAAATAATTTTGATAAAAAATAAAAAAAATTTAGTTATCTCAAAATCAATTCTAAATATAAGAATTTATTTTGATGTCTAAAATTCAAACAACATCAAAAATTAATAAAATTAATTTTAGAGTTAAAATAAATTCTAATCCCCTAAAATGTGGATCTAAATATGCTAAAAGGCATTATATAGGATGGATTGTCATCAAACTCCTACAACCACTCCCCCCCAAAAAAATTATGGCCTTTTTTTAAAATAAAATATAGTTCATTTATTATCTCACTCAACTTTTGTTATTATATATATAATCTAAACTTGAAGTACTTTAAAAAAAAAAATTAAGTAAAATCAAATTACTTTCTAGTTATTTGGAGATGACTACGAAAATCGTGTAAAGACAAAAAACCTGCGTAATTAACAACTCTGTTCTGTGATTACCGTTTTGATACTAGTATTTGCCGTCAATGTCTGCATCAATCATTCTAAGGAGGAAACGTAGCCACAAATATGTCGTCTTTGTCCATCTCTCCACTTTCTGCTGTCACCACTCATACGATGAGAGAATTTTGATAAAGATCAGGGAGCAAGTTGAGCACTGATGAGCTTTCATTGGCCATTGTATTCGGATATTTTTTTGGTTATGAATGGTGAGGTGAAACTCTGAAAGATTTTTGTCTTATAGCTAATGATTTTTGATGCGGACTATTTTAATTACCCTGCCAAACGAACCGATGTTACAGTAGACGTAGAGGGACAATTAAGTTAAATCTGCGTTTAATTAAATTTATATGCAAGTGAAAATATAAACCTTATATCATTGAAATTAAAACTTGTGGTTTTGTGTACAACAAGTACAAGCACGTTTCACATTAGAAAAAAAAAATGTAAGCAAGTTTAAATTCTCGTGACCAACTAAATATCTAAACAATTAGATTTATTTTGATTCGGATTCTTTTGTGAAATTTTTATTCAAATTAAATTATAACAATAATTAATATAAATGATTTAATTTTCATATATTGTTTTCATTCAATTATAAATTTTCAAATCATTAATTTCTTTTTCATTTTTATGATAATTACTTAAAAAATTATTGACATAATATATATATATATATATATATATATATATATGTATATATAAAGAGAGAGAGAGAGAGAGAGAGAGAGAGAGAGTTGATATTATAAAAAGATTTATGATAATATTATTAAAATTAAATTCTTATTTAAAATGTAAACTTCTGTAATCTAATATAATAATACATAATTAATCTAAAATTTAAGAAAGGAATTAATCTCTATAGTTAATCAAATGACTCTAGAACCGTCCATCTTTCAATTTCAACTCATAATTCATTTGTCTTTTTTCCTTTATTGATGGAACATAATTCATTTATTAATGAATAAGTATACATTATATCCTTCTCATCTAGTCACCTGGAGCTTAGATTTAATTTTGACTCAAATTCTCTTTTGTGAAACTTTATTCAAATTCAACTATAATAGTAATTATTTGAAGGATTTAGTTTTGATACATTATTGTGATTTAATGCCACATTATTAGAATATTTAATTCTTATAATAACTATTTTAAAAATCACAAATGTAATAATATATGGTTGATTAATAATATCAAAATTTTTAGTAACAGTATATTAAAATTGAATTTTCAATAAAATCTATCAACATGTAGTTGGTTTAAGTAGATTCAATCTTTGTTCTCAACTAACTCTGAAAATTTTACCCATAGTATATCGACTTATCTCAAGCCAAATTATTTGAATTTTAGTAAACTTCAAATATTAGTAATTTAAACGAAAAAATTTTGTTAAAATGTAAACTTTAAGAATAATAATATACTTAAACTAAAAATTAAGAAATTAATTAAGGTACCATTTGGTACGTCCTTTACTATAAGTTTATAGCATAAGATTTAATAATATAAGAATTGATAATATATGTTATATATTATATAAGTGTTTTATATTATCTAACATTAGGTTTGCTATATATGTTTATATAAATATATTTTATTTGTTAATAGAGATTGACTCATCTAGTTGACCTTATGTTCATGCATCATCATGACTTGTTCTAGATTGATACAAGTCTTCCTCTTAGCATAATTTTTTTAATAAAAAAATAATTTTATTCTATTCAATGTTATTGTGCAAATCATCTGATAATTATTGATTTTGAAATAAATAATTAAATTTTATATAATCTAACAAAAATTATCTTTTTGTTAGAAATATAATAAAGGTACTAATATTTGTTAAAATAAGTAATATTAGAGCACAAAACTAGAAAATAAGAACATATAGAAAGAGATATAAAGGATACGCCCCCGAAGGGTTTATTTTTTCTCTACCTGAAGCTCTCTCAATTGGATAAGAGTACAGAACAAAAAATAAAATAAAATACAAATACTCAACGGTTCCAACTTCCAAGTCTATTTTCTAACTTAATACTATAAGAATATCTACACATGTAACATCTTAACGTATAAAGACTTCTCAAGAGTTTTATTCAGACTTTTATCTTAACTAAAACACACATATAGGCACTCTAACTTTGAAATTAATACTCTTATGATTCACATATCCAAGACTTAATACGTTTTATCAAGTCTTATGGAATCCGATACGTTTATCCGATAATTATAAAATAAAAAAATAAGCAAATCGAATTAATAATTTAATTTATTTTATCACATGTCACATTTAATATATGATAAAAATATATCATATATTATAAATTTATATAACAAAACAAACTGGCTTACTCTAATTAATCAAATGACTTTACAACTGTCCATCTTTCGATTTCAACTTACAATTCATTTGTATAGCTTCCATTATCAGTAGTTTAATTTCATCAACCATTCACTAGCTGCATAAATATATATCATCCTTCTCATCCAGTCACCTGGAGTCCTCTCCCTGATCCATTTGGCATTTGGACAACCTTATTTTGTGACCTCATGGACCAGTGCCCTTAAGCCAGCAATACCAACCAACGTGCTATCGAGATGATTCATAACCACGTCACTTATTGTTATGCTGATTTGCACGACTAGTTTTTGGTCTAGGATTGTTTCCCACCTTTTTTATAGTGGCTTTGAAAGTTCTCGAATTCAAGGGGGCTACGAACCCGAACCACAGAAGGATTTCGTTCGTATCTTTTTTTTTTTTTTTTTTGTCGTAATACGTACGTATAACGTAGTTGTTGGATGATGGGAATGTTTTCTTGCTTAAATAAATAATGTTATCTGCGTTCAGCAAAACAAGATGTGGTGTATTATTTAATTAATTGAAATGTGCGGAGAAAAATGGCCATGGTGTATGGGGTTGGTTGTATAACGTAAGTTTTGTACCTATCTGCTTTTTGAGCTGTATAGTGAATTGTAGAATATATAGAGGCCGGTGCCGATTCAGAATATGAGGACGATAATAGTTTGAAAAGGACAAGAGGGGGGGGGGGTGCTGGAATAGGGAATTAAATTGGACTATAAATCTGATAAGTAACGGTGCATCACACAATTTAGTGGTACCTATATATATATATATATATATATATATATATATATAAAGAAATGATTCTTGCTTACCCAAGAAAAAAAATCTTATCAATTTTATTTTATTTTTATTTTGATATAAATGTAAATGTATGTAAGCTTCATCCATAATCATATATTTAAAAATGTTCATAACTAAAAGCAAGGGCTCTAAAGATGCTAACGCCAAACTGCTGAATAAGTTTTCCTTTTTTTTCTTAAAAAAAAAAAAAAAACTAATGTAGATGTTTCGTAAACCCTAGATTCACGTAGGTTCTTTCTTTCTTTCTACACAAAGCACCATGTTAGTGAGAAAGTAGACCTACACACTCAAACCCCTCTCTAAAAGGAAGGGAAAAAATAGAAGGGCTGGAAGTTACTCATTTAGATCTAATAGTTAAAAGTCTAAATACCCTTCATGCTGTGATTTTAATGCACATTTTACTGTATTTATCTAATTAAAAAATTAATTTTAATATATTATCTGTATAAAATATTTTATTTTATTAACGAACCATATTTTTTATATAATTTATGAAATAATTATGGTAAAGAATTAAATATTATTAATAATGTAACTATACACGGCTAGAAATTTTAATAAAATAATTTTTATAGTCTTAATATTAAGTATATTAAAATTAGCTTCAACTAGAGACGTACATTTGAGAGTGGGTTCACGTTGAAAACTTTTTCCTGTTTAATGCCACCAAAAGGACATTTACGTCACTTCAGAAGCGAACACTTATAAAAATTTAATTTATTCAAATACGCCATATTGGCAAACGACGACTACATCTTTTCAATTTTAATTTTTAATCTAAAATTCAAGACTTTCATTCACCACACAGGTCACGTCTTTCAAATTACCGAACAAAAGATAGACATCAATGGTTGTGAAAACTAGCCTGACAAGACCATATCATACAATATTCAATGACATTGATTCTTAATTAACAAATATACAGTGTTGATTTTCCAACTCATTCACTCTAATTGTTGTGAGAATGCGATTAGTCTAAATTAATTCAACTTCAGCATAAAAAAACACCAGCCACATAAAAAAGTATCAATAGGATAATCAGAATTTAAAAATGTAAATTTACTGTAATTTCAAAAGATAGATAGAGAAACAACTGTTAATTTTTCTTCGAGGAAAGCCTTACTTTAATTTCTAAAAGATACAGATATTATGATTTAATTTATATATATTACACTATTACTTAATTCAATTTTTTTATTTACATAACTTTTAATAGGTGTAAGAGTCAAACATATTTGTTGAAGTAACAACATATGATTGGATGATAGTATAAAATTTTTTTATACTATCTATTTATATAAATTAAGAGTTTAATTGGTATGCACTGATAATGTAAAATAGTTTTACACTGTCAACCAATAGAAATAGGGAAAGGTGAGAAATCATGGTGGGTCCCTCAATATAATGGGTAGTTATTTGTATGAGTTGGCACTTTCTATTATTTCTATTGGTTGTAAAACAGAAATAGTGTAAAACAGTTTTACACTGTCAGTGCATTCAAATTAAATTCATAAATTAAATTTATAGATATTATTATATTAATTTTTAAAAAATTATTATCATTATATAAATCCCTTAAATATTTAAATCATTTGTAAATGTTATCCTTTAATATCACTACTTTAATTCTATATATATATATATATATATATATATATATATATATCTTCAATTAGTGTAATTTGTGCGCTGATATATCAAATAGTGTCCAATTAGTGTATTTACGGGTATCTTTGAACAATTTTTTTAATAAAAATTCTTTTAAAATAAAATAATAATAGAACAGAAGCCGACACAACTTTTAACCAACTTCTAAAAAAAACCAGAAAATTAATTATTCTCTAACTTAATTTTTTTTTCAAAATACTCACTAAAAGAAATTACACAATCTTTAAAAAATATAAAAAATGCTATCTTTTTTCTTTAAGAAAAAAGAAAACATAAATAAATTCACCCAACATAATTATCACATCAATCCAACGTTTAATTATTTTAGGTGATTGATGCTTATTTCCTGTAAATAAGATTTCAGATACAAATTTTGTAAATAAAAAATTAATATTAGAAAAACTTTATATTCGTAATGAGCCAACCTCCGAACCAAAATATTTGAGATCCAATTGATTTTCAAAGGTGGTCGATACCAAAAAGAAATAAAAATAAAAATGATCACAGCCAGGTGTTGATATGGAATGACGATGATTTTGCTTCGATTTCAGCTCGTGTCCTGTTTGCTCCACTTCGTGTCCGAGTCACACCCACGGTGTCTAGCGTCTTGCTTTCTGGGGAAACAAACAAAGGAAGCCCTCCGAAGTTCCAACCTACAAATTCCTCAACAACTGTTAAAGCCTCGCGGGAATAAAAAAACTCGTTGCCACCACTTTCCTTTTCATTCCCATTCCCCTTATCATTCATTCATTCTTCTTTTTCTTCTTCTTTGGAACATTCTAGTGTTCATGGGTATCCTCTTCTCTTCCTCTCGCGCAGACCCATCATCATCATCATCAGCCACCTTGGGTGAGTTGCCGGAGAGCTGCGTGGCACTCATCATGGGCTACATGGACCCTCCTCAGATTTGCAAGCTCGGCACCTTGAACCGCACCTTCCGGGGTGCCTCTTGGGCCGATTTCGTGTGGGAATCGAAGCTTCCATCGAATTATGATGTTCTTGTTCGAAAGATCTTCCCTGATTTTCCAACCGGTTTGGGAAAGAGAGGGATCTATGCCAGGCTCTGCAGGATCAGTACTTTTGATGGGGGCACCAAGGTAATGCTTTCAATCTCTTTTCTTTTTTTTTTTTTTCTCCTTTTTAAGGAATTGTTCACGCAATATCGAGCTGGGAGTAATGGTTAGTTAAATAGTTTCTCAAAGTGATAGACTTTAAGTTTTGGATCTCTGGCATTACAGATAAAGTTTTTCTGAGACCCTATAGCTTTTGGGTTTTAATTTCATTTGGTTTATTTTGGTATTTGATTTTCCGATATAAAATTTTAAGGGGTCAATTCTTATGTTGGAGTGATGAGGCTTAGATCCCTGAGAGTGAGAGGGTTTTGGGGTTGTGCATCTCTGTAATTGTTAAATGGGGTTTTTTGTTGTGCCACAGTGCTGATGAAAATTGAAAATTTTATTTGTTATCTTTTTCATTGTTTGGAAGCAGAAAGTTTGGCTGGATAGGAGCATGGGGAAGCTGTGTTTGTGTATATCAGCCAAGGGACTGTCAATCACGGGGATTGATGATCGAAGATATTGGAAACAGATCCCTACTGAAGAATCTAGGTGAGGTTCTTCACAGTCTTCTTCTTAACTTAAACAAATTTTTATAGCAATCGGAACGGTTCTCTTTTCCTATCATGTAGTTGATGGCTTATGAAAGCTAGCGATGCAGAGGATATCTTCTCCCGAAATGTTCAAAGTATGTCATATGGTTGTCTTATACCCTAATTCTTATTATTATATATTTTTTCTTCAAGTGTCAGCTATTGATTCTATAACTATAGATAAGCCAGGGTTTTGAAATTATGTCTCACCATTTGAGGGAGGAGAAGGGAAAACACAAATGGAGAGACAAAGGAGGGAGAAAGAGAAATTTAGGAACAATTTCTCAATACAAGTTCCAGTGTCTGCTTGGTTGAGAGGGTGAACAACAGCAGGGTGGAAAGTTTTGAATGAAGATCATTTAATACTTGCTTGATGTAACAACTTTGTTCGAAAATCATATTCACCTTGTCCTGAATTTCCACCTTCCCATGTTCCCCCTGCTTAACCAAGCAAAACTATAAGTTTCCAGGACTAGGAACATAGCAATCCTTAGGAAAACCCAGCTTGGTTACCAAGCAATGTTAAAATAAAACCCCAAATAATCTTAACTCCTTAAATATTAAATGAGATTTGAAAGGGTTGAAGTAGCAGTTTGTTTCATTTATTAGCAAATCAAAAAGCTTGAGCATCAAAACTTGGGGTTTTGCATGATTAAGGTGGTGCTTCAGTGATATCTGCTCATTGCCAAGATGTATTCAAACATATTCAATAGCAAAAATTGGGGGAGGAGTTTTTTTTTTTGGGGGGGGGGGGGGTGTTGTTAGAGTATAGGGTATGTACCCATTTACTACCGGTCCTAAATTTGTACTTTCAGGAGCACTCTTGCATCATATTACACCATAAACATAATAAACGTAATATCCATTTTCTAGATCCTGTTATTCCTATCTGTCCTATCCCATTCCCCATCCTTTGTGCAGATCATATCCTTTGATAATTTTGTAGTTTATAATTATTTTTGTGTATCTTTATGGATTTTTTTTTTTTAAAGACATTGGATTTTTTTAATGAATATTCAAAGTGTCTGACTTTTCTCCCTACAAATTTTTTGTCTAAAGTTAATTTGTACACTCTGTAAGTCCTGGAGTTTTTCTTAGTTCACCGTGCACTATATGTTTTTTCAAGAAAGCTTGGCACAGATAATCAAACCATTCCAACCATTCGATGAACTTCAATGAAGTGGACCATTTCAAGAAAATCTTTTGATATATGAAGTTAAAAGGGGATAATTGGGAAGTTAACAATCATGTGTGTGTTATAGTGCATTATGACTAAGGAAATTTGGTGGTTATATGCATTTTTTCCATCTTCTTTGTTATTTTGGAGATACTATAAAAAAAATGATATGCTCTAAATTCACCTATATTCATGGTTGTAGCTTTGGAAGTGTTCTGTATTGGCTGCACTTTGTTCTTGACTTGTGCTGTTGTGAAGGAAAACATGCACATATTGGTGAAGATCGTGCTCCTATTGTTATTCTGGTTGATGATGGAAGTTGTGAACCTCACAGTCATCTAGTTTAATTGCCAAAATAATAAGTGTCTAGTTTGAATGTTTAATCACTTCAATGGAGCTTTTGAGTAAATCACGGGTCATTTCCATTATTTGCAGATTCAGTACAGTTGCATACCTCCAGCAAATCTGGTGGTTTGAGGTGGATGGGGAAGTAGAGTTCCCATTCCCAGCTGGAACATACAGCTTATTCTTCAGAATACATCTAGGGCAACCCTCCAAGAGGTTTGGACGACGAGTCTGCAACACAGAACATGTTCATGGCTGGGACATAAAGCCTGCACGGTTTCAGCTATGGACTTCAGATGGGCAGTATGTTACATCCCAGTGTTTTCTGAATGAACCCGGCAAATGGAGCTATTACCATGCTGGCGATTTTGTTGTTGAGGATGGAAATGCATCAACAAAGATTAAATTTTCTATGACTCAAATTGATTGTACGCACACTAAAGGTGGTCTGTGTCTAGATTCTGTCCTAGTATATCCAAGTGAATTCAGAAAGGTTAAACCGTTTTTAAGCTACTCTTAACCTTTGTAGTAAAAATAGATATATTAGTACATATGCTGGTATTTATATATGGAGAGAGAGCTTAGGTCAGGTCAGGAGGAATAAAGAATCGAGTTTTTAGTATGGTTCTTTAAGGTTTAGAATTTTGTAGGGGGTAGGAGGCGATGTATATATGTGTGATATCTGGTGATGAGTCTGGAACATTCTATCACAGCCTTCCTTGTGAGATGCAGAATATTGTATGTTTGTGGCAGATGGAATGAAGCATGAATATGGGCATTTGGTGACAATGAGACATGGATGAATAAAGTGGATTACCTTTCTAGTTATGTGATAAGGTGGATTCTTTCATTAAATATAGAAATATGGCTTGTGCACTTAAATAATATTCACAGTTCACATGAAGATGCCAGTAGGTCGAGTTTTCAATGGCGTAGACAATGTTGACATAATTGCAAGCTTTTATTTTTTTTTTCTTTTAAAGTTAATTGCAAGCTAAATATATAAAGAGAGCGTAGCCAAATGATGGGCTAAGACGGATTTAATTTGAATAGCATATCGATTGTTGATATGTTAGTATGTACCACGAAGTAGGCTTGGTGTGCCAATAAGATTGCTGGTGTGTTAATGTGTAATTGTGTATCATAGAGTGGATTTGGTGCTCCCATGTTTGTTGCTTCGGTTTCCTAGATTATTTGATCGTGATACTTCAATCAGTGGTTAAGCTGTGCCGGGTACAGAATATTTGATTGTGATACTTCAATTTGTGGTTAAGCTGTGCCGGGTACTGTTTACACTTATTTAAGAGTTGTTTCGAATCCAAATCAAAGATACGACAAGCTCGTCTTTATTCTTTTGTTTATCAGTAATGTGGCGTAAAATCATTTATGTTTTGTGTGTAATATCAAGGTGTAGTATTCAATGGTTATAATTTTAGGTTTAGGGCCGTTTGATTAAGATTTTACGAGAAGTACTTCTTAAGAAGTAGAAGTAGAAATAGAAGTAAAAGTAAAAAATTATTTTATGTTTAGATATAATTGTATGGTTATTTCTTTGGTATCCTTATCTTTATATGGATATAAATATCTTGACATATGTGTCATTTAGTAATTGGTTAGTTTATAAAATATATTTAATATAAATTTTGAAAATAAACTGATAACTTACTGAACAGGTAAAAAGAATACATCTAATTAAAATTATAATATTATTACCAATTTTTCTTTAATTTCAAAAATGTGCCCACTTTATTAGACAATATTTAAGCCCTCTACACTGAAGCCTCCCTCCACAATCTCCATGACATTTACATCTCAATGCACTTCCCTCTCCACACATACTGCTTCAAGGACTTGTCCTAATCCAAGAAAGAAGTGCGGGTTACTGCACATTGAACAAAGGAATAGAAGAAATGAGAACGAAAAATAATGTATTGCAGAATTTTTTCCAGAGATAACGGAGTGAGTTGGTGACAATATTATGACAAAAGAAATTTATTTTTTCCTTTTTGAACATATACACTTTTGCAGGGATGAAGAAAGATGAAAATCACATAAGAAGATGAAGAAGAAGAATAATGAAATAACCGTGATTTGGGGGCAAATCTAAAATCTAAAATATTATATAATTGTGAGAACAATATCTTAAATTTTGAAAAAGAAAAGACCAACATAAAACTTTAACCTGTTAAAACAATAAGCATTGAGGCCTAAGGGCATTGGTACCCATAAAAAACTTGGGGTACCAAAGAAATCCCCTAACTGTATAAGTAATTTTTATCAAAATTAGAATTTATTAAATTATTTAGATATAATAAATATAGGAGTATTTTATTTAATAAAATTATAATTAAAGATATGGAGAGAGAGAGAGAGAGAGAGCATAAGAGTGGGAAGAGAGTGATAATTTTTAAAAATTTTAAGGATAAAATTGTAATTAAGTGGGAAAAAAAGTGATTGCTAATTTTAAGGAGCAACATTCTTTCTCTTCTACTACTTCTATCTTTGGAAGAAGTAGTTTCCTATTTGCTTCTTAAAAATAAAAAAGGAGAAAAATTGATTATTTTCTACTTCTACTTTTTTGAAAAGCACAAATAAATATTATTAAAAATTTTATAAGCACTTTGTTTTCAAAAATTAAAAAAAAAGGTATATCTTTTCAAACGAAAATCACAAACAAACGCACCTTTAGTTTATGTTTTTTTAGGTTCTGTTGTGCTAAGTTTGCTGTTACCCGGATATTACTATTATCAATTGATGAATGTTCATGAAAAAAAGGTTTCCTAATTTGATGCGGACACAACATTTTGGGGGTACTAATACCCTTTGCCGATCGAAAAGAAATTGCAGTTTTCCATAATGGATTAAGCAGCAGGCCAACTTTGGCAGCGCCCAGTCCACCAGCATAATGGATGAATGGTATGGTGTCATACCTTGTTTTCTAATAACCAAAAAAAAAAAAAAAAATCAAAAGGGACCCTTGTTTTATGGTAATGGATCACTTGCATTTTAAAAAAAAATTGCATTGGCTGAAGCAATGCATCTAATATGAATTTTGAAACTTTAATAATTAAATTTAATTTTAATATATTATTGTTATTGTTATTATTATTATTATAAAAAATTATATTATTGTTAAGTTATATATTGTGATATTATTAAAATATTTAATTTTTATAATAATTATTTTAGAAATCATGTATATACTAAAATATAATTAATTAACACTATAAAAAATTATGATACAATAAATGAAAATATTATATTTTTAAAAAATAAGAATCTTTAAATCAATAAATTGGAATTTCACATAAAAAAAGGGACCTTTTTCGTGATTAAGATCTTATATAGTTTTTTTTTTGAACAGTAGACAATTTAAATCCTTGTTTTTGTTGTCTAAGGAGAAAACAAGGAACAAAGCAAACCTGGTTGAGTCGTTGATAACATTGCTAGAAAATCACAAACAAAAACAAAATAAAAAGTATAAGAGAATATTGAGTGTGCTCATTTGTTCTGGAATACCATGTTGACTTGCCATTCATTTAATATTGGATGGGGTATGGACTCACTAAAGTAGATCCGCACCCAATCTAATAGTGGATGAATGGTGAGTCGACACGATATCACAGAAAAAGTGAGTATATCTATCATTACTCAAATCACAAATTGTTTGGACAAGAAGGTGTTTGGATCACGGCATTACGTATGAAATTTCATGAATATTTTAGCAGAAATCCCATCTACGTTTTCTTCAACACATCATTAACATCTTAACTCTGAAGGCAACGCCATCAGTGGAGCTGCACATGGATTCCATGGCAGAAGCCATTGGAGTTTCGGTCTCTGTGCTTCGCTTCCTTCCTTGTTTCGTGGACACCATTCCCCTCGGCTTCGTGTGGCGCTTCATTCCCGGTCGCCTTCCCAAGCATCTCTACTCCGCCGCCACCGGTGCTCTTCTCTGCCACCTTTGTTTTGGTTTCTCTTCCAATGTCCATTTCTTGGTTCCCATGTCACTGGGTTACGCTTCCATGGTCCTTTATCGCCCCCTATGTGGGGTTATCACCTTCTTATTGGCATTTGGTTACCTCATTGCTTGGCATGCTTGAAGCTTAATTGAACCTCTTGTTCCTTCCTATTTTCATGGTTAGAAAATTCTTAGGTGCTCACGAAGAGGAAAAGGTTTAGTTTTGTACTCTTTATTCAACATTTCATTTTTGTACTGGTTTGATATAGTTCCTTGATCTGTCCGATCGGTTTAGTTCGATCAGGGTCGGTATAGTCACTCACCTCAAGGGCCCAAAAGCCATTTAACCCTCCACAATAAAACCTAACATGATGACAGGTATCCAAACAGTCTCTTTAAACACCTTTAAACGACCATAAAGAAGCCATTTTGCCACATGGAGTAATTGGCCTCTTAGCTCTTAGACATATCCACCGAACGGAAACTCCTATAAGAACCTCTCTTTGTAGCTAGGTAAAGCATGTTCACGTCTAGCATGTAGCATCTAAACGCCTAGTCTATCATTCGTTCGGCTTGTCTTTCTCACTGGCCTTTCGAACTCCGTAAACTTGACAGCAACAGTTGGTTATATTTTAATACAATTGCCAGGATGTTGAAGACTAAACTAAATAATATAGAGCAACACCTTTTTTTTTTTTGTGCCGAAAACACATACGAATTTCTCTTTCATGCTGTTGTCATAAATTGGTGTTGAGTGATTCCATATAGCTGGTTTGTCTCTTAAGACTCTGATCTGTTTTCTGCTATATTATTATGATTTCTTCTTCTTCTTTTTTGTGTAATTCAACCACGCAGCTCTTGATATTGCAAAATGTTCATGAATCATTTCTAAGCAACATTACAGTACTAGCTAGTACAATGCATGCAGGTTTACCATTGAAATTTGCCCCTTCTATTTTCTAGTCTCTGAATTGACAGTTGTTGTGTGTTTACGTGTGTGTGTAGCAATGTATATTACACGAGTGATATATGGAAGGAAGGTGGAATCGATGCCACTGGTGAGCTATCGCTAATTAATTCATTCTTTTTGGACCAAATGACTTTTGGATGTATTTTTCCCTAGAAGTTACTTATGTTGGTCGGTTGGCTTACTAGGAGCTTTGATGTTCGTGACATTGAAGGTCATCTCATGTGCTATTTTTGAAAGAGGATTTTTTGAAAGAAAATTTTTTAGAGAAATTATTTTTAAAATATAATTTTTGTTTAGTTTGAATATGTCAAAAATAAGTTTAGGAGAATGAGTTTTGTTTGGATAGGATAAAGTAAAATTATTTTTGGTGGTTGATGTGAAAATAATGATATGATTCTTTTTTAAAAGTTTTTTTTTCTAAAATAAAAAATAACCTTAAAAATATTTATCTTAAAAGACCTTTTAAAATGTAAGAAGATAAATCAAATACAGTATAATTCTATACTTTCTACTTTCTCGTCCACTATAAGGCCTTCGTGTGACTTCCAACAGAACTCCAAACAGACACTTTACCGATTATTGCCTCTGCTATGAGAGTTACTTTGCGGGACCAGTTTATGAAATGAAGGATTATCTTGATTGGGCTGAAGGAAAAGGGGTATGTTTATTGGAAGAATAATTTTATTTTTATATAGTAGATAGAGACTCAAATTCACATGCGGCGATTGTAATTAATTTAAATAAATATTAATTTCAATTATATAATTACATGTTGAGCACAATGTTAACTGAGAATAGATCTACACTGTTAGTAAATATAGTTTGTCGATTAAGAACTTACATAATTAAAATATTCACTCATTTGTATTATGATTAACATGTCGATTTGAATATCTAAATCTCTATATATAAATATTGGAATTTTTATAGCTTACTTAATTCTCATCCTAGTCCATTTTATTTGTTATTTTAATAAGATACATGTAAATTAAGAAAATTAAAATTAAAACTTAATTATGAACTACTTTTTAGCAAAATAACTTTACTCAATATTTGCTATTTCATTCCAAATCTTTCATTATTTGCAGATTTGGAGCAGTGAAGCAAATGGACCTTCAAGTCCATCACCGTCACCAAATGGGGCAACCATTCGAGCTCTTGCCCAAGCTAGTTTTTCCACGGCAATGTATTTATATCTAGCGCCACATTTTCCTCTGTCTAGGTTTAATGACCATATATACCAAGAATGGGGATTCTGGAGAAGGTTGTGTTACCAGTATATGTCCTGCTTCACAGAACGCTGGAAATATTACTTCATTTGGTCGATTTCTGAAGCCTCTATTATCATCTCTGGCCTTGGTTTCAGTGGCTGGACTGAATCTTCTCCACTAAAGCCACGATGGGATCGGGCGAAAAATATAGATATATTAGGTGTTGAGCTCGCAGAGAGTGCAGTTTTGTTGCCATTTGCGTGGAATATACATGTCAGCACCTGGCTTCGTCGTTGTGAGTCTCTTGCTATTAAGTTTAATTTGATGCTTTTCTTGAACGGGTTTGCTTGGCTATCTCAGTAGAATTTATACACATCTTTTAATTTTAGTTAAAATTTAACTGCTATGCATTGATAAAATAAAAGAAGTTTATATCGTAATCCAATCAAATACTTGTATTTATAAAATTTTTAAAGTAATAGATTGTTGAGTCAAATATTTTTATTGACATGACAATATATGATTGAATATCTATATAGAATATTTTTATACTAATAATGTATAAAAATTAAATTCTTTTAGTTATAAAACTTAATTTAGGGTCCATGTGCATAATTTTCAAATTCTAGTAACAATTTGGCTATAATACTTTCTAGGTGGTTACCTATATAACCTACTAATGGTATCAGAATGCTTAAGAATGGGGTTGAATCAAGCATTAAGTTAAAACAATGATCCTGCATACTTAAAACACAGATGAAAAAGGTTTACCAAAATCTTATATTCGTGTATGAGATAATCTACTAGTTTTAGATGAGACAATGAAAGACAAAGTGATTGTTTCATAAACCAGTTATAACCAGAATAGAAATTATATCGTTAAATGAATCGAAATGAATATAAGATAACGGTGTTAAATCAAAATAAATTAGAGAGAGAGAGTTAAGAAGATAGTACCAAGTAATTTATACTAGTTTGATTTCCAACCTTGGAGTCTACGTCCAATCCCCACCAAAAAGGTGAGAGTTTCCACTAATCAAATGATCTTCTTTACAAGCCAAATACAAGAGAAGAAACTCTTACAGCTCACTCTTAGAACCAATAAAAGAAGACTCCCAGAATACAAAATCACTCAAGAACAAAGTGTTGATAGTCAACACTCAAACAAATTTCCCAATCAAAAATAATACCCAACAATGGCTTTTTCAGAATGAAAGTACTCTCAACACTCAAGTCTGTTGAATATAAAATTAGAATACATCTCAAAATAGAGATGATTAAGACAAATTCAAGAACACTAATATGAGGAAAGGAGCATAAATGTATGGATTTGAGAATATGCTAATGATCGATGAAATAAGGCTCTCTTTCTCTGAGTCTTGTAGCAGCTGTAGGGTTTCCTTAAATGGAGAAATCCTTTCTGACTATTGTAGGTTGCTTTACTACAAGAATTGTCCTTTGTGACCGTTTTGGAATTTGCTAGGGACACCTTTCAGCATTTAATTGGTTCATACTTATCTTTTTCTTTTTGAAAATATTTTTCTCTCTTTTGTTTTTGTCCTTGTAAATTGTCTCTTTATGCAGCTATCCTTTTTTGACTCAACAATGGATAAGATTTAATTTTTCCTTCAAATATTCAATACTCTTACTGAGGTACACACATGAAGCCTATTGCAACTGATTTATCTCTTAATGAACTAAGAGATTTTGACTTCTAGAAATATCTTCTTAAAAACATGTGTATTGTTTGATATATATTTCAAATCTGAAATAATAATGCATATATTAAATGTATAACACAATATTTGTCTTCACATAATTAGGATATTTATCCAACACCTACTAATTCTTTAATTAGGTTGGATCACAGTAAAATAAGTGCTCTTCTTGATTTATAACATACATTTTTATTACAATAATTTATAGCATGAGCAAGCCATCAGCTCCGGACAAATTAAAAGAAAGAGGATCTAGCCATCAAAAGTGGGTTTTTCTTTCTTTTTTCATTCTATTTTTTGGATCTTGCCTTGTAAGCTAAGCAAAATGCAAAATTGAAAATTGATGTACATTACTTATTTACCTGTCATTCATATCAAGATTTAACTATGAAGTACGAAGTAGTAATATTGTTATTTGTTCTGTTTGGCTAGATGTTTACGAGAGGCTTATTGAGGAGGTAAAGAAACCTGGTTTTTTTCAGTTACTCGCTACACAGATCATCAGCGCTATTTGGCACGTATGTGATTGATACAGCATGTACACATATCTGTTAATTTCTTTATTTTCTTCAACAAAAGAAACATTGTTATGCATGAGACAATTTTGTTATGTTCATAATTTATACTGTTTGAATCGATTCTTTATCTGGTGGCATATAACATCATTTTTTTTTTTGTCATTTTAAACAAGAGTTTAATTGATATGCATTAAAGTGTAAAACAATTTTATACTGTCAATTAATAGAAATAGTAAAAAATGAGAAATTATAGTGGATTTCTCATTATAATGGATGATTATTTGTATGAGTTAACACTTTTCACTATTTCTATTGACTGATAGTGTAAAACTGTTTTACAATATCAGTACATTTAAATTAAATTCTTTAAACAATTTGATTTTTTTCTCATCGCAGGGAGTAGATCCTGGGTACATCATATTCTTCGTTCAGTCAGCGTTAATGATTGCTGGTTCCAGAGGTATAAGTATAGGATCACACGCATTTGATACATGTTCTTTCTTTCTTCGGATATTTATCTTGTGTTGCTGTGTTTCTTTTCAAGCAGTTATTTACAGATGGCAGCAAGCAGTGACTCCAAAAATGGCTTTGGCTAAGAAAGTCTTCGTCTTTGTGAATTTTGTCTATACACTTCTGGTACTGAATTACTCTAGCGTTGGTTTCATGGTTCGTCCTCTTTAATTTCTCTTTCTCATCCAATCACTAAGATACACGTATTACATGTGCAGTTTAATTCTCTTTGAAATTTGAACCTTTTTTTTTTTTAACCAGGTTTCTATATATTGTTTCTATTTGTTTGTTCTCTGATCGGGGTCTGAATAGGTATTGAGTCTGCATGAAAGTCTTGCCTAATACGGAAGCGTGTATTTCATTGGAACTATTCTGCCTGTTGTGCTGATTCTTCTTGGCTTCGTAATCAAACCAGGGCAGTAGTCGCAGCATGTTACCAAGTACTCTGGTGCCCCTCTTTTGTAGGGCGTAATATTTTCTTCTTTGTATCAAAATAATTAATGCAGTTTCTACTCTATGGAATTTTTAAAATTAGAAACCTACATTACTCCCTGTGTTCTGAGGGACTCTTAAATGGCTGTCGGCTGTTGTAGCCATACTGTATTTATTGGATATTCATGATTACTTATTGATCAAGTATAGCAATAAGTATATGTCACTCAAATTTTACAAAACATTAAATTTTGCAATATTTATTTTTAAGTGAAATAAATTTTAAATCTTATCCATCTTTAGATGTTTTTGATTATTTAATATATTTTATAATTTTTATAAAATCTTAGAGTTAAAAACATATAAAAACTATATTTATCTTATAATTTAATTACTTTATTATTTATACTTTATAATTTATATTTTCATATAACATATCTTTTTGTACTCATATCCCAATTTTTACAAAATTTTCATATCACATATAAATATAAGAATTGTACTAGAGGCGGATCTAGCTACATAGACTTGGGCCATATACCCCCACTAAATGTTGAGATTTCTTTTAGTATTATATAAGTATATAAATGTGTGTGTGTGGGTGTATATATATATATATATATATATCCTTATTATTTTATTAAATTTGATCTCATATTAAGATAAAAATTATTTAAACTTTTTATTATATTTATATATTATTTTTATTTCTATTATCTAAATTTTTTGGATCTATCACTAAATTATACTATGTTCTATATCCTATAACTGAGGAGCGGTTTTGGAACAGTATAATCATGTTAGAAGCTTTTGCATGGGTAAGCAATGATGATGTATCATTTATAAATGAATGAGGAAATACCTATTTTGATCCTCAACAAAAATTTTGAGAGACAAGTTAGTCTTTTCATATATATTTAAAATTTTATGGAATGGTTTTTCACCATTCACAAAATGTGTCATTTTAGTCTATCTATACAAAATATTTTAATAATATGAATCAATGCGGATGGACTAATATTTTATGTATTTTAAATAGTGAAAAACTATTAAAAAAATTTTAAATTTTGAGGGACTAATTTGCCATCTAAAATTTTTATCAAAAATTAAAATAGATATTTCCTATAAATGAATTATGGTGCTTGAAAGACATTTCGATACACAAATAAGTCTTTAAAAAAATAATATAAAGAAAAGTGAATATACCTAAATTATTCCCTCTTGTGTTGTGCGTGATTTTACATAAGTGGTGAAACCCTCAACGCTGTAGGTAATGGATAACGCATATGCCATTAGCCCTTGAGCCCGCAAGCAAATTTTTAATATTAATCTGATTTAGTCTAAAATTTGTTAGACTTTAATTAATCTGCTTCCAATTAGATTGATTTATAATAAAATAAGACTCAACCTCGAAATTTTATTTAAATAAAAAATATTAAATCACTTAGATTAACCGATCGTTGGTTAAAAGATAGAGAATATACGTTAAACATGTGTTTTCACTTATTCTGTCATAAAAAAGTAACATAAAAACAATTTGTTAAGAAAATGTGCAGATCGCACCATTGATGTTCCGTATACCCAAAAGTTATTCTCTGATTGAGATCATAAATACGCAACTGTTATTTATTTATTTCTATAGTCCTCACAAAAAAATAAAAAATAAAAAATGCAGCTCATTATTTATGTTTGGTTGTCAACGACGGCGTAAGTCAGCTGACGGAGCTAGTCTAGTTTAATAAAAAATTTGGAATTCGAATCTTAAATACACAGTTGTGTTAAAGTTTGAAAAAAAGAGTTTTACCCATTTCCTGTCCGATTCGAATACGACTGGGAGAAGATGCATGTGATTTCCCAAAAGGGCAAAAAATGTAGTTACGTTTGGTTTCCACTTCGTTGCGAGCCAAAAAGTTGGTAACAACGTTGACGGAGTTCCCGAGAAGCATAGGATAGCCGACGGGGGTGAACAAGCAGAAAAGTAAAGAAGATCCGCGCGACGTTCACGCGCTCAGACAAAAAGGAACGGTAGCACTAGTAAATAGTAAAAACCACGCAACAACGCGTTCAAAGGAGGGCATCACCGTCATTTCACGAATGCACGCACGCACACGCACCCATATTCAAGGTCGTATTTCAAAATCGAGATCGAACTCTCTCTTCTCATTCACGGACACACATCACACCAACCATTCCATTTCTCCATTCCGTTGAGGCAATGGCCATGGAGGTTGAGCTGGAATCCATGGCCGCTTCCATCGGCGTCTCGGTCCCCGTGCTCCGCTTCCTCCTCTGCTTCGCCGCCACCATTCCCTTCAGCTTCCTCTGGCGCTTCGTCCCCGGCCGCCTCCCCAAGCACCTCTACTCCGCCGCCGTCGGCGCCGCCCTCTCCTACCTCTCCTTCGGCTTCTCCTCCAACCTCCACTTCCTCGCCCTCATGCTCCTCGGTTACTCCTCCATGCTCCTCTCTCGCCCCCGATGCGGCATCCTCACTTTCCTCCTCGGATTCGGTTACCTCATTGCCTGGTACGGACAGCGTGTTTATGAATCCATTGTATGCAACAACGATCTCATTCATGCATGCAGGGTCACATTTCAATTGTACCCTTTCTAATGAGAATAAAATTGAAAAAGCAAAAGAAAAGTTGACTGTTGGTTGGCGTGCGTGTTTGTTTGTGTAGCCATGTGTATTACATGAGTGGCGATGCATGGAAGGAAGGTGGCATCGATGCCACTGGTGAGTTCTCATTCATCTTTTTTTATTTATTTTTTATTGTTTTGCTGTACCTGTTTGGTTATTTATGTTGGCGGGTTGGTTATTGATTGTGGTGTGGTTCTGCTACTAGGGGCCTTGATGGTGTTGACATTGAAGGTGATCTCTTGTTCGTTTAATTATAATGATGGATTGTTGAAAGAGGATGGTTTGCGTGAGGCTCAGAGGAAATACAGGTTGATCAAATTGCCTTCTCTGGTTGAGTACATTGGTTACTGCCTCTGCTGTGGGAGTCACTTTGCTGGTCCTGTCTTTGAAATGAGGGACTATCTTGATTGGACTGAAGATAAAGGGGTAATGTTTAAAATTGTTTATTGGGATTTTGAATTTTGATTAACCAGAATTAACAAATGCACCGACTCAAGAGTGCACGAATCTCCTTCAAATATGAGAACTACAGATAAAATGAACACAAATTTTTTTATTCAAAATGACAGATGATTTGAATTGGAGTCGGAGGGAATATTGTTGTTGTTATTTCAGTCCTAGTCTATTTTCTATTATTTGCAGGTTTGGAGCAAAGAAGCAAAAGGACCATCACCATATGGGGCAACCATTCGGGCTCTTCTCCAAGCTGGTTTTTGCATGGCCATGTATTTGTACCTAGTGCCTTATTTTCCTCTGTCTAGGTTTACTGAGCCTGGATACCAAGAGTGGGGATTCTGGAAAAAGTTGGGTTACCAGTATATGTCTGGCTTTACTGCACGTTGGAAGTATTATTTCATTTGGTCGATTTCAGAAGCTTCTGTTATCATCTCTGGCCTGGGTTTCACTAGCTGGACTGATTCGTTTCCGCCAAAGCCTCGCTGGGATAGGGCAAAGAATGTAGATATATTAGGTGTTGAGCTTGCAAAGAGTGCAGTTGTGATTCCAACTGTATGGAATATTCAAGTCAGCACCTGGCTTCGACATTGTGAGTTTCTTTTTATTCAGTTTGGTTTCTTTTCTTCACGGGTTCGCGTGGCTACTTAAGTAGAACAGAGACAATCTTTCAATGCTAGGCATGAAACTTGATCTAGGGACTTAGGCTCTTAGCTGGCATAGTTACAAGTTCTGATAACAATTTGGCTATAATATTCTGTAGGAGGTTACCTGTGTGGTTATTATTTTGTTTAATTAGTTTGGATCAAGTTTTTGTCGGATCACATTAAAATAATCTCTCTTCATCGGTTATAACTTGTACTTTGTTTACAATGTTATAGCACGATCCGGCCATAAAACCTGGACCTTAAAAAAGGTCAAGCCATAAATAGTTAATTTTCATTCACTTTTTATTCTTTTTGTTCTTACCTATAAGCTAGCCAAGATGCAAAATTGAAGATTGATGCATATTACCTTTATACTTTTCGCCCATAAGGTTTGAGTTTGAATTAGTAATGATGTTACTTATAATGCTATTTTTTGTGTTTTGCCAGATGTTTATGAGAGGCTTGTTCAGAACGGGAAGAAACCTGGTTTCTCTCAGTTACTTGCCACACAGACCATCAGTGCTATTTGGCATGTGAGTAAAACTTGAGCTGCATCTTAAATTGATTTTTTTTTTTACTAATACTACTGTATCTGGTATACACCTTCAAGCTTACACGCTGGCTTTGCGAATGTAAGTGTAGATTTTTTAGGAATAACTAATAATTAGTCATTACACTCGTTGCCAAGCAGTTTGTGATGGTTGATAGATGGTATACATTTATCTGTTAACTTCTTCCAGTATACGTTTGACAAAATAATGTTACCCCTAAAACATGATCCAATTCTGAAAGCTAATGAAGGTTTTCCATGAAACAACTTTGCTGTGCTGGTATTTTATACTGTTGAATCCATGCTTTATGTGCAAGGTGCCATTGACATATCAAATTTGCCTTTTAACATTCTGACTTTATTGTTGCAGGGATTATATCCTGGCTACATCATTTTCTTTGTTCAGTCAGCATTAATGATTGCTGGTTCTAGAGGTAATAAGTTGGATTGAGCCTATGTGCTTTTCTTTCTTCTGTTAGTTAACTTGTCTTGCTGTATTTCTTTTCAAACAGTCATTTACAGATGGCAGCAAGCCGTGCCCCCAACAATGGCTCTGGTTAAGAATGCGTTGGTGTTTATGAATTTTGCTTACACACTCTTGGTTCTGAATTACTCTAGCGTTGGTTTCATGGTTCGTCCTCTCTCTCTCTCTTTCTCTTCCCCCCATACACACAAACATATTAACACACACGTCCAATTCTTATGCTCAAACTTATGCATGCAAATACGTAATGCAACTGTTTTTATGAGTTTTCTGTTGTTTCTCCGATTGTGTTTGAATAGGTACTAAGTCTGCATGAAACTCTTGCCTCATACGGAAGCGTGTATTTTATTGGAACTATTCTTCCTGTTGTAATGATTCTTCTTGGTCACATAATCAAACCGGCAAAGCCTGTAAGATCTAAAGCTCGGAAGGAACAATGATGTAGACAACGCAGTTCATTCTCTATGGAGTTTTTGAAATCAGATTGGAATAGTGGGAGAAAATGGGTTTCCAGATTCCATGGGTTCCCCCTGGCATTCATTCTTTTGTAACAGCTCCTTTGGTCTTGAAAATTTGGTATTTAATTGTATTTCTGTGGTAAGAAACATATTGTTGGCAGTTAGGTTGGCAAAATCAGTTATCAAAGAAAATGTTACAAACATATTGAATTTCTGTGATTTCCATGCTCCGTTAGCTCTCGATTCCTAACGATTACTTCAAGCTGGTCTATTTTTCAAATCTTAGTTGTAGACAAAACCATAGGAACTTATATACTATAGCATAACTATACCATTTAGCCCTCATCCCCCTACAAGTTGATATGTTATCATCTTTTACAAAAACAATGCCTGCTTTGTTGGCCGGAAAATGAGGGTAATGTTATTGAGAGTCTTAGATCGGCACTAAATGCAACTGTATGTAAAAATGCCCCTAGTGAGGACCTATGGTAGGTAGTGCCTGTTAAGAACTTCTCATTGTTTTTCGCATGGTTGTTAAAGTTTAGAATCTATTTTTTTTTCGCCTGGTCTTCAATAGTTTTTGAATCTGAGTCCGGAAAGATGTTCAAAATTAAGATCTGTTATTCTAAGGTGACTGTATGATCCATCAAAATTGGCTATTCCAGAAATGTTTCGAGACCATGTTAAAAAAAATAGAAAAAGTTTGCAGAAATATGTTGGGGAGTTAGTTAAAGACGAAATGAAAAATTTTAATCCATCGACCAAAGCACTTACCCGTTTACACCTATTTCTGGCGCGTTAGCGCCAGCGGTATCTAGAGAATTCTCATTCTTCTTAAATACAACTAATGCAAAAATGAACCAACATGATGTTGGACTCAATTTTGAATGATAGGGCAATAGGATTCATAGATTTCTCAAATAAGTAAACTCCAAACACGGAACTTACAAAACCGTGAAAGTACTACAGCTTCCAACACTACAACTTCTTTCCACTGTCAAGGTTTGTTGAATGACATAACACAAAATCACATGCGCGTACGGTGTACCCCATTAGAACCGGATAAAAATTTTCCGGACCTAAACCCTGTTTCTTTTCTTGTGTCACCATTTATGATTTCTCATTTGAAAAGTAAATATTTAAAAAATTAAAAAATTTAAGCAATAAGTAACTATGTATATATTATCTTCTAGGTAATTATGTATATATATTATCTTCTTGGTGGTTATTGTGTATACATTGTTGTATATATGGGTCTTAGTATGTTTCAAACTTAATTTGTCTACGTGTATTTAGCTACGGAAGAAGTCCCACATTACTCATGAAAATGTTTTAATAAACATTTATATATGATGGTACTTAATCGGTAAATACCTTATGGTATTGAGGTAGCATTGTGGACTTGGGCCTTAGTTAAATACACACGCGCGCCCCGCCCCGTCTCGTCCGCGCACGTGTAGACCTGCCAAACTTTTACTACCCATACGAATTTATTTTAATTCTTTTTTACTGTTGCGCCTCTTTAATACTCCAACGGCTCTTTTTCTAATCATTATTCAACGGCTAGTTGCAACAGCTCTTTTTCTGACCGTTATTCAAAGGCTGCTTTGCAACGGCTCTTTTACAACAGCTATTTCTTTTACCTATATAAAGTTTGCTACATGGCTCAACAAAAAACACACTACTACAACCACCTCTCTATTCTCTCTTCTGCGCAGTAGAAGCTACCTCCACTACTTCTGCTGCATTTTCTGCTTCTTGCAAGGTCTGCTGCTCAACGTACCGGGATCATCGTGTGGACGAGTTCCTGTGGAGACCCACATCTAATCCTGGAGGGTTAACCGTCAACGCCATTCCACCGAGTATAGCTTTGGGTAGGGCGGAATTAAACCCTTAAGGACAGTGCTTTGCACGATTCGTGGTAACCTTATTCTACTACTACTTCTTATTGTTGCTATTGTCAATTTTATTCATATTACTTAAAGCTAAAATACTAGTGTTCAACATAATTTTCTACAACATTCTTAAGGGTTTAACATGGATCCTAGTATTTTAGCTGTTGCTAAGGTCATTCCTGATGCTTCAAGAATTGAATCATTTGATAGAAATAATTTTAAACGATGGCAACATAGAATTTTAGAAGTTTTAGACTTTTCTCAAATCAGTTTTGTTTTGCAAGATCCTAAACCGGAACATGATTCTGAAAATTATCAACAAGCCTTGAAGGATTGGGAATTGGCTGATAAATTGTGCAAACATAATATTTTAAGAGCTTTATCAAATGATTTGTATGATATTTACTGTCATTATGTTCATGCAAAAGATATTTGGGATGCATTGGTTCAAAAATATATTTATGAAGAAGAAGGTAGTAAAAAGTTCTTGGTTCATAATTATAATGCATTTCAAATGGATGAAAATAAATCTGTTGCTTCTCAAATTAATGAATTTACTAAGCTTGTAGATGAATTAGTCAAGGAAGGAGATGTTTTGCCTGAAAGATTTGTATCTCAAACTCTTATTGATAAACTACCTGAATCTTGGAAAGATTATAAAATGAATTTCATGCAAAAGAGAAAAGTTATGACATTGCAAGAAACCATTATGCATATTAAGATTGAGGAGAAAAATAGGCTAATGGCTAGTGAACAAAAAGCTAAGGAAATGCATGCTAGAGCTAACATTACTAAAGATATGCATTCTAAAAATTCATCTTATGGCTCTAAAAATCATAACATTAGAGTTCATAAACCTCATTTCAAATATGATTCTAACCAACAACAAAAGAAGAAAGGTGCTTGTTTTATTTGTGGCAAAACAGGTCATTTTGCATCCGCTTGTAGATTGAGGAGGAACAATCAAGGAGGCGGAAATAAAGGAGGAGGATCATCATCAAAGACAAGAGCAAACGTAGTGGAACATCAAGATGATATTATAGTGGCAGTGGTGTCTGAATGCTTTTTAGTGAAGGAAGCCAAGGGATGGATTGTGGACTCTGGCGCCACAAAGCACATTTGTACTAACAAGGAGATGTTCTCTGAGTTTTCTCCCATAGATGATGGGAAGGATTATATTTACCTAGGAGATTCAAGCAAAATCTCAGTTTTAGGTAAAGGAAAGGTGCCATTAAAATTGACATCTGGGAAAACCCTTGTGTTGTCTGAAGTACTCTTTGTACCTGCCATTAAACATTGTCTGATGTCGGTCCATCTCCTTAACAATGCCAATGTCAAGGTAACCTTTGATAGTAATATAGTTACCTTATCTAAGAATGACATATATGTTGGTAAAGGTTATCTTAATGATGGTCTGTATGTTTTGAATGTTGTTACTAATGAAGGAAGTTCTTCTTTTGCTTACTTGATTGATTCTCTTGATGTTTGGCATAGTAGATTAGGACATGTAAATGTTCCTTATATCTTAAAATTAAAAGAAATGGGACTAATTAATAGATTGGATAATACTAGCTTGGATAAATGTGAAATTTGTGTAGAAACTAAAATAACTAAGAAGCCATCCAAACTAGTAACAAGACAAAGTGAATTATTAGAACTTGTACATAGTGATTTAGGAGATTTAAAGCACACAATGACAAGAGGTGGTAAAAGATTTTACATAATCTTTGTTGATGATTATTCTAGATATACTAAATTATATTTGTTGAGAACTAAGGATGAGGCTTGTGAAATATTTATTAAATATAAAAATGAAGTAGAAAACCAACTTGGTAAGAAAATTAAAAGATTAAGAATAGATAGAGGAGGTGAATATGAGTCAAACTCCTTTAATGAGTTTTGTAAACAACATGATATAATACATGAAATAACTCCACCTTATTCACCTGAATCTAATGGTATAGCCGAAAGGAAAAATAGAACTCTTACAGAAATGATGAATGCCTTGCTTGTTAGTTCAGGTTTACCTAACTATATGTGGGGGGAAGCTATCCTTTCAGCTTGCTATATACAAAATAGGGTACCACATAAGAAACTTAGTAAAACACCTTATGAGCTCTGGTTTGATAAACAACCTAATTTAGGACACCTGAAAGTGTGGGGGTGTTTAGCTAAGGTAATGTTGCCAGATCCTAAGAAAAGGAAACTTGGTTCCAGAACATGTGATTGTGTATTTATTGGATATGCTCAAAATAGTAGTTCATATAGATTTCTTGTTGTCAAAAGTGATGTGTTAGAACATAATTCCATAATTGAATTTTGTAATGCATCATTTTTTGAGCATGTGTTTCCTATGAAAACTAAAGAGAAGCATATCAGTAACTCACATGAGAATATATCTGAAGATGTAGTTGATCAAAATGATAATGAATTGAGAAGGAGCAAAAGAACTAGGAAAGAAAAGGATTTTGGTGATGACTTTTATACTTATCTTGTTTCTGATGATCATTTAACTTATAATGATGCTATTACATCTATTGATGCTCCTTTTTGGAAAAATGCTATACATGCTGAGATTGAATCTATTATGGCTAATCATACTTGGGAATTAGTAGATTTACCACCTAAGACAAAACCTATTGGATGCAAATGGGTTTTTAAAAAGAAACTAAAACCAGATGGTAGTGTAGATAAATATAAGGTCAGGTTAGTAGCTAAGGGATACAAGCAACAAAAGAATCTTGATTACTTTGATACTTATTCTCCTGTTACTAGAATTGCATCTATTAGAGTTTTGTTTGCCATTGCATCTATCTATAAACTTGTTGTGCATCAAATGGATGTAAAAACTGCATTTCTCAATGGTGATCTTGAAGAAGAGATCTACATGGAACAACCTATGGGATGTGTGGTTAAGGGCAAGGAGAACAAGGTATGCAAACTTGTTAAATCTCTTTATGGTTTAAAGCAAGCTCCAAAACAATGGCATGAAAAATTTGATCATGTTATGATTTTCAATGGGTATGTGACAAATGAATCAAATAAATGCATATATAGCAAGTTTAATGATGGTGTTGGTGTTATTATCTGCCTATATGTTGATGATTTACTAATCTTTGGTACATGTTTAGATACTATAACTAAAACTAAGAGTTTTTTGTCTTCTCAATTTGATATGAAAGATATGGGTGTTGCTAATGTTATACTTGGAATAAAATTGATTAAAGCAAATGGTAGATTCATTTTGTCTCAGTCTCACTATGTTGAAAATATACTTAAAAAATTTGGATATTTTGACTATAAACCTGTATCTACACCTTATGATTCCAGTTTACATATAGTTAAAAACAGAGGTGATAGTGTATCACAAATTGAATATGCACGCATAATTGGTAGTTTGATGTATTTAATGAACTGCACTAGACCAGATATTGCATATGCTGTGAATAGACTAAGTAGATATACTAATAATCCTAGTGATATCCATTGAAATGCCTTAATTAGACTTTTAAGATATTTAAAAGGTATTAAAGATTTCGGTTTAGTATATTCTGGTTATCCCTCAGTATTAGAGGGATATAGTAATGCAAACTGGATTTCTGACTCTGATGAATTAAAGTCTACAAGTGGTTATGTTTTTATGCTGGCAGGTGGGGCTATTTCTTGGAAGTCTACCAAACAGACTTGTATTTCCATGTCCACCATGGAGTCAGAATTTATAGCTTTAGAAAAGACAGGAACAGAAGCTGAATGGTTGAGAAACCTATTAGTGGACATACCATTATGGGATAGAACACAGACATCTGTTTCTATTCATTGTGATTGTCAAGCTGCCATTGCTCGAGCAAAGAACAAAACATATAATGGAAAAAGTCGGCATATCAGATTGAGACATAATATTGTAAGGCAGCTGATTGAGAACAATGTGATATCCATGGATTTTGTAAGGTCAGAAAAGAACTTGGCTGACCCTTTGACGAAGCCACTTACTAGGACGCTAGTAAGTGAAACATCGAGGGGGATGGGACTGATGCCCATTACTTGAGGTAGTATGATGGAAACCCAACCACTGTGATTGGAGATCCCATGAAGGTGGTTCAATGTGGTAAACAAAGTCATATGAGTCTCACGAAGGGTATTGTCGCTTCTTATTGATTTCCGCCATTCATATGAGATGATTGGTGAAGAGTCCCTCCCTATGATGTATGACAGTACCGCTACAGTGGTGTTTGAGGATGAGCAATGCTCTTAATGGATCCATAGCTCTCAATGTGAGGGTGGAGTATCTGCTGTAGCATACTCCTGATGGATGCCACCTAAGTGAGAGTGGAGATGAGGCCGTCTCCCATGAGTTTGGGCATAAAACTCTAGAGCTCTCATGATTCCAGGATAGCGCACGGCCTTAATGCGCAAAACGGCTAAGAGCAGCATATCTTATGGGATGTTGTGTGGTTGGTGGACGTACTCCAACCGTTACCTTAGAAGTTTGGTTCAAAGAGTTTTCTCTACCAAATTTTCTTACGGTTGTCACCCACCTGTACCTAAGTTGAAGTTCAAATCCTTTGGATACTACACTGAAGCATAACATTCCTATTTATTCCTCTAAGTTTGAAACATGTGGGGGATTGTTGTATATATGGGTCTTAGTGTATTTCAAACTTAGTTTGTCTATGTGTATTTAGCTACGGAAGAAGTCCCACATTGCTCATGAAAATGTTTTAATAAACATTTATATATGATGGTACTTAATCGGTAAATACCTTATGGTATTGAGGTAGCATTGTGGACTTGGACCTTAGTTAAATACACACACGCGTGCCCCGCCCCGCCCCGTCGCGTCTCGTCCGCGCGCGTGTGAGCCTGCCAAACTTTTACTACCCATACGAATTTATTTTAATTCTTTTTTACCGTTGCAGCTCTTTAATGCTTTAACGGCTCTTTTTCTAATCATTATTCAACGGCTAGTTGCAACAGCTCTTTTTCTGACCGTTATTCAACTACCGCTTGGTAACTCTTTACAACAAATTATTTCTTTTACCTATATAAAGTCTGCTACATGGCTCAACAAAAAACACACTACTACAACCACCTCTCTATTCTCTCTTCTGCGCAGTAGAAGCTACCTCCACTACTTCTGCTGCGTTTTCTGCTTCTTGCAAGGTCTGCTGCTCAACGTACCGGGATCATCGTGTGGACGAGTTCCTGTGGAGACCCACGTCTAATCTTGAAGGGTTAACCGTCAACGTCATTCCACCGAGCGTCTACCTGGGTGAGGCGAATTAAACCCTTAAGGATAATCTTTCTTGCGATTCACAGAACCTTGTTCTACTACTACTTCTTATTGTTGCTATTGTCAATTTTATTCATATTACTTAAAGCTAAAATACTAATGTTCAACATAATTTTCTACAACATACATTAGAACCAGTAAGGAGGCAAGCAGCTTGGGTAGGCATGGCATTCTCTAAGGAAACAATGTCAACATAAAATAGCTGTAATTTTGTAGCAACCAATGCGGCTATTAATTCACAATTGTGATTTGAGTGGATGTACACTACAACTGTATCACCACTGTACACTGAATAGTGATTCTTACAGAATAGGAAGATTCATTTTTGGCTAAAATGACTCTTATTCCATCTGAAATCTCAAGGGCAAACAGACAAGTGACAACTGGCTCCAGATTTCCCTGCAGATTTTTTCACTTTTGTCTTCTGCTCCATCCCTTTTTCCCTTCCATTTTCCCACCACACTTTCCTCTCAGTCATTACAGCATTCGAGCAACAAACTGCCATCACTGATTCTTCATTTCTTTTTATTTCTTTTTTCCATTTTATTTTTCTCTCTATGTCTCTCTTAATGTTTCTTCTGCCATGACTGCTACGTTTAATCTATCATGTCTCATATTTGCACCGATATTTCAATACGTGATGCATTATCTACTAAAGCTGAAACAGAAAAAAGCAAAACAAAACAGCACAATTTATGGTGCTCTATATCTCCTCATTAATTCCTTCTTCCTCATTTTTCATGGCGAAAACTATACAACACATTAAATTTTGACCAACACTTTATAGCAATCCCGGGGAGAAACCTCCACTATATACCACCCCCGTTTTCTCTCAATAACCAAAGATCTCTCTTCTTTGTCTCTTCCTCCACGTTACCAACCTTGATTTTCACCTTTTTCCCTTGTTCATATCATACATCCTTTAGAGTCTTCTCTTGTAATTCTGACACTTTTTGTTCTGGCCACTCGTTTTCTCCACTTTCCCATTTTTCCCTTATATTCTATTTCTCGGTCGGTTTCCTTTCTTCTTATCAACACTCTCTTTGTTCTTTATCTGCCACCGACTGCTAGTTTTTGCTGACACCACCAACTTCAACCCCACTACTGTATCCTCAATACAAGGTTGTAGCTTTACCTTGTTCCTAGTTATACTAATCTTGCCTCATTGAACTTCATCACGAATAAGAGACTCTTGGACAAGTCAAGGTTCTTTCTTCTTTCTAGGGTTTCCTCTCATCCAAGGGAAGGACCTATTTAGATACCCTTTTGCTGTGAAACTACATAGGAGGAGGACATTCTTTCACTGCCCCCCACAAACCTTGGAATAATGCTTTCAAAGAAGTCACACAAAGAAACAACAACAGCAAACAAGTCAAGGATCAATAGCATGTTTTCTAGGGGTGAAAAGAGTGCCATGTGCGGCCATGGCAGCACAAATGTGGCTGAATGGGAATTGAGGCCAGGTGGAATGCTGGTTCAAAAGCGTGATTCAAATGGGGATCAAAATTCTGCATCTGCAGCATCTACCATCAAGGTCAAAGTGAAGTATGGCTCATCCTATCACGAAATTCGTATCAGTTCTCATGCCAGTTTTGGTACATACATGCAGCTTCATAAATTCCTGTGTGTGTGTGTTTAATAATTTGTTTTAAGACTATTTTCTTTTGATTATAATTTGAAGGGTTATTGGGTTATGGTTATTTTGCGGTGCAGGGGAGTTGAAGAAAATGTTGACAGAACGTACGGGATTGCATGCTCAGGACCAGAAGTTGATTTTCAGGAAGAAAGAAAGAGATTCAAAATCATATCTCGACGTTGAAAGAGTCAAAGATGGATCAAAGTTGGTGCTGCTTGAGGACATTGAGAATAGAGAAAGAAGGATACTCGAGACTTTAAGAATTGCAAAGAAGGAGAAGGCCTCAAAATCCTTGAAGGAAATCAACCAGGAGGTTGACAAACTTGCCAATAAGGTATCTAATTTTACAACATTATATGCGTAGTTTCATTTTGTAAATTCCACATAGTAAACTTTTTTTTCCCCCTAATGAATGGCTTTAATTCAATGAAATTGAGTAGGTGTCAGCTTTGGAAGCTGCTGCTTCCACGGGCGGGATTATAGCAGAATTGGATATAGAGAGTTTGACAGAAAATTTGATGAGAATATTGATTACATTAGATGAAATTTATGCTGAGGGTGAACTGAAATTACAGAAAAGAGAGCAGGTAACTCTAGATTTTCATAACTGCAATTCATCAATTGATATTTATGTTATGTTATTTACGTTATACGTTTTGGAAAAATTTATGTAAAGGTTAGGAAAGTTCAGAAGCACATTGAGACTTTAGACATGATGAAGATGCCAAGGTCAAATTCCATTCCATTAAAAAATGAAGATAACTTGCAAAGGGAGAGGAAGGTGCATTCTGGTGCTCAAAAGCAGCACATGAAAGGGAGGCATGAAAATAAAGCAGTGGAGCAAATCCCTATGAAGCAGCAACCATTAAAACATTCTGACTCAGTTGTAGTAACAACAAAATGGGAAACTTTTGATTAAGGCTTGAATATTGCAACAAAAATGCCTCACGTATTAAAGAGTGCATTCAGTGAGTCATATAGGTGTTAGTGGAGTTACAAGTTTCTCTTCTCACATATGCTTTTGCATTAATAATTAAATTCATGTAAGGTTTCTCAATTATATTATTAGGCTGCACCTTAACTCCAGAAGCTAGTTTGTTAGCAATGGGTAGTTCATGTTTCATTTTCCAATTTGCCTCTAATGCTAGGATAGTTCTTTCTAATTTGTAAGTATATCAGAATAAACACTGCTTGCATGAAAGGTTTTAAGGAAGAAAAACATTATTTGTACATATATTTTAGACAACTTTTTGGACATTTGGGAATCAATATATAAAAAATTGAGAATTGTAGTTATGTTCATGTTAAATGTGGTAAGACTATGGATATCATATGAGAAATCTTTTCACTACATTCATTACTTAAATAATTGAAATATGCAATTATTAATACATAATGCTCTATATTTTCTTACATAAAAATTCACCACTCATATAACCAAAATTCCCATTATTTATATATAATTCTACATACGCCGAAAAAAGGTGTCCATCATCACTATGTAGTGCTTAAGAATGATAATGGCTTTGCACAGTTTATGGTCTTATGAAATTGTCAAGTTGTATATTTTACATGGAAGCAACAAAGAAAACTTATTTGAACATCTACTGGAGGTTGGTAATCTCTCTGTCTTTGGTGGTTTTTCCTCTCCCTTTTGCTGTCTGTCGGTGTGATTGTGCTTAGCTGTGAGCATTTTTCTTTTGATGCAAGTGGGTAGGGTAGGGACCATGTAATCAATTATAGCCTTAATTATATACAGGGTTATTAATATCAAGATAAATGTATTTGTTGCTTGTTTGGGACTATTCCTTGGCTTGGCCAATCATTTCAACCGATTCTTTGTTTATTTTTTACTTGCGCCAAATTGAAATGCTTGGCACCCCGAGTTTGTAAGTACAAATATTAATGATCAATTATACGAAAATTCTGAGATATTTTATTGCCTTTGATCTACAAAAAGTATGACAAAGTTGGGAAATCGAGATGAGCATATATATGTTCTTAACATGCCACAAGTCATGCAAAAGAAGATCTCTTTCTGAGTGGAGCAACATTCAAATAGCACAAATTATTATGCATATATATTTTGGTAGTTTAGATCTCCCTAATGTTAGTTGTGGAATATAATTATATTTACATATGCAGTGTTACCATACAATAATAGGGGAGACTATGAATTGAAAACATCCGAAGGTGGACCGTAGAAATAAGTTTTTGCTGAACTTTAAATAGTTACATGGTCTGTGTCATATATTAATTTTAATATAACCTATAAAACATTAAAATGGTGACTTGCTAAAATTTTTAAATCAATCAATGAAAAAATAATAATGTTCCCAACTTGATGATATTGACTAAGGGTATGTAAAATGTAGTTAATTGGTCTGATAAAGATGTGGATTCCAGTTATGAGGGGCTAAGTCAAGGTGGTTTACTTCCATGTTTGAAGGGGTATGCTGTTGCGTTTACAATTGGATATACAAGTACACACTACTCACTAGACCAGCTTGATTTATGAAATAAGGTTGTTTCCTGGTGAATGCTAGTTATGTTACACTAAAGCATTTAAATGCTCTTGCCGAGGCTGATAAGAGATCCTCTAAAGTTTCTTGTTTTAGAAGGTTATAATCATAACGACTTGAATCTGTAGTATTCGTATTGTTCAATTTGATACGGCCAAATAAAGAATTGAACTTTTTCGGTAACACATTGTGGTTGAAATTGTACCAAAGAACAAAAATGAAGGGGCTCGGAGAACTATAGCAAGGCACTACTAACAATGATCGGGTGTAATGATAAGCAAACTCTACGCTGAGAGAGGATATGGGTTCAATTTTCAGAAAAACAATTGATGAGAGAGCCTCCTGATCGCGACTTTATCTAAGGGTTGACATACTTTGAAGACCAAAAAAAAATAAAAAATACAGAGAGGCACTTGTATGTGCATTTTATCACATAGCTCTTATATGTTACATGATTTTTCCTTTTTGTCAAACAAGAAGAGCAAACATATTTTCCCATCCCCCCCCCCCCCCCAAAGAAAAAGAATTGAAAAATCAGGGCCAACTTTTATTTAGTGGAGACTGGAAAGTGAAAAGTCGCGTGTCTATGTTTTTTCTCTAGCTAGTACTGATCCTTTGCATGTTCTACTGTGCTGTTTCGAACAGGAAAGCAATAGACCTTAGCTGCTAGGATAAATCCAAACTGAAGAGATGTTCCAAAACCTGCGCCCATTAGAATGGGACCTATTAATCACGAGCCATTTGAAACTCTTGTAACTGCAATCAGCAATCTTAGGCTTCATTTGGGTAGAGAAGGGAGAGGAAAGAAAGATCCCTTGTTTGGTATACATTTCTAGATGGAAAGAAAAGGATTTGGAGGGATAACAATTTCGTGTATCCCACTAATTTCATAATATCAAATGGAGTAATTACTCCTTCACTTCTACTTTCCTTTCTTTTCTTTTTCATTTCCTCTCCCCCTAATATGAGACCAAAGGCATGGAGAAGGATTTTAAAATGAGAAAAACTATTCGTACACACTCATGTATATCTGACATACGTCATAAACCTCAGTTACCTCACCGTATTTCTCTCTCCTATACGTGTCTCTGGTCAGTGCATCTCTCTATTGCTTTTTTTCGTACGTGTCGAATTACAATGTTGCAAAACAATGTCAAAATAACACATATCTTTTAAAATTTGCACTTATAATTTCCATTTTTTTGGGCGTAGGTTCTGGAATTATATTTTACAAAAGAAAGCAGAACAAACCAATAGCATTACATATTTTTTTTGGCAATTCAATAGCATTATATTTTATTTTTTATCATGTTAGCCTTGCAAATTTTTTTTTTTGTTTGGTCTACACGCACCCCAGAAAAGGGGAGAAAAAGGGAAGAAAAAAGAGAAAAAAGGGGCGGGGGGTGCAGTCTCAGACAGATCACATGACTCTAGGATGCACCTTATGGACCGGAGATCCTGCCACTTTAGCAGTCAATTTTTTTTTTTGGTCGTTTTTTTTTTAAATTTCGTTGGTCGATGATTTTGTTTCAACATATTGTTCTAAACAGCATTACATTTGAGCCTGTGTAATTCGGTACATCAGCCCTACTTGGTTACCACGTCACAGCCCAACTACGTTTCTGGGCGACAGACCCAAATAGAAAGTTTGCAACAGCTCCAATCATGCAGTCACCATTGACCATTTTCGGCTATATTACCTTGTCTCTGCCGCGGTTTTCTACTGTTCTTTTATTTTATATTTTTTTTAAAAGAATCTTCATTATCCTCAGTCAGAGATGAACGTGCAGTTTAAATTATTTATATATGTCTTTTACCCAGGATGTGGGTTATTTTTTATTTGAAATTTTAATGTATAGGCTTTTGAATATTGGGGAAAAGGTTACGTTTTGGTGATTTGAATTTATTTTTTCTAAACCCTTGCTCTAAATTAAAGTTACATCTGTATAACATAGACTATTAGTACTTGGTTGTTAAACGCGAGTTCAAACAATAAGATGGAAACACCTTACAAGATTAAGAATAATCTCTTTTTATATGCACAGCTATATATCATTGTTGAGACATGTAGTATGTGCTAACTTTAAATAAGATAACTCAGCCTTCGTGTATTTAAAAAGAAAAAAAAAAAAAAAAGATAACTTCAGTCTTCTTGAGCTTTTCAACTAAAAAATTAGATTCACATTGTTTGGTCAAGTATTATTTATAATATGATCATTAGAAAATAGAAACCTAAACTTTTTCGGGGTGGGGGAAAATGACATGCCTTTAACTGGATCATATAATTAATCGAACCACATGCAAAATGGCAAAATGGTAAGCATGCTAAGCAAAAAGCTCCCGTAAGTTATGGCAATAAACACCATTTTGACATCTCTGCGTTTCCTTTGAAAAAGTGAAAATCACTCCAGCTAAAACTTGGTTGGGTTTAAGTTTTTAATTTTAAAAAAATTAAAAATTTTTCAGAAGTTATGTTTAATTTATGAAAAAAAAAATTAAGATATTTTTCTAATTTCGTTTTTTGTTTAAAAAAATTATCTAAGTATTTACATATTTTTTTATTAAAAATAATTTTCTAAAAAAAATCATGCTAAGCAAAGATCCCATATTGAGTTATGGCAATAAACACCATTTTGTTATCTTCTATCTCTTTCATTTGAATAGAGTGACTATTGAATTTCTCACCCTCCCCAACTTCTAGAATAAAAATGACTACAACACGCTAGAAATGACACCGCTATTTGTGTTTGTTTAAAGTTAGAAAATATTTTTATTATGTAATTTTTTTTTAAAAAAAAGTGTTTTAAAAAATTACTCTTTCTATAAATAATTTTTCTGAATTTTAAATTTCTTTTAAAAATTTTATCTAATTATCTTAAACTTTGTATGCATGTCTTTTAATTTTAAAAAGTATTTTAATTTTTTTCTTGAAAAGGTTAAACAGAAAAAGCTTTTAATTTATTTTGGTTTTTGCTTGAGCTATTGAAATCTACGATATTCGTATGCGAAATCTTAGTGGAGGCCACTCAGATTTGTGTCAAAGTTGCCGGCATTGCAGACAAATGTATAATGTAATTTTCATTGACAATTTCAATTTTAAAATATAAGAAGACGGTGACAGTGCTCTCGTCAAGTTCACACTGAGCTGTGCTAGAATTAACGCGTAAATCTTTAGAATTTTACTCGGTAATAGATACAAGTCGTCTTTAGATAATTGATGGGCCTTTATTTGAATGGTATATTTAATTTGTTTGTTTGTTACTTTCAGAATTTGCCTTATGCTGTCTATCTATTTCGTTATTTTATAATATACGTGGTGTGGTAGATAAAACATGCATGTTACGTTAAAATAAATCTTGTTATGAGATTTGATTGGAACATGTACATATAAACTAGCCAGAAAAAACCAATGCTAAGGTATGTTTAGATACATTGGACGGGAAGTACAATTAAGAAACAAAATAAAAAAGAATGAGGAATACAAAAGAGAATATATAGAAGAGACTAAAAGGTTAAGGTTTCTGCCTTTTTTTTTTCTTTTTGGTTTCTGAATGTTTAAATTCTTTGAAATTCTTCATATTTATAGAACTTTGAAGTTTTCATAAAAATGAATAGGGAGTTTTGAAAGATCACAGTTTATTTCCTTTGTCTTGTAATACTCCCCAATAAGATGCGCCTACTTGAAACGTTGTTTCTCTTCATTCTAACGTATCCTAGTACGTACCTAAGTCGGTAATCTTACTAGTTATCAACAATATTTATGCGTGTGAGTCTGTGTTACAATGGTCAAGATATGACTCATTTCTAAACTAAACGCCGCCTATATAAATTATGCTAGTGAAGAGAATGGTTGCATTAATAGAAACAAGCAAAGGCATTGGTACAATATGATGTTTTGTGCATTAATCAAACATTAATAAAGAATAGTCGAACCTATCCAAATTCCTTAAAAATGGTCGCTATCCGTTTAGTTAATTATTTTATCATACACGCAAACTAGCGGCATGAGACGTCTATATATATATATATATATATATATATATATATATATATATATATATATATGTAGCAAGTTTATTTTATTTAACATAATACCCTGACAGTAACGCATATTTTGTGGTATGTATTCAGACACAGCATGAAGCATTAGGTTCTGAAGTGAGGATAGGATCTGGATTATCCTATAGCCAACTAACCACCAACAAAGTTTGAGATAAATTAATTTTATGTGTAAGAAGTTCAAGTTGGTTACCACTTTGACATCTATTAAATAAAACACCTTCGGCTTTTATGAGAGGCCAATTCTAACTTGAATGTTTGGGCGACCATAAATACACATAGTTTTAAAATGATGTACGGTCCGTGACTGGGTGTAAAATATTTTAACTGTAATTTAATAATATATTAGCACATAATTAAATAATTAAACTTCTTATATTGTATTTGTTAAATGATTAATAATATGGCAATGTATACTAAATAATAAATAATACAAAAAAAAATTTATACCCATAACAAATTAAAATTAAATTTATATAGGCATAATCTCGTATATTTTTAATGAAAAACAGTTACATGTATAAATATATATTGCAAAATACATGTTGAATTTAATTAAATTACGATTAAAATATTGAATCAGATCAGTCAGCTCGACACAAAAATCAGCACAGCAACCATATATCCGATCCATTCAACTCATAAAACTAGTATACCAAAGGTTTATAATCAAACTAGCCGAAGGTTTACCAATAATTTGAACCTTTGAAAAGATGAAAACTCACCTTTTGAGCTCAACAAAAGCTTAATATACTAAGCATAATGACTAATAAAATTATTGTTTATATATATATATCATATATCCCACTTTTCCTTTAAATAAACTTTAGTTCTAATTTGTTGTTTCTTAAATAACTTAGCTTTTTATTAATTGAAAGTAAGATATTAATGTATCGATTTCGTATTTAATATATGCTATTAAATTAAAATTATATGTTTAATTATCACTAGTTTAACAATTTGACCATGATCGGACTAACGAATCATGAGCTAGCGTACTTTCCGGTTTGATGATGATTTGTCTAATTTTAAAAGAATTTAATTTTAATATGTTATTAGTATAAAAATATTTTATATAAATATTCGATTATATATTGCTATGTTAGTAAAAAAATTTTATTTTTATACTAATTACTTCAAAAATTTTATATATAATGACATATAATTAAATGATAATATAAAATTTTTTTATACTAATAATATATCAAAATTAATTTTATTTTTAAAATAGTAATTTAAATTGTCTAAACAAGTTTTAAAATATTATTAAATAATTTGAATATACAAATGAAAAATTGAAAATTATTGGCAATCATTGTTTTTAATAACTTGACAGTTTTTAGGTAAGACTTGTTAACCACCGCCATGGTCATTTTGTCTTAAACAGCCGCAACCGACTTTACAGAAATATAATTATTACAAAAATACATTATAAGTCGTAAAATGATAAAGCGAACGTTCAACTTAGTTTGCAACAATGAGTACGATGACGAGGATCTCTAGTCTTAAGAAAAAGAGTTTAATTGATTTGCAGTATAAAATAATTTTATATTATCAATTAATAAAAATATTAAAAAATAAAAAATTATGATGGACCCCTCATTATAATTGGTGATTATTTATATGAATTGACATTTTTTTCTATTTCTATTGATTGATAGTGTAAAACTATTTTACACTGTCAATATATTTAAATTAAATTCTAAGAAAAAACACTTAAAAATTAATATTTTTAAAAAAACTTTTTTATACCAACTTTACAAAAAATAATTATTATATAAAAATACATTATAAAGTCATAAAACGGCAAACTTTCAACTTTGTTTTCTTATTTCCATAATGGATTCCCATTTTAATAATCGTTATTATGTTGATCAAAACATAAAATACATTGCATTATGTTCCGACTTAATCCACGTCTACATAGATTAATAAGAAAAATGTTTTTTTTTTTTAACCCATAAAATATGGGTATGATATTGATATTGTATATTAATATAAGAGTGCATAAATCTTGAGATTCGTAGTATCAAAATCATTATATATATATCTCTACTTATTAAATATATAAGTATGCATCCATTGTTATCTATGAAGCAAGATTTGATTAATTAGCCTTTTAAGTTTATGCCTATTAATATCATGCATTTACACAAATACATGTGGGCAGCACTAACACGAAGTGCAGGAAGGGAGTGCCTCCCAACTCTCAGTCCCTATAACCCCATTTTATCCTCGTTCCCTTTTTTATTGTTGCTATGAAGCCATCTTTTTTGTTATAGATTAGTTTTGATGAGAAAATTAAATTGATTCAAATAATATAATTTATAGTAGTTTAAATTGAATCAAATCGATTAACTTTAAATTCTAAAGTCAATCCAATCTGATCTAGTTTTTATTGGTTTTGATTAGATCGTTTGATCGATTTTTGACAAGGAAAATTTTAATTTTAGAATATTATAAACTAAAAGTAATTTTAGTCAATAAAAAGAATAAATAAAAATGAAAGATAAAAATAACTCTTTTACTATATATAAAATGAATAAATGATATTTAAGTGAAAATAATACATAAGTAAAAATTTTGTAATGAATTAAAATTATTATAAATAAAAGTATAAAATTAATAATAAAATATTATATAATATTATTCGGTTTGAATTGAGTTAAATCAATTTTAAAAATTAAATCCGAAATCTAATTCAATTAATTTTTTAAAATTAAGAATCAATTCAATCTAAATTTTTGCAATTTGATCAATTTTTTTATTTTTTTAAATCAATTTAACAATTTTGATTGAATTAAATTAAATTATATTTGAACACGTCTACAAACAAGAAAAGAAATTAGAAAACATATTAAAAAAATTTCCATGGCTGCCTCCATCGCAAGCTCTTCAAGGTTGCTTCCCATTCCCGAATGACCACACCCATATTCCCATTTTCCTTCAAACATGCTAAAGTTAGCATCTTTCCCTTCTTCCTCAATTTCAAACCCTCCTCTTCTCTGTCTTGACCGCTAACCAAAGACCCTGCTTCTATTTTTCCATTGGTGGAACAAAGCAAACTCGCTAATGGTTTGTTGTGTGGACTGCAGTTTGTGACTAGAAGATGGAGGGAGGGAAAGGAAGGCATTGTTTTTCTATAAAAATACCACAAGAAACTTGTCTCGTCTTTTATAGTAAAAAATAGAGTAACCTAACTAATGGAAGTTCCGAAAGTGACAAAAATTTACAATTTCTATCGCCGAGCAATAAACACCATTTTTTTTTTTTCGGGAGGTAAAACTAACACTCTTGTAACTGAATTACAGCATTCACACACAATTCTCAGATTGAGAATCAGCCTTTCTATAATGTCTTAAAACCCATGTATCTTTGGCAACCATTGTAGTACTCTGAGATCTCAGTGCAATATTACTTTATATCGTAATATATGTCAAAAAGCTAGATTAACAAAGCCGGCGATGACCCTTTTCTTTTGAAAGCGATTCTATTTCTAATCAAAAAGGCCAAAGAATTCTACAGCGGCATTTTCAAGCCAGTTGCACCCAATCAATTCGTCCCTTGTTAATCATTTTCAAAATTAATTGATTTTCCAATCCCCTATTGGTTTACTTTAAAAAATATTTGAAGTCTGAGCTCAATCTTTGAAATTTTTTTAAAAAAAGGAATTGCGTCGATCTGCCACGTGTCTTGCGGCGGAAAACCGTAGTAGTACTTGGTTTAAGGTAGCGTATAGAAATAGAAAAGGTCGGGCAAGATCGAATAGTTGTGGCAGTTGGCAAATTGAGGTGAGAGAACTGGATTGGGTGAGACAATGACGTCACTTTGGTGTGATGATTGATAATGATGAAACTATTTAAAGGCTTGTATACATTGTACGTGACAGTTTCAGGGGACTCCCATACGTTCGTTATTATTGGGATTCAGTTATATATTTTGCGGTTTTCAAACTTCAGCCTGCTTTCAACCATATATAATCCAAAATCCTCGTCAGCATGTATGGCACAGTCTCCTTCTGCTGCTGCTTCAGAGTTTCTTCCTTACGGTCAAACGGGTTCTGTTGATTCATCTCGCCAATTTTTTACTCAGGTAGGTTTGATTTTTTAGTTATTCGATTAGTGGGTGATATATAAATATTTGCATCTTTAAATATTTGATGGGCCCATAGACATAATATAACTCTGAATTAAGGTAAATCTTTTCCTTAATTTAAACTTTTTCCTCTAAAAAAAAATGTTTCTTCCTTACACTTACACACATTTTTCTCATTTGGGTTTTCATGACCTAATCTACTTGATTTCTTACTTAATAAAAGAAAACGTTTGTGTTCTTATTTTCCTTACAATATTTTTACGAGAATTATTAATTATACATCCTATTTCATTGACACATAGCTCATAGCCATGTGATGGGAAGAGATACCACAACAAAAAATAAAAAATTAAAAGTAATTGAAAATGTCTTTTAAGGTGTAATAATAGACTTAAATAGAAACAATAGTAATGCGTCAACATTACATTATACCTCGAACTCAACCTTACAAGAATGAATTTTTTATTTCAATCATCTATAAATTTTTTTTTTTCATAAATATCCTCCAATTGTAAGTAATCCGTTTGAAATATGATCAAGCACTGAATGTCACCTCTTTGAGAATTGAAATATCTAATTAAAATTCACACTTGAATCCCCAAAATTAAACGCCACAACAATTTTGTGGATTAATTACAGTTTTTTATCTTCACTTATATGTATGTGGGTAGCTACTATATTATTTACTAGTCGGTTAGAATTAGTTAAGGGAATACAACCCTTTACTAAATTTTTGAAATGAAAGGAGAGAAATTCAATAGGTAAAATCACGGATTAACTATGAAAATTTTCTTAACCTAATTTGTGACATTATCTAATTTTATTTAATTTTTATTTTAAATGTACTTTTTAAAGTGAAAAAATCACTTTACAGACAAGTCTTTTATGTATGCTTAATTTTTTTAAAATTAACAGTCATAATTTTTCATTTTTTTTTCAAAGTAAATCTCTCATTTTAAAGAAATATTTCGATCTATTTATATTATAATAGTTGTTTAAACTTTTTTTGTTTTTTGACCAAGCTTGTCACATGTATTGTTATGAGATTAATCCCTCAAACACAAGACCCGCTCAATAACTACTTTGAGTTTGAATTTTGGTATACAATTTATTTAGAGAAGTGTTGTTCAGACATATAAAAGTAGATCTAGAAATATTATAGACAAAATCAAGAGAGAAAGGCATATAGTCTAGTCTTTTATCTCTTAACATCGACCATCATCTAATACTCGTATTTTTCTCTCTCTACCATATATGTTTATAAGATATCTTCTTTTAAATATATAAAAATATTATTTATTTATTTATTTATTTATTATTGTACCCAACTTTGTTGGTAGTTTAAGACTTTTACTTTTTTCTTTTCAATTTAGGTAAACAATATTCAAGGTCTATTAAATTTTAACTAATCTAAATCGAGTTAAGTAGATCCATTATAAAAATAAAATTTTTGTAATACTACCTTTTTTTTTAATTCATAAAATTAAACTCAAAATATTACTTAAAAGGAATTGAATTATTTGAACCAATCAATTGTTTATATAAGACCTAGTTTAATAATATAAAAATAAGATAAAGTGGAAATAAAGTGATTGAATAAAATTCACGAGCAATTGAATAGGAAAATGACAGAGTGAGTGCGAAAAAAAAAAAAAAAGCAAAGTCCCAGAGTTTCATCAGTAAATTATAAATGCCCCGCATTCTAATTTTTCAATCTCTTTCTTGAAGTCACCTAATCGAGCCCACCGCCAAGCTCACAAGATAGACTGTAGTCCTTAAAATAATTTAAATAGTATTTGTTCTTGAGATCAATGATTATAAATTTCAAAAAGAAATTGTATCTTATTCCATATCGCGTTCATCCTGTCCCTCATCAGCATGAGACATTCCGGAGAACTTACAAGTAATTAACAGTGCGTTACGGTACAGGACTACTTGATCAAAACATCGAACATTCTAAGTAGGTAATGCCCTTTTTCAAAGTTCAAACACTTGAAATTTCTGATGTGAATAATTATTAACAAAGCTGTCAGCCGAAGAAGAACTAATCAAAGTGCGGCTGGTCAATTCGCTACCAACCGACCGACAGAAGGCCCCAACTAGTTTATACTGGGCGCAAAGGACTATTACCACGCATGTTAAAATTTTGTTTCAGAACATAAAGTCTTAAGATTTTACGTTCTTGCGGTATAAAAATTTGTTGAATATTAGATAAACTTTAATTTGGGAAAAATCCTTTTAAAAAGTATTTTTAAAAGTTAAAATTTTTAAAAAAAGTATTTTTAAGAAATTATTTTACATTTTCATGTATTTGAGTTATTAGACTGGATTTTTGTTAGTTTAATAGGTTTTGAGTCTCAAAATTGGCTTAAACATGTGTTAATCTATTCTATTAGAGCAATAAAATGAATTCTATTATCATTTTTTAATCAGAGAATACACCACATTATTATGATGACTATTGTTGTTTGTGTCACACGGTCACATGATCAGCTTGTTACTTTGCACCCTCCACAATCTACATTGCTCTACACCTTTATTTTCATTAATTTTTATTATATTATAAAAATTTGTTAATTTAATACTTAAATTTGAGTTGACTTTTTTATTTAAATATAACAATATATATATATATATATATATATATATTCTTAACAATATATAAAATCTACATTTTTACGTTTTGCTTTTACTTTACCCTCTAACATTTTTTAGTGGAAAGTCGCTTTTAACAACCTTAACTATTATTATTATTATTATTTCCCTATTCACATATCTTTTCACGCATTTTGTATGAATCATGATATGATAGACGCTAATAATAATAATAATAATAAATTTGTTTTTGTTTAATCTGAACAATAAATTTGTATGTAAAAATCCTCTTTTTAAAAAATGTACATAATCCGAGTTACTAATCTTTTGTATGCCTTAGTGTTTCTAACCATCTACTCATTTTTTTTTGTAATGAATCGCCCTTATTTAATAAATGTATGATAATTCATCTAAATCATAGTAAAAAGTCAATAATATAGTAAGCATCAATTATTTATATATTGATGAATATTGTAAATATTCTATATAAGGTTTAATGTACAAATATTTTATGCTCACTTTTTTGGACCTTGGATAACTTAAATACTATCTTTTTTCACATAAATACGTGTTAATATTTTTAGTTTTGATTCACTTTTAAGTTAAAATTTATTTGACGTTATCATTTAATTGTGTGTTCTAAATTAATAAAAAGGATTAACTGATAATAATAATAATAATTCATTTAATAATAATGAAATGCATTATAAAATGACGGCATAGAATCAAATGCATCCTGAAATATTCAGATTTAAGAATCAAAGATAAATCAATTGGTCTTGTCGATAAGAATAAAATCATTTTTTTATTAAAACTCTAAAATAATAAAATTTACAATAAGTAATATAAAGATAACAACATTCTTTAGAGAATGCATGACATTCTGCCATACGACTATCTAGTAAGTATCCTACTCCGAAACTGTCATTCTCAATCATTTTTTTGATATGGATTACTAATATTCGAAAGCTTACCGAGTTCCTGCTAATTTGATTTGAGATGGGCCAGTCCATTATTGGGGTAAAGTTCTTCCAGCATTAATTTTTTTCATCCATACAATTCAAATCTGAGACATTGCTTAAGAGAAATAAGTGTCAAAGTGCTTGAATCAGCTAAACATTGGTGCTATTCTCAATCATAATAGAATCCTTATTTTGAGTCCATAACCTATATAATGTCTATTCTTCTACACCAAACCAGCCTTATTTTTTTATATATATAAATTATACTAATCTTTCTCAAAATTAAGTGATATTATACATGATATAACTTTATTTGCATTCAAAAACATATATACATTAACCCCTTTGAGGTTTAGGTGATATTATATCCAATATGTTTTGATAGAATATGATATTAAGCACCATTATAGGCATAACATTGAGTATCCTTATATAGGAATGTCGGTGTAAATGTGACAAATGATGAGGTATCATGTGTATGGGTTGGGTCAAATTGGACACAAACCTAGCCTGATTTTTTTGATTGGGTCATTTTTTTGAATCCAAACCTGACTTGATAATGACCCGACTAATGACTAGGTCAAATCAGGTCAACTTAACATTTAGTGAATATATAAAGATTTAGACATTATGTATGGAAAAATCATAAAATTTGGAAAGTAAAAAAGTAAAATTCGAGGGATACTTTGCAACACGTATTAAAAAACAGATTATATCAATACAAAAATAATATCATGTTATATAAATTGTATCAATTAAAGTATAAAAATCTTATAATTCATTACTAGTTTTCTTTTGAAAAATATAACCTATAAAGAAGTACTTGATTTCGGGCCAACTCAAAGATGACCTGAACCTAGCCCAAATAGTACACCAAAACCTGACCCAAAAAGTTTCAAGTTGGGATAAGTTTTTCGAGTTAGGCTAGGTCATGAACACCCCTAATCATTTGTAATATCGCCTAACCTCAAAGAAGGTTAGTGTGATTTATTCTTATTTTTTTGGTCTGAGAAATTGCTTGAGAATAGTAATTAGGTAACTTCTTCACTAAAGTAATGGTTTCCGTAAAGTCTTTGCTAAAGTAAGAGTTTCAAAATTTGAACCCCTGATATCGAAGATAAAGTTTGTCTAGGATCATAATCTATTTTAATTGTGATTAATCACTTTTGGTAAAACCCCAAATTAAATTGGAAAAAAAAAAAGAGTAAAGATTTAGGATTTATTTGGTACACTTGATAGGATAAGATCTAATAGGATAAGGTCTAATAGCATAAGGCTTAATAAAATTTTAATATTATGTAGTATTTGACACGTCACTATATAAGATATTATATTATATAAAAAATAATAAGAAAAAGGAGATTGTAATAAAATATAATTGTACAAATATCTATTATTTTAATTATAATTATTTAAATCAATTTGTTTGTAGTATATATAAATGTGATTTATATTGATAATTATTTATTATTTATTTATATAGTTTTAATAATTTTTTATTTTTCATAAATATGAAAAATTAGAGAGAGAGAGAGAGAGAGAGAGAGAGAGATTCTTCATATATCGAAATTCAATTAAGAGTGATCTCACATTCCAATACTTGATTGAGTTACACATTATATATAATTATTTTTATTATATATAATTAAATTTATATTAAATATTTTTTATATATTTTAATAATGAATTATTATTTTTACTTTCATATTAGTTTGAATAGTGGTTTTATATTAAATATTATTTTTATTTATATATTTTTTATTTATTTTTATTTTAATAAATATATAAAAAACAAAGAGTGAAAGAGTTTTTATACATCAAAAACTAATTACGCCTAATATAGTTTGGTTAAGTTATCTATCATTTTGATATACAAGAAAGTTATAATGGATAAACTTATAAGATGTATTGTGTACATCAAATAATGGATAATGTTATAACATACAATATTAACTTATCTTATCATATCTAATACGACATGCTAATCGCACCCTTAGAGTAGCAAGAGAGGTAAGGCATCAATCCCTTACCACTCGACTTCCTCCTTTGAAGTTGCTCTCAAAAAAACTTGTAATAAGTTTAGTTATTAATTAAATCCTTTGTCATCCTTTTAAACATAACAAAAAGAATATATACTATTCTCACATACCAAATTTCTTACATCATTTTTTGGTATATCGATAGTACTAAGATTTAAATATACAACTTCATGTATACTACTCACATCACACACTAGTTTATTCCTAATGACTTAATTTCTTATATCATTTAACTAGAAATAAATTATTATTTGTTACTTAACTTATACATGCATTATTTATGAATAAATAAATCATCATCAGGTTCAAATATCAATGCTATCGATGTATCAAAAAAAAGAAGTAATTAAAAAAGTAAGGACTAAATAACTACATAATTAAAATATAAGGAGTAAAAACTTATTTAAATTATATATACATATAAATCGTAAGAAAGTATAAACAACTACATCATCACCAACTAATATAAAAATGATGAGAAATTTTTGGTGTAAAAATAATATTAATATTAGACTAAATGTACGAATGAAAAGAGTGAACAGAGAAAAGGAATGCACTTGTACCCTGTCTCCACTCCACTCCCTCTAACTGCCATTCTCCACTCCTTGATTTACAATCAGAAATTAGTCACTCTGGAAAGAATAAATTTATCTTTTAAATCTTCAATATAAAATATTTAAAAAAAAAAAAAACACCTTTCCTATGGCTGTGCTGTGACTGATTATCAATCAAAAACCGAGGAGTAGTGGCTGAAATTAAAACCAGACTATTCAAACAAGTATATCAGAACCTTCCTTTGCGGCACACGTTACCAAACACCATTTCCCGACATGTTCTTCTTCCTCTTCCTCCTCCTCCTCCTCCTCCTCCTCCTCCTCCTCCTCCTCTAGTTTTTCTTCAGCAGGATCAGATGATGTAAGGTCCTTGGCCCTTTGTGCTTGACCTTCCCAATTCGTCCGTGCCAAAACAAACAACATTGTCACCATACAAGACCCTTGTGCCGCCAACAAACCTACCCACAACCCTTTGAGGTCAAACCCCGCGAAGAAACTCAACCAAACCGCAACAGGCATTCCCACAAGGTAAAAACAACCCAAGTTTATGTTTGCCCCCAACTTAGGCCTCGCGGTTCCCCTCAAAACCCCACAAACCGTAGTTTGTGGACAGTTTCCAAGCTCACACAACCCAATAATAGGCAAAATCATTGATGTCAAAGCAATTATCTCTGCATCTTTTGTGAACATTGAAGCCCAAACATTCCTCACCGACGTAGCAAACAACAAAGCCGAGAACCCCAGAAAGAAGCTGAAACAAAGGCCCACAATTGCCGCAAGCTTTGCTTTGTGTGGATTCTCTGCACCTAACTCGTTTCCAACCCTCGTGGAAACCCCAAAGCTTAATGAAGATGGGAAAATGTATATCAAAGCCGTGGTTTGAATCAGAACCCCCATGGATGCAACACTTGCGCGTGGATCAACCAATAACCCGCAGAGTAAAATCATGATTTCGTACCACCACCATTCGAGGCAAACCGAAATGCAGCTTGGAATCGAAAGGCTCAAGAGTTTCCTCCAACCCCTGAAGCACGTCGAGGAGACACGTGTCCATGTCTTCTTGTGCGTCCCGGAGACAAGAGTGTAGATTATCAACGAACCAACTAGGTTGAAGTTCGTCCAAACGGAGCCTAACGCTATGCCTCTGATTCCAAGCTCGAAAACATTAACGAGGAGGTAGTTAATTGGCACGTGGAGGAGAATGGAGAGCGCGGCACAGCACGTGAGAGGCAGGGTTATTGATTGGCTTCGAAGGTAGATTCTCAAAGGGTGTAGCAACGATTGTGCTATAAGGTCAGGTAAGGAATAAAGTATGTAGAATTTAGCCTCGTTTGCTATGTCCTCTTCTTGGCCACATAGGAGCAAAATTTCCTTCATGTTGAGCCACAAGAATGCAATGAGAATTGAGGTTATGAGAAGAAGCATCACGGTCCTCTGCATCGCGAGGCCAAGGAGCTTGAATTTCTTGGCCCCAAAGGCCTGGCCGCAAATGGGTTCCATCCCCATGGCAAGGCCGGAGAGGACGGAGTAGCCGGTGATGTTGGCGAATCCAATGGCTAGGGAGCCACCCGCTAAGGCAAGCTCACCTAGGTGGCCAAGGAAGAGCATGGAGATCATTGAGCGTGAGTAGAGTAATAGGCCAGTTAGCACCATGGGGAGTGATATGTTGGCTATGCACTTTGCTTCATTGAGGGCCAGGGACAAATGAGTGGCGTTGTTATGGGGTTTTTGGTTTTGTTGTTGTTGAAATGTTGGGGATTTGGGGATCAAAGGGGTGGACATGTCGGGGTTCTGTTGTACTTTGGTTGATGTAGATGATAACTGGCACATAGTTTGGTTTGGAGAGTTTTTTCACGCACACGCACACAACAGAGAGAGGGTGAGAGGAAATTCCCTAAATTCCTGAGTCATGAGGAACTTTTTGCACTTTGGTAGAGGGTAGCATGTGGGGTTTAAAAGGGTGAGGCTTTGCAACAGTTTATTTGGAATTGGGGTCGTTTGTGGAATTTTGGAGTATTTGGAATGGCCATTTATGGAATTAGTAAAAAAGAGAAGGATTAAGATGACAAGTCACTATTATTTACCAACTCAAATACTAGGCAAAAGATTTATTCAATTTCAAAGCGTATTTTTATGACCAACCAATCACGTATATGACATATCTCACTGTTGGGGCCTGCAAACAGAGTGGGGGAAAAAGGTGGTGTTGGAGGAGGCCGAAGCGCATACTGAACTTGCACGTAATATAAGAAGAATGAACCAATTCAGCCAGGTAAGAGGTCAGTGGCGTAACGATTAGGAAAATGTTTTACTAAGGTCTTTTTAAAATGTGTTCATGTTTACGGCTTGATTGGCTCATGTATCGAGAAATATCTAACCTTGATAGACGTTTAAATTAAATTCATGACAACTTGGCAATAGCTTGAAGGACGATGTCCTGTTGGCGTATCGGAAACTTGATGCAAATTTAAGTTTGGACTTCTTTTGGGTGACGACTCATTCCGAATAAATGGTATCTTGGCTTAAATTTTAATTAAAGTTTTGGGTTTTTATGGATACAATTCATGTGAAATCAATGCCATATCGGAATTTATTAATAGGAATTAATTAAATCCACGTTGTGTTAAATACCTGCCATATTTTGCAATTTTAGAGTTCAAATATCTGTTTTGTTGGCCCAAAATGACATTACGTGAAATCAATGCCATATCGGAATTTATTAATAGGAGTTAAATCTACGTCGTGTTAAATCCAACTTTTTTGTTTTGGGGTACATTGTTAAATCCACCTCAAGATTGTGTCAAAATATTTTTGCAAGTTGTGTGTCAAAATTCTTGCAATTTTGCCCAAAGGTTGCGCCGCTCCAAATTTAACTTTTAGTAGACAACTTGTAATAATGAAGATTTTAGAATCAGGCACTTAGGCCATATTCTTTTTATGGGATTGAGGTATCTGATTTTTGTTGTATATTTCATTTGTCTTTCTCTTTCGCTTGGACTACGTGCTTCAACATAATCATACAGATCCGGCACAAAAGATAAGCCACGGTCCAAAATGGGAATGGGCATGTATGCACAACATAATTGTATATTTCATTAATAGCTTTTTCTATATATATATATTACCGTGAGATTATTTTTCATCTAGATATTTTCCATTTCTAGTTCTATTGGCAAGTTTGAACCTCTAACATTGCATATATCACTCTTCTTGTTACTTGAAATTCTTATAGCTGTTTAAACAAATATCTCTACAATTTTACCTGATTTGAATTTTTGTACTTATAATTGTTTTTTTAAGATTTTGATTTCCATAGTTTCATGAATTTGAATTTTAGAATCTAAAGACAAATATTTTAATAAAACTAAAATTGATAAAATTTTAAATATATTTTATAGTTGTAGCTGCTTTGAAACACACCTTAGTTCTCAGATTTTTATTACTTTTTTTTATTTTATAAAACTTTGTAGTTAAAATGGAGTCTTCATTAGAATTCATGTTTTTAAATCTTAATTAACAAATAATAAACGCGAATTGAGAAATACTTGGTGCTATTTTAAAATGCCAGTATATAGTCTTGGAAAAATTAATATTAAGGACCGATAACATAAGTCAATTTTGAAAAAAAAAAAAGGACCTCTTATAATAAAATTATTAAAAAATACATACTAAATATTATTTAAGGAGAAAAGTCAAAAACTTTTTACAAGTAGATAATTATGCGCTTAAAAATGTTTCTACTCTTTTATTTTTCTTCATAGCTTCACTCTCTCAACCCCAATTTGTGCAGCAGCTCTTGCATTGCTGCCAAGTTGCTCTCAGTCTAATAAATCTCACTCTTGCACCATCCACTAGAGGGCTTAGCGAAAGCGCTGCAGGAGTTGTCCTCAATATATACATGAAGAAAGTTATCATTTGAAGCACCCTGCCTGGCCGGAGCATTTGAGCAGTTGTTTCATGCATGTAACCATGTTTGCTTGCCTAAGGATGCGTTGCAAGCTCGCCTTCCGATTGCGCTTCGGTTGAGTGAACAGACCAAGAATTTTTAAGTGCAAAAAACTTATTATTAATTGGGTGAATTATTGGAAGAACTTGAAAGAGTGCATCTTCAAGAGTTTTGCTCAAGTAATTAGCTTGTAATATGTAAAAAAAAAAAAAAATTCTAGAAGACAAACAGAAAGAAGCATAAGAAAGTCAGAGAAAGGAATCGGTAAAGGACCTACAAACTGTGGCAAAGGAAAGAAATGCAGATGAGCATGAGGGTGAGGATTCAAGAATGAAGAGTCGCTTAAGAAGAGGATTGAGATAATGAAATTGCACAAAAAATAAAAAGAATAGAAAAAAAAAGTTAAAGAAATATTTTTAAGTGTATAATTGTCTACTAAAAAAAAATTTGGTCCTTTTTCTTAAATAATATTTAATAAGTCATTCTTAATAATTTTAATATAATAAATCCTGTTTCTTAATTAACTCATGTTAACGGTTTTTAATATCAATTTTCCCTAGTCTTAGCTGCTAATTACTTGGAGTATCCCTAGAAATCTTTTGATGTAAGTAATTTACCTTTGGACAGAAAAGAGGAATGAATTAGTCAAGGTATGTATAAGCTGACTTAGATACAATCTAACCAAAATATCAAAAGAAATCAGAATAGAGTAAAGGCATTATTTTTTTATCGTATTCTTTCAAAGTTAATTTTATTAAGAAATTATTAAAAGTTAAGTTCTTTTTTTTAATTTATTAGAATTTACACAAAAGTATATAATTAGACAAAAGCCCCGAAAATTTTATAAAAAATAACTACTTAAATCTTTGTATCATACAATTGTTTTATATTTAAAATGATGATATATTAATTATTTAATAGCTTAATTTCACATATTATATAAACTAGATTATACAAAAAATAACTACTTTTAACAATTGTTCGCGGGTCTTATTTCATTCTTAGGTGAACTGAATCTACTACAAATGAATGAATTTAATGGATTAGATCTTTGATATTTTTTACAATAAATTTTATGAAGAATTTATAAAATCTAGCTGAAAAAATGGATATGAGTTCTTAAATTCACTTAGCAATTATGTACCTTATAAATACTTAATAATATCACTAGTTTTTTTTTTTGGTAGACACAATATAATTATGAGATTTGAATTTAGAACTTTATATAAATTATTTAAGTCTTTTATTATTAGTCCACTCCTAGTAACTTAATTGGACACAATCTAATCCTAAATGAACAATTTATTAATAATAAAAGTTTAAATTTAAAGATTAACAATCTAAAATTAATTTTATTTAACATCCTATGAATATACCAACACATATAGGTGTAATGGTAAACGAGTTATATTCTCAAAGAATGGACCAACGTTCAAAATTTGAAGAAAACAATTGTTTAAAAAGTGATAATGTTTGAAAGTTGAGATACTTAATTTACAGATTTTAAATTTTTTTTTGTATAAATATGAATATATTCTAGGCAAAAAAGTATTTTTATCCTTTGAGTTATAAGTCATGTGCACTTTACTTCCAGCATTTTAAACATATAAATGGACCATTTTGTTAACTTTTTTATTTATTATTAAAAAAATAGTATATATTCAAAAAAATTTAGGGTATCATATTAGATATTATTTTTTAATTTTGGGACTATAGTGCACAAGACCCAAAATCAAAAGGATATAGTATACTTATTTTTCGTTAACAATGAACAAAAATTTAACAAAAAGGCTAAAGTACATATTTAAGAAAATTTAAGAATCTATTTGTATATTTTTAGAATATTAGGGGTAAAGTGGATATATAGTTTATAATTTTGGAGGTAAATTGTTTTTTTTCCACCAATGGATGCATAGTCTAGTTAGTTGGAGGATATGTTAGCTTAATCAGAGGTCTCGAATTTGAGTCTTAAATATGTAATTGTATTAAAATTTGAAAAAGAGAGTTTTGCTGCTTAAATAGTTCTATCAAACTCCAATAAGATTGTCTCTAACAGAAGGATATATATAATTTTTTTTTAAACAAAAAAGGTGCATTTTTTTCCCTATCTGTCATGGTCACCAATGTAGATACATTTATGATACGTTTATATTTATAAAATAAAAATCCCTAATATTATCGTTCACATAGAAATTAGACTTAAAGAATATGCACCGAAGTATTGTCTTGCAGCGCCATCTACAATGCTCTTAGCTGGTCAAAGAGCATGGTGCACCTTGCAATCTGATAGTGAGATTGTGAAGTATATCATACATCAATCACTTATGATGCACTGTAGTAATATTTAATTTTAAGAAAATATAAAAATATAATTAAATATATTTTAAAAATTAATTATCTTGATAGTATAAAATTATATTGATAGTATAAAATAATTTTATATTATCAGTATAATTAAAAAATTTTATTAATGTAATTTTACTTCATTGATAATATAAAATTATTTTATATTGTTAATATAATTTTACACTTAAATATATAAAAATTAATTTCTAAAAATTATAAAAATTTTATCAATATAATTTTATTCTATCAATATAATTTTTCATTATTATGAGTGTAATATTATATTAATAATATAAAATTATTTTATATTATTAATATAATTTTATAAAAATTAATTTTTAAAATATATTTAATTATATTTTTTATTTTTTTAAAATTAATATATTATTATAATATATCATAAATAACTGATATATCGGTATACCTCATAAATCTAAACCATTTATGCGCTTCCTTGGACCGCAAAGCGCACAGAAGTCGGCGCCTTGTCTTGCTCTGCTTGTCGGCATATGATTCGGACGTTTTACTAACTTTCTTTGCCGGCTAAAACAGTTCTGGTCAAAGAAAAGTGGGACGGTGTCAATGACTGGCCATAGCGAAGAACAGCTTTTGTTTTTTTTATGTATTTACCTTCGTATACGAGTGTTTTTTTGTCTCGAACGTTGTCTTCCCCTTCAACACTGTGCCCGGCGTGGCATGCGCACGGACAAAGCAAAAATTCGGAGAGTGTTAATTGTTTAGGAAAACCAAAACGAGGCACAAGTTGCCTTTAAGTTGTGGAAAGTGGGAACTCAGTTGCGCTACTTCTAATACACACGTTATTACCTAGCAGAGATGATATATATATATATATATATATATATATAAGCATATCATATGAGAGAAGTGATTTATTACGAGACTAAGGGGACCAAATCTTAATTATTGGATCTTACATGAATGGTTAAGATTAAAATATAAAGTCGTATGACTTTTTTAAATTATCATGTGATATTTAAATAATTTTAAATCTTGACCATCCATATATGGTTATACAGCACAGATTTACTCCTTTCATATGGACTGATAAATGTGCCACTTGAGCTATATTCTATTTGCAAAAGAGATATATTTTCTAGAAAAAATACTTGGTAAATTCATTTTATATGGGATACCATACAATGAGTTCACCTATTATAATTCTATTATCTAGTTCTTTAGTCAATTGATGTTTCAATCACTCTGTGCTGCCCTTTTCTCTTTATTTAAGGACAAACCAAGGGCATCCGCATGCAATGTAGTTAATGGATGCATTTGTTGGTACTTCTTGTTTAAAAAGAAGTACTTTTTTTTAAAATTTTTCAAAGATAAGTATTTATAAAATTTTTAATGTTATTTGTTTGTGCTTCGAAAAAAGAGCAGAAGTAGAAAATAATCGATTTTTCTGTATTTTTAAAAAGCGGATAGAGAGCTGCTTCTCCCAGAAGTAAAAACAATGGAAGAGAGAGAATGTTGCTCCTTAAAATTAGTAATCATTTCTTTCTTACTCAATTACGATTTTATCTTTAAAATTTTTAAAAACTATTACTCTCTTCCCACTCTTATATTTTCTCTCTTCATATCTTTAATTATAATTTTATGAAATAAAGTACTTTTATATTTATCATATCCAAATAATTTAATAAATTTTAATTTGATAAAAAATTACTTATACAATTATATCTAAGCATAGAATAATTTTTTGCTTTCACTTTTATTTCTACTTCTGCTTTTACTTCTTAAGAAGTACTTATTCTAGGATCTTAACCAAATGGGTCCGATATATAAGGAATTATACTAGCGAATTTAACATCACATTTTGACTTTAAATATTAGGACATTAATTAAGTTCATACCTCAAAGGCAATAAATAAAATTTAAGTTCATACCTCATTCCATTTTATATAGTTGCTAATTTGTCTGTTCTTATATAATTGTAAGGCTCATCCCATGATGTAAGATTTATCTTGTCGGTTAAATAATATATTTAAGTTGATAATTATATTAAATTAGTTTAAACAAAAATTTTAAAGGAGTTAATTTTTTATTATTTAATAATTAAGAGGTAATTTCTTAATAAAAGACTAAATGCTTCATAGGAGTAATTGTTTAAATGATTATTTTCTTAAAAACTAGTGCTAACTATTAAGTTTTCATGTCAATTTTTCTCTCGCTCGCTTCACCGAAAGAAATGCAGTTTAAGAAATAGAAACACATTTTTTTTTTCTTCAATGATATCCTATTCAAGAACTCTTCAAGTTATATACCTTTATTCCACTTAATTATTGCTGCACACGGTTTGTGCAAAAATTAAGTATAAATTTTCAAGATTTTATTTTCTATTATTAATTTTTTCTCTCTTATTCTCAGGTTTTCTCTCATATTTCAATATTCAACTCGATCTTTTCTGTCTTATTCCTTGATCGTTCTGCTTATATTCATGAGTAATTTTTTTTTTTTGGGTGTACTTGTTAAGAATTGTTTATTATATATAGATACTTCATTCAATATTAAATATATGCAAAGTTTTGTGATCTATAATAAAAATATATTAATTACCTAAAATCTATTTATACATGTCACTTGTTGAATAAGTGCTTAAGAGATAATATATTAGACACCATCTACTTAAGAATTTCTCCATAAATTTTGTTATTTGTACATAGTTTTTTCAGTGTCTATCAATATAGGGAATTCATGTGCAAATAACCAAAGGTTTCACCATCATTTATGGGGAATCGAGTGACTATATCACCTAATTCCTCGGTCATATATGTAAATTTTTTATTTATTTGTATATGAATATTTAGCAAATAATTGTATTATCGCTTACCACTCATAGCCACCGAATATCCCAGTAACAAATGTGAAAATATCATTTCTCTTTCTCCATTATCGATATCTCCCATGTTTTAATTAGTACCGAGCCCTATGTGGTTTAATTTTACCAAAACTGTGGTAGTAGGTTTCATATGTGTAATCACAATATAATTGAAGGTGCCATCAGTTGATTTTTTGGTTTTGATACATATTCTAAATTCTGCTCATGCAATGGCACCGTAACTGATGCATCTTCGGTGTTCGCTTGGGTGTAAATTACAATGAATTCACGGTCTTCGCTTTCCTTTGTGCTAAGAAATTATTTCTTCACCGATAACTTGTTTAATTCACGTGATTAGTCACTTATTCATTTTGGGCAACCGAATTCTTTCTTCATGAATTCAATCTTGTAATCGAGTAATATGCAACAATCTCATAGTGTGTACGTTATTTAGCATCAATTTTTGACGCTTATTAGTGGATACAGCTTTATATGAGCGCATGGCCAAGGTTCCATGATTTCTGCTGGCTCTAATTAACGCCAGCATTAATGAGGTTGACTCCGACTACCAATATCACAAAGACCTCCCATTCAGTTTGGTGCATAGAAAAATCGCGAGCGAAAGAAAAGTTAAGTCTTTCAACTTTGACTTTATTAGGCTTCTCGATTTTTACATTGCACTATTTTGTGGAAGTGGACCTATTATGATATATTAGCAGCTTTTACTCGGTCAAAACACCTGCTCCAACCCATATGCTTGCATCTGTTGCTCCTCAAATCTAGCCATTACCCTTAATAGTATTACTATAGAAATGAAGATTAATTGTTATTATCCTATTTCTAGAAACCTTGTAGTGTATTCTGGACAATTTTTTAAGTTTTAGAGGAAGGTCTCCTTACACTTGAAATAGAATGGGAAGTGAGAATGGGAACCCCAACCGAATAATTTCAATCTAGTGATAAATATCAGGCCAGCTTAATCCTTCACTTGCTTTCATGTGTTACGCAGTCAGCTGAAAAAACGTGAATAACGTACGATGACCGCTGCTATTTGCTGGTTCCTTCATTGATAATGTGTATCCGGAGAACTTTTGTTAAAAGGAAACAACAACGAAAATTTTCTTGATTTTATTTTTGTCTGGGCGAGAAATTCTCTATAATTTGAGAACGAGAAGTTTTTCTTTATTTTATTTTATTTTATTTTGTTGATTGTGTGACAAATTAATTTTGTGAGTTCTTTTATTTCCTTAATCATTCATTGCCATCTTTTTTAACTACCAAGAATCTAACTTGTTATGCAATTAATAAAACAAAGCATGAAAAATTCTTCTTCTCGAAGCATACAAAAATTTTTCTGTCTGTTCACATTAATGACTTTTGGAAATTGTAACGTCAATAGTCATAGTAATGCTGGACGTATCATGTTTCTTCTCAGTGCTAATCTATAGATTTTGTACTCTTTAAATGCCGGTTTGAATTCATTCCCGTTTGATTATTTTGTTCTGAGAGAGTATTTGATAGATTAATTTCATAATAGTATGTGTAAAAAAAATTCCTTGACGATCAAGGAAGATTCCCTTGGTCTGCTCCTCCGAACTCTCAAGACTGGCTACTATTACTTTTTTGTCTTTTTTGGTCAATCTACTATTACTTTATAACATCTCATCTCAAGGAAAGAAAAAGAAAAGCAGTAGTCTCATTCGGTCGTGAAGTTTGTTTTTGGTATGAGATTTTGCCACATGTATATCCTCTGTATGGAGATAATTCTATTTGAATACTATAATATATTTAAATATAAGTGATTTTTTAAGTTAAGATTTAAATTATAATTTATCACATTATAACGGATTAAACCCTTACAGTTAAACATCAAATCTTGTGTTTTTTGGTCCGAGGTCATGAAGCCAGTTGTAGTATTACTTTCCGTTTTTTTTTTTTTGTCAGTTAGCTATTTGTGGTTCTTATTGGTGGGCAAGCCAAGTTGGGCTTTGTGCAGGAACCAATGGTTTTCTAACTGCAAAATTTGACTCTGACCAAAAACATAAATACGCATTTGACTCGTACCAAAAAAAAAAAAAAAACCACAGCATTCGGCTTGTTTCTTTGGTTAAAAATCAGCTTTTGATTTCAAAACTTTCAGCATCAATCACTTCATATTACAGTCGGCTAGGCGTGGCTATGAGTTGGGTTAAGTGGATTTTTGACCTGCTCGTGATAATAGTGAACTGGTCCTGTTCAAAATTAAATACAATGCACTTTGTTAACAAAATGAGTACAGAAGCAGCCATAAAGTAATAAAATAGCCGCAAATTTATATGAAAACCATTGATTCGCAGAGTCCATCTTTAGATTATATTAAAAAAAAATCATTTACAATCATAACTATAACATTAGACTTAACAGGAGCGATTTCAATAAACTAGATACGAGTAACTAACTAGGCTGTTTCTAGTATTGCCCAACTTTTATTCATCATTTAAAATAAGAATATATAGGGATGCGGCAAAAAAATCCTTAAAGAATTTCTACTCAAACAAGAACATGTAATTCCCCAACAAGACATAACATAAGGAATAAGAACAGCCTACATCTATTAATTGCGATAGTTGAGAAGGTTACAGAGGGTAATGTTTTGCTTCCAGAGCATGTAAGAATTCCTCTTAAGTTAGAACTTCTCGCAGCACAAACTGCTTTTGAACTCAAAAGATGTCACACGGAAAAAGAGAAATACTTCCAAAAAGGCAAAAAGGGAAAAAAAAGAAAAAGAAAGAAAGAATAGTACACTCCAGATAAAGAACAAACAGAATTAAGAATCAAATGCAGAACCAAGTATAAGCAATTTAGGCTTGATTTGCTAGACCTGAATCAAACTCTTTTAAGCAATGTTTTACCTGTGAATGTGATCCTTGAAGACAGAATTAAAGGCAACTAAATGCAACCTGACAACTTATCAATGGCATTATTTGTTAACATTGCAAATTAAGTTGTTACTTAGTCCATAAAATGTGATAGCACTGAAATAAAAGTCAAAGTATAGCATCAGCACAAGAAATCAGAACAGAAATCGAAGCAATCGCAGAAAAAATCCGGTGATGATTCAGTGCAGAAATTGATCCTTAACAATTACAGTAATAATGGCGCGGCTTCTGCTTCAGTCGCTCTATTTCTGGAGGGACTTTGCTCAGAAACGATGCTCCACGTTCTGTGAGTGACGTAAATGTTATGCAGTAAAAGGACCGATTTTATTTATTTATTTAGCATATCGTGATTTAATCGGCTCATTAAAAACCTGTAATCATATATAATATGATATTCGTTGTCACAATTTCATCATTCTTAATTGAATACTTATAATTTATATATTATTTGTTGTATTGAAACTTTTATAATAAATTTTCAAAGAGTATAATCAATTTTTTTATATGGAAATTAAAAAAAAAAAAACTAACAAAACCCGCAATTTTAGGGCGCAGCATCTTTGAATATTGAAGTCTCAAGTTATCAAATTTACCACAAAAATATGGAAACAGATTCCATAATCACACTTCAAATAAATATAGATTAATGCATCAGAAATGATATATGACAAATGATACGAACGCCAAGGGTAAAAATTTTGACGAATTAATAACAGCTATTTGTTATTTTTTTTTTCTGTTTTATTTAATTTTTATATATTTAAAAATAGATAATCAACAACACCGCTTGATTCGTTATGCGTTCGTATTTCTCTTCTTCGTACTGAATAGTGGCGCTCTTAATGCATTGTTTATAATTAAGAGTGAGTCGGGAAGCCCATCTCCCGTAATTTTCTTGTACATCTTGTGACTCTTAATTTGGCATCTTTATAATATTCGCATTTCACGTTAAATAAAAAAAGAGTGGATTTGATATCAGAGTAAAAATCGAGATGATATATACCAAAAAAAAAAATGGAGATAAAATTTTAGAAATTAGCTTAAGAGTTTAATTTATATATACTGTTAGTGTAAAAAAATTTTATATTGACATTTAGTCATGTATTATCACATAGGTAAAAGTAGTTTCTTTTTGAGAGAGTGAGTATAAAACTCAATCATTTTTGTCTATATGACAATATATAATTGAATATAAGTATAAAATTTTTTTATAGTGATAATATATACAAATTAAACTCTTAATTTTATACGTAATTTACTTATAAATCTCATCCATAAATTTTTCTCCCTCATTTTTGTTCCATACTAAACTAACCCTAAACAATGGTAATTACCCTATTTACTATATATTTGTAGTCTTTATCGGTTTAAAGAAATTTGTTTTCGGTTGACTTTTTTTTTGGGAGGGGGTTCAAAATGGTCAACTGATTAAAGAAACTTTATCTTCCTTTTTCAGCGCCCAAAAAACAGCCAACTGAAGTTCTGGACTTGGCTTGGCCCGGAAATTTGGATTTGGCCCAAGGAGATTGGGGTCTGTTCCTCTTTTGGGCCACCTCGCCTTGCCTAGTACGACGCACATGTTTCGAAAATGCTTACATAGTGACATTTTCTTCTTGAACCCCAGAATTGATCAAAGATTGTTTCTTTAATTTTAACTATCATATCATTCATTTGTTATTCAATTATTTATGGTTTTAACATTCACTTATTATGCAATTGTCAATTACATACATTTTTAATGTGGGCAAAAAGTAGTAGGTTTATCCAACCAAACAAGATTTCGTTCATAAGAAAATATTGAGTTATATCTGGTGCCAACTTGGCCTAACTTAAACCTTAATATGATAAGGGACCATGCCGTGAAAATTGGTTCAAACAAAATTGCATGTCAGCATTAGGCCAAGTTCAACCTAGGCCTAGGCCATGTACGCTCTTCAAACATAGGCAAGAACAAACTATTTTCCCAAACACAAAAAAAAAAAAGAAAAGCAAACAAAAGCAACCCACGCCACTTTCTATGGCTTTGTAACTAAAGTCCATTATTACCGAAATTATTTACTAATATACCAAACTTTTCAAATTGTTCACCTTTCATCCATGCTAGCATTTTTTATTTTTTCGCATGGCCATGTGAAATTGCCTTTACAGTTGGCAATTTCCATGTGGAATCACCGTTGTATTTGGCAAATCCTACGTGGAAATTGCCAACCATAAGACGATTCTATGTAGATCCACTCCCAGCCAAATATCCTCTTTGACCACTATTTCAGTATTTGTAACCACCATTTTAACCGCCATTTGTCAGTATTTATAACCACCATTTTAATATTAATATAGCTTAAGATTAAATTGACCCTAAGATTAACTTATGTAATACACACCATGAAAGTAGCTTTGTGTTAAAATGGAAAAAGAAAGCATAGAGTGATAAGGAAAAAAAATCCTATATAACACCGTGGAAGTAGCTTTTGTGTTGTTCTGATTGGGGAAAAAAGGTTCAAATCCAAATTAATAATAAGATAATCAAATTTAATCTTATAATAAAATCCAAATATTCATACCAAAGTCCACATTAGATAAATGGTTCAACTAAGATTAATAAAAAATACACATGATATTCAAATGTCAATAATGGTAATTTTCACATTAAAAAAGTTTTTACTTCAGATAAATAAAAAATACATATAATATCAAGCATGGTGGTGAGCATGAGGTTGTGGAGGTCTGGTTGGAAGGTCAAATGAAGTGCCTGCCTATGATGGATAGGTGTAAGATGGTGGTGGGGCATGAATGTGGTAATAGGTATGAAGGACATGGTGGCGAGGGGGAAGGATATGGTGGTGGTGTGTAAGGATATGGATATGGATGTGGTGGATAAGTGGACACTGACTGTGATGGTGGGGCAGCAATAGTAGTAGCAGCAACCTCAGTCTGCGTAGCTTGCTGGCTTGAAGAAGCATATGTGTCCATACAAACTTGAGTTCGATTAGCTGCCAGTTCAAACCTCCTTCTACGACACATTCCTCGATTTTCATCCTTAGGTGGTGGATCAATGTTAGTTGTAGGAGAAGGTGCTAATTGAAGTTGCTGCATTAAAACTCGATCATGCTCCTCCAATGCAAATAAGATCTTCCCGGTTGATCTATAAAGACTGTCCATGGTAAATCCTGAAGAAGGATCAGTGGACCAAATATATTGTTGCTCCACATGTTAGCCTAACAAATACAAATAATAATTATCATCAATAATATGAAGTACACATTAAGTGAAAAAAAAGAAACTATTGGCATATAACTTACCACACCCCAAGGAGTAGCTAAACTAGGAAAAATCCATTGCTGAGTGATTCTCTTATATCACTGCATGAACTCTGAACATGAGAGAAGTAGTCTATCCAGCGGCCTCCTATTAACATACCACTAACTACGATTGTCCCACATGCCAATGTAGTCTTTTATGCACATGTGGCCAATTGCCATTAATTCGCCATGCTAAAGTAATATTGTGCAGATGGTTAGGCTGATGCAGCCTCCTGGGTATTGGCTGATCCAAGCCGAACTAACGAATGACTCTATCGAGTTGATGCCATTCAACAATATGGAAACAAATCATAGAAACTATTGATCACCATATGTTTACACTAATTATGCAAAAATTAGAAAGGTCATTCATAATATTTGTGTATGGCTGCCATTTAATATGAAAAATAAGTGAGTACAAAGTAGGCAAAGTATAACAATTATTTAAGTATATGTATGTTAAGTTAGTATTTACCCCTCTTTCTTCATACTATCCAAAAAAATGATGATAAAACTATAGCACATAAGTGGGAGAATCTGACAACACTTTATGTCCGTGCCACTTATTTCAGCACAAAATTAATAATTAATAACAAGTAAATCGCAAAACATAAAAGTAATGTGTAATTTAATAAATATAAGAAATAAGAAATATAATAACACTTATTGAAAACCCGATGGGCAAAACTATGAGCGGTCTTCTTCATAGCCATGTTATAGTATCTCGTCAATATCATTGACCAATGAAGGGGCAAGCCTAGTAAATCTATGCCATACCCAAAACTATAGAAAAATGCAAGCTCCTCTAATATCCCTCACTCTATAGTTCGTGGCCTTACAAAACTCCCTATATAAATAGGCTAAAACTGCAGAGCTCCAACTATATTCCCTAGTACTGGCAAAATCTTCTAATAATGGGAGGAGCATCATATGTACATATCTCCCTGATCGATTTAGAAACAATGTGCCTCCAATGAGTCTCAATATATGAACATGTGTACTACTTTGCATAAGCATCACCATCTTTATCAGTAGGAATGTGAAAAAATGTTGACATAACCATGGCATGCTAATACTACCTCCAAAAATCTTCTCAGCTGGTGGTTGCACACCTAACAATCTTTGACATAAAGCCATCCAATCATTATTAGTTAGGCTAATCACAGTCATGCCATCAATAGGAAGTCCTGTAATGATATTGATGTCTTATAACGTGATATTGCACTTCCCTTATAGCGTGTGGAATGTATAGGTCTTGGGTCACCATCTCTCCACCAATGCTGTGCTCGAGTGATGATCAACAGAGCAACATCCCATGTGAGTACGTCCCAGAAAGCTAGCTTGCTCGAAATATAAGAGGATGATATGAAGGGGTCCTTATGTTTGTGTAGTTGATTACGTTTAATACGTAATATTCGATCGGGATCCCTTTTACAAACATGTTGTGAGACATGATACTCATGTAACTTAGGAACTTAAGGGTCCTGGGGTTCGGGATTTACATTGTCTACCATATGCTATACTATAACATAATAAATAAAATAATTACACATTAATGATAATAGGAAAAAACTATGCAAATACAGTGAACAAATGTTCAAATAAACACTAAAAGTTGTTAAATACCATTGCCAAACTAATACAAGCCAAATACCAGTCACAACCAAACTTCTAACATAATGCCATGAATTGAAAACATTACATAATATACTTAAATAATATTCCCAAATACACAGAAGGTCCTCAAATGGCAGTAAAGACAGTATAAATAAAATAGTATGGAAGATAGTATAAATAAAATACTACAAATGACAATATAAAAACACACTTCAATTGGATGACCCTTCCCTATCATTCACTGAAGAACTTGTCCTAGTAGGGCAACGATGACTACTGTGTCTAGTTTACATGTAGCGTGAACATTGTCACCTTGGTCTTAGCTCAATTCAATCTATCTCATTTCTAATTCAAGTTGGTTTAGGTCGACCTTGATGTCTACGCAAACAAGGGTTAGGCACTAATGTCATAGGAGGAGCTGGTGGGTGTCACGGTTCATTCTTAATGGGTTCCCATTCAGCTTTATAGGTTTTGTACACACTTTCCATTTTATATATCCTATGCACATATTGCTTTGGGTCAAGGGTCATAGCAACACATGCTGCCAATGCATGAAAATAAGAAAAGTGCAATGTTTGGAATAGCCCACAATCACACCAGCTTTCTTGAAAGTTAAGGATATATTTTATTCCACCCTCTTGAGTTACAGGATTAAAGGCCTCTTCAGCTAGAAACTTGGTTGAATGCATATCAAACCGATGACCTTGGTGGGAACTTGTCTTTTCAAAGTTAGCATACTAGCATCTATTAGAATCATCAGTAAATTCTTGTCCCTTAGTAACAAGCTTCCTATGTGCCTCTACTTTTCGCTTTACAAAATACTCAACCAATTTGTAATACATCATTTGAATAATGCAATTATTGGCAGATTTCTACCACCCTTCAAAACTCCATTCATGCACTCTAATGGATTAATTGTCATATAACCAAATATGTGGCCACCATCATATGCTAGACTCCACTTTTCTCTTGGTATTGCATTGATCTATCTGGCCATATCTTCATTTTCAGTCAGTTTATTTAATCTAGTATCGAGCTTGTGTTGGCTAGGTTCATACCCTAAGAGGAATAGTTAATTAAATGTTTTTGTCAGCAATTAATTTACATATACCAAACTCAAATGAAAAAAGTATGCATATTCCACATGCTTGTGTTAATCAAATATTTCTTCCATGTCACATCACGAAATCTAATGTTAAAATTGCTGGCAATATGATGTATGGAGAAGACATGATGTGCATATGGTGGTTGTCATTCAATATGGGGGTTATTCATTGAATCTATAACGTTCCGATGTCGATTAGACATCAAATATAACCCTTGTTGTTGTGTCACATGTACTCGGATGCAAGATAAAAACCAACATCAAGCTTCCTTAGTTTCTCCATCCACAATAGCAAATGCAAGTGGCAATGGATTCCTATTCCTATCTTATGTGATTGCAATTAATAGCTTATGACGATACTTCCCATACAAATGAGTACCATCTACTTGGACAAGGGGTTTGCAAAACGGAAGTCCAAGCATGCATGGTTTGAATGCCCAAAATAAGTGAAAGAATACTTGTTTTGAGCAATCAACCCAGTTGTGCTCAACAAAGTCATCAGTCTGCAACAACACAACTGTGTCTAACATGTACAGTTTCATAGCTTCCAACCAACTAGGCAGTATTTCATAAGATTTATCTCAATCACCAAACAACTTAAAAATAGCTTGTTGGTTTGCCTTCAAAGCTTTGTGATAAGACGCATTATATGCAAACTGACTTTGAATCCTCTCAGTTATCGAACATATAGGCAAATCAGGTTTTTTCTTTAATCATATCCAAAATGCAAGAACAAATCATAATGGAATCCAATTTCCTATGATCCTATGACATTGATGGGTTGACACAAGTATAAAGTACATTATATTTTGTTATTTGCCATTGATTTGACCTCTTGCTTTGAATGGCTCTAACTCTCCAATTGCAGCCGCTACCAAATTGTGGACACTTAGTAGTTATCCTCCGTATATCAAAATCTTCAACCTTATAGTTTTGATGCCTCTTGATTGAATATTGCTTTAACGCCAACTACATAGTATCTTTTGGTGGAAATTTTAACCCAATAAATAATTCCTTGTTTGCTCTCTAAGTATCACGATGAACTAACTCAAGAAACTCCTCATCATTACTCACTGCATCTCAATTAACTTGTAAAAATTGTGGACATGGAAGCATAAAAATACTTTCAGGAACTGCAGTGACAAATGGTGGGATCTGGTAAGGGACTTGAGGAAGGACAACTAGAGAGACTTCCTGCTACTGCTTGTTCACTTCTGCATGATAAGTCTTTTCCAAATCTATATCTAAATCATCACCATCAAGTAAATCCCCTTCATCTTCACTTATGTCAGTTAATATATCTCTAATTAATGGATTCTCCCTTCCAATCATTGAATCAAAATCAAGAGTTATGCTAGAAGGTTGAATAGGAGTAACTGAAACAATATAAGAGGTATGAAAAGCATCATGATGTTCAGATATGTTCACATATTGACATTGTGATAAAGGTGCAGAAAAAGCCATTGATAACTAAGTGTTGACAGGCAATGAAGTTTCAGGAAGATTTTGATGCCCACTTTCAAAATTCACATCACCCTTTCTTGTTTCTATCACAACAAACATATCCATTGAAATAACATTGGGAAAATATAAGAATGCATCTATCATACAGTTGACCCCATCTTCATCCATTTCAATAACTATCCGCTTTGTCAAAGACAATGATTGTGGAATCTGATACACAATTCTTGACATAACTTGATTTTCCAAAAGCTTTAACTTTAAATTAATTTTTTTCTTCAAACTATCAAAAGTCATATCATGTTTAATCATCATAGACTTAGAGGCAGGACCATCAAACCTAACTTTATTTTCAATGGCTTCCTCATTAATAGCCTTCCCATTATAATAAACCAGAATAAGCAATGGTTTTCCTATTTCTAACACTATATTAATATCAATTACAACTAATGTCAATTAAGTAATTTTCAAAAAACACACATAATAAAACTCACAACTAATCTATAAAAAACATATACAACTTTCACATATGTTAATCTATACTACTCTACCCTAGTTTGCATTTATACTAGTGTATAACAAAATATACAACTTTCACATATATGAAAAAGTAAATAATATATTCAAATATAATGATATATTAAATTAAAATTTACAGTTAAAAAAACACCAACAATTTCTTCTCTTCTACCAGTGCTATAATTTAGAGAGAAAACCTCTAGAGAGAAGTTAGAGAGAGAAGCAAAAATGAGACTTTGGAAGGAAGAAGGGATGGATGTTTGGCAAATAGAGATGCGTGAGAAATCGCCTTTGCGACTGGTGAATCTAACGTGGAATCGCCTGTGCGGATGGCAAATCTAATGTCATGGCCACGTGAAAAAATAAAAAAATGTCAGCGTGGATGAAATGGGAGTAGTTTGGCAAATAGTTTGGAAATTGTAACATATTGGTAAATAATTTTGGTAACAGTGACAATTTGGTAGAAAAGGACACTTTCTATCTTCTTACTTTTCATGCACAGCTTCCTTCCTCATCCAACACCTACCTCCATCCTTCAACCTTTTTTTTTTTTTTTTGGTGAAGAGGCATTTGGCTCCATGGAGATGACTCAGCCCCTCCACAACAGTTTTGGGTGATCCTCTCCTTATAAGTAGCTTTTTATCATTTTTCCCCCTTCACTTTCCACTTTTCTATTGCATAACAGATTACTCAATATCCTTTTCAACAAGTTTCTATAATAGCGGTGGTGCCTAGATTGTTAGATAAAGCATGAGGCTAGCTTGCACATTTTTTTTTGTATTTTTTTGGTTTTTAATATGTTAGATTGAATCATAGGAATGTCATTGGGCCAATGATTTACTAGTAGTTGTTGGTTGGTTCTTTATATTTTTTGGTTGTTTGGTGGTTGCTTGGTGGTTGCATGTATTATGAGGCAAAAGGCCTCTAACTTTGACTTCCAATCATGTGCTAAGGTTGCTAGCATGTTGATGTATGTCACAGAATAGGCTTTTGTGGTATTGATATGTACCACAAAGTAGGATTGGATGCCCCCATGTTCAATAAGCTAGATGCCCCCTTATTCAGTGCTTTACTTATATGGACTCTAAGACTATGATACTTTTTTTTTTCAAAAAAAATTTTCTAGAGTATCCCTTCGCCTGAATAGTTAGAGACTAATCTTCCAGGATATAATCAGATATCTAAGCGAGAACCCTTCCCAACAATATTTTTTTTTCATATATATAAATTCTAGGATCGAATCCAAAACTATATATTTAAGGGACCTAGTCCCTTCCACTCGGATCAACACCTTGTTGGTTGAGACTATGATGGTTTAGTTAGTGTGTTGGACATAATTTCTTCTCTCTATACAACTAATTTAAAAGTTAGTTTGAAAGTTGTTTAAGAACTATTCTTGCCTATGTATCGGACTGATCAAATAGTCGGCAATGGCCATTATGATCTCCTTGAACACTTGAGCATGGGAGGTCTCCTTGAACTCACCAAGGATGAAACCTGCAAAAGAGACTCTAATACTTAAATCAGTAACAGTATAATGTGATCTATTGTACTATTTTTCTCTATTGTAAACAAGTTACCGTCTTTGATCATTAATCAATTAATAAAAAAGGGGAGAATTTTAGATCTTTTCGAACTATTCCTTTTTATTCCGTAACCATTGATATTAGTTAAGAGAATGTATGAATTGTGTTGGGTTGGTCAAGGGTACCTGTGGACTTGACCAGCGCATGATGACAGTCACTTGGCTTAGGTTGAATTTATGAGTTTAAAAATTCATTTGCTAAAATAAAAGTTAAAATTCATTGCCCATAAATTTGGCCAAATTTCCTACAGAAAATTATTTGAGTTTTTAAGAGTTTCTGCATGCCAGAAATTCAATCCCGTACTGCTAAAGAGATTTAATGCCTCAAATGGAATTAGTCCTTTATGTAGAGAGGTATATCTTATGGTTCAAGCACTAATTAATAGGCTAAAAATTATAGTTCATATTTAATAATATGGGTTTAGTTTTAAGATTTAATTTTGATATATTATAAGTATAAAAAATTTTACAATAATTCAATTATGTATTGTTAAATCACTAAGAGTGTTTGACTCTTGCAATAAACACTTGATCACAAGCCATATATATGATTATGTTTAATTAGTTTGACAATGTGAAACATTTTACACTAATAGCATAAAACGTTTTAAATTGTTAGCTAATCATATCTTATCTTTTATATGGACTTTGATGTTATTATTGTAAGAGTTAAATACCTTTAATAACATGGTTATACATAATCGGATGATTATGTAAAATAAAAATTTTACACCAAAAGTATATCAAAATTAAATTCTAATTTTATTTTCATAGAATTTTTTTAAAATTTCACCTAGCTAGAATAAGGCGTTTCATCCATTATAAGGGTAATGGGCTAATACGTTAAACATATATCAAATACTGCAAGTGATGCTGGTGACATAAAATCAATAGTCTCCCCCAAATATATTCGAATGACTTAACCCATGACCTTATTATGATCATTGGGTCAAGTACTTAAGACAAATATTATAGCTAATGGCAAGGATACATTTTTATTTCTTTAAATTTTTTAGAATCGCATCTAATGTATGAGTTTGCACTATTACATTTTGTCTTGAGCAAGAATATTATGTCTATCAGATTTTAAGGATAATGTTGATCAAATAAAGCTATAAATATATATAATTAAATAAGAAAGCCACTAGGAGTAGACTAATGGCAAATGATATTGGTAGTTTGTTTAAAAACATAAGTTCAAACCTCAATGCTACCAATGTAAAAAAAAAAAAAAGATAAGGATTAAATAAAGTATTATTGGTTCAATCAACAAGATTGAATTGCATATGTAATATTGTAAGCTTAAGTTTAAACTACTGATATGTTTAAAGTGGCTCAAATTCACACTAAACACAGTCTTATTCAAGGCACCGTTGGACAATAAATATAGACAACTTTTGCAGCTAGAATTCGAATTATAATTTGCTATATTATTTTTGGAGAGGGATAGCCTGTTTGGCTAGACCCAATTCTTATTGGTTTATTCTCTAAATTTTATTTACCCATAAAGGGCTGCTTTTAGTGCAAGGACATAATGTAAAAGCGTAAACCTTGTGTCTAGTCAAATAATTCAAGAAAATGATTTTTCATAAATCATGTTTTTGTAGTATCTTTTATATCTTCTTTTATACCAATATTTATTCAAGAAAATGTGGATTAAAATATATTCCTTTTTAGATTTATTTTTATGCATTGACAGTGTCAGCCAATTAAATTGTAAGAAACTGTCAAATCATATTAGATAACTACTTGCCACAGTTTGGCATTTTTTTGTAATTCTATTAACTGGCAGCATAAAACTGTTTTACTATATTAGTGAATAGAAATTAAATTCATTATATTTTTACTTTATCACCTAAAAAATAATAAAAAATTATAATAAATATTGTGTAAATATTATTCCATAATAACTTATCAATGACAAATTCTTTAAATGTTTGTTTTTCTAGATTTTATGCCAAAGCAATTTAGTAACACTGAGAATACATTATTATATTCATTAGAGTGCACTCTATATAGCAAATCTATTATTTGAACGAGAAATGTTATTAGTATATTCAAATATAGATATTCTATAGATATAACAGAGAGAGAGAAAGATACAAATTTTTTATTTTTCTCTCTCAACGGCAATCACTATAAAAAATTTTGTGTCTCTCTTTTTCTATTATATCGATGAAAGGTTCATTTTCGAATATCCAAATAACATAAAAAATTTTGTGTCTCTCTTTTTCTATTATATCGATGAGAGGTTCATTTTCGAATATCCAAATAACATTGCTCTGTTTGAAAATAGTAATTAAGATATTGAAATCAATATCTAATAATCTATTTATAAATAAATTTTAGTTATATAAATAGTAAATCAATATACTGTATATTTCTTATTTATTATCACTTAACATCATATTTAATATTTTATATAATTAAAATTTACATTTATCTGCGGATAGTTTATTGTATTGATTTGGGTGTATGTTACGTCAAAAAATTATTTCTCGAAAAGGCAACGAGCGATGTTGGATCGGGGGCACCAATAAACTATACTAGAACAGAGAGTGATCCATGTGTGAGAGAAGCATACCAGGAGTTGTGGTGGCCAGCACGACGAAACAGTGTGCGTAAAAAGGCTACTCGTTGGCCAATTATGGACCAAAGAAATTCAATACATTTAAGCCAGAAGTATAGACTAAATCACTGAAATAAGGTTTGACCACAAAGAACCAATTCTGAAAGCAAGCATGAACCGTGCATCTGCTGGGGCTGCGAGTCAGGAGAAACGCGGAATGGAGGACAATAATGCTGTGATTTTCTCTTCCTTCACTACTACTACTACTACTACTACTACTACTACTACTACTACTAACAATAATAATAATACAGTAGAAAATATTCAATAAAAAAGAAATGATAATTATATTAGGATTACAAGAAATATTTAATAGAGTTTAATTATTATGTACTGTCATCTAATTGATTACTTATGTTTATAAGATTTTTAAAATAGTAGATGGTTGAGTTAAATACTTTTATTGATATGTTAATATATAATTAGATATATTTATAAAAAAAAATTTATACTGACAGTGTATATAAATCAAATCCTATTTCATAGTCCTTCTATTTTGGAATATCTATCAAAAACCAAAAACTATGTAGGTTAAGGAAAAAATTAACCTTAATAGTGACATAAAATTATATAAATAGATGAAATTATCCTTATGTAAAGATAGTGGATTGATCTAGCACATTCTTCGATTCTAATTACAATGATAGTGAATGATAATTAAATTAAGAATATAATTAAAAAAAATTTAATGCTATTTTGATGTTAGAAATGAACAGATATTCTGAAATTCTAAACTATCGAAATTCGGCATATATTCTGAAGTGGAGTAACTATTTCATATTATTTAAATAATTAATTACTTAGAAATTAATTGTTTATAAAACGATCACAATTGTATATGACAATAATTCTTGTGCGAAATATATATTTGTTAAGACAATAAATAAGTCATTGATGTAAGGAAGAGCACGAAAGAGAAAAGAGAGAGAAAGAAAAATGATAATGACTAAATACTTACGAAGTTTGTGAAATGCTGCAATATACTGCCTTTTGTGTGTAAATATTATTTTAATCAATATGAATGCATGATGTTTTTGTCTTTAATTGAAATGTTAATTCTCTCAGGTTGTGCATAAATATCGTCTACATTATAATTATGATTCAATGGTCAATTATTTATGTTATATCATGTTTAGGAAATTACCTATGTTTAAATAATTTAGCGATTCAATAAATCAATTGATCAAGAAATTCCCCTCCAATAGGGAATTAACAGATACGTAATAACCTGTCACTTCAGATATGACTATTGATTTTCTTGGTGATTTACACGGAAACGGATCCAAATTAATTAGAAAAGCAGCTCTATGCATGTATACAGCTTGTTGATGCGGTCCAGATATTATTAGATAAAAGGAAATGAGGATGAGATTCATGAAAATCAAAAGGATCTATAGGTAGGAGTGGCTATCCAGTGTCTCATGCGTATCATATACAACTAAGAACTGCGTCCTATATAGCGCAGAAAATTCACATTTCCTAATAAAGTAACAATGAACCGTTAGTTTGTCATTATCATTCTCCACAATTAATTTTTGTTTTCCATTCGCTTAGTCTCCAATGCTTCAGCAATCAATTGGAACCCAACTAAGCGCCACCGTTTTAAAGTACGAACAAAAGTCACTTACTCAGTTATCCCGCGATATCCCCACGGTTTCACTTTTATACACATGTTATATAAATATTAGTTATCGTCTTTACTCTCTTAATGCAAGCCATTACCTCCTCTCCATGCTTTCTTCCTCCAACAAGAAGAGAAACAAAACAAAACAAAACAATTCATCTTAAATCCACAATCCTTTTCTACCCAACAGTCTCTCTCACTCATTATACCCCATCCTACTATAAATGTAGTTGACCCTATTATTACTCCCAGAAATTCCCTCAAACTAGACCAACATTATAAAGCTGCTTCAATAAGTACAAATCCCCCCCCCCCTTTCCAACAACTTGTCCAAAATCTCTTGCTTAATTACCATGGCCTCTTCCTCATCCTCATCCTCGTCATCTTCATCTTCAAAGAGGCACCCGTTGTACCGAGGAATCCGGTGCCGGGGAGGGAAATGGGTGTCCGAGATCCGGGAGCCGCGCAAGACGACCCGGATATGGCTCGGCACATTCCTGACGGCGGAGATGGCTGCCGCCGCCTACGATGTGGCGGCGGTGGCCCTCAAGGGCGCCGAAGCGACCCTCAACTTCCCTGCCTTCGCCGGCAGGTATCCCGTGCCGGCGTCCAACTCCCCCGCTGACATACGCAGCGCCGCCACCGCCGCAGCACAACTCATGATGGCTGAATTTGCATCATCAACCGATAATGCAGTTCAGCCTCGTAATAATAGCGATAACACTAATGATGCTGCTGCTGCAACTGAGTTTTTGGATGAGGAAGCCATTTTCTCGATGCCGAGTTTGCTGGTCGACATGGCTGAGGGAATGCTGCTGTCTCCGCCCAGAATGAGCCCGCCGTCGCACGACTGGCCTGAAGATTATTCTGGTGGAGAAAGCTTGTGGAACTATTAATTTTTAATTCATCTATATACATTGAAATCTATAGTGCTCTTCACTTCAGCATTTGATTCCAATTTCCAAAAGGCAATCAAAGTTTTTTGGATTAGTATAATGGAATAGGAAAATGTGGCTCGGACCAGGCATTGTACTGAGGACTAGGATAGTTTTCTAGTTGATTTATGTACATTGAGGAGTAGGGGTAAAATTAGGATTTAGGGCTACTTGACTCTGGGACTACGTATTTTTGGTTTTTTTTCCTCCTAGCTATCATTTAGGAGAGGCAATCCTGTTTTCGAACATGTTCCGTGCTAAATTTGAACACCTTTCTTACTTAAGATTCAAACCGTAGTTTACTATATGTCGAGATTGACTCCTTACGCTACAGCCGGTCTCTGTTGGATGGAACCATGTATCTTGCTGTTCTACTATATATGTATTTCACTCGATGCTTCTGAGAACTGGTCCTGGCTTAGCTTGTTTGTATTCATAGCAGATTTTTTTTTTGTTTTGTTTAGTTTTTTTTTTTTTTTTCCCGCTTCTTCTTTCTTTTATAGTATAAATATGCATGGTTTGTGCTGTGTCAAAGATGCTGTGGGAACCATAAAGTTACTGCCAAAACAAGCAAAAAGAGAGAGACAGAAAGTAGGAGCTATTGGAGGATTACAAACACCGAGACGGAACCAGTGGACATGCATAATTAAGAAGACTCTCGGCTACGACGCGAAAGTTGAAAGGCGCATACATATGTGTCGTGTGCTTTCGAGGGGATGATATACATGTCATGAGCGCGCTATGCAGCAGGGAATGCCGACGTCTACCGAATAATGATGTTATTCATTTCATATACACCAAAATATCAGCATCTTTTTTCATTTTTTTTTCCCTTTTTCTTTATTCCCTTCCCTTTGAAGAAAGAGTCTCATTTTTTTCTCGAAATGTATAAAAGGTGTGTGAGAATATGATTGTTGTTATGCGGAATTTTAGAATATAATTAGGCCAAAATCCCTCAGCGGTCCCATATAACAATAGGAAGAGAGAGAGTTGTAGTTTAGAATTTCAGTATATTACTTGATTAAATGAAATTTTATTCTGACATAGAGTTGATATAGACAGACACAGCGACATATACCAATAAAGAAAGACAAACTATGTATAAAAAATTAGTTGATCTCATTTTATTTGAGGATTGTTATTTATATTATTTTTTATTATAGATAGTCAGAGATAAGATTAAAAAAATTATAAAAAAAAGAAAAAATAAAAAAGTAAAAGAAGAAAAGAAAGAGATAGATATAAGATATTAAAATATTTCAATTGATAAAATGTATAAAAAATATTTTTCTTATTTGAGATATTATACTGATTATTATATCATTTATCAAGAAAAATAATAAAACTTTAATTTTAAATTTATTTTATTATTTTAAATAATATATAATAAATAAGTCAATATGATATGTCGAAAAAAAAAAAAAATCATCTTTCATTTCTCGTAACAAATAGAGGTGTGTTGTTTAAATATTAAAAAAGAATGTCCCATCGACACACTACGAACTTAATAGGGAAAAAACACGTAAATTTATATGTTAATATTTTTATTTTATCATTTCTCATGCATCCAATAGACGGCCTATGAAAATGTCTATAGAATTGTGGTATAAAAACCATTTCACTAAGAAATAACACGTATCGTGGGTCCCATAAAGTTATCCATCCATTCGTCATGGATGTGCACAATATGTTGAAAATGCTGTCAAAATAACAGCCCTCCTTGATTAAACCTTTATTTTCCACTGTCTAATTATCTAAGTTGCAATGATAAAAGGTGTCCCTTCTTCCAACGGCTGGCAAAGAGCCACGCCAATTTATGACTTGGCTTGTAAATAGCTCAGTTTGTTAACAATTTAGTATGCGTTTGATTGGCATTTCCAAATTCAAATTTGAATTAATTTAATTTTATAAATTTGATTTTGGTTAGAATTAAGTTTGTAGAAAAATTATTTTTAGAATTTAATTTAAATGTTTAAAATAAATTTATACTATGAGCCAATAAAAATAGTGAAAAGTATTAACTTACATAAATAACTACCTATTATAATGAGGGATCTATCATGATTTATCACTTTTCCCTATTTTTATTGGTTGACAATGTAAAATAGTTTTACATTATCAGTGCATACTAATTGAACTCTTATTTTTATTGAAAACTTTATTTAACATAATTGTTATTTAGATAGAATTGTAAACTCACTTTTGAACGTATAACTATTAAAAATGATATAGATTTCATAATAATTTTATTTGTTTTGTTATTTTTTTAGTTACTTTTGAACAAGTACAAAATATTGTTATAACAACTTTTACTTTTAATGATATTATACATACACACACACAAATAATGCAATTTTATTGTAATTTTTTTTTTACTTTTAAAAGACATTTTAAATAGTATTGTTGAATAGAAAATAAAATACACAATAAATACACATCAATAAAAATGTCATTTATAATACAATTATAAAAATTTAAAAAACATGCAATAATCTCTTTGGAAAAAGAGTTCTAGCAAGTATACTATATGCCAACAAGTAATATAGAGTGAGTAAGAATTATTCCCATAAGAATTATATCATCAATTACTAAATCGTTTAGAACAGTTGTTATTTGAGTAATGAAAGATTAAAGTTGAGATTGAAAATAAATAAACAATAAGTAAAGCCAAAATTATGCAATAAACAATAGAAATAAACAATCAATGGAAAGACAAATGTTAGTGTATATTGATGCACTTGATTTCCCAAGTTATGGGTTACCCAATTGTAATATAAATCCGAATTTATTCAAATTGATGACCAAATTACCTGAAATTAAACACAATTCAATTCTTTAATATAGTGATTCTCCTATGAAAAATTAGATAAACTAATTCTTTATTTTACCCACTTTAGGCTAAGGCTTTAGCACAAGAATTCATATAACCGCATAAATCGAAAAGTTTTTATTCTCGAAATCTATTTATGATTATTGTTATAGTGACCATTTCTATATAAAGATTTCCTAGTCTAGCTACTACATAAGACCAAAAATCAATCGGCGAGTAGACAATCTTAGAAGGTGTTAAGATCAATAACAATTACCCAATTGAACAAAAAGGAAACTCCCCCTGGACCTTTTAGGCCCTCCAATGTGAAATAAAAAAAACTTAAAAATTAAGAAAGCATAAAGTTTTTCAATCATATTATATTACCTAACACCTAAAGAGAAGTTTAACAAGACATACATAAAAAGAGTAAAGAACTCAAACAATTGAAAATTTATAACTAACTGACAAAATTTTGTGGTACTTCAGAAAACAAATCTTGATTCCACTATGTCCAACCTCTGAAGTCACACACAACAATTTCTTAAAATATGATTATCTTTTGCCTCACTCTCGATCTCTATTTTTCTTTTTCTTTTTTTAATAATACATTATATTAACATCCTTTAAATTAGACGATATTATTTACAATATCTTTAATTTATAAAAGTATACACTAACCTATAAAATTTAGGTGATATTGCACCAAATACCCTTATATTGTGTGAAATATAATATTGTACATCCTATATATATATATATGACATTGAGTATCCCACAATATTAGTGTAAGTATAATAAATCAAGAAGTGTCATATATAATATCATTTAATCTCAAAGAAGATTAGTACAATTTACTTTTTTTTTTATGAAGACTAATTACAAGATATTCATAACAATGCTGACAGTATCAGCATCCATCAGCACATAGGCGCTGATTCTTGCACGCTTAGGTGTTGGCCTTATTTCAATAACCTTCCTTTTTTTCTTCATATCTTCTAATTTGAGCGCGATTTTTCACCCACGAGTGAACTGAGTTTTGGTGTTTTCTCCAAATTAAAGTTGTCATTCTTTGTCTTAGCTTTTCAATGATACTAAAATCAATTCAATACGACTTCTATAGCCCCAAACAGGCCCTAAATTGATCAAATAGCTGTTAGTTGTATTACTTCTTCCATTTCATAATATTGGTTATTTTAGCAGAAAAATTGATTATAAATTATCTGTTATACGCTTGAGTGTATAACCGTTCTAGCATTCTATCCATTGGATTCAATAAAACTCACAATGAAATAGAATATGTCATGTGATTTGAAAAAAACAATTAAAAAAAGTACAATTGTAAGTGTTAAGCCCTAGCGCTTATGCGCTGGGGAAGTTTTATGGTAATGCCCTTCATTTTATACGTCATTTTAAAAATTGAGTAGAAGTCGTTTATTTATTTTTATTTACTGAGTATATATATATATATAATTGAAAATAAGCAATAAATTTCTTATTCTTGCATAAAACTTCAAAATAACTAATATTATAAAATTAAGAGAGTAGCAATATATAGCACATTAGAAAAATAAATAACATGATATGAACATGAAATTAAATGTTCATCCTAATCACTTTTGACCTTTACTGTGAAATAATAAATTTAATTTTGATGTACTATTAATATAAAAAAATTATATAATTATCCAATTATATATTACCAAATTAAAAAATAGTTGACTTTTATAATTATTGTGTTAAAAGTTATGCATAGAGTAGAATATAATTGAATAATAGTATTAAATTATTTATATTAACATATTAAAATTAATCTCTTAATTAAATAATAACAAGTTAAACTAAAATTTATTTATCATTGATAATTATTGTTGTTCCTTATACTCTCTCTATTTCAATATAATGTCAATTTTTTAATATTTTAAGATTTTAGAATATCTGTTTATTTCTAATATCAAGGTGATATTAATTTTTTTTCAATAATACCCTTAATCTAATTGTGATAATGAAATAACTATTAAATATATGCATTTACTTTTTTTTATTTTAGACAGGATAATTTCATCTACTTATATAATTTTGTATCATTGTCAAGATCATTTTATTATTTTTTTTATTTGTGTGTTTTTTTTTATTTTTTGATAGTTATTTTGAGATGGGGTAGTATTTTTTACTATTAAAGTATAGATTGAGAGATAAATGTTTCTTGTTCAATATCGAAATATACTTTTTTTTTTTTTATTTAAGCACAAGTATCAAATGTACTTTTATTTTCATTAATTATCTATAAAAGTATATACAAATAATCCGTCAATAAAAAAATTTTAAAAATCAAATTTAAATCATGAAAAAGCACGAGCAGAAATTATTCCTCTTATTTTTACTTCATATATTATATCTTAAGCAGCCTTTTTGCTGAAGAACATCATTTCAATTTCTCTATCTTTCTTTTCTGTTCTACTTAATTACACGCAAAAGGGAACTCGGGCTAGGGCTGGCCGTCTTCCGACACATTATCTCTTAAAATTCCCGAAAGAACTTTTGAGCTTTAAGCAGGGAGGAGTATAACATAAAGGGCCTACATTTAAGTTCTTTATTGAGGGGATAAAAATATCTGTTGTCATGCATTGATTCTAGCAGTTGAGAAGGCAAAGAGATACTCTTGTATAAATTTCTAAGTCTAATAAATTAATAAATGTATTCGTAGATATAATATTTATTTAAGAAAAATTAATAATATGCCAATATATTTATTAACTTAATATACAGAATTATCTACACTAAATTTGTATTCGATTCTCTTATAGCGAAACAAATGTTATTATATCTACACGCTTAACTATATGCTACGTACTACCATGTATGCTTTCCACCAAACTTTTAAGATATATTTGGGAGGGATGATTTATTTTATTAAAAAAAAAAAAGGGAGAGTAAATTTTTCACTTTAATGAATATATAATTCAATTTAAAAAATTTTCAAACTAAAAAATGTAAAATGATAGGTTATATATCAATATAAATTTTTTATTTTTTTATGTTTAACTTTATAAAAATTGTATAATTTTTTAAGTTTAAAAATGATAAATATGTTTCTTTTTTCCCTTCCCTCCCATGACCCATCCAAATATACCCGTACGATAACACGGCCTAATGTCATTTTGTCGACTGACATATTTAGGAAGGCCATCTGCTGGATAATCTACACAAAATCACTACAGAAAGTTTCGTTGCCATTATTGTATGTAGAGCAACAGAAATGATAAACAAAATTAATTAAGTGATTCAAGTGCTCAACAATGAAGAATACATTAATTATGCTTGGATGAAGTTAAAGCTTAGGATCCTTTGCTTGGTCTTGGAGCCCCTAAATAGGCAGGTGATAAAGCACCAACATAGTAGCAAAGCAATAACCATTTTAGTACAGCATAGCAATGATGCTGTTAGCCTGCTGATACTTATATATATGGTTATACCTGGTCATCTTTTCCCATTAATTGTCTTATTCAAATGTTAAGTTAAGACCTTAACTAATTCCGTCTAACCAAAAACAAAATAAAATTATATCTATGGCGATGCACCTGATCACGATTGGTGGTTTTCTTAATTAGGCCATCCCACTACATATTTTGTGTTATTGTTATTCTTGCTGCTAAATTTTACGGGATTGGGAGACATGTTGAATGCCTCACGTCAAGGTGGAGACCAAGTGATCACGTGGAGGCTTCTGATAGGTTTAGCACACTAAGGGAAATCCCAAAGAAAAAGTCTTAATTAGGTGTGGTCTACACGATATTAATTTTTAAAACGCTTAAATTATTATTTAACATGTGTTATGAATTTTTAAATGATACACACACTTCTGTTAGAGTTCCCGTAACTTTCAGCACTATTGCTTACCTAGGCGAAAAATTACTCAATGTCAAGTACGTTTTAATTAATCAGCGCTATTGCAAGTACTTCGAAGTAACTTGTCTGTTTAATCAAATAAATAAGTACAACTATTTAGGCTTAACTTGAGTTTTCCTTTAACATCTAGGTCAAGTGTATATTGATCGATCGAGTATTTCTAAGTCAACAGTCATCGGATTCAGAACGAAAAGAATAATGAAAAGATTCAGTGCGGTTGCAAAGTCGGCCATGAAATATAAAAAGTGGTACGTGATCTTCAATTTGTGCTGTGTGTTGCTCTTAAGTGTAATGTGGTGTGTGTGGGGCAAATTTACTAATCCAAAAAAGAATCAAAAGGGAAGGGGGGGGGGGGCCATATACGCTGGTGAGATTTTTGTCTGTGTGAGCAAATCATCTTAGCGATATGCAGAAATGTGTGCTGTAAACTTTGAAAGACACCAAAAAGATTTTGACTAAAATGGCGACACAAATGGCCGACATCTTTCCTCCGGACCCATATCGCTTTCATTCTTCTTCCCTCCTATCCTATCGAGTAGTATCACCCGGTTGGTGAGCTCTCTCTTTCTCCCTTTGCCATCTTGTCTACAAGGTATTGATTTTGGTGTATGCATATCTTGTATGTATTAATACTTGGGTACCAAACGATGTGGTTCTAGCTGGTTCGATATGTGGTCCAAGTCAGTATGTGCCAGAAAACGTTGAATTGATTTTGAAACGCGATCCATATGCCATAGTCGAGTCGACCACCTATTTGATTTCAATACTTTTTAGTAAAATATTATTTGACAATAGCTTTTAAATATTTTTTTAGACATTTAGGGATTGACATATGAACAATTAGATATTTTATTATATTTTTTATGGATGTAGTAAGATAATTAATAATATACAAGAAATTTTTTTACTAAATTTTATCGCTTGCATAATTGTAAGATAGTAATTATTAATTCATAATTTACTTTTTTTCAGACAAATTCATAATTACATTCTGAATTTCTCACATAATTTTGCAAATACCAAAAAAGAGTGTTCACCATACAAATAATATTACTTGGATGTGGGTCCTATCGAAAATTATTTACCTTTAAATTATTTAGCAAGACCACAACTAATAAAAAATATTGATTCAATAGTGCATAACTCTTCACTTTTTCACTAAACGAGGATAGTCACTTTATTTTTCACTAAATGAGGATAGTCACTTTAGATCATCCTAATCCATGTACCTTTGATCCCAAACCAGGGAACCACATTTGGATTATTTAAGCAACAATCAGGCATTGTAATTTTATAACGAGGCTCGCGTTTATAAATAAACATAATGTTATAGACGCAAAAAGAGTGTTGTAGAAAAGCAGGTTCTTTTATAATGAATTAATAATATAATCAAACATTTTCAATTATATAATCAGATAAGGGTGAAAATAGATTTAATTAGGTTTGGCTTTTCTTGAATTATGTTATTTAGATATACTAATGATATATCTATCTACAAAGGGGAGTGCATGTTTTAATAGGGGAGATTTCATGTTGATTAATGGGAATTTGGAAGAACTATAGTAGTAAATAATAATGATATCATTATTTGGAATTTATACACAAATAACTGAAAAATTCACATATATAACTAAAGAATTTGAAAGACAACAATTTTGCTTTTCATCTCAATCAACAGATTCCCTATTAATTACTATGAAATCCCTATTGTTAACACATATACCCCCTTATAACTATGGATGCCAAAATATATTATGTACAAATATTATTATTCCTTCTTAAACGAGACAAAACATGTTTTGCAAAATTTTGACTTGAACCAAACTTGTTATCTTTCGAAGGTTTGTCTTTAGGACGCGATATCTGCTTGTGAAATATAAAAATTTGACCTGACTTGAAGATAAAATAAACAAAAGAAGTTTATACATTTTAAATTTAAACTAAGAATAACATGTATGAGATGAATATTTTATTAATATTTAATTAATAAATAATATAAGTATTGTAAATTTTAAATTAATTTTTAAAGACTTAAATCTTAACTTACTTAATTAATTAAATGAGTGTTTTGAAAAAATTAAACCTGATTTCTTCGTTAAATAATTATGTCAATTGTAAATTAAGAAGCTACATACATGCTTCATATGCTTCTTGAGCTATTCACACCCTAAATAAGGGAGTGTCTATTACCACACCCTCTTGTCTAATGTCACACCCCTTTTTATTGATATTCCTAAAATATCTTTCATTAAAAATTAGATCAAATATTTATCTATTGCCACACTTTAATTAAATATTGATATTTTTTCTAATTCAATATTTTTAGTATTTACCTTCTTCTCTTGGCTATCTTTCTTCCCTAATTAAACGTTCTGTTCCTTTTAAAATCATTACTTGCCTAGGTTCTATTGTTGCTTTAGGTTGATTATATTTCATGAAAAATTAGAAAACGAAAAACAAAGAAAGCACGAAAAAATGTTTTTTTTAGAATTATAAATGAAAATATGTTTAGTTTTAGCTGTAAATACAAACATTTTCTCTATAGAGTTTATATTATTATCTATGAAAAAATGCTCTTATTTTGCATTATTTAGTAACTTGTATGCTTTGATTATTTCATTTGATATTTTAATTTATATTGATGATAGTCATTATACCTTTGGTTGTATTCATGATTGATTAGAAATGGTGAACTCGTATGCTGTATTATACTAATGTTTTGGAAATTGATTTCACAAAGATAAACATTTACATGAGATTATTATATTTTCTAATTAAATATGCTAGCTTTTCATCATAATTCTTTTACTATACTTTTTTTTTTGGGTGCTGCAATAGTAAATATTGCTTGAGAACTTCTAGTAAATTATCTTTTTTACATAGTTACAAGATGATACATTTTGGATATATTATTCTCACGCAAATATGGTGTAAAGAGTGTTATATTTTTGTTTGATCAAACTTCTTATTTATATTTTATTTGACTACATTTTTTATATGACTTAATTATTAGATTTAATTAATTTCTTTGTGCTAGCTTGATAGTTTAGTTATAGTCTATTTTTATATTTAATATTAATTAGTATGATTACTTAATATAATTTTGGAATATGAGAGTGACAATAGATAAAAATTTAAAATAAGTTTTAATCTCAAAAATTGAAAAGCAAAAAAAAAAAACCTAATTTAACATAGTAGTTTTATTTTAAAATTATTAAATTAAAAGTAGTTAATTTTTGTATTTAATATCAATTAGTATAATTATTAAATATAATTTAGAATATAAAAATAACAATAGACAAATTGTTAACCTAACTTTTGACTAAGGATATTTTAGAAATTTCAAAATAAAAGCAATTAAAAATGTATGGCATTAGACAAGAGAGTGTGGCAATAGCCACTCCCCCTAAATAAAATTGAATAACGAACTGGTTGAATTATGTTTTGGTGGACACGAACTAGTTGAATTATAGGTGCATGCAAGTTGAATGTTTAGTTTCCAAGAAGCGAAGGCAAGGGAGCAAGCAAGCATCCCGTGAAACACAATCATATTTCTCTTTTCGACCAACTTATGAAAAGATAACTATGTGCTCACTGCTCTTTTTCGCAATAGGCTAAGTGGACCTCGAACTTCAAAATGTGCAATAAGTGGTCCGCCAAAGATATGTCTCCTGAATGAACTCGCTCATTAAGTTCTCGTAACTTTTAAGTTAAATGATTATTATTCTTTGCTTTAATTATGTAGGTTGTTATAGTTTCATTGATTCATTTTTTAAATAGATTTTTATGGTTTAAAAGTTAAGATTAATTTTGATATATTATTTAATATGAAGTGTTCTATATTATTAACTAATCACATTATCTTTTGTATAGCTTTTAAAATGATTATAATAAAAATTAAATACTTTTAATAATAATACAATATATGATTGAATTATTATATAAATTTTTTTATATTAACTGTATATCAAAAAAGCAGTTCTATAAAGTAAGAAGACAAAAAGTGATGAACCAAAAAAGGGGAAAGAATAACGAATCAAGGAGAGAAGTAATTGTAAATGAGGTAAATGAACAGAAAACAAGAGCCAATGTTACATTAACACGTCAATTTGTATGCTTTCATAGTAATTCTATTTGTACACTTTACAATTTTGTAATTGAGTTTTTATATTTTTAAATTTTTTAAAATAATTTTTTACTTATTAATTTTTAAAAAAATTTAATAAAATTATAGGAAAAAACATATTCATTAAACCTCCTCTTCCTCCTCCTCCTCCTCCTCGTCGTCGTCATCATCTGATTTCTCTAATATTTAAATGTTGTTACCTTCTAATCGTCCAATCACTCCTTACAACTTTTTCATTAGATTTTTTTGAAATGAACATTTTTATAAATTTATCGCTTAAATTTATTTTGAATCCCTATAAATATATATGTCATTTAGGTTTTTATTCCCTATTATTTAGACCTTGTGTTAAGTGGTGACAGTAATTCTATTTATACTCCTTACAATTTTGTAATTGAGTTTTCGTATTTTAAAATAATTTTTTACTTATTAAATTTTTTAAAAAATTTAATAAAATTATAAGAAAAACATATTAATTAAATTTTAATATCATTATTATTATTGGTTTCTCTTATATTTAAAAATTGTTACTTTCTAATCGTCCAACCACTCCTAACAACTTTTTCATTAGTTTTTTTTTAAATGAACCTTTTTTATAAATTTATTATTTAAATATATTTTTAATCACTATAAATATAGGTCGTTTAAATTTTGGTGCCTATCATTTAAATCTTGTATTAAGTTGTGATCTTATAAGAATTGAAAGAAAATTCTTAAAATATTTATAAAGACTAAAAATAAAATTTCTAATATTTATAGGAACTAAATATATATTATAAAATACTTATAGAGGTCAAAATTTAAAATGATGGGGACCAAAAACCAAAAAAAAAAAAAAGGAGAACTAAAATCAAAGCAATTTTTTTAGTTGGACCAAAACAAAAAAAAATCTATATTTATAGAAATAAAAATATATTTAAGCTTAAATTTATTAACAAACCTAGCTATTAATAAGGTAGAAATTGGTCAGGTCAAATTAGACTTTGGCATAAATAGACCTATTTTATTTTTTAAATTTAAAGCCTTTGGCCTATTATTTGACATAATTTTTTATAAGGCATGTCTTGGCCGTTTTTAAAACTTTGGTTTGGAGTAAAGGTCTATTTTTAGGGGTCCAAAAGCTCGCTGGTCGTGAGCTCCCTTGTCGCTTGAGCTTGCTCATGGAGCTCATTGACTGTGATAGACGGAGGTGGCTTTAAAAGGAGCAACGAGTGAGAGAGGAAGCTTTGGTAGGGTAAGAAAGGGATGAGGTGTGGGAGAAAAGGGGCCGGTTGGCAACAAAAGAAAGGAGCAAGGGTAGAATTACTGAATTTGGGTTTGAAAATAGATATAATAGTTTAAAGGATAAAAAGCAATGACTCCCTCCAGGTTTACCAAAATGGCATTCAGGGCCCATTTCAATGTCAAAATTGCACCCCACCCCATTTTCACATAACTAAGAGGGGAATCACAGTGACCATAGATTTAACCATAGTTAAAACTCATTTAGTTTTGTTAGCTCAGGTATCGAACAACAAGTATATCAAAAAAATAAAATATAAAAAGGGGGTATCGAACTACGAGAACCTTGCAGCTTCAAGTGTACAGGAACAAACTTATCAATAAATTGGAGAACCGCATAAATGAAGAAGAGAAGAGCAAATTACATGAAGTACTTGCAGAAGCTAGAGATGCCAAAGAAAAGCTTTTAGCCAACCAAGCTGAATATCAAAGCTATGAGACACATATTGAAGATTTAAAATTGGTCTTAAAGGCTACTGATGTAAAATAGAGTCCATGCTTGATGATTTATGGCGCCAGATTGATGCTCTTATATTTATTATTGAAAATTCTAAGAAGGACATTGAGAATTCCACCTTCTATCTTCTAGTCAACTTCCTCTTCAAAGGATTCAGGCTCTGGTTTTCTCTCTGGTTGCATCTCTTTTTACTCTATCTGGCAGCTCCCCTACATTTTAAAGTCAACTTTATCGAATCATCTTTTTCTTTACTCCCATCTTCCTTCACTTTTCCGTTCACCCTAAACCTTAATTTCATGCACTTGGTTTACTTGCTTTTATTTGGAAGAAGCACGATTTCGGTTAACGGGAGGAGTTTAGGCTGTTTTAGTTGTGTTTGTGCTCCCCAGCTCCAACAGTCAAGCGAAACCAATAGCTCAACTCCAAGAATTTTTATTTTATTACATACATGGTTTAAGTGTAGTTAAAATAGAATATTCTGCCAATGTCACTTAACAGTACCGTTAGCTCAAATGTAAAGATGGGATAGAGTGCAATTTTGGCACTAAAATTGGGCTAAGTGCCATTTTGGCAAACTTAGAGGGCTATTGTTATTTACTCAAATTTAAATTTAAACAATTTAATTAAAAAATAATAATAATATAAACATGTTTGCTTGTCTGGTTCAATAGACATTTTGTGTAGCATAAAGTCTGACTTTTTAATTAAAAAAGCTTTTTTAAAAAATCGAACCTAGCTTTTTTATTGAACAAGTCAAACCTAATATAAGCTACGTTATAGACTTCTAACAAGCTGTGTTTGACCTATTTCTGCCCGTAGCTATCAATATTAATTAGTTTATTAATAATGAGTTAAATCAAAAATGATTTTTGTTCGCAACTTTTCTCACATCTTTTAACTAAAGCAACTTTTTTTGTATGAAAAATTTAAAAAGATGATATAAAAATAGTGGAAAAAAAATGGTGTGGAAATAGCATCACTTGGCTGCTTAGTGGCGATTTTTTAGGAAGTTTCCAAGTAGGGGTGTGCACGGGTCGGGTTGGGTTTTTGCAAATTTTGTTGCCTACCCGAACCAACCCAACTCGATCTAAATCAGGTTAGATCAAGTCGGGTGATCGGGTTATTAATGAAGAAAAAATACAATTCATGTTTAACTCATCTTAGATCCCAAATCTGGAAAACTCATTTCAATTTTCAATCAAATATCATCTAGAAATATAAATCAATCTCATTTCAATCAAACATTATCAACAAAAAATAATCAAACTCATGACAGATCTTATATTTCATTCCAAGAAATTGATCCAAAGAAAAAATCAAACAACAGCAGCAGTAGTAGCAACAATAACAACAACAACAACAACAACAACAGCAATAAACAAAAACTAAAACAACAATAGTAGCAACAAGAATACCACCACCACCACCACCACCTGACCTTACCTTTGCGGCCGACGATGGATGGCATCCCTAGATCTCACGGTGTGACGGCCTTTTTCTCTCTCTGTCTTTATGTGGGCGTGTGTGTCTTGTGCATGGTGGTAGAGGAGCCAAATCAATAGCGTGACATGGCTTCTCGTGGCGACCGGAGACACCATCGTCGGGCAGAGGGAAGAAGGTTGAAAATGGAGGCGCAAACTCGCGAACGGTAGCTTCCTCGGGTCATTGGTTTGGGTAACGGGTTTAATTTTTAAACCCGTTACCCGAACCGAACTCTAGGCAAATTAATTGGGTTTCACCCGAGCAAACCTGATTATCCGATCCAAACCAAAATTTTGGCCACGGGTCGGGTCGAGTTGCTCGGGTTCACAGGTTAACCTATACTCGTGCACACCTCTATTTCCAAGGACCGCATCAATTGTCTGCTATACCTTTATTCTTTTATTTTTTTATTTTTTAATAAAGGTTTTTGGATTTTATTTATATGCATTTTCAATGTAAAAAAAAATTATACAAATATCTAATTATGTATTGTCACGTCAATCAAAACTTTAATTTGATCACCTACTATCTTAAAAGTCTTATAAATAAAAATATTTGATTGAATAATAGTGTAAAATTATACATCAAAATTAATCTCAACATTTTTTTTTGCCTTAGTCTTAAACATAAACTGCAGCTCAATAAGAAAATATATTTTTCATTTATTTCTTAAAATTGCAGTAAATTGATAAATTATTTTGTGCCAATTGTCTATGCACTCACCAAAAAATGATTGATATCTTTCCCGTATCAAACATAAATGTGACAATTTCTAAAAATTAATAATTTTTATACATTGAGTAAAATAATTTTACACTGATATTCAATAGAAATCAAGAAAATTATTATATCATGTCAACTTTATATTACTACTCAACTTAACATGATCGTTTCCTTGATTTCTATTCAACAGTTGTGTTAAATTATTTTATATTATTATATTATTAGTATATAAAAATTATTTTCTTTTAAAAATTATTGCAAATTAACTTAAAAACTACCACAAAATAACGAATTATAATTCTTATAGCAATAGAATGACTTGTTTTAGAATTGAATGTGTTTAACTCAATCTTCCAAAAATCAACTCATAGAAAAATGATTGTTTAAGTATTCATAAAAGTTATCTAGATTATATCTGTAGTCGATATGGGATTTTAACACACTCTCTCACATTTAGAAATGCACATTTGGAGCATAAAGTTTGTATTGTTAGACATTTGCGAATAGCGCAAAATAGGATATAAGTTACACTTTGATATCATTTTAAAATTGAATGGACTTGTATCTCAATTTCAAAAGTTAACTCATTGAAAAATGATTATTTAAGTACTTATAAATGTTATCCAAATTATATCTTTAGCCAATATGAGACTCTAATAATTGTTTCCATAATAAGATCAAGAATTGTATTTGACTACAGAAGGACATTCTTTAGATCGGTCATTCTTTTTTTTTTTTCCCCATATAGATTGGTCATTCTTTTTGTTACCACATATAGTTAATTAATTGAATTTGTTAGTTTGTGATTAGTCAGTTGGAAATTACTCACCTAATGGATTTTTTCCTTTGCTCTTATGTAATTTACATATGATTAGTGTGTAATCAACTTTTTTTTTTCTTCCCATTGAGTAAATTTTAGTTTCTTCTCTCATTACTCATTTCTCAATTTTCTTTCATCTCATGTTTTCTAGCACTTTGATCTACTCTGTATCAATCTGTAGTTTTCAATTATAATTATAAATCAGTTATTATGTAATTAAACTATTTTTATTTGATTAATTTCTTAAACTATTTACAACTATTTTGTTTTATTGATTAATGGCCTCAATAAAATGAGGAAAAGGGCGTTTTCTTTTCTTAGCTCTTGTAACCCAAAAAAATATGTGGAAAAGCTACGCAAATCGTGTTGGAAGAATGAACGAAGCCCAAATCAAAGCCCAATAGACAGCGAATGCGAAATACCATTGTAGTTCTTTATTACTATATTTTAGAATAAGTCAACAAGCATTTGAGCGGTATGATCAAAAATTAAAAAACAAGCATTTGAGGGTCAAACAACATAAATAAACAAAAGTTTCGGTGTCAAATTCATTGATGCTAGTTAGTTAAAATCACTTTTGCGGCTCTGCTTGCTTCAAACAACTGAAATGAAAGAAATCACGACCAAATATAAATGAAAGAAATGTGTCAGGTTCCCAATTTAAGTCTTTATTATAAAAAAATTTTAATATATAAAGGAAAAAATTGTATTTTAGCTCCTAACTATAGATCATGTACATGTTAATATCTAAATTAGAAAAAAAGTGAAATGCAATCTCGAAATTTTGCTAAATATGCACATTAATTTTTTTATTAACTGTTCTATCTATTGTTAACCCAAAAAAAAAACCAATCACATGCTATGCACGTAACCAATTTTATGGCCAAACTACCCCTCTCTAACTAATTTAACACCATCAATTCATACCCTAACCCAAATCCAATAACCATAATTATTTTCGCCCATCCTGATTCTCTTAATCGCTTATATTCTCAACATAATATATAATTTCTCCAAGCCATAATCAATTCACTAAAACCTCTATAAACACTAGAGCCAAAAGTAACCATTTTAAGCCACAGAAACAAAACTACTCCTTGTAAATCAATGCAAACCAAATCACAAAATAAAGCTTAAACAATGAAACATATAAAACCAGAAACAACTCCAAAATTAAGGCCAAACCACGCCAATACCACCATTGTCCTCCACTACCAAACTACTCGGCCCTTACCTGCCACCACTTTGACCAGAGATTTCCATGCCACCGTAAACTATGACCACCGTGCCTTCGATCGTCGTTATCCTTAGCCACCTTGCGCTATTGACCCGAACCACCAAAATTTCTTGGATAACATCATGTTTTACTTTTCACTCCATGACCACCAGTTTACCACCTTCCATTGTAACCACACCACTCACAACACCCGGTGACTGTTGTTGCTAAACCATTATTGTCAGCTCGTGACTAGTGCTTCATGTCCCAACCATCCTCACCAATCATTGCCTAGCTTCATAGCCTTCCTTGTGCATGTCCAAAGAATGAAGAAAAAAGGTGATTTTTGTTTATTTAGGTTTGGGACAAAAGCACAAATTAAACCTTGAATTCCCAAAATTCGGACTAGGGTTAAAATTATGATGGGATTAGGGTTTGAATTGGGGGAAATAAAAGAATTAGGCTACTTTGGTTTTAAAAGTGGTCATATGTATAGCACGTGACTATTTCTATTAACAATAGAAAAAAAAAGTTAACAGAAGGACTAACATATACCTTAAAAAGGTTTAGAATTGTGTTGAAATATTTTCAATTTAAGACTAATTAAGTGTATATAACCTATAATTCAATAAGCTAAAATGCATTTTTTCTTAATGTATGATACAAAGTGGTCTCTAAACTAGAATCATTGCAACGAAAAACATCAAGATTATCAGAGAAATAAAAATTGACAAGAATAACTACATGTCAAAGTTGCTAAGGCTTCTGTCACATAGAAAATGCAATACTGTTTCATTAGCGAGGTAGCCAATAGGAATAAGAGATAGAAAAGACAATGGCATTGCCATTCCCTCTATTAGAGTGAGATTTTGGAAGGGTACGGAGAAAAGGAAATAATTTTAAAAATAATTATAAATTTATTTTATTTTTAAAATTTTTTTTAAATAAAATATTCACTTATAGACACATTTTTAGAGGGCGTTTGATAGATAGTTTAAAGTAGAACTCTCGAAAATTTTATAAAGATGCCTATATTTGGTATAAATTTTGAAAAAATATTCTTAAAAATATAATATTTTTGGAATTAATTTTGGGGTAATATTCCCCGCAAAATAATCTCTTCTTATAAATAAGATTGTAACATTTCCATGGCATGAGAATATTTTTTCATATAAAAAGATCAAATTATCTTTGTTATCACCCACCACTAGTTACTCTCCACCGACCACCACGAACCACCGCCGACTGCCGGCAACCACTATTAGGCAGCCACCAGACTATCGCCGTTTGCCGTCGGACCACCATCGGCTATGGCTGGACTACCGTCGACCATTGCCAACCACCGTCGGGCAACCACCAGATCACCATTGGCCGTCGCCAGACAACCACTGGCTACCATCGACTGCCGCCGGACCATCGCTGTTTGTCGTCGGATTGTCAATAATATTTTTGAAAATGAATAATTTTTTTTAAATTTAATCTATTTACCAAATACCTCAAAATATACATACTTAAAAAAATTGTTCACAGAAATAATATTCCGGAATTAAGGTTAGGAGGAAAGAGAATTGAAACCCTATCAAAGTCATCCTTGGAGTATTTGTTGTGACTTTGACTTGTCAGCCTATCACGTCGGCATGTAAGAAGAGTACCACTATACTGCCGCGTGTATCACTCTCACTTGTTATTATTGATTTTTATATAAGCTTCGGTTGTTAAATGATTTTTATACGTAGCTTCGGTTAGGCTGACTGTATAGCTGAATGCATGTAAGCTTGTATCTGACGTAGTTGGCATTATTCATTTATTTCGGCACAATTTATGAATCAGCTTCATGTACAGAATATAATTTTGAATCCCAAATTCTCTTTATTTATCATTCTTCATTTTTCTCAAACCTCATCATGACACATGTCGGAAGCTCAGAATCACTCCTTTTAGATATTCTTGATGATCCCACACCAAGTTCATTTTCCAACTCATCTCAGCAATCTGGCGTAATCAAAATTACTTTATCGTCATCAGGCTTGGTGAAAAGATTTTTCTTCCCTGGAACCACTAGGTCTTTTGCAGCAATTTGTTGTCACAAGCTTCCATAATTCATTGATGTAAGTAATGATGTGCCATCAAAATTTTCCAATCCTGCACGTGCTGAAATCAACAAGATCACAGCACAGTATCACAAATGGGAGCAACAGGACAACTTACTTTTATCTTGGATCCTCTCTTTCATGTTTGACTTGATGCTTACAAGCTGTAAGAATTCAAAAACTCTCCCTCCTAAAGTTTAATGAAAAACATTTTTCACCTTATAAACTCTCTTGAAAATATTTCAGAGTTCCTTTTGTTTTGTTTCCATAATCAACCTTATTAGACACTGCAAATCGTCTAAGGTTACATAAATAATACAAAAATATGTTAATCTAAGTATTGGTGAGCTTCTTCATTCTCCAATAATTCATTTTGCCCTTTTATTTATTTATTTATTTACTTGCGGGGATTTTATGGCCTTTTATATGTTGGGGAGCCGAAAGAGAAGTGTTGTATATAATTGGAAGAATATATATATATATAGCAAATAAAAGAATTCTCAAACTACAATAAAATTTACTTGATTTGATATTTTTACTTGAAAAGCACAGCTATAAAAGTTTTTTTTTATTGCTATACTAGATTTTAGATATCATTAGGACGCTTGAAGAATCACGTACAAATAATTGAAAATTTTAATTTCATTAACGATAAATATGTCTATGAAAAAATATATAGAATTATATGTTAATAATTAATTAGCAATTTCAGTTATCTTACTAATCAATTCAATGATATATCACATTTATTATACTTAAATGCATCCACTATATTTACCATAAATACAACTGAAATGCTAAATAATTTATACATTAGTCTTTTAAGTGCCCCACATAGTATGTAAATCATGGGTTAAAAAAACCATTTTGCTAAAATTATTTACAGGCAAAAATATACCTTCTGACAACCTTTAAAAGGGTTTTACAATATTGAACGCGTACATACATGAATAACTTTATTTTGAACTAACAACTGAATGGGGTTGTTTAAATTGCACCTTGGTCAAGTATAATGCATTATACACCTTTGTTTAATTCCTTTTGTAAAGGGTGGCCAAATGAGAGTGCATTTAGCCACGCTTCAAAAGTGTGGTTAAATAAAAGTGCATAATACATCATACTTATCAAAGTACATCATAACATGCTCCGAAAGAATATAGGGATCCATGAATAATGATTACTAAAGCTCAATGAAATTTTAAGACAAAATACTTATTTTGGTCTCTGATAAAATTTTAAGAGATAAATTAGTTTTTCAAAATTTGAAAGTTCATAATTAGTACCCACCATTTAAAAAAAGGGGACATATTAGTTCTTCTGTACAGAATTTGTACAAATTCGTACTGCTAAAATATTTATATGGATTTTATACAGAGGGACTAATATGTCCCCTTTTTTAAATAATAAAAGACTATTTATAGACTTTTAAATATTGAGATATTAAGTTATTTTCCAAAATTTTCGTCAAAACCAAAATCAGTATTTACTCAATTTCTAAAAAGCCTTGATAGAAGTAAACTTGACAAAACAGAAGCCACAGAACACAAGGTGAAACTTTGTTAGATTAGATAATAATCTCATATAAATTACTCAAATTTTTACTATTAATCCATTTTTAATAACGTGTTAAATTAGATATTTGGATGAATTAAAATATATATTATGGAGATATATATGGAATATGTCATAATATTGAAGGTTTGGAAATATGTCAAATTATATATCAACTAATTAAATATCTAATATATGTCGTAATCAATTCAATAAAAAAGGTTTGGAAATATGAAAAAGAAAATTATCTCTAAATCATATATTACATGAATAATATTTAAAAGGAAGTTTAAAATATAACTATCAATAAAATAAATATAATAGTGAACAAATCAAGAGAAAACTTCAATAATAATAAAATTATTTGTATTGATGAAAACATTAAATTTTTTAACTAATATCTTTATCAAACTCCTCAATAAAACTCTCTTATCTGCATAGTAATATGCTAATTGTAACAACTAATAATTAATGAATCCTTATAGTTGTGCATAACATTTTTTCACAAAATATTCTCAAAAGTTTAAATTAATGAATGAATTCCACTGTTATTTCACACACATGACACCTCTCAAACTTTTGGCCACCCATTTTTCCTTTTCGTGAGACTTACGTGCAACGATAGTTATAAAACTATATCATGTTAGACAATCAAAACATGGCAAAATATTTTAAATTTGGAATAATATAGTAGCGGATCCAAAAAAAATATGGAAAATATTAAAAGAATTAGTCTAAATCTGGTTAACGAATCTTTCCAATAAACATCTTAATTACTAAATGAAAGAATATATTTAATGACAACTGAACGGCTGTCTAAATTCATAAGAGTACAATCGATATGGATCATGAATGATGTCCGAGGTGAAGATGAAGGTGACAACGAGTCAATGATCGATGCCCGTGCCATTCTTATTACAGAAATGCTTGTATTTTTTTTTTTTATTAACATAAAATGAGAATATTGGGTAAGACACTTAAAGTGAGTTAATTTTTTTTATATATAAATATTATAACTTGGTCTTAGATTATTATATCTCACGTCAGCTTAAAAGGTTAATGTCCCATTTATTGTCTTTATTTTGACTCCAAATAATTAACATGACTTTTCTTAGTATAACTGCTTTACTAAGCAGGAAGACGTCATCATCATAAAAATCTAAAAACACGTTTTAGACACTGGGTTCACCTCACTGAAGTTGAGAGCTTGAGCCTGGTCTCATCTGCAGCTGTAATGGGTCACAGCCGGGTCAAAGTGTAACAAACAAACCCAAGAAATTTTTAAGTGATATCGAAACATTATATAACTATATTTACAATTAATAGTATTATAATATTTTAAATAATATTTAAAATATTATAATATTATTGATTACGAACATAATTACGTTGTACTCCAAAAGTATCTCAGTATTTCTCAACAAACGCAGGCAATTGCGACAACAAAGGAAGCTGTAGACAAACTAAGCTGACTATCAAATCCCCCAAATAAAATGGCGAGTTGACAGTTGTCCTTATATTTTCTGTGGTCAATCTTTGAAGTTGCCCTGTGAAGTTTGAAGTAGCTGGCAAAAGCAAGTGTTAACCGTGGGCTGCCATTTCCCCTGGCCCAGTTGCGGCTAACATAGCCAACAATAGACGCCATCGGTTCCCGTGTTCGTGTCCACGTCGTAGCCACGTGATTTAATTCAGTTCAGATTGAATAGCTTTCTTAACCCCAACCCCAACCCCAAAAAGCTACATATATGTACTCTCACTCAGTCCCTCAAACTTATCACTCATCAAACACACTTCGATTTTACACATCACAACACTCATTGACTACAACACACCCAACCAAAATCAAACCAACACACATCATCCTTCTCACTTTCTCACATGGACAACCTCGTACAATCATTTGACGAGTACCAATCGTGTTCATCACCGGAAACAACGAGCTCTTCTAACAACCCTCCAAACAATGACGAGGAAGTGATGATATTGGCGTCTTCGAAGCCGAAGAAGCGTGCGGGGAGAAGAATATTCAAGGAGACTAGGCACCCAGTGTACCGAGGGGTTCGAAGGAGGAACAACAACAAGTGGGTCTGCGAGGTGCGCGTTCCGAACAGCAAGTCCAAGAGGATATGGCTGGGGACCTACGCCACCCCCGAGATGGCGGCGCGTGCGCACGACGTCGCCGCTCTCGCTCTTCGGGGGAAGTCGGCGTGCCTCAACTTCGCGGACTCGGCGTGGAGGCTGCCCTTGCTGCCGGCGTCTGCCAATGCCAAAGAGATAAGAAGAGTGGCCGGCGAGGCTGCGGAGGCGGTTTCGGTTGAGGACGGTTATAACCGTCCGCAAAGTGCGGCCAATGCGGTTTCTGATCATGAGGTTTGCAGCAGTGAGAGCGTTGTGGCCATGGAAGATGTAAAGAAGCCTTTGATTGGGTTGTGTCTTGATGAGGTCCAACGTGTGTCGGAATTTGAGGACGTGCATGATTGGCTTCGAAGTATGGCGGATGAGCCTTTAAGATCTCCACCTCCTTTTGTGAGATCTTATAGTAGGGATTGGAACGATGTGGAGGTTGATGCTGAGGTGTCCTTGTGGAGCTTTTCCATTTGATGATGCAAAGTGCGAACTCACTGTTATTAGGATGCTGAGATATCAGTTCTCAACGCGTTTGATTTGATTTAGTTTAATTTCTTCTTTGTAATTTTTCTGGGTTTTGTACTTTTTGTACATAGTTAGGAATCAGGGAATTTATGAACAAACGGTACTTAATTAACACTTAGACAGAGACCGTTGAGAGGAATAAGACATCACAACTGTTGCATATCGAGTTGTTGTACTTCTCATGAGAGGAGAAGAACGATTTGCCAAATTAACGGTTTCCGTTTTAATTTGGGAAAATGTTTTCTTTTATTAAACGTATGAATTATAAACATTATATGGATAATGTAAGAGTGTAAAATTATCGAGATACGCATCGATAGAATTGAGATAGATGTATATTAATATATTATTATATTTGATGTGTCGATATATTGTGCAAATAACACTACTCTTTTGCGATGGAGAGGAGCCCACACAATCATTCAGATTGATAAACAAGAATTATTAACTACCTTGGCTTTGCTAACACTCTAAGTATAGCATCCATTAACTTGAGAAATTTGTAAATGAATACAAATTTAACAACTTATATTTAAATTATTTATAATAAAATTGGGATAATTTTTATGGATTTAATTTGAATACACCGTCAGTGTAAAAAACTTTTACACAGATATCCAATCATATCTTGCCACATCAGCAAAAGTCTTTGATATAACCACCCACTACTTGAATGGTCATGCAAATGGAAGGTTTTGATTGGATGACAGTGTAAAAAAATTTTACACTGTCAGTGCATCCTAATTAAACTCAATTTTTATTTACTCAAGAATTCTTATAACTCAATCCAATTTGAGCAGTCACGAGTCTTTTTTATACTGCATGAAACAAAAGTTGATCGCACGAGACAGGAGTTCTACATAAGAGTAATATTATAAAAAAAATGACAAAAGTTTTGTCAAGATTCAATAATAATTATTGCTAGATAAGTCAAAAGGTAATTTTAACAAAAAATTTAACAATTGACAGAATTATTATTGGCTGTTATTGAATAACCATTGAGATTCAATTAAAACTTTTAAAATCTGTCTGTCAACAATTTTTTTTTCAAAACTTCTGTAGAAATTTTGTCAATTGTTATTGAATTGTTTACTGAATTTCAGTTGAAACTATCTGGTTATTTTTTAAGCGAATCTGTACGAACCTAAAAGTTTTATTCGTTTTAACAAAAGAATCATGTGCACCACATGTCACATTCGGCTAAGTAGAAGTAAAAACTAATGTGATGATTTGTGATAAAAGAAAACGAGAAAAAGAAACAAATATTCAAATAATGAATATAGTAAAGAATAAGGTGGTTTTTGACCGTTTTAAAATATTCTGGTTGTAATTACACATGATTTAAAGGTTAGTTTGTAGATTTTTTTTTTATTTTTAATTTTTTTTATTGTCTTTATGGTATCTCTATAGACATTGCTATAAGATTTGCGGAAGAATGTCACTATTGCTCTGTTTGTGCATTTTCTCAAATATCCAGTGATTGTTTTCAAGCAGATGAGATCCTAGCTTGTATCCTATGAGGCGAACTGCAACTGCTATGGGGCTGTGTTGGTGTTTTTCTCATTCCTAGTCAGGTTTATGGGGTTTGTTCTGGGTGTTTTGCTCTACGATTTTGTTAGTGAATGTATAGGGGACTGGTGTATAGCACCTAGAAGTCTTTGATGTTTCTATGTCCTGTTTGTTTTGACTGTTTCTCTTGGCTGATCCTCATCCTTATTTTGGTGAGCTAAGCTGGTTAATAAATATTTATCAGAAAACATTGTTGTGAGATTAAACTTTCAACCACTAACTTGATCAAGAGGCTTTTCTAAGAATTGTCTTTCCTAAAGTTTGAATCTTCGTACCATTGTACGTGCCAACCCTTGTTGATAGGATTACAGTATGTAATTGAGATTAGAAATTAGTTAAAGTTGATTGAGTTGTTAGATATTAGCTAATAGTTAACTAACTCAACCAATTCTAGCTAATTTCTAATCTCAATTACATACTGTAACAGTTTGTAGAGTTTTTGCAAATTTATGTTACTTAAATGGATGTTTAATGGATGAAATGATCTTTTGCACATTTAGTATGGAAAAATGTTATTTATATTTATTTTAGAGATTCATTGTAAATACATAATAAAAAAGAAAGATACAAAATGAGGAGTGTTGAAAAAGTAAAAAATGGTTGACCGATTGCCTTGTATTTTTTTAATATTATTGTGTATCTACAACCAATTCTAAGGATGAGTACAAGTAGCATATCTTTTTAGTAAATAACGTGCCAATAAGTTTGTAAAGTTTTTGTATTCTATTTTTTGTTGAAAATTCATGTGAGTTTGTATATGGGTAAAGGAAGTCTTTTACTATAAAAGAGTAAAAAGAAAATGAAAACTGTATAAAAGAATGAAGGTGTAAACTTATTATTGATTAAGAATTTGGGTTAAGATGTAATGTGAAATTATTGTTATTATTGTCTTTCGTTTATTCATTATTGCATATCACAACCGTCTTAATCACTACATCATATTGTCTAGTTGAAAGGTATGATAATACTCACTTCTATTCAGAATTATCAAGAAGATATCTTAACAGTTATGATAAATTAATGTATAATTAGTGATAAAATTAGCTTAAATCTGTTTGTTTTTTAGGTAGTGGAAGGCCAATTAATCATACAAACTGAACCTAGCACTTCCGACACAGATAAATAACTCCGACCTGTTCTAAGCCGCCTATGTAACTGGGTGAATATAATAATGTTATTTACACATTACTTTCACATTTTCTTTCATACTTTTCATTCTATAAAATAAAATAATAAAAGTACACATTTTAACCCATTGTCTCTTTCCCTTCAAAATTTTGATGTAAATCACAAATAACTTGAACTTACAGAGACTTTTTTTATGTAAGTTTTTGGAGCTATTATTGTCATGAAAATAATATTGATGATTGAGTCAAAGCAAAATTACAAATGTGCAAAATGCTTTTAAACCGGTACATTGATCAGCGGAATCTCAAAAATAAGTAGGGAAAAACAACGAGATTGCAGTAGGAAGTCAACTAGAGGAGATCACACACATGTGGGCACGTGCCTCTGCGCGTGGACGAAAAATCAAACAGGGTCAACTACAGGTCTCGTTGTAGTCCAAACAAGGCAGAGCCGTGAACTCATGTAGCTAATGCACAGCAAGGTTCAAATAAGACATTAATAATAAATTAATCTCCAATTGCAATTCAAATTTTATCCCGCACTAAGAACATGAATTAAGAAGCATCCAAGCTTCTTCTTTTCTGCTCCCTCCCTCATAGTTTAGAGTTCTCAGATTGATATTGTCATTGCAAGTCTCTCTCACTTCACTCTTAATAATTTGTCTACTTCCTCAATATTTTATCTCACACAACATAGAGATTTGAGATCATCACACCCCCGAACCTTCCTCTTGTGTTTCCCCGGTGTGCCGATCTTCACCATAATTTGTCTCTTTCTCTCCTCTACACTCTATATATACGTACAAATCACATGAGGACTCTACAATTATCACATCTCAATGTGTGTGTGTATATATGTGTGTGGGTTCAGTTGTGTCTGTTTGGTAAGCTAGTACTGTGACTGTCATAGTGTCATGCACCGATCATATATGAAGCTTTTAGCTGGCTAGCTTTATTCAGAAAAAAGGACTCTGCATCATATCATTAATTTCATATAGGGTCACTTTATTTGGAGATCTTGGTATGTATCGTCCTTTTTAGCCCCACACATTTTCCATATATCACTAATAATGAATTGCTTTTCTTCTGTCTCTCTCTGATACCTGCTATCAAAACCCATAACTACATGCTTCCTGGTCCCTACCTTAAATTTGTTTAATTCACAACCTACATAGCTCGCTCTACCCTTCTCTTCAAACATATCCTTTTTTCCTTTCAAAGATACATGGCTTCAAGTTCAGGCAAACCTTTGAGTAAGAATTCTCAAATGCAAACCACCAAAACCAAGCATCTACCAAAACCCTCCCTCTTGCTCAAGGATTACCTGATGAGGGACGACTTGAGCTCGTGTTCATCGAACGGTTTCAACTCGTTCCCGCGCCGACAATGCTGCAGCACCGTCGGATTAATCCTCGTGGAGAAAGATCTCAAACTCCAGCAACGCAAGAGGAGATCGAGGAGGAACACACTCCGTCGACCACCGCAACCCTCTTCTTCTTCTTGTTCTTCTTCCAAGGTGTCCGTTCTGCAGAAAGCTTCGGAAGCTGTAATCAACGCCATCAAATCAATTCCCTTGTCGTCCCACAAGAGCGGAAAAACCGAGAAAGCCGTTGCTGGTAGTATTCTTTCTAGAAGCTTCTCGAGGAAGCTGCTGAGCAGAAGCTTCTGGAGGAAAGCGGCGAAGGAGGAGGTAGGCGAAGGAACACAGAGGTGGATGAGGACATCGTTCCGCGAATTACTTTTGCAGGAGCGAGACAAAACGGCGTCGTCGTTGGATGAGGATAGCGTATTCACGACTGCCCCGATTAGCAGCACCACTTCTTCATCAGGTTGTGGCAGTAACAATAGCTGGGGAGAGAGCGAATTCACTTTTTCGTCAAGCGCTGCTTCTTCTTCTGAGAGTTCAGCGGAAAACGACGTCGCTGAGGGCACAAAACAGGCCGCACCCCATCACAAGATGGAGGAAGTAACAAGGGTAAGTAACTTCAAAATTGAATTGTTCTACTATTATCCATTAATATTTTTCTTTTAAGCTATATTCATTTCATCGATTTATGGGTTTTTAATAGCACAAGTTAACAGTTTATGTGGTTTGGTTAATCGTAGGTGAAAAATATTATTTTCTTAAACTCTTCGAATGAGATATTTTCATATAAAAAAATTTTAAACATAAATTGAAACATGAAGTAGTGAGAAGGAAAATTTTTAAACTAGCTTGATATTTTAATAAAAAATATTTTATTTAATATTAAAATACGACGTACAAATACCGTCTCGCACTCGAACTAAAGTAATGAGATCTTGGTACGAAAAGAAAATGCTAGGTTAAGTAAGAGTGAGGAGATAGGAGATTGAGGATCCTGGGATGTCGTCGGAGGGGGACAGGTGGAGCCGAGATTGCATGAATTGCACGTGCGGAGTGTGTAATTGGGGTCAGAGATACAGTGCAATTAATTGGCGTGAGTGCTCCAAGGACTGCGTTGTCTACGAGGCGCCATGCATAGCGCTGAAAGCCTGAAACTCACTGCAACCGCTGATACGAGATCGCTGCAGAGGGCTAGACTAGTTAGTGTATATATAGGGGGTACTTTGGGAAAGCTTCTTTTCAAATATTTCTGTGGGTGGCGGCAATTGACTTTCAACCCTGGTACACTTATAGCACTAATACGTGTCATACGAACATAGTACTAGTAAGTAACAAGCTTTACTCGTATTTAAATTATTATATTATTCTTATACTAAAAATAATTGCATAAATTATGTTTTTAATAGATGAAATTGTAGACATACCTCAGCACCTCACGTGTTTCATTGAAAGTCTCTATGTCACTGTTTTCTGTCCAAAGTTTAAAATCAGTACTGTAAGGAATGGGTATTTTCATAATTATATTTATTATATGTTTGTATATATTACGTAATTGTGTATCATTAGTTACCTTTGCAGAACAATTCCTTGTTTGAGTTAGCTTTAAATTTGAAGCAAAACTACAAAGGACAAGTTATTGTTTAAACCATAATTCGAGATATAGATGGTTTTTCAACCATTTTTAAGAGGGATTTTAGATATAATTTACAATCATATCATTTTTAGTATTTTCATATGTTATGAAACTTGTACAAATGAATTGATTCATTAACCGGGCTTTGAATATGTTAACGAAAATTTTTTGGATCTGGAGATTCGATAAAATATTTTTCTTTTACATATTCTCTCCTACACTTTGTTTAAATATGGAGGGAGCATAAAACCAAAATCTATTTTATTTAAAACAAAAATTGTAGAGGGCCAAGTTGAGAACAAATTTAACCTTTATTTCACCAACATCAATGTCTCTTAAGAAACCATAAGGTAGTTAATAGTACTCCAGCTTATACAATTTTTGATAGCATCATATATAACAATGTCTGTTCTTTCAGCTCTGGTTGCTCAAACTCACATTGGTTTTTAAAATTTCTAGGATGTGTCTGGAAAAAACAATTTCATTTTTCTTCAACGAAAATTAGAGTGCAATTAATTGGCTCTCATGAAACAGGATTGGCCAAACGAGGAGAAGGAACAATTAAGTCCTGTATCGGTACTAGAGTGCCCATTTGAAGATGATGAAGGGATTACGTTCCATTTCAATTCCACTACTCATTCCCTCTTGGAAGGTCATTCCCCACTCTCCCCGCCTCTTTCTCAACAACAAAATGTCATAAAAATTCCATAAAGTTCAAATTATTTATATTGTTTTATCTAACAAATGGAAGTATGTATATACAATACAACTACAGGAACCGAACACAAGCATATCCAGAAAAGACGACATTTTGAAAGCGCGGCATCAGTGCAGCCAGTGGCCTTAGAGAAAATGATGGCATGGTCAGAATTGGACGATGAACCGCACAATCATTCTACAAAGCATTGTTCAGTATCAGTGCCAATTATATGTGCCCAAAATGGCAACAGCAACGTGCTTCATGACAACATAGAAAAGAATGCACGCGACCTTCTCAACTTAGTTAAAATGTCAATTACATCCAACTGTTTGACAATTAAGTCAGAGAACCTGCATTTTGATTACTTCAAACAAAGCATTGGGGAAAACAATGATATTGATAAAATTTCAAAGAAGCTTAACCTTTGCAAGGTAGCTGAGGATTGGATTCGTGGGCAACCCCAAGAAGTGTATTTGGGTTGGGAGGTGCAAGAAGGAAGGCAAGTTTACATTAAGGAGATGGACAAGTGTGTTGAATGGAGAAACTCTGATAAAGAAGTACAACAACTAGGCCTCGAGCTGGAAAACGAGGTCCTCACTAGTTTGGTTAACGAGCTCGTACTTGACCTCACGTTCTAGCCACTTAGATTAGATGCTACAACTATCTTCTTCTAGATATTGTTTTTGATTCTCTTCTTTTATTAACGTTTGTATTCGTCTATTCTCCCTTTCTTGGGGACATAGGCGGCTAAATGTTGGAACTATTTTCGGGTTAAATTTTGGTCTTAGGTATGATGTTTTCCTTCCCCCATATCCTCCATGCTTTGAAAAAATTTAATGACCAAAGTTTTGAAAAAAAAAAAAAAAATTCAATACCAACGTGACTCAACTTAAAATTTTTTTAGGTACTATTAGAGCAAGCGAGTGAATATGGATTATTTTTATTTGTTTAACTATTAATATTTATTAATATAACAAATAATATATCAATCAAAGTAAGAAAATTTTCTTATTCTAAGAATATATAAGAATTTTTCCGCAATGCATCGCAACACATCGCCTTTAACTAATCGTTATCTAGTATAAGCTCCACAAACTCAAAATAATTCAGTGCTTGTACAAACTTCTGAGATTATTCAGCTCTGCTTCTACTCACCGACCTTTTGCCCATGCTCGCAAACAATTTTTTTAAAAGCAGATCCACAGTCCAAACTAATTACTGGCTACTTGAATAGCACGCAAATTTGTCAAAGGTGAAAATAACATTGTTATCACTAAGATATTTGTATCTTTAGAGTAGAAAGGTTGATGGTGGTGCTGATCTAGCTATTTGACTACACAGTGGTCCTTTTGCTGGTCTTGGCAAAGGTGGCCATAGGTGATTCAAGGTGGATTGGGGTCTTCGGCTTTGGCCATGAGTTGGGGTTGGGGACCTGTCTAAATTTTTCTCATTGGGCTTCAATGACAAATATGAAACTTTGTGGGTTTAGGGATAAATAAGAAGTAAATCTTCTAATAAAGAACAAAACCCCCTTTAATAAGATGCAATTTTAGACGCAGCATTGTGCACCTTATTTAAGAAGGTGCACCATAAATTTTCTTGTGAAAAAATGATAATTTACAAATACTTAGATGGAAAAAAAAAAAGAGAGAATGTGAAAGGAAAGAAGAGAAGAAGAAAAATCATATTACTTTTAAGAGAGGAATAAATGTTATACCAAAGCAAAATATAAGTAAATAATATGAGTGCTGATAGTGGCATAAGAATTTTTAACACAAACTTTAGAGTGCAAATCAATGGTTAAAAAGATTTTATTCACCATTTAATACATAATCGAGAAAAAAATTTAACTATATATGTTTTTGAGTAATGATAACTACATAAATCATTAATTGGAAAGTATATATGTAAAGAAGCTTTTTTGTTATAGAGGATGCATTTGTTTGTGCTATTTTACAAGAAAAGTATTTTTTTTAATAAAAGTATTTCTAAAATTTGGGTAATCTAAGATGAACTTATAAAAAAAAATAAATCAGAAAATAACTATTTTTTTCTATGCTTCTGCATTTTATCTTAAAAATACTTATCTTTTAGAATTTATCCAAACTAACCCAAAATTTTCGTGGAGCCTGTGAAGGACCATTTTCAATATAAAGGTCATCCTTAAGTATCAATAGATATCAACACTGAAAGCGAAAGTGTTATTATGTATTATAATCAACAAGGTCTAGAAAAGGATCAGTAAAATAAACAAAACTACATTCCAAGTGGTGAGCAACAAACACAAGTGTTGTAGGCTTGATTTAATATTACTGTGGATTTTTCAAAGTTGTGAGTTTTCTGCGCTATCTAAAAACTGCTTTTAAAAAATTATAGTAGTATTTTTTTTATAAAATAATATGAAAGTTGCTCTCGATAAATATAAGTCACAAAAATAGTATTTGATAAAATTAATTTTAAAATGTAAAATAACTATAATGGACATAAAATCTTAAAATTTACACAGAAGCTATCAAAAGGTTAAAATTAGATACCTACTATATTGACTTATGGTCATCGTTCGTCGCTCATCAAAGGTTTCCTGCTTGTGCCGCCTCCTACTTCCTTATCTCCTGCATTGTGAACAATAGAGTATGGGAGTGTGTTATTGCTTGGTGTAGCAGAGAGGAAGCACGATGGTGTTGTCGCGCCACTTCTATCGCAATCACCACCTCGCACGCCATGGTTGTTGCTAGTGGTTACTGCGGCGGTCTCCTTGGATGTGTTGTGTTCCTGTCATGCGGCCTTGCAAGAAATGAGATGAAAGGGAATATCTCTCTAAGATAGTGGTTTGCTTGTGCTCTTATTCTGTTCATCTAATTCTTGTTTGGCTTTTCTAGGCTCTGATGCTATGTTCTTAGGATATATGATTTTAGTTGTGTTGGATATATTCTCCGACTGGTGCTTTTGCCTGGGTAGATCAACTCTTTAGTATAAGGAACGCAAGGTAAATATCCAATGAAGATGGATCGAGGATCGTTGGATACAAATCATTTGAGAGAGACTATGTGGTCTCTAAACCCATGTGTGAGGATTCTTCAACTTTGCTGGAGGATTTTCTGTGTTTTGTGTTGTCCATCAGCCTTTGCTTACATGTGGGACTATGTGACAATGGCACCAACGTGACTTGCGGCAATAGTGACAATGGCACCCGCAAGCATGATATTTGATGGCTGGTGAAAGAATTTGGAACGCCACACATGTTAATAATGCACCTAAATGCTTGCGGAGTTTCAATAATTGGGGATATTACAAGGAAGATGAAGGCGCGAAGTCCTATGCACTAAATGTTGTGGTTATTCCCATGCAAAGTGCGGTATAAAGAACATGTGGAAGGAAATTATGTACACTGATATGCATGAAAACGACACCATTAAGGAAACAAATTGCATATGGGTGACTTGAAAGAGTATTGGTCTTTATGTTGAAATGATGTAGAGGTGATCAATATTCTGACCTATTCCTAATTATGCAAAGATGAAGGCTCAAAACATGTAAGAGTTAGAGGTAAGAAAGAGTTGATGAAAGCAAGCCAGTTTTAATTTTGAAGATTGCTTGGTGTTTTGATGCTCTTGTGTTTTGGCCTTTAGCTATGTTTCGTATGTCCTTCTCTTTGCATTTTGCAATTTATTTTTCCTTTTTGTGTTGTGCTTGAGATATCCTATATAACTGTTCACCAATGTTCGAAGGTGAATCTATTGTAATAATTGCTCTACTCTTTCACGAGTATTGAGCCTCTATTTCAAATTATCGAAAAAATGGTTAAAATTAGATTTTTTTATTAAAAATTAAAGTTATATTAGTCTTTTAAGATTTAAAAAAGCTTAAGTCAGCTTTAAAAAGAATTCTATGAGGGCCCTCAAAAAAAGCCGCTAATTTTTAAAAGTTAGAAGCAAAAGAATACCAGTTTTCTTTATTAACCAAATAGGAAAAATTATCTTTTGCTTTCCATAAGTAAGAGTATCTCCTTAAAAAATACTATCAAATCAGGTCATAGTGGTTGGGAAAAGCCCAAAAGCCTTAGGGACTGTCTAGTCTTTTAATATATATATACACACACACACACACACACACACGCACACACACACATTTATTGTTAAAAATACTATATCATTTTCATTTTGTTTCTCTTTTTTAAAAATTTTGTCAATAAAATTGTAAAAATAATAAAATGGCATTTTTACCATTTCCTCCACAAAATTTTAAAAATAAGAATAATAAAACATTTTTATAATTAATATTAAAAGCATGACAATTGAAAAAGAAATAGAAAACAAACCAAACGGTCCCTTATGTAACATTCACTTTTCATAAAATACTTTGTTTAGAGTTACTTTGGTGCAATAACTTTATTTAAATATTTTAGTTGATATGTTTGAAATAATTTTGTAATAGTGATTAGTTTAAAATTGACTCAATAATTGAATCTTAGATATTAACTTTCTAAAGAAAGACTATAAATTAGTAGTGGTGTTGAATCTAGAGTTTAGACACATGACAAGGAAGGAGTGAACACTCTCTTGGGAAAAAAAGAGCATAAACCAACTTTGAAAAGAATTCCATGGGAGCTCTTAAGAGAACCTCCTGACTTTTAAAAGCTAGGAGCAAAAGTACATCAGTTTTTTTTTTATTAACCAAATAGAAAAAAATTAGCTTGTGTTTTCCATAAATAAGAGTATTTTCTCAAAAAGCACTTTTAAATCATACTATAGTGGCTAGGAAAAACCCAAGAGCCTTTAGGACTATCTGGTCTTTTAATTTCAATATATATATATTCAACATTTATTGTTAAAATTATCATATCATTTTCATTTTGTTTCTCTTTTTTCAAAATTTTGTCAATAAAATTATAAAAATAACAAAATTACATTTTTTACCATTTCCTCCACAAAATTTTAAAAAAAAGAATAATATAACATTTTTATAATTAATATTAAAAGCATGACAATTGAAAAAGAAATAGAAAATAAACCAAACAATCCCTTATGTAACATCCCCTTTTCATAAAATAATTTGTTTAGAGTTACTTTGGTGCAATAACTTTATTTAAATATTTTAGTTGATACATTTGAAATAATTTTGTAACAGTGATTAGTTTAAAATTGGCTCAATAATTGATTTTTAGACATTAACTTTCTAAAGTAAGACTATAAATTAGTAGTGGTGTTGAATCCAGAACTTGAAAACATAACAAAGAGAAGTAAACACTCTCGAGAAACTAGAAACTCAGAACTCAGATCTGGAAGAAATGAACTCTCTCAAAACTTGGACAAGTAACATATCTATAATAACAAACAAACAAACAAACAAACAAACCAAAAAAGAAGAAGAAGTTCACATCAGTGACGTGAAGACTTGGTTAGCCAAGCCTTTGTTAAAAAATTGGCAAGGGCAGATGGTAGATTGTCAAGATAATAATGTTAGGATCAGAAAATAATAAATTTTCTTTCCTCAAAGCATGTCGTTGTGCCTCTATAAATAGAAGGGCACCGGAATGAAGTATAGAATAGAGAAAACAAACGAAAGATTGAAAATAATGTTAGATTGTGAAATTTTAGAAGAATAGCTTGGAAGAATAAAGAGAAGTTAGTGAGGGAAAAAAAAAGAAGGAGAAAGAGCTAGGGATTGACAAAGAGCTTGGTGAACGTCTAGTTTTAAGGTGGATAATAAAATTATTTACAAAGAAAAACCACTGGTACATTTGCTAATTGCAAATTATATTACTATTATTCATTATTATCTACTATTACAATTTATTTTATATTCCAAATTACTTTATTTATTAAAATTACTCAATATTATTCCTATTGCAATTTATTCTATTTATCATCCTAGGTTATTTTATTTAGTATTCCTTTATATTATTACTCCTTATCATTTATCATCGCAACAAATTTTATTTATCATTTCAAGTTATTTGATCTAATATTAATTTATATTATCACTTATTATTATTTCATTTTTATTTTATTTATCCTTTTAAGCTAATTTATTTAATGTTCCTTTACATTACTGCTTGTTATTATTATTATTATTATTATTATTATTATTATTACTAGAGCTTCAGATCGCAAACAAAAATATTGATTTAAGAATTTGTTTACTAAACTATGATACTTAAAATGTTTGTGTATGAAATCTCCAGCTGTGCGCCTTTGCCTCTTTACAAAATCCATTAATTTTATAATTAAGGTTTCATGTTAATCATGATAGACACACAGCAGTAAGAAGGAAAAAGCATAAAACAATAGATAAATAAGCAATGTCAATAGATATTTTATACATACATGTCTTCTTAAATTGTTGACAGAATTATTAGAGCTGGTTCCGCATGAATCATCTATTTGTTGTGAACAGTCGACAATCTAATTGTTGAAAATAGAAGATGAATGAGATTTGATAAAGAAAAATATAATGAGAAATTGGGTGTGAGAGTTATGAAGAAGTGACTGGTTTGAATATGAAAGGAATGAGAGCAAGGATTCGTAGAACTCTGTTTCAAATAGTTGATTGACATGAATATGACAAAAATTACAATATATATTTATTTGAATTTTTGAATTTTACAGGATTAAACTAAACATAAAAATTTTAAATAGCTCTCAGATTTATAACTAAACACCAAAAGACCAGTTAACCATAAAAATTTTGAATGGGCTAATGCCACTCAAAGTGAGTAACAAAATAATTAATTTTTTTTAATATTTAGAATATTTGTAAAATAATCATATTAGCGATAACTCAGAATTTTTTATTTTTGAAGTATCTATAAATTATTTAATTAAAGCTTTTCTACACTCTTTAGTTGAAATAAAATTTGAAGATGACATCTTCAGTAAAATTTGAATTTAAGAACATGAACATCATGAGAATATACGTATCTAAACATACGAAATAAATGTAATGAATAATTTATGCTTTTAAAAATTAGATTTACATATTTTTTTTGATTGAGTATATGAAGATCGTAACCTTAAGGCTTGGAAAAATTATATAACAATTTTTTTATATAGAATTTTGATCAGGACATTGTACCACTATTGCAAATACGTCATAAAGTATTAATATGGTCACACCATTAGGCCACCTTTCTTTTCTAATTGTATTATAAACCTTTGATTTCTTTCTTCTTTTTTTTTTTTTTTTATACATAATTTAAATCACAACACGCCAATAGGAGCCAACTGCAATGACTGGTTGTTTGAATGGTGTCATCCGCCCTATAAATTTGAGTCTTTGTTACGTGATGGCCCATTGAGGCCTTAGCCTTTGCGTATTTGTTTGTTTTGTTTTTCTTTTTTCTCTCCTTTGGAAAACAAAAATCAGATTCTATTTTTTTAATTTGAAAAAAAAAAATTCTTATTTGAAGTTAAAACCGCCCTAAATGATAGCCGAAACTATTGCTTGCTATTGGCCTAATTCCAAAATCTGCTTAGCAGTTCTCTAAATTGCAATTATAGCATCTCGTTGAATTCTTATTTCAATTTTGTTTTTAATCTTAAAAAAAATTAATTTAAATTTTAAAAATAAGAGATCATTTTATCCCAATCACAACAAACCCATATTTACAAATTAAGAAGAGTTCAAATCCCTATTTTGACTCTCTTCAACTTCAGTGTACACTAATGACACTCTTACTTTTTAATTCATTCGTACTTTTACTATCTGATTGGAATGGACTATAGCTTTTAATGAGTCATTAGCCTTCATATAGGAAAGGTTAGTTTCTGTAGAGAACTTGCAAACTAATGAAACATCATATTAAGCTTTCAAGATATAGAAAAGGGTGAGTGAAGACAAAAATGAAATAAAGGATTTACTTCAAGCTGTAAGTTGCAAGTTGTCCAAGTCCATTGTGTCTAGATATGCAATATTGATGTAAATATATAATAAAATTCATTATTATATTACACTAATAAAGTAGAAATATAAACTTAATCTCTGTAGATCTAGTGGATTTAGTAATGTCTACAAAATCTCAGCAGAACAAAACTAAAGACAGCCTTCTGACAAAACCATATACCATATCACTACTAATACCATAATCATTCCCCCCTTCCAAAAAAATAAAAAAGAAAAACTGCCTGGTAGCTCCATACTATAAAACAATACAATATTACCATCAAAAACTGATTTAGAGACCAATGGAGTTACAAAAGACTTAAGCCATACCCTCACTGATTCATTAAAGTAAGATAAAAAATAATATTCTTCAGGGAATTTTCATCTGCAAGGATGGGATATGGCCACTCAAATACTATCATAATGAGCTCAACTCAAGGTAGATTATCAACCTATATATTTGTTATAGTTTAGCCATACTTAAAATACATAACAATCAATAAAAAGCTATACAGTTTAGCAATATCAATATAGGATTTTTTTAATACTTTTTGTTTGCTTTTACCATGTAGCACATCATCTTGAAAAAATAAATTAAAGGAAAGATTAACACTGCATTGGATATGGATTTTAGTAACATTAACCTGTGCAAACAAAGTGAATCATTCATGTCTGGTTTGCCAAACTTGCTAGTTACACTGATATGGTCATTATGCCAACGACAAAAAGTTTCAAGGGCACTTGCAAATGAAAATCCAATATATCATATGCCCCCCAAGTCCTTCATTGGAATGCACAAAAGTGAAAAGCAATTAGATTTATCAAAAAAACAAAAAATGAAACTATAAGAATGTAAAATAAACTGACTGAACAGTATTTCTATGCAGGATAGTTATAACTCCAGGGGTGGAAAACTACCAAAACGTCATCATAAGATAGCTCATCACTGGCCACTAAGTCATTAATCATACGATAGGTCATCATACTTCAAAAAATGAGGAATTGAATCAAATTTAGATAATGCAAAGTATATTCTAGGGTTCCATGCATTGCAAAGGGGGCTAACAAAGTTCAGTCCTGTTCTAATGTTATAAGTCATTTATAAGCCTTTTTATGGTATGGATTCTAGATCTGATATGATGAAACCCCATTATTATCACAAAGACAAAGATAAATGGCTTAACATAAGAGAAAACCCCATTATTAATGCACATGCTTCTCCTGATATGCAAAAAGCAAGATTCCGATTCAGATGTTAAGGGGGAAATAATTACAAAAATAAACTTGAACAAAAAAAACCCTCAAAAAAATAAAACCATGAAGACAATATCTGAACAATAAACCAAAATCAAAACAGAAATGCAAAATAGGAAAAAAAAACCCAAAAAGAAAATCACGAATCCAGAAGCAGAAGCCCAATAATCAACAGCGATCGATGTCGACAACTGCAACAAATCCTCGACACCGACAGAGACTTGAAGGAACCTCACACCGCCATCTCCGCGCCACAAATCTGCCACCCATAGGTCACCAGGTCGTGTATATATATATATATATATATATATATATATATATATATATATATATATATAGAGTAAAAATATATTTAGTTTGATAAATTTGAATCAGTGTTCTAAATTGCGGATCGCATCATATGATGCGGCCGCAATATTGCGCTTGCGGTAGTGTCCGCAACCGCATCAGGCCGCATTTGCGTTGTGAAAACAAATCACCAAAACAAGCGCAATAGAACGGTGTTGCGGCCGCAACGGAACGGCGTTGCGGTCGAAGCAGGACGCAACAGAGCAAAAGCAGAGCTCCTATTCTTCCGCTTGCTCATCCATCAGAATATTTTCAAACACAAGCAGACTAGAAAGCCGAAGGGCCAAGAAGAAACAAAAATCAGAAATGATATGCAAGGAGGGGTGACGGTCGGAGGTGGGGAGGTACAGAAAGGGGTTGAAATAAGAAGAAAGGGAAACAGAAGGACGGGTGGGGGTGGGCCTCTGGGATGGCCGAAGAAGAAGAAGAAGAGGAGGAGAGTGTAGGTGGGTCACATGACTATGGCTTTACGTCGTGTTGAGTACGGGTGCAGGGATCTTGTTAGAAGGAGGAACAGGGGCGCCAGATGTGGCTTTGGGGGTGGGGACGACAAGAAAGAAGAGTCTGGAGGCAACATTGGGGCGTGGGTTTTAACTTTCAACTTTTTCTGTTTTTAATTTTGACTTTCACGTTTGCGCCTTTTTTTTTAACTTTTTGCTTTTTTTTTTTGGCTTTACGTGAGAAAGAGGGGTGGGAAATTGTTTTTTGATTCCAATGTGGATGGGTGGTTGCTGGAAGCTTGGCGGAGGGTTGTTTGAGCTTTTTTTTTTTTTTTTTTTTGGGAAAAGTGGGTCTTCAGATGAATTTTTTGGGGGGTTTATATAAAATGATAAAAGTGAATGATTTTTTAAAAGTATGTTTTGATTATTACTATTATTATTATTATTGTTATTATTATTATTATTAGCTTTTATGCGTGGCTGTGAGTATGAACAGAAAAATATATTGTAAAAAAATGAAAGAATGTCAATTAAAAAGTACATATGTAATGTTTTTATCTAAAGATATATAATTTAATGACAAAAAGTAATAGTTAAAATAATTTTTAAGTGATATTTTTAGTTGATTATATTTAGATATGAAGAAAAAAATTGATTTTCTTAAGCTCTTAAGGTAATTAATTATAGATTATTATCATATTTTCTTTTGTAATGAAGTCATATATTTTAATGAGCAGCTTGCTTATTAGACTGGATAATTAGTGACTTGATCATAATTACAATAAATTGCATTCCTCTTAAAAATTTTAATTTTATTATATTATTTTAAAAACATTGTATATCCCTATCAAATTTGTTAGAAATTTGCTTATTTGGTGCTACAATAGTTATACTTTTTTTGGTCATATTGTGTGTGAAAAAATAAAAATTACGCATAGCAATTTGCAATCCACATCCTTGTGTGTAATGCATAATCGCGATACATAACTATGATCGCGACCGCAATTTAGAATACGGATTTGAATATAAAATTATCATAAAATATAAGAAATGTATTATAAATTTTTATTCGCTCCACATTCCAAAATTTGAAACATATAGGTTATCTGAAGGAGAACAGAGAAAGAATCGGGAGAAAAAAAACACATATAACTCAAAATAAACAATACAATTGCAATCTACATCTTTTGAAGGCCTATTCCAACTTATAAATATTCTAGAACAGGTGGAAAGTACTTTGGATTTCTCATGCCACATGTTTCGAAATTGGAATGAAGTTGGTATGGTTTACTCATTGCCTATATATAGGCCTATAAAAACCAGAAAAAAAGATAGTTATGTATAATTACACCTCGAAAACAGCTTACCTTCAAATTTCTTTGGAGAACGCAATTGCTTTAAATCCTGTTGCCAATAAAAATCATAATCTGAATATATTAAACTGCAGCGCTTTTGCAGACTAACTGCAAACCGATTCTGAGAACTGAACACGAGTGGGATAAACTGAATATGAACGTGTGGAAGTGTGAGATAATTGAAAGCAATGGAAATGAAAACAATGGTGAACGTGGAATGGAAATGAAAACTGTTCTTGAATGCGGGATTATTGAAAAAAAATGGTTTTTACTTACTGAAACTGATCTGAAACAGTCAATACTTGAATGACAAAAGAGTTTAGTTATAGAACGATTTTTTTTTTTTTCACTAATATTGATACTTTAAGCCGGTAGCACCACACATTTATATTGTACAGATGGCACAAAACAAGTACGTTAATGAGATGGGTAATGATTTCTCTATCTCATAATTATTATAAATTTGTATTAATTTTAGTTAATAACTCCAGCTACGAGACACATTTTATAAGCCTCTTGCAGATGGGGATATAGTGTTGATAAATAGGCCTCCTTCCATACATCAACATTCTCTTATTGCACTTTATGTTAGGGTCCTTCCCTTAACCTCTGTAGTATCTATTAACCCACTATGCTGCTCACCACTTTATGGGGACTTTGATGGTGATTGCCTTCATGGGTATATTCCACAATCAGTTGATGCAACAGTGGAGCTTAAGGAGCTGGTTGCATTGGACAAGCAATTGATTAATGACCAAAGTGGAAGGAATCTGCTTTCACTTTCTCATGATAGTCTAACTGCTGCTCATTTGTTGATGGAAGATGGTGTTCTCTTGAATGCATACCAAATGCAACAGCTTCAAATGTTTTGCCTTCATAGTTTGACACCCCCTGCAATTGTAAAAGCTCCTCCAAGTGATGCCTCATTTTGGACCGGCTAGCAGTTATTCAGCATGCTCTTGCCTTCTGATTTTGACTATTCTTTTCCTTCCAATGGTGTCTTTGTTAGTGACGGGGAGCTTATATCCTCTACTAAGGCTCCTAATTGGTTTCGTGACTTGGACAGTAATGTTGTCCATAGTCTTGTGCAGCAATTTCAGGGGAAATCTCGGAAATTCTTGCATGTCGCGCAGGAAGTTCTGTGTGAGTGATTGTCCATGACAGGATTTAGCGTTTCACTCTTGGATTTGTCCCTATCTTCTGATTCCCATGTACGAAAAAATTTCATGGAAGAAATCTCATTTGCCTTGGAATATACAGAAGATGTATGTAATTACAAAAAGTTATCCACTGGTTATTATAAGGATTTTCTAGCAGGAAATTGTGTTGATTAAAGAAATTTGAGAGAATAGATCTCTGATTTTCATTGATATGCCGCTATAATTTGTATACAACAGGTCCTATAGAAGTTACTCCTAAAATAGCTCCTATCAGATCCCTAAATCAGCTCAAATCAGCACCAAACATATTTGGACAGATTTGGCCGTCTAATCAGCTCCTAATAATGCTGAAATTATGGTTCTGTTATACATATATACACTAATAACACATCGTAATCTTATCATTGATCAAAATGAAATTGATAAGGCTGTTGAACCTGAGCGTCTGAACTATGAAAGGCAAATATCAGCTGCTCTTAGTCAAGCTTCAGTTCATGCTTGTAGACAAGTTTTTCGTGATATTCAAAGTTAGCCTACGGATATGCACGTCATGATAACACTATGGTTTCTATGTTAAAGGCTGCAAGTAAGGGAAATTTACTGAAAATAACGCAACAAGGCATGTGTATTGGCCTGCAACACTCTTTGGTTCGCTTGTCTTATAGATTTCCTCGTAAGCTCTCTTGTGCTGCATGGAATTAGTCAAAAGGGTGATTCAAGCTGGAACCAGATACCAGATGCATTCTTACGCTCCTAAATCTGTTCAGTCTTACATTCCATATGCTGTGGTTGAAAGCTCTTTCCTCACGAGGTTGAACCCCCCTGAATATTTTGTTCACTCAGTAACAAGTCGTGATAGTTCCTTCACTGCCAATGCAGATGTTCCTGGATCTTTAACGCGAAGACTAATGTTCTTCATGCTCGATTTGTACAATGCATATGATGGGACAGTGAGGAATGCATATGGTGATCAAATTGTTCAGTTCTCTTATGATAATGATAAGGCCTCATCTTCTGATGGTTGTTTCCGAGAATGTGGTGGCCAACCAGTTGGAGCACTTTCTGCTTGTGCAATATCTGAAGCTGCATACAGTGCTTTGGATCAACCTGTTAGTCAACTAGAGACATCTCCACTATTGAACTTGAAGAATGTTCTTGAGTGTGGTTCAAGGAAGAAAAGGGGTGACCAGACTGTGTCTTTGTTTTTGTCCAAGCATCTTGGTAGAAAGAGACTTGGTTTTGAATATGCAGCCTTTGATGTTAAGAATTATTTGGAGGGAATCGTATTCTCAGATAATTTTTCTACTGTGAAGTTAAAATACACCCCATGTTATCATGCTCAGCACAACCCTTGGGTGTCCTATTTTCATTTACGCAGGGAAGTTTACAAGAATAGAAACTTGAACCTGCATTCTATCATGGAATCTCTTCAGCAGAGATGTTACTCCGTGAGAAAAGAACAAAAATTCATTTTTCATGAATTGAAAATATACTATGAGTAAGTTTCTTCTGCTGCAGTACTTCACATAATAATTGTCATGTTTGAAAATATTCTATTTTTTAAGGTTTAATTTTTTGTTGATTTATATAGAAATAATTGTTGCTCGACATCATTTTGATGCCTAGAGTAGACTACTAGACTCCATATTTGTCCTCAGATTCACACATCACAATAGAAAGACACTTAGTTGAGACTTCTACGACTTTTTCCCTATTCGATTAATAAGTTTAGAATGGAAACCAAAATTTTTATGTTCAATATGATGTGCTTGCGGAATAGGATATAGATCCAGATAGGCAAGAATAAATTACACCTAGGCATGTTGTTGTTCCTTTCATTGATTACGTTATGATTCCAGAACCTTTTTTGTTGATCTATACCCGGTGGAAAATTAAGTCAAAAAACTATGTTTGGGTCCAACAATTGTATTTCATTTCCCCACCTACTTTCCACTCAAGCTTTGATAGTTTCTATAATTTTTGTGAAGCCCCTGAGTAGAACTATGTCCCTTTTACAATAATGACCAGAACTATTGTTTTTATTGTAAATGATTGAAGTTTCTGCTGCAAATGGGGGGCAATTCATTCTCAATAAGTGGAATGTTATGTCGCACCTGTATTATGTATATAATGACTAATCTTTGTGTGTGTGTGCAGAAAGAAGGACACCACATTGGTCATGGTGATATACAATATCATGTATGCAACTTGTATTATCTCTCTGAATTTTTCTCCATTATTTGTTATTATTGCTTGAAGCAATGCCATCCATGTTGTCTTGCGCATGAAAGCTACTAATAAAAAAATAGAAAAGGAGAGAGAAGTTTGCATCTACGTAGTATTTATTGAAAACTCTCAGAATCCTACTGGAAGCTGTTTGGGACTTGGTGATACCTTTCCTTCTTGGAACACCTATAAAAGGTTGGTAATGATCCAAACATCCCTTTATATCAACAATGTTTATGTTTCTATAGATGTTCAGCAACATTCTTAACACTCTGTATATGAGAGTGTACCTGTTGGTTGAACAATGTGAGTTTACTGCCCGACGTCTAATTTCGTATTTAGTCGGAATTTGTTTTTCCCTTTAAAAGACTACTAAATTTGATTTTTGTTTTCGTTTTGGTGTAGAACTTTTGAATTTTTAAATTTTATTTAGTATGTCAATATTTCAAAGGTCCATATAAAGCTCAAGTGGAAAGCTTATTAGAAAATAAATGAACTTCTACAGCAGAAACTTTGAATTATTGGTTCATGATGGTTTCTTTTGCTTTCAAGGTCTATTCTTTTTCTCCAACTTGTCTGAATTTTTATTAAAGCACATATGAGGTTAGACTCAGCTCTAGTATTATTGGGGAACAAGTATAAGTTTGAGTACTCTTTGCGAATTGAAAAAGAATATATATTTGCTGTCAACTTTTTCTCTACAAAAAATAGACAATGATTATATTGTTAACTATACTGAGAAAGTGTTTATCGATGCTTGCATTTGCCTGTATTTTGATTTTTAGTGTTTTCTGTTTTGTTTAACCATAAATTTATATTTTTTTTGGTGGATTAAAATTCATAAATTTTTTATCACTCGTTTAGTCTGGTTTACTGCATCTAGCTTACAACAGCCAAGAATATATTTGTTGCTTGTTACGTTAAAATGCACTCATTTACAGTTATCATAAATTCCGGGAATGATCTTTAGGATTTATGGAGATTAAGAATGTTGACATTCTATGGAACGATGGGACAAAAGCATAAAAATCTAATCATGGTTCTTCTGTGAACTGTACTCGAGGGTTACTATGTCTGATGACTCTAGCAGTGGAAGATTCTGGACTGTGCTCAAATATCGTTGTGAAGAGATTTGGCATATGATTGACTGGACACGTAATCATCCAGATAACATTTATCATTTTTGTTCAGCCTTCGGAATTCAGGCAGGGCGACAATGTATGATTTAATAACACTTTCCCACCCATTGTTTTACGTTATGAATTGAAATATGTGAAATGTGCATTTAACTTACTCGCATATTGTTTAACATACAGAGTTTGGCATCAGCAATATTTGATACTGGCGAGGCAATCCTTCCTAAGCATATGGATCTTATTGCTGATAGTCTATCAGCAAGTGGAGACTTTGTGAGGTTGAATGCTACAGGCTTACAACAGCAAAGGAAACATTCACCCGTTACATCACACTTCGTACAAGCTTGCTTCTCTGTCAGTTTTTTTTCTCCCATATTTACGATTCCAATCTGAATGGCTTGCATACAGAAATAATTTACGACATAAAATAATTGCGTAGTTTGATCCATAGAGTGGACTCTTTCTAGTGAATAAAGGCTTTGTTATTGTTGTTTTTATTTATGATTCGTGTTAAATGCTTATGATTTAATATCACATAACGAGATTATGATAGCTATATAATTCAAGTTCAAACTCTGGAATCTTATTGCGGAATCCTGGTAGTTGCTTTATTAAAGCTGCTAAGTCTGGAGTCGTGGATGCTCTTCAGGGGAGTATAGATGCATTAGCCTGGGGGAACTGTCCTTCCATGGGGACGAGTGGACAGTTTGATTTGAAGTATTCGAAGAAGGTAAAGTTAATATTTTCTCATATGCTAAATTTCTAGCTTCAAATCAAAATTTAATGGATCAAACGTAATTCCCCTCACAAAGAGCCGAAGAAAGTGTAAGGAAGTTGCTGATATTTTCCTTGGGGTTTGTCTGGTGAAGAAAATGCTTATAGAGCTTTAAGGGGTCTGGAACAAAATTCTCTTGTACCTCATTATTGATGTCAAAAACTCATAATCTCTCCAAGATCTTTTCGCTTACACGCATAACTCACTAACATAACATAGAGAGGAAGAGAAATGTCCTATATCAACTCAATTCATTTCACTTACACCATTTCACTTTAATGGCTTTGGCATCGATGATGAATCCAAAAAATTTAGGTAATGGAGGTAAAAATAATATATAAACATAATAAAAGGTTTTAAATTTAATAAAATAACTTTTATCCTAGTAACGGATCAAATTTAATAAATTAATTAAGGCAAAAAGTATATATACTTATAAAAAAATTCTCAAATTCTTGTGGGAATATTTGTCACTGTTTGGTACATGGGTCATTTATTCACAGGCAAACTTATAAAATGAAATACTATTAAAGAGAAAAGCTTTAAAGCTAAGTAATTAGAAGAGAATTTCAATCCAAATTCATTTTTTCAAGTTGGCAAATTGACATGCTGTTAGAGAATCCCAATCCAAATTAATTTTTGCATCTTATGTGTAATCAACTTTGACAACTAGTAGATAAGATAGAAAGGAGTTGTAAAATCCAACTAAAAAAGCCTCTTCTTTCATCCTTTCACACTTCTTTTGGTCAAAGTTTGCAATTTGCATGATGAGCTATGTCAAGTGCTGATGATAAGCTTGATTTAATTTTCTAACAATTATGAGTTGTACATAATGAGTTTTCATTCAATGTTCTAATATTTATTTTACTAAATTTATAAGGGACTGGAGCTTGCTACATCTGTAGATGTGTATAACCTCTCTAGAAGCCAATTCTAACATGCTGGATGAAAAGATTGACACCCTTGAAGCTCAAAATGATTTATTTGATGAATGGTATATGTATAGGTATTAAGATTATGTTTGGATAGTTTATAATTAATAGAATAGAGTAGAATGAGATAAAATGATATACACTGAATTTAATGAAATGAAATATGATCTATTTAATATCTTACTTGTCCTGAATTTCTTGGGGTTAGTGGTATGCTTTCTATAGACATTCGTTTAGTATAGGAATTGGAAAAACACAAAGTGTGGACCTATTATTTCATTTTCAAAGTGAGTTTAGTATAGAGATGAAAATAGGAGAAAAAAAATTTATAAATTAGATTTATGTTTAATTTACATGTAAATCTAATCGATAAAATTTTATCCTATATTTTTATTCTGTATAAAACTGACCATCCATATTAGAAAAGAAAAAGTGTCAGACATTTAAAAGTAAATTTGTCCTCATATTATTAAGATTAGGAAAGAGTTGAATGTGGCGGTTTTGCTTGTGTTGCCATTGTCATAATTTTCACTAGTCAAATGCATTTAATAAATAAGTTATTCTCATTCTCATTCCCAACTGTGTGCCTCTTCTTTTTACATATCCACAGGTTGGATGGCATCCCAATCATAATGAAATACTGCTTTCTTATAGTACGGGCGGATGGGACTGTCGATAGACTTTTCATACCTCAAGTGCATTATTAGTGCTCTTGATGAGATCCTTCACCCCGAAAATTAAAAGGCAAGGAGCCCGAAGGACAAATTGATAGGACTTTGTTATATGTAAGCTATGTATCTATGCATGGTCAAGAATGATAAGTGACTGGCATCCAGAATCATTAAAAAAAAAAAAAAATACCTTTGTTATTCTACCTTTGATTTAAAATGGTTGTGCAGGTCAATGGCAGAGAACCATTTTTTCTTTGTGGTTCTAGCTTCTGGACTCTAGAGTACTGTGAATGGCATTACACCACCTGAAAGGTGAATAATTTGGCCCATACTATCTCAGGGCAAGCTTGAATAGTAGCTTACCCAACTGTGGCTTGATGAATTTAACATGTATAGTCTGCATGTTTTTGACTGTCAGATGAAAAAACAACATTTATGCAGTATTCCATGCATAGAAATTTTCTTGATTGTAGACCCCATCATCCGATTTATATAAGGTAGTGCAGTAGATACTATCAAGCAAATTTGTAACGGTATATATACTCTCAAGTGAATTGCTCATGGCTCAAATCTATAATGAAGTGTTCATGTGGTACTAGACTTTGTTTATAAAAGAATTTTGCTGATGTTCATCATAGCATCATTGAATCACCGCGAAAAATTATTTGGTAATAATGTTGTGCTCTTAATTCTGGTAACCAGGTAGCTACTCTAAGCATCTTGAACCGTGTCCATTAAAGAGCATGTATATTGTTTTCTCCTTTTTAACTTTGTTCAGAAGTCATACAAATCAAATTTCCATCATTTAACAACAAATCCTTTATTTGGACATACTCATTTAGACATCTAAATTTATATATGATAAATCATACATAAATAAGTGTGAACCTAAACCCTAAATTTTAACTATATGAATATCAAATTAACATATTATCTTTTATTATTAATATATATTTATTTTTCATTAACATAACATTCAACACTTATATAACTAAAATTTATAATTGTTTACGAAATATTGATCACATGTCGATTTAATTGTTAAGAAGATATGTCCACAAAAAAAAAAAAAAAAAAAAAAAAAAACATTTCTCTTTAACGCGTTATAAATCGAATCTCTTCAAAGTGATGGTCGACCTGTAAGCATAACGTTGTCCTTCAATAATGGCCAACGCTTACGCAACAGGAATGAAAGATAAGGGCCATATATAGTTCCATCCCACAAATAGAGCCAGTGTCGACGTAGGCCGTGTATAAAGGAACTGTATTCAATTCAGCTACCTGAATTTTGGAAGGCTTTAATTCGGTCTACTCTAAAAGATAGCGTAACGAACTTTCCACAGCATTAAGTGAATCTGAACTACTTGTAACCTAAGTCGTTGGATCCCATTAAGGATCCTTACTCACAGGCCAAAGACATGTAGCTGAAATGATCTATCAATTATTACCGATTGAACATTAGATTAGAAAGCTTTCATGAGTCCCCAAATTAGAGTGTCACGCCAATTTGGTGTGACTCTTAAACTAATTGGATGTAGCGACGGACACAATCTTAAATTGAGTTGTTTTCCTCCCTCCGTTTAAACTTACTTGAGTTTTTTCGTTTCACTTTCTTTCACAATAATGGACTTTCATCTTGTTTTTAGGGGTATTATTTTTATTTAGATATAAATTTTTTATATTAAGTATATGAGTCTGAATTTGACACTAAGAAATGGAATTCTCTGAATAGATACTAAGTTTAAAAGTATTTTCTTTTATAGATATAATTTGATTAATGTCAACTATTACATCAAGAATTACATTTTAGGGTTTGCTTAGTATGAAGATAAAAATAAGGGGTAAAATTTTATGGATAAGTTATATATATAAACACTAAATCCTAAAAGTTAAATTGCTTTAGTTCGAAGGTTTTCTAATGTTGGTCTATTGTAGTTATACTTTTTTTTTTTTTACATTATTTAATCTTTTATTATTATATCATTAAAATTGTTTGACTTAAAAAATTAAACCTTTTTAATTATATAGTATTACACAAGCAAATGATAATGTATATATTGATAATAAATTTAAAAATTTTTGTTAACAAGTGATTTCAAAATATTTGTTAAAAATTATAACAAATATTTTGTATGAAATTCCTAATAAAATCTAAATTTAAATTACATTTATGAAATTTGTACTCTATTTGCATATATTTCCTTTTCCTCTCCCTCTCATCCAAAATTAAGAGGGTGATGTTGGTCTTCACATGATGCATCTCATACATCCCAACAAAGGCCGTGGGCAGTTATTAGGTGCAATTAACAAAATCCAGCTGTCTTCTCAGTTCTACCTACTTCGTCCATTTTTTTTCTGAACGAACAAATTTAAGATTCTAATTAAGAAAATTGAAAAATAACAAGTACACAAACAATAATATTTAAAAATACGAGTATTTATTAAGTATATATACTTACTTTTTTTATTAAAAATTTAATTCCTTGCCAAATTCTTATTTTTTTATCCATTTTAAGAATACTTTGTACATCTGAAAAAATATTTATTAGTATTGTAATAAGTAAAAATAATTTTATTTCATGAATTTTTTTTTCACTTATTAACCTTAAGGATAAATAAAAATATTCCATATTTCATTAATTTTATAATGTGACAAATAAAATTGGATGAATTTGAAAAAAATTTAACTAGTATCTAGATTCGAATTTTAGGATTGTCACTTTTGTTAGAATTTTATCTAAATACCACTCTAGTCCAAATTGTGTAAACAATTATTAAGACCAAAAAAAAAAAAAGGCAAACCTTAAAAGTCATTTTGACAAGTGTCCTTAAAGCAAATTATTAAGAAATCAAAAATTAAAAACATTACATGAAAAGCTACTTTTAGAGCAATAGAGCATTACATATTAAGAACTTAAATTTTTTATTTTCACATTATTTGATCATATATAAATTTTTATTATTTATTAGATTTTTTTGTAAATTTTAAATTTAATCCCATATTTTTAATTAATAATAAAAATTTATACATAATCAAATCATAGAAAATTTTCATATGAAGTAATGAATTGTCTCTTATGATAATTTGTAATTTTAATTTCTTGAAGGAGACATGCATCAGCCAAACCCTTTTACTAATTTTTCTTGATCTTACACTATCTCCACCCTCCTATAGCATATTTAGCTCTTACTCTCTTTGCTCACTCCGATGCATTGGAGCTCTAAATAAATTAGCGGGGCATTTGACTTCGGGGTGTGCACATGTCACAATGTCTGCATTTTCTTGAATCTTTGACGCCATGGTCCACGCAACATTAACCATGCTATGGTTTTAATTTTCGGCGACAAAAAACATTAAGTACTCTTTACATTACCCGAACTTATAGCCGCCGATATAGTTGGGATTTCCAATTTATATAATTAGGAAGAAGGGTTGTTTCAGGTCACTGGAAAACATAAACCAAACTTGATTCATCACTAAGACCTCACATCACTTGAAGTTTAGCTCTACTTCTGTCCCTGAAGAGTGAGCTATATCATTGCAATGGATATTTGGTGGTGGAGGCTGATTCTTGCTGCTCTTGCTGTGGTTTTCCTTTCTCCTCAACACTGTGCTTCACAAAAAGGTAACAGTAATAAGTCTTAGATGCTCTTAATTCTGGTCAGTAACTGATTGCAGCATTTGATTAATTAGACTGCAGGGTAACATAGTGTGTCTGATGGGATTTGGTGAGTAGTTGGTAAACAGTAATGGTAATGCTATGGTCTGTTCTGTTGAGTGTGGAGTCCTTGAGTGTTAATGGTCGAATCACGGATTGCTTGATCAGAGGAAACCCTTTTTCTGTCACTAGGTACAGCTCAGATGTATTATACGTGAAAAGGGTATTTTTGAAGGCTACAAAGTACAATTTCAAGTCATTACTGCTGTATGCGGATTTGATTGCAGCAATGACTTAGTAAACGTAATTAATTTCGCTCAACTAACTAGTACATGCCATTTTTTTGCAAGCTCAGGGGTAAAGAAAGTTCATATGTAGTTTCTTTAATTTCACGTAATTGCATAAAAACTGACTTGGATAAGTTTTATGAAAAATGATGGAGAGTAAGAAATATTTGACATAATTAAATCACTAATGATGTGATGTAATTAAAATAAGAAATCTTTTACATCTTTCAAGAATAATGTGAGACGTTATTTACTATCGAATAAGTGAATAGATTCTACTATTTCATTTCATCTAATAATTTTTATAATTTTTGTCATGATTATATATATATATATATATATACTAGAATAGTTTTTCTCAAATTTTATTGGCTTGTGAGTAGTGAGTAGCTAAGTATATTGAGATTGCCAATGAAATTTGTCCAACTCGCCATTACATGAGATATGTTAAAGAAAACCATGCATGAAGCTATCATTATTATCCTATATAAATGCACCTTTGAAGGTTGCGCTTGTTGATGGATGCACTGAGGCGCTGAGCTTGCTGGATCTTGATTTTGACTTGACACCTTTGTATTTTGCTAACCGGCGTGGTAAGGGCACTAGTTAAGACTTCAAAACAAGAAAAGTTTTCAAATTTTGATTGTATTTGATATATTGGAAATTTAAAATTTTTACTTTTTCAATACAAAATTTCCTTTTTTAAATATGTGATCAGTGTCCTAGTTCAATAAATCTTTTTTTTTTTTTCCTTTTAAACCGAAGATGGAAAAGGGGCAAATTAATGGTAAAATATGGGAAACATTCACACCGTATTGCTTACCGAGAAGTGAGAAGGGAGAGACGGAAAAGAAAACTTCATAGCCAATCCAAAATGTTAACATTTCAGGTGATTGAGGCTGCTATCTACCCCTTTAATTCCGCAAGGACTGAAATAAAATTTAGTTCGTTGTGTTATCAAATGAAATTGTGTGTCCTATATATAAGTCAATTTATAAATTAAAGCGAAATCTTGAACCTTTTCACATTCAAAATGAATTAGCCTACGAGTCTACCGCCAATGTTCGTCGTCTTCCAAACCCACGAATTAGACTAGCATAGAATTCTTAGCTAATAGCATTGAATATCTACTACCTTATTTAATGTGTTCACCACTATCTACTAGTTTAACTACGTTTTTGTGCGAACCATTAAGACTTTTACGGAGCCATCGTACCATCTAATAAGAAGGCTTCTGTGCTTTTTTTTTTTGTTCCTTTTGTACCGATAGAAAGGTTGCAAACAACCTAGCTAACAAATCATCGTAGGACTTGTAAAATTAAATCAAGGGACATTTTTTTTAACGATATATATAGACATCATATAAAATATAATATAAGATATAGTATATTTCCTTATCCAAAAAATAAAAAAAATATATTTATATAAGTGTAAGTGAATATGAAAGTAAGCACGTACCAAAATAAGATAATGTTTTGTATACTTATATAAGGGAGTGTTATATTTTGATATCCAAATATCATATCCATGCAGTGAAACTCTAAAATTAAGGTTCTTGGGGAAATTCAACGATGGCTTCTGACTGTCCTTTAATTGTTTATGGGGTTTACATAGATACAGTTCCGAACTATACATTTATGCACAATGCAACATCAGCACCAAATATCTCGTACTACGACTACATCATAATTGGCGGGGGCACTGCGGGATGCCCTTTAGCTGCGACACTGTCCCAAAATTACAGCGTGTTGCTGCTTGAAAGGGGTGGATCACCCTATGGCAACCCCAACATCACCAACTTAGCTGCCTTCGGTGCTGCCCTCTCCGACACGTCCCCTACCTCTCCCTCTCAGCGCTTCATCTCCGAAGATGGCGTTATCAACTCAAGAGCTCGCGTGCTTGGTGGCGGAAGCTGTATAAACGCTGGCTTCTATACTCGTGCTAGCCCTCGCTATGTAAGGTACGCAGTATGCAAAACGCAAATAAGCAGTGTGCATTATATTAAGCCTGGATTATGTGTAGACTAATTAACTTGATCAGATTACTTTAGTTGTGTTAATTATACATGCATGATTGGTCTATCAACTAAACCAATGCGCTAGAAAAAGTTGTCCGAATTTTTAATAGAAAATAATTGTACTCATTAAATAAAATAAAGTAATATGATCTATTTATTCATCTAAAATTCAATAAATATGTCTCGTCATTTTGGTAATATATGTGTATGTCTTTTTTTGTGGGCATTGGTTGTTATGGTTAGGGAAGTGGGTTGGGATGGAAAAGCAGTGAATGAGTCGTACCAATGGGTGGAGAAAGTGGTGGCGTTTGAGCCAAAGGTGAAGCAGTGGCAGTCAGCTGTGCGGGATGGACTATTGGAAGTAGGCGTTGTGCCTAACAATGGCTTCACTTACGATCATATTTATGGGACTAAGGCTGGGGGCACCATCTTTGACCAACATGGCTTCAGGCACACCGCTGCTGATCTTTTGGAATATGCTAACCCCGCCGGAATTACTGTGCTTTTGCATGCCACCGTGCATAGGATCTTGTTTCGTATGAAAGGTGCGTTTCATCCATCTAGTATGATGAAAATGTGACTACTAATGTGAACTGAGCAAAGTGCTAATTTTGCATTTGTGTTTTAAGATTCTACATCATAGAATATGAGATTTAAAAATTAATGCAATGGACATTTTTATTTTCTTTTGGTCAACGAATTTTTATTGAATAATAATTAAAGACAATAGTTACTTATAACAGAGACATTGATATGGCAAAAACTCATCAATATTAGCTAAGCTTAAAATAATAAATAATGAATACTATACAGAATTAGATAACCAATAACAAAATACAGACAATTTTACAGCACATTATATTATAAATATACATAAAAGTGTAGGTGAGTTCATCGGATTTTTGGGTTTAGAGTCTTTGATGCTAAACTCGTTGGATCTTTGATCTTGGTTTTTCATTTTTTTGTTTTTTCGGTCGTGGATTTTGGTTGTTTTCGGTCATGGTGGATCTTGGCTCTTATCGATTGTGTATATTGAAAGAAAACAGGTGGATCAAAGCCAAGGGCCCATGGAGTAGTGTACAGGGATGAATTCGGGCGCAAACACAAGGCATACCTGAAGCGAGGGTCCAGGAACGAGATCATTGTATCAGCCGGTGCACTTGGAAGCCCACAGCTTCTGATGTTGAGTGGAGTTGGGCCAGCACAGCACCTTCGGGCCCATAACATCAGCGTAACATTGGACCAGCCATTGGTAGGACAGGGAATGTCTGATAACCCCATGAACGCCATCTTTGTCCCATCTCCTATGCCCGTAGAGGTATCCGTCATTGAGGTCGTTGGCATCACCAACTTTGGCAGCTACATTGAAGCAGCCAGTGGTGAAAACTTTGCTGGTGGCTCCCCAAGAGACTACGGATTGTTCTCCCCCAAGGTAAACCCTGTTATTGCATGCAACTCCTTACATATAAGATGGAATCAATAATGAGCTGCTTGTATAATACAATGTTAACATTAGTATTACGAGGAGCTATATCTCTAATTCTGGATTAAACAACTTTTGATCGTGGTTCCTTCGTCTCTATCTATAATTAATATGCTAAAAGGCTACTTAAATGAACGAACTTTCTAAAACTTGCTTAAATACACAACCAGCAAAATAGTCAAATTTTTTTATCAAAGATAAGGGAAATATACTATATTAATGGAGAGGAGATCCTCTTATGTGTAAAATGTCTGCCATCTCATCATGTGCACGATTTTACCATTGATTCCTCACCCTCTTAATTGGGATTTTTTAGATGCCTTAAGAGTAAAAATTTTGTTTTGCATATTCAATATTTGATATTTAAGTAATTATATTAAAAATATAGCTATAGTGGAATACAATGATGGCAGAAAAATATAAGATATTAAATATCAAATGAAATAGAGCAAAGGCTTTTTCCTTCTCGTGTGACAGCATGATCATAGATGAAGATATGCACATAATACTAGAGAATACTCTCCCACTAACAACAAAATATTTGCAGACATTTTAGTTCTCTAATATTTTTTAATCAAAAGTATGAGAATCCACAAAATGCAGATTGGTCAACTCTCCACGGTGCCCCCAAAGCAAAGGACCCCAGAGGCCCTTGCAAAAGCAGTAGAAATGATGGACACACTTGGCCCAGCAGCGTTCCAAGGTGGATTCATCCTAGAGAAAATCATGGGTCCAATTTCGACGGGGCATATGGAGCTCCGAAACCGCGATCCAAATGAGAACCCGTCAGTGACCTTCAACTACTTCCAGGATCCACGAGACTTAGAGAGGTGCGTCCAGGGCATCAGCACCATCGAGAAGGTAATCAACTCCAAGGCCTTCGTTCCATTCAGATATGTGAGCATGCCGGTGCCTGTGCTACTGAACATGACCGCACACTCGCCGGTGAACCTGTTGCCTAAGCACATGAATGCGTCCACGTCCCTGGAGCAGTTCTGCAGAGACACTGTTATGACCATTTGGCATTACCATGGGGGATGCCAAGTTGGAAGAGTTGTTGATAGGGACTACAAGGTTCTTGGTGTGGACGCATTGCGTGTTATTGATGGTTCAACATTTAACTATTCTCCCGGAACTAATCCTCAAGCCACTGTTATGATGCTCGGCAGGTATAATGATATAGAAATATTATTTGGACATACTTATTTGGGGTGTCGATCCTCAATAAAGTTTTATGTATAAATGAGTGAAAAATTTATGTATAGGCTTGGGTGACTTAGTCATCACTTGTGATCGCAATTACCTGAGTCATATACCTAAATTTTTCACTTATTTATTCATAAACGTCCCATTCTCAGCACGCCCCCAAAAAACTGTCCATCATGACTTTATGTATAGCTATTATATGTTAACAACAAAACGATGGTCCGGTTTTTCTTTTATTTTCCTTTCAATTTGGTGCAGGTATATGGGTGTCAAAATACTTAGAGAGAGGCTTGCTGCTGATGGTCGTGGATCAGAGTAATAAGTTGCATAGTAATAGTATGGTTTTTTTACCCCTTTTTGAGGTTCATCAAAAGGTGTCACCTTTCACCTCAACAAAAAAAGTGTGAAAACAATTCTTGTGAGAATCTAATTATAGAGTTTGTCAAGTGACATGATAAAAACAAGAAATTGCATATCATCCCCGCATTCAATTAATGGAACCCCAAAACAATTCTTCTTTTTATTGAGTTTCATAAACTTGATTTTGATTAAAAATAAATTTATAATAACATGATTTATGTTTAATAGTATATATAAAAATCAATTTAATAAATATTATCTGAATAATATTGATCAAAATAATTTTTAAAATATTATAATTACTTAAATAATATAAGTTCTATAGTGCTATAAACTAACATTTATTTTTCAAAGAAAAATGGAAACCATATTAGGAAAATTTCTACCATAAAAATTATAAATTTTTGCTTCCATTCAAACTCTCGTATATGGACTAAAAGCTCGTTTGAGATCACTAAATATCTAGTATGCACTTGTAAAACGCTAATCCAAACTCATCATTATTAATTTGGAGAAATATTATATAATGGGTATAAGTAATGAGTAATGATGGTTAAATAATAATTATGGCATCCGAGTGCAAGGAACTGCAACAAGATTTTTAGAAATTAATCAACAATCATTTAACTACTAAATGATTTCTTTAGAATAACTGATCATATATATTCTCGAGAATCGAAGGTTTAAAGACTGCATATTCTATGGTATAAACCAATGGAATGAGCTTTAAACTAGCCAATTTTTGAAAAATTATTCTTGGTGATAGCATCTGGCAAGCAATCTATGAAAATATATACCATATGCTGCTTCCGATTCGTTGTTATTTAATGATAAAATGTGATTAAAATATGGTTTTTGAAGATGTTTTATTATAAAATATTTTTTAAAGACTTAAATTTCTCTACAGTTTTAAAAGAGCATATGTATATATTCTACCCAAAAATCTAAGATTTTTATTTTTGTATAGCAAATAAAAGAACTTTTTTTCGGTCATCGAAAACGATATAAAACATTGTAATATTGGTTTCACGCAGCCTTAGGGGCATAATATCCATGGTCAGTAAACCAAAAGAAATATATCCATGGTCAAGACTTGGCGCAACTTGGCCTATGTAGATTGACTCGCCCGACGAGTTTTTTTATTTTTTTTTATAGTAAGATGCCTGGACGGTGAACACATTGTGGGATTCTTGCTTTTGTAGTTACATTTTTAATTGGAAGATTAGGCTTGAGTCTAATGATAGACGGGGAGCCTCAGTAAGTGGATGATGGTTGAATTCTAAGGCTTTTTCGATGTGATATATACCACAGAGTTAGTTGTTGGTGTGCTAATGTGTGTCACGGATTAGGCCTGGAAACCATACCTCCGTGTTCAATAATCAAGATATCTCCATGTTCATTGCTTTAAGTTCTTAGATTGTGTAGTATTGTAGTTTCTATCTACACAACATATTTAATGTGGTTTTAAAAGTTTTTTCAGAATTAGATTAGTGATCTACAAGCTCACTTTTACTATTATGTATTTTATGGTGTGATGCGAAATCATCTTTAGGTTTTGATATGATATCTAAAGTTGTATAGTTTTAATTGGTTATAGTCTTGGCTTAATTAGTTTATGTTGATCAGGTTCTGTTATACCAAGTTTTCTATTACAATAGATTTTACCTTTGATTATTAATCAATAAAAGCTTATTAACAAAAAGAAAAGTCAGTGCATTAAAATTAATCTTATAAGAGTCATATTATTTGAAATGATTTTGAGATATAAATGGGCCAACTTCTATTAAAATAGATGTAAAATTTAATAGAATAAAAATTTAATTTAAATGCACTGATAGTGTAAAATAGTTTTACACTATCAACTAATAGAAATAATGGAAAGTGCCAACTTACATAAATAATTACTCATTATAATGAGGGATCCATCATGATTTCTTACTTTTTCCTATTTCTATTGGTTGACAGTATAAAATAGTTTTACACTATCAGTGCATCTTATATAAATAACCACCCATTATAATGAGGGACCTACCATGATTTCTCACTTTCTCTTATTTCTATTGGTATTGTCAGTGCATACTAATTAAACTCATAGTATAATACCTTATTGAAATAGTTAATATTTAGAAAGTTTTTGATCATATTTGATATTGTCTTTGGCCATGAAAAAAAAAAAAAAGCTCTAACCATAATCTTCATACACTTCATTATAAACGAGAAAAACTTGAAAAAATTATTATTGATCAACTCTCAAGCAACTGGACCATGTAGATGGAACATATAATCTTTTCTCTATTAATCTTCGAGATTTTGCCTTCAACATTGTTCATGGTGAAATGTCAAAAACATCCAAATTCTAGGTTTGTTTTACACTACATTTTTGTGGAATTAGGGTTATTGTTGTATTTTTGCCACCCATAATCTACAATAATGGATAAGTGTCAAGATGTCTGCTATCCTAACTTAAGTTTTGGTTTCCTGATTTTTTTTTTTCTCTAACCTTATTCTCAACTTTTCACTAGAGTGATTTATTGAGGGATATATTTATCTTTGTAAAATATATTTTAGATTTATTTTTTTTAACTTATCAAATTGTCTCTATTTTTAAATTAAAGAAACTATATTAGGGTATGTCTACAATGCATCGTGGTATTTATGGTGCATTACGCACATTGCAGATTGTGGCCAAAATCACTTGGTATATCTATACATCAATCAATGCTGATGTATAGTAGTAAGCCCAGTTTCTCTCACCCACACCTAGCATTTCCCCATCCACTACAACTCGTCTCCTTCTCTCCTCGTTATTGGCACTTCTTCCGCAGTCAAATATGCTCCACCGTGAATGGAAGCGACATTATGAGGTGCAGTAGGTACATCAACCATCACCCAACGCCACACATGAGCACCTTGCCATCGCCACCACTAACCTCGGCATTCACACCACCCTTCGTCAACCTTCGTGAAACCACAGTGGTGGGCGAGTTGGCAATGGTGAAGATCACAGTTATTGATGGCATGGAACAGCAATGGCACGATTAAGCGGTTGCTGGTCGTGCAGAGTAGCTGAGGCACGAGTCGAGGTCGTGGTCATGGAGGGAGATATGTCACGGTTCAGACGAGAAATAACTAGCTCTGATATGTAAGTTGGGAACAATATATAAGGATAATTTAAAGTTGTTAGTTTCGATGCAAACTTGAATTTCATCATCCCAAATTGCTGTCTTCTTATTGTTATTGAGTTACTTCTATGGTTCTGAGAAAGTACCTTCATCTTAATTAAAACTAATCATTTTTTTCTTTTTCCACAACTGAGGCGTATTTGTTCAATATGAACCTCTAAGATGTGGAATTGTTGGATACCTCAAGATACTTGGATACTTTGATGGCATTTATTTGAATGTGATACGCTGTGCTCGATGTGGTGGTGCCCATGTTCGATCCGACGTTTTTTCTGAGTTGCACTAACGGCATTTCGATGGTGATAGTCATCCCAAGGTCAAGATTCCTCACTATGGCTGCACTCCCTATGATGCCAAGGCTCATTGTGGTCTTAGCTCCTATGTTGTCGGTAATGCCGCTCTTGACGTCGTATCTCCTCCTTGGCATCCCGCATCTGCTCTAGGTTTCGATCCAACTCTTGAATGTAGTTGGCTTGATCCCACGTGATGGACTCCATTTCGGTACACAAGTCAGGGTTCTCCCAAGGTTGTAGCTCCACCTAGATGCCAGGACATTACCCGGAGTCGGGATCAAGAAATGGTAGGCTACTGGGTTCTATGCATTATTCTGATCTCCATATCCAATGCTGATTCGGAAGCTGTTCAACTATCCACTTACTTTAGGTGGTGTAGTTGCTAGTTACTTGCAGAGCTATGTTTCACGACATGTTCTAGCCTACGTTGAGTGGACATAGGGGGTTGAAAACGTCGTGGAACGATGAGAAGCAATTTTGGGTCCCACGAATGGAACTAATGTTCGGAGGTGAGTCACCAGAATCTAGAAATTGGAGGCTTCGAATGTAGTTGGGACACCAAGGCTGCTTTGACTCGATCGATGGAAGGCTGGGGTTGGATCTCCACGGTGGAGACGGAATGTACCTGTAAGGACTCTGACGCTCAAGTCAGAAAGTACAAGAGATACTAGGTTCAGGATTATTATGTGTACCTAATTTTAAAGGCTCTACCTCCTATTTACAGGTGAGAGTGGATTATGGTGAGTATATCTGAATTCTGCATTGGGACTTTCAATGGCTCTATGCACGTCAAAGAGTCTAAGATACGCAGCGACGTGGGCTACGTGCATAGCTGTGTAAATGGTACTTGAGATTTTTGACCATGCTACGAGTATGCTCTTTTCCCCACATGGATTCTGAGTTAGGCCTTGACCCTTCGATGTATGATTTCCGACTTGGGCCTTCGTTGATCCAAAATGTTAAATGGGCTTCAACATTTGGACCTTGGTATGGGCTCCAATATCCTAGTTCGAAACAATAAGAAAAGGTACATTTAAAATAATTATACTTGAAAAATAAAAAGTATTTAAATAATAATATTTATTTTTAGTTTATAATTAATAAAAATTACTATCTTTTATTATAGTTTTCATTTTTTTTATTAGATTTTTCTCTTAGATTAGAATCATCTGTGATAGTAAAAGACTAATATTACCTTATGTAATACATCAATGGTAGTGGAGTTTGAATTTATGACCGCAATCAAACTACCTAATCTCCTCACCATTAATAGCTCACTCTTAATGGCTTATTATTATAGCATACAACATCTTATATGATAGCATACAAAATATTGCATAGTATTAAAGTTTTATTAGGTCTTATATAATCAAGCCTTAGAACATCTCCAATCGGTGTCCTATTTTGGATTCCAATTTTGACCCCACTTTTTGTCATATCAATATCACTTAATCAATGCATTATAAAGATTGGGACTCTTCCAAAATTAGGATTATTCTCTCCCATGAAAGAAACCAAATTTGGTCCCAACTTTAGTCTCACATGAAAGCACACAACCAAAAAAAATGGGTTAGGTCCCTCTAACTTGGGACCAATTTTAATTTTACCTTGATTCTAGTGGACTAGGAAAAAGTGGATAGTCCCACTTAGTGGGTCTCATTGAAATTTGGGACCAATTTTGCATCCCTTGGAGATATTCCTATACTATTAGATCTTATTTTATCAGGTTTTATCGTGTAACAAACACACCCTGATCTACATTAGTGTACATGTCTACATTTGTACCTTTGGTATTGCCATTGGAGGTTTGAATTTTCAGTCACTTGAAAATGAATGAAAGCATTTATAAAGTATATAATAAAATCTAGGGGAAAAAGAAAACGAAAAAATAACCAAGAAGAATATAACATGGGATATACCATGAGGCCAAGATTTTGCTGCCACTTTTCTATAGGTTAAACAAAGGAAGACGGCATCTCTACCCTTTAACAGGTGACAGCCCCCTTCACAACGACTGGAACCCTTTTTCCACAGTGTTCGTCAATCCATCTCCAAAATATATTGACAGGCATACAGAATGGGGGCCAAGAATCTCTGATTAATTGGGGTAAGAACTTGAGGTGTCTTTTTTCGCAGAATAGATAGCATTGCCCTTGCATGGAATGCGTTGAAAAGCAGGCTCCACCGAATGAAAGCATATCCTGCAGCATATGCTGCTTCTTTGGCTCACTATAAATGCTTCTAGGACCTATGTCGCTCACATCAAGAAGCCACCACCAGCGATGTTGTGGACTAAGCGAACCAGCTGCGGGGCTTCTCTTCTTTGGCAGATCTCGAGTCTCCGAGCAAGAACATGCGCAAATCAGCTATGTTGGGTTTATGTGTGTGTTTTTGGTTCTCGAATGACCCGCCAAAGGAGAGTTGCCCTGCAATTGATTCTTGCTTAATTAATGTGTTAAGTACGTGACTCCAGATTACTGAACAACGTGATCAGAGGTTTGTATCTCAAACCAAAGTCCTATATAATACGTAGTTTCTATTTTAATTTCTTAATTAACTAAATGTATGTGCGTTTGTGTTTAATTTTAATTATGTGTAAATGCATGTCACTGTATTACTGTAACGTTACTTATATAATGCACGAATCTCAAATTAATTGCATCTGATCTTGTGGATTCTATAAAATAAATAAATGGTATGTTCAGGGGAAAAAGTCAAGTTGGAACAAGACTAGGAGATGGGAGTTCAGAGGCTAGACAAAGAGTGATGTACTCGGAGGATTCTTAAGTGTCCTTCGAGTAAAGAAAAAAATTTTATTGTGAACTATTAATGATCAACACTTTATCAATTGCATTAAAAACGTCGTTAAAGTGGGAGATAATAATAGCTCACAAAATTAAAGTGTTGAGCATTAAATAATTTCGAACAAAAACTTTTTCTTACTCTAAACCGTAAAAGTACCTAAACATTTTTCATCGTACCCATTGTTTATGAATTATGACATACATAGTTCCCAGCAATCATGGCGATGAGTGCTTGGTGTGCAGATTCGATCTTGTTCATCAAGGTAATACTTAGACCCAACTAAAATGCATGCCAATGTAACATGCTTACTAGCATTTTAATCAGAAATCTGAATCCCATGTAGTTGGAAGAAACTCTAAAATATATGCTCATTAGCCTTTTAAGGAAGTATATCTAGAACAAATGAGATCTAAGCCATTAGGAGTGGTCTAATGGTAAGGGATTTAAATAGTTTGTATGAGATCCTAGATTTAAGCCTCATGCCACCGATGTACCATAAAAAAAAAAAGGAACAAATGAGATCCTTTTCAAAGTGCAACTTAAGCATGTCTGATTCATATATTAACAAGTTGACCTCGTCAGCTGCTGTGCTTCGGTTAATTATCCAGGAATAGCCTTGAGTGGACAAATTAAGATGCAAAAATCAATGATCCCTTGAGGCGTGAGCTCTACAAATTGAGTTATTCGGATTTTATATACTTATTCATAGTACCAAATAATTGTTAGTCCTTTTCCAATGATCCTAATGATAATGTATAAGCTGAAATAGTGATAGAGTTATGGTTGAATCTTGTTACTGATGTTATATAGAATATAGATTTTGCACATACAACTTAATACTATTTTTATGTGTTGGATTTGATCCAAATTCCTAATTGATTATTGTTGATAGTTTTATATTTTTAAAAGATTTGAATAAAAGATTTGAAGAGTTGAAGGGGGGAAAAAAGAAGAAAATTTTTGAAGAAAATTTGAAAAAAAATCAAATTTAAAAAAGATTTGAACAAAAAAAATATGAGAGATTTGTTATCAATTTATCTAAAATAGAAAGTTATTAATGATTAGAACTAAGTGTGAAATTTGTTTATTGCTATGTAAAATGTTATATGCCATAAAAACTATATCATTGGAAATTGTTTATGGCATGAGAGGAGAGTAAAATTGCAGATTAAAGTTCACCAAATAAAATTGATATGTTAAAGATGGAGGGTGGCGAAGATTAGAAAGACACTGATGATGAGGAGTAAAGTGATGAGGTTGCTGTGAGGTTAACTTAAGCAGAAGATATGCAATTTTGTGCTAAATAATTGCATTGATAGAGAGTTTACAACCTTGTTCTCAAAAGTTATATAGATGGGAAGATTTGCAACTTTGTCTTTAAAAGTTGCATTGGTGGAGGATTTGCAACTTTATCCATAAAAATTGTCATGGTAGAGGGTTTGCAACTTGTTTCATGCAAAAGTTGTTTGATTGAATTTAATAGATTAATTGGTGAAGTTGTTGATATAGGCAGTAAAGGCTGACCAATTTTTTTTCAACACTGCGGAAGATCAATAATTTAAGTTTTTAACATGATAAGCTTAGTAATACAATGTAAAATAATATGATCTCTTGCTTTACATATATGAGATCTAGCCTAGATTCTCAAAGAGCCTGAAATCATAAAAAGCTCTAAAAATGCTTTAGTAACTACTACTAAACAAAAAAATAAATAAATAAAAATGATGTTTGTACTCATTAGACTGCCTACTCACTCAAAAAAAGAGAATTATTGAGCAAAAGTATATGATATACTATTTGCAGATGGATTTCACAATTTTTTTATGAGAGTATGTCAGGTAATAAGTCCCAATGTTGTGAGTGCAAATATCGGTGCTCACAAACAAATTCACTAGCTAAACTACTACTACTACTTAACATTCTCCTCCATACAAGTTTTGTATTTTCTCCTAGCAAATGATCGTGCTTGTCCAAAAAGTTTTCGTGTTTACGAATAGGCCACTGTTTTGTTGCAAGTTCATTTTGAATTTCCTCAATTAGATTGTAAGTGTTTGGAGCATGGCTAGATAAGATTTTATCTTAATCCATTTCAAAACTAGCTTATTTAGAAGGGGCTTCAAAATCATTGAGATTGGTCTCCCACTATGTGGAGTTGTGAAAGCAGTATTTCTATTTGGATGTATTTAATTAACCATTGAATAGAACAGCAGAGGCAATGTGACATCAAATGTTGAGATGACTAATTGGTCTAATGCACCAGATTAAGGTTTTGGTCTGAAAGGGCGTGGGTTCAAATCCCACTCTCAACATTATTAACTTTATCTTATTTTATCTTCTTTTCATTTATTTATTTTAAAGTACTTTACTGCCAAAATGGTTTCTCCCCAATCAATTAGCTCCTTGAAATTGAGCCTAGCAACAACCTTCTCACAAGAAAGAGTAAACTATGCTACTAAGGTATGTTTGGCTGGGGGGTAATTTTCACCCCATTTTTATCCCAAGCATACCCTAATATAAACCTCAAGTCAAATCCTTAATTATCAAGAGAGCCCTACAACTAATAAGGAGAGTCACTAAAATAATAAATATCACTCCCTTTCTTTCAATTTATAATTTATCTGTCAATTTAGATAATTTAGTATATTCTTAAATCAATGTATTTAGATATAATTGGATCCAGATGTCTGAATTGATAGATAAAATTGAAATGGTGCAAGTAAATAATTAAGGAATTATGCTGTATCTAACCCTTGTGCTAAACAAGCCAGCTAATTGTCATATACTGTGAATTATAGTCAACAAAGCCTTAACCCCACTACCAAAACTAATTTCTTACCAAATCCCGAGGCTACACAATGAGCAACTCAGCCAAATGAGTATTTGCACTGTAATATTCTCTTCTCTCTGTTTGAGTATGAATAATAGGACAAAGAATTTTAATTCCACACAAATAAAAAATTGGGGCCAAATAGTGGGGCATGCAAGTCAAAGCAACCAGTCTAATCATAAACATGTATTTTTTGAATTATAGGCAATCAAAGATCACGTGGTTGACTATTTCTATGTAAGAAACTCATAACAAATTGTTCCTGCTTAAGTTTTGAGTTGACAAGATGAATGTCAATGACTGTTTCCATTTCTTTGAATGTTTTATTCGATTTGTTTGAAGGTTAGTACTATGGTGCACCGGGTTAACTATGGTGCATCACACACTAAATTGATCTAATCCATTTAATTAGAGATTAATGACTGAGAAAAGACAGGTGTACCTACACAACAACTTGTTAATATCACCCTAGTAATACCAATCCTATCTCACATCACCACCGTTCTCTATTTCCCAAGTTGCTTCTGAACCTAAGCTATGTCTCGATTCTGGCTTCATTGGCCAATGCTTGATTTTCTCCCTCGCACATGCCCAGATTTCCCGGCGCCGCCACTGTGGAGCACAAGGTGAGTTGCATGTTAGCGATGGAGTGTAGCTTTCGTGGGTGGTAGTGGAGCCTTGTCTGGTAACATGGAAAAGGTCGGGCGTGGAGTGATGAGAGTGCATTGCGGGTCCTCGTGTCATGGCCGTGGAGCATGAGGATAAGTCGTAGATGGGGGACCTGGAGTGCAGCCTCTCTCATGGCGGTGGCGCTGTCGCCATGGAGCAAGACTCATTAGAGTGCAATCTCACCAGGTTACAGCATCCCTCATGTCATCACCAAAATAGGTGAGTAACGGAAGGAGGAGAGTCGTCGAAGATAAGGCGGGGGTGGATGAGTGTTAGCGTTTATAATAGATCATAGGTTATTAGTGTATTGATATACCGTAACATCCTATATATTCGCTGATCAATCTGGTGTATGATGCACTATAGTTAACATAATGCACCATAGCATTGGCCTTGTTTGAATGTTGTGATGAGTATAGTTTTTTCAAATACACTAAGGTGATATATGTAAAGATACTTTGATGTGAAAGTCAATCAAGGATGGATTATGAGTGTAGGCTCGTTCTGTGATGCATCAAATTAAATATGGTGTACCACACACCATTTTGAAAAATAAGGGTGCACTGTGTTCCTAATTTAATCCAAACCGCTTGTTGGAGGGTCAATAATATTGGACGGTGTGGATCAAAATTGGTGCACTGTGTTCCCTCTCCTACCATGTTCCCTCATCGTCACTCTGAGCTCATCTTTCATTTCCTCCGTGCCTACTCCAACTCCCCCATTGAACCCACCACATCAACAGCAATAGCCTTTCCTTCTCCCCCATTGCAACCCCTGTGGCCGTTGCCGCACTGCATCCTCTCTTCACGGAGCACCATAATTGATTGTCAACCCAAAGCCACCACACCTGCAACAATGTCATTGGGGGAAGCTACAATTGTGGCAATTGGAGGAAGATGATCTCGTCCGTTCATCCCATCCTGATATAAGACCACCACCCACTTTTGTTCCCAAAACAATCCCTAATTTTCTGTGCAAGTTCCTGGGTTTTTTTAAAAAAAAAATTGGATGCATGTTTTTCTTTTTCTTTTCTTTTTAAAATAAAAATTTGATTTTGATATTGCCCTTAATGTGTAAGCCCCATGGGGCATCAAGTATATTGTGGAGAAATGCATTGTGGTCTTATTGGATTGTCTCCTTCTGCATTGTTGCTTGGCCTAGGGAGATTGAGATAATTTAGTGAAAAGATTCAGCATTTACTATTTGGAAGTGAGAAAGTAAAAATTTGTATTTTGTTTCATTAGATCTGAAGCTTCTAATTGAGCTTGTAGGTAATGAGTAGAGGTTCCTAAGGTGTAGGTGTCGATGTGATGGGGGCATGCTCCCGATTATGGAAGAGGCAAGGTTATGTTTAGCTACATTTCAAAAATGTATTTAACCGCATTTTGTAAATGTAGTTAAATGACTCATTAAGTAATTCTTCACTACTCCCTGATTAAATTTAAACTACGTGTAGTGCACCATATTTAATTTAGTATGCCATGGAACGAGCTATGAATGTAAGATATAAATTAGGGTAAGCATACCAATTTTTACCTGATAGATTTTTATAATGTATTAGAGAAGTTCTTAAATTTTACCAAAACCAAGTATTTTATGCTATTTAGTCTTTAATAGTTTATCTTTTACAGTAAACGTATAGTTAAAGTTGAAAACATAAATAAATGCAGTGTTATACATTGCATAATATGAAACATTTTTTTTTCTCTAAAAACATATAAAAATTTCTCATCTAATTGGGTTCAAATCGTTATAGAGCACTCAAATGGTCATTTGGTTAGAAGTTAGGCTAATAGCCCCCTATTAAAAAGAAGTCATTTGAAGCTACTTGCTAGCTTTTTTTCGGTCAGAAAGCTAATTGCCCTTAAATGTTGATTTAGTAGGTGAACCAATCCTTGAGACTAGGTCAATGGGCCTTTCTGATAAATCCGATCCGTATCCAGTCAACTGTTGGACCGGTCTACAAAGGATACAAGTTCAAAGTTTGTACTATTAGTCCACAACTAAAAGATGTTTACCACGACCAAATAAAGACTTTTGCCCAACAAAAAAGTTAAAGTGTTATGCGGTGGTGACGGTGGTTGAGGCAAGAGGCAAATGGTTAAAATTGTTACCTCAAAGAGCAACATCACTAGAGTCATTTGTTTGAAAATGAGATTCACCCAACCCTTCCCCCGCCCCCAAACCCCTCCCTGACCGAAAAAATAAAAAATGTGTCATGCGGTAAGTGCAGAGACAAGGCGTGACATATATGAAAAAAATTAATGTAAAGATATATATCTAACATTTACATTTCACCAAGAAAAAAAAAATCTAACATTTACATTTGTTTATAGCAAAATTGATAAAATTTAAAAGTAACTAATTGTATATTAAACATATTTAACGTCATTTAATTTTATCATGAATTTATTTAAATTTAAAATATTCAATTTATTTACTAGATATTTACAAGTGGTTCCTTAACGATTATGGGATAGACTTTGATATTATCTTAAGATTATACACATAATTTCAAGAAAAGTTAGTTTATAAAAAATAATTATCTAAACTCTTATAAAAATTATCTTAATCATATTTTCAAACAAGACCTAACAATAACTTTAAGAGGAGTATTATTTGTACCACTTTTTAATGTAGACATTTAGACACCCACTCATAAACTTGGAAAAAAAAATTGTGAAGGAAAAAGAAAAAGTGAAAAAATAAGTGAGAAGAGAAAAGAGATAAAGAGAAGGTGTCTAAAGATATCAAAAGATAGCATGTACAAAAATCATTTCTCTAGCTTCAAACTTCAAAGCTCAAAGCTGGCAGTACCCTTTTTGTCACCGGCCAAAAGTCTCTATCTAGAGAGTGACTCTCAACGGTCCAACCTCTAACCCCATTAATGCGATGAAAGAACCTAATTCAACGTCTTCAGTAATGAATACATCACGAATTTCCCAATTTTATAGGTGAAATGAAATATTTTGCCTCAAGAAATAGTCAACAATAAATTATATACTAGAGTCCTGTCATTTGGACCCAAAATATGGCTATCAAATGAGATTCATACAGGTCAAGCAGGTGCTAGAGAGTGGTGTAAAGCTTAATTCTAATATTTTTATGTTCAACAAACATATGATTTGTTGTAATTTCATGTTCCTCATTTATGGTTAAAAAGAAAAATTCTGTACTTAATATTGTGGAGGCAAGTAAGGTTAATGGACAATGGAAGAGGAGGGCTATGGGACGCCCCCACATGACAACCTGTGCGACTGACATTGAATTAGATATTTCCAATACGTCAATAAGCACTTTCAAGCGAAACTTCCTATTGAATTATGAGGACGCGCTTTCGAAAACGAAAATGAACCCATCTTGCGCTGAAGCAGCATCACAACCCTGCTTCAAGGGCTGTTTCCCATCTCCATCTCTTGTCTCTGTGGAGTCCCATGACACTTCCAAGCCTAGATTCAGCAACGTAATCGCATCAAACCATGACTTTGCTGCAGCCATATCTTCCACTCTTCACCCTCACACGCAATTCACAAACCATGAGTCCCTCCCACCTTTGCACGAGTCATATGCAAACTTCATCAAGGCATTCCCTCATTTTCCCAAGACTTCTAAAATCGATGAAATTCGAGCCCAAGAGTACCATCATTTGAACCTCTCCAACATCTGTTTTGATTACTCTGGATGTGGCCTTTTCTCCTATGCACAGTATCAAAGACTATCTTCCACAACTTCAATTGCTTCTACTTCTTCATCATCAACGCCTTACCTTACCTTAGAACCATCATTTTTTGATGTATCCTACAAGTCGGTGAATTTGCATTCACAGATACTTTACGGTGGCCACGAATCAGAACTAGAGTTAAGAATGAGAGAAAGGATCATGAAATTCATGAATATCTCCGAAGCCGATTACACCCTTGTTTTCATTGCCAATGAGGTATCAGCTTTTAAGCTTGTAGCCAATTCTTTCCAGTTTCAATCTAACGGAGAGCTTCTCACAGTGTATGACCATAACAGCGAGGGATTGGACATGATGATTGAGAGCTGCAAGAAGCAAGGGGTGCACACCTTATCAGCTGAGTTCTCCTGGCCCAATCTAAATATCGAGTTGAGAAAGTTGAAGAAGATGATAGCGAGTAAAAGGGAAAAGAAAAAGAGGGGTCTACTTGTTTTTCCTCTTCGTTCAAGGGTCACTGGAGCTCCATATTCCTATGGTTGGATGTCCATGGCACAAGAAAATGGGTGGCATGTCTTGCTTGATGCATGCTCACTTAGACCTAAGGAGACAAACTCGTTGGGTATGTCAATGTTTAAGCCTGATTTCATGGTATGTTCATTTTACAAAGTCCTTGGTCAAAACCCGTCAGGCTTTGGGTGCTTATTTGTTAAGAAAACTAGTATCTCTGCTCTAAAAGATTCAGGCAGTGCCACAAGCGTAGGAATTGTAAGCCTTGTCCCAGCATTTAGAAAACAGATACCTCAAGAGTCATTTGTTGCTGCTGAAGAAACTGAACCAAAAGCAAAAGCAGTGATTGAAACTTCTCAGCAGCAGTATGGAACTGAAGATGAGTATTCAAGCATACACTATGACTCATCCAACTCTGGAAACAGATTAGGCACTACGATTGAAAACCTGGAGATTGAATGTAGAGGATTGGACCATGCAGATGCAGTGGGGCTAATGTTGATTAATTGCAGAGCCAGGTATCTTATCAATTGGTTAGTTAATGCATTATTGAGTCTTCAACATCCTTTTCCTGAAAATGGGCTTTCACTAATTAGGATCTACGGCCCAAAAGTGAATTCACATCGTGGACCAGCTGTGGCATTTAACATATTTGATTGGAAAGGAGAAAAGATTAATCCTGCACTAGTGCAGAAGCTAGCAGATAGGAACAATATCACCCTAGGTAGTGCATTTTTGAAGGATATAAAGTTCTCAGATGAACAAGAGGGGTACCCGGCCTTGGAAGCTAGGGCATCTGAGGTTGATGGGCTGGGCCTGTCCAAGAAGACACATAGCCAAGAATCTAGGATCTTTGTTGTGACCGCTGCACTTGGTTTCTTGACAAACTTTGAAGATACATACAGGTTATGGGCTTTTGTTTCTAGGTTCCTGGATGCAGACTTTGTGGGGAAAGAGACATGGAGATACATGGCTCTTAATCAAAAGACTATTGATATATGAAAGTCAGAAAGTGTTGCTTCTTTTATTTTCCCTTGTTTTTGTTTTTTCCTCATTTAGTTACATTGTTATGGTTAAATCATTTTGGAATAATGCCAAACATCTTAATATTTGTACTAAAGATTTTTTTGATAAATAGTATGGTAATGCAAGCTAATATTGGCAAATTTTTAAATAATTTTTTTAAAAAATTACAATTATGAAAATAGGTTTTGAAAATTTATTTATTATAAAAGCTACTTAATTTTTACTTGATATTCTTTCCGGTACTAATTATATATTTTAGAAAAATCCGCTCTTTAGGAAGGAAGTGTATTGAATTGCACCCTCAAGTCATGAGAACGTTATCTCAATTTGTTCACCGTCAATTTGAATTTAAATTTAACATATTGTTAGTATAAAAGTTTTGTAAATACTGATTCAATCAGATATTACTACATTAATAAAAAATTTTGTCTTTTATAATCATTACATCACAAGTCACATAAATGATAAGAAATGATTGGATGATACAATATATCAAAATTAATCTCAATAAATTTTGATATTAATTAATTATGCCATGCTTTAACTTTTTTTTTTTTTTTGGGGAAAAATTTAAAGAGATAGAACATTAGAGCTTTAAGAAACTAAAAATACTAAATAGTCAAAAATTTTGACCAAATTTATTTTATCTATGTGATATATATATCCAACGTAAGCATTTTTTTCTCATTGCATTTAGTAAGGATACGTCACAACTTTTTGAAATAACTTACAATAGGAGTGAACTGCAATCGTAGCCTATGCCCAACTTTGGCAAGTTTACCAGCACATCTATTTGCTTCTCTAAAATTATGCTTAATTTCAATGTTCCAGTCATTAGACAAATAATCCTTTTTGGTGTTAATCAGCGCAGCATGGCAATGGGTTTCCCTTGCTTCCTGCTCAATCATCTGGATGACACTGGCTGAGTCAATCTCAAGATATATGTTATGGAAGCTTAAGCTTTGCCCCACTAACAAGCCCCAAAGCATTCCCCATAACTCAGTAGCAGAGATAGAGCATTTTCCTATGTTCACACTCTAGGCAGCCTTGAATCTCCCTTCATGATCTCTTGCTTTCCCTCCACAAGCCACTGAAGACATGTCATTCAAGAAGGACCCATCCGTGTTGATCTTGACCCAATTCTGTGGAGGCAAATTCCACTTAACCAATTTAATGGCCTTGTTTGGAGCCCTCCCCTTTTTTTTTTTTATTTTTGCTATTGAAACAAGACTCAAATGATATGCATAATCTTTGGCAAGTTTCATCACCCTGCAGAACAAAAATATATGTGCATTATCTTGTTTTTCGAAGATAAATTGGTCTCCAACATACCAAAGCAAGTTACAAGCTGTGCTAAAAATGGGATGCCATCCAATTCCTTGAAATGTTTTGAGTCTCATTAAGAACATTCTCTTCCAGCCAGTCAAATAAATTCTGCTGGAAGAAAGAGTTCTTCACAAGACTATTACCAAAGCTCTCCCATAACTCTCGGGCTTTAACAAAGTCCCGAAGAAAGTGGAGCAATGCTTCAGAATTACCACCATATATAACACGGGTTTCATTTGATGCTAACCCCTTTCTAAACCTATTATGATTTGTTAGCAAGCCATCATTGCATATTAGCCATAGAAAGGCCTTTATTCTTTGAGGAACCATCACTTTCCATATGGTCTTCTAAAGGCGCCTAGAGGGGGAGGCACTAGCATCTGTCCAGACCTTATGTGCAGATTTTAAAGTAAATAAACCATCCAAAGTAGGGAACCAAGCAATATTATCCTCTCCAGCCCTCGGGTTAAGGGTTCTCATAGGGTTAAATAACTCTAAACAGTCACTAGACAACGCCTAGTTCAGCTTATTCCAATCCCAGCACCGATAAATTGAGACAAAATCAATAACTCTCTAATTCCAACCATTCTCATCCAACTCAACCTTAGCAAAATCACCCATTTGGTTCACCCCAAGAAGCCAATGATCTTTCCAAAAGAGGACCCTATCACCTCTCCCTAATCTCCAAATAATATTCTGTTTAAATTGAGGCCAAACTTTCATTATCCCTCTACATGTGTTTGAAGCCTTAGATCTACACTTAAATGTCTGGAAGTAAGTCCTCCCTTCACCCATATTTGGTCCTAATAACTTTTACCTAGAGTCTGTCCGGATTTGAGACAAGGTCCCAAGCTAGTTTCATCATACAAGCTAAGTTTACCTCTCTAGCTTTTCTGAAACCTAAACCACCCTTTTCTTTTGGCCTAGATATTTTTTTCCAATTCACTAGATGACACTTTTTCCTTGTTTTAGTTGAATCCCATATAAATTGCTTGCAGACTTTATCAATTTTATTGCACATAGCAGTAGAAAGTTTCATAGTTTGCATCACATAATATGGGATTATAGATAAAGTTGATTTTGCAAGAGTCACCATTCCTGCAAGTGACAAAAAACTACCATTCTAGTTAGTAAAGTCTTGAGTTTAACTCTTGTAGATGAGGAAAAAAATAACATTAGGAGAACTTCTCGATAATGGACCAACCCGACTCGAGTTAGATTAGTTGGAGTTTAATAGGTTTTAGATACTAGCAATTTAGACCCCCAAAAAAAGTGTAACTTTGACTACTATTGCATTTGAAGCTTTTTTTTTAATAATGACTTTTTATAATTTTAAATTTGATTCTATTTAAAATTTTTCAATTAAATCGTTAAACTACAATAATATTTAAAATTACTCCTCCTATTCGATTTACCTAAACTCATTGATATAACAAATTCATGCATGTTATGTGTCAAAATCTCTTATTTTATTATCTTATCTAAGATTACTAAAAATACATGTTAATATATTAAAAAAAATTAAGCATGTTTGGATAAAAATTAAATGAAAAAAAAAATAAAGGAATACTTTTAAATCATCTCATTGTCTCAAATCCTAAACCCTAAACAGCACAATCTTCGATTTCTCTTAGAAAAATAGAAAAAAAAGAGGATCACAATTAGAAATACTCATAATATAGAAACAAATAATTCAACATTAGAAGGGAAACCTCAGAGTTAGTAGTTTAGCCTTCTTTAATCGTCCCAAGCTACACGTGACTTCGGGACCATGGGACCAATCTCCAACTCGTATGAAAACAATGAGTTTTTCGATGCCATCTAGGCAGAGCCTGTGGTGGTTCGTGAGGAGTTTGGGTCCAATTTGGACCATGGTTTGTATTGAAAGAAAATTTAAGTTTCGGGGTTGAATTATAATTTTAAAAGTTGTTAAAAAATTGTTGAATTACTCATAATTAACACATACTCCAAGGTACACGTAGACAACACTAACGCCCAAAAATTTCAACAAAGTAAGTTATGCTAATCCAAATTGAATCTATGAATCATCTTCACAAATCTCTTATCTTTACTTCATCTTCTTAACAACCATTACATATATTCTTTCAACTAAAAAATAAAAGTGGGATCACCTATTAGCATATTCATCCTCCTTAAGCCAAGAAACAATGCAGCCTATAAATCCATATCTTCCATTATAACTTCACTTCTCAAAAACCAAACACCAGAAAAAGAAAAAAAGAAAGAAAGAGAACAACACCCACCATCACCAAACTACAACCCAAAGAAGTCAACCAAAAACTAATTTCCTAGTTCAAAGCAGCTAAACCAATTATATAGAGTAGAACAAAAAAACAAGGAAGGAAAAGCAAAATCAGAACCCTTCTCCACCATTACCCATCTCCGAAAAGCAATTATGACCACCGTGTCCTACCTATTTCACTGACGTCATTGGTCATTGGGATAATCGCAAAATGCCACCATTATACTTGCCATGCACAACTGAAGCCACCCTCACTATTGGAGCTCCACCATGCTCCTTTTTTGTCAAGCTTGAGATGCACCAACAGTGCCACTGCTTCACCTGCACCATCATCTTCTTAGCCACTGCACCTCCATACCTGTAGCGAAGCACCACTGTAGCCCACCTGAGTATTGTGGGTGGCTTCTGAGCCTATCCCCCATTTGAGTATTGCTTAGAATTAATGGTCATCTTAATCTATTTTAGATTATAAAAAATGAACTACTTATATCATTGATCCTAGTGTTTAAATTTAAAAAGGGATCACAGTAAAATTTAATAATTTTAAATACAAAGCTTTTATAGGTGTGAAATAGATTTGAACAGTCTTCAAAACATACGAAGTTAGCTGCATGATTAGAATACAACAGGTGAGATTTAACACTTGCTATTCACCAATTTGGACCCAAACTCATTGGGGTCCATCATAGACTCCGCTTGCCATCTATGCGAACAAAAACCAAAACGTTGTGTGCTTTGGAGAGAACATAACTCCACAAGCCAATGTAGATCTCATTGTGGTGCCATCGACATACTAAAACATTGCTTGAGCATTATTACCAACAAGAATCAAAGTAAGATTTGTTGTTATCAAAATATGTGCTTAATTTTTGAATACTTTAATAAGTATTTTTAGTAATACTAATTAAGATCATAAAAAATGCTTTTTAAAAAAGGACAATAGATATTTAAATATGTAGCACTCAGATCTCACAATCTCAACAAGTACTATAAATTTAATACAAGGACTAATTTTGAAAATTGTTCTAATTGAAGATTTTAATGGGAAGATTTAAAAGTTTAGGATAGTTGTTTGTAAGTGGCTAAAAATGTAAGGGGTCTAGATCCAAGAATGGCCATAAAAGCCCAAGCTTTGGTTGAATTTTTGGCGAAAATGGTAGAAGATGGAGAGTCCCCCAGAACTGAGTCTCCGGAATGAAAATTGGCCCGAAGACCCTATGGAGGCAAAAAGGATGGCAAAAAAAGCCTCTTACTACACTATCATTTGAGGGCAACTATACAGGAGAGGATTATCTCAGCCACTGTTAAAATGTTTGAGCCTAAATTAGATTTCCTTCGTACTCAAAGAAATCTATCTTATCGCCATCACCTTGGAGGAAAGGCATTAGCTTTGAAGGTCTTACAAGCTAACTATTATTGGCGAAGATCTTACAAGCTAACTATTATTGGCCCTCTATTATTGGCGAAGATCTTACAAGCTAACTATTATTGGCCCTCTATGACTAAAGATTCTGTTAATTATGTAAAGAAATATCAGAAGTGCTAATAGCAAACGCCCTTCTACGCTTCCCCAACCGGGGAACTATCCACAATCATGCTCCTGTGGCCATCTAGTAAGTGGGGGATCGACCTCCTAGATCCTTTCCTACTCACCTTGTGGCAATTGATTGTTTCACCAAATAAGTAGAAGCGAAACCTCTGTCACAACGGCACAAGCTCAGAAGTTCGTCTGAAGAAATATCTTCACTCATTTTGGAATACTAAATTCCATGGTGACTAATAACGAGACCCAATTCGTTGAACAGGAGCTCCAAGGTTTCCTTGCTAGCTGCAAAGTAAAAGCTTTACTTTACTTCGATTGAGCATCGCTAAGGCAATGGCCAAGTTGAAGCGGCCATCAAGGTCGTGCTCCAAGATTTGAAGGAGAGCCTGTAGTGTCTTATGGTCATATTCAACAACCCCGCAGTCAACTACAGGAAAAACCCCTTTCAAGCTCACTTATGGGGTAGACGTCATGATCCTAGTGGAGGTTAAAGAGCCTAATCCAAAGGTTATATTCTGACCTATGAGTTCACAAGCCCTTTAAGAAAAAGTCGACTTCGTAAGAGAAGCCCGAGAGATGGCATACATCCAGGAGAAGGTGGTAAAACAAAATTATGAAGAGATACAATTTTGTGGTGATTCCTTGCAAATTTGAGGAAGGAGATTTGGTACTTCGATGTGCTAACATCAAATCACCAATCATAGGGCAAGGGAAGCTCGCTGTAAATTGGGAAGGCTCTCATCGGGTTGTTAAAGTTTTAGGGAAAAGGGGCATACAAGCTCTCTACTCTATCTGGATACGAGGTTTTGAGGTCATGGTATACCTCAAACCTTAGGAAATTCAATGTATGATGTAAATCATGCGAAGTCGACGTACTCTTTTTCCTACCTCGAGTTTTTTCCCATTGAATTTTTTCGAGAAGGTTTTAACAAGGTGAGACTTCCATAGGTCAAGCGGTACTTGCACACTATCACTTGGTTTTTCCTACTCATTATTAATAAAGTTATACCTCCATTTCTATTTATTATTGTTTGATCCTAAGGGACTAATCACCCCTTAGTCGAGATACATGGAATCTAGGTCCAACGCCTCAAGAATAATTGCAAATTAAGCGGAACACTAATTCGGGTTGACCAAGGAAAATTAACCCAGGCTTATAATTGCCTCAGAACAGTCCAGGTTTTTACCTTAGATCTACTTAAACCCTTGAGTTTAACTTGAATGAAATTAAAATTCCTTAGATTTCAACTTAAGCGGAAATAAAATTGGGTTATTGAAGACCATGGAATAACTCATCATCCAATTTAGTTATAACCAATTAAAAAAAGTTAGGTTTCCTACAAACTTAAATTAATTTTATTCCCTAAATTTTTAACTTAAGCGAGTTGATAAGTCAATTGGAATGTCAATAAATTTCCCTTTAAGTCATTTAACTTAGGCGAAAAGAGCAAAGATGCATGCAATTTCATTAATCTCGGAAGCCAAGTCATCTATTCATTACAAAAAGCCCATTACGAGCATATACAAAAACACTCAAATACGAGCTTTAGGAGTCAACTGTAGGGTTGGGAAGATTGGACTCTGAATCTCCCAAATCTTCCTCCTCATTCTTGTCACGGACGATCTCGATGCACCTATTGACAACATGCTTATCCAGCCTGATCTCATTGAAGTCAGCATAACTTGGGCTTGAGCCAAAATATTGTCCTTAATCTCAAAGGCTAACTTCACCCATTATCGCTCCACATGCTTGATTTTAGCATTTAGCTTGGATATCATCGTAGAGGAATCAACACGGGATTTTTTGAGCTCCAATAATCGGATCCTCGATTCCTCCAGCTACTGGTTTCTCGACCGCACCTACCCCTTCAGCTCATCAATCTCGGAAGATAGCTCTTGTTTAGCCTTCTCTAGGGTTAGCTTCTCATTTTGGAGGAGTGATATCCTCTCTTCCAAATCCTTCTTTTTGCTTAGGATCGGAACCTAGAAACAATTACAAACTCCGAGTAGCAGCATACTATCGTCGACTTCAGTAGCACCCAGCCAGCCCATCGAAGTTTCTCCGTTAGATCATCCTTGTCTCCGTGGAATGCTTCTAGAGAAGCTGAGACCATCAGCTCCCAGTCCATAAAACTACCTATAAGGGAAGTCTTTGGTAAGGATGTTCAACTCGGGCTTCTTTACTGAGGTTGGAGACACGCCAGCACTAACATCCAACTGAATCATGTCCTTTTCTTGAGGTGTAGTCTTTTTTTGAGGCTGTATCTCGAGGACTGAGGACTCAAGAACAAAGTAAACTTCGAATTCCCAGATTTTGTGGACCTTGGACTATCGCTACCACTCTCTCCAAGTGGCCTCTTCAGAACCCTACAACAGAGTATGGCTAAAGCATTTTTAGGAGCCATCTTGTCTGCAAGGAGATTGGAAGTCAGTGACATATATATTGAATAAAGTGCAAGTGAAATACTGAAGGGAAAAAGGTAAAAATCTAAGTATTTTCTAGTTGCTTTGGTTTCTATGACAACTATGCCTTTTAAATTAAAATGCTTCTTCCCAAAGCTCTGAAGAAGGAACTAAACAGTGGCTTGTTCCTCAAGCATGAGGTTACCCTCATTTATTTGGGGCACTTCGAAGTCTTTGCACCAGTAATAGTTAATTCAAAGCTCTTTGTCTTTGGTTTCCTAGAATTAGAAGTCGCACCCGGAGCCCCAAAGATCTTGAAGTAGACGGGTTTAAAGTAATGGAAAGACTTTTCATAAAGAAAGAATACCTTTCAATTGACATGAGTCTAGAAGGACAACCAACCTATGGTCAAACCACTACCACTAGGGCAAGTAAAGGTGAAAAGAAAGAGTTGGGAGAAGGTGAGACTCCGAGATACTCACAGATGATCTTGAAGCTTCGTATCATGGGCAATTGTTTGGATGCAATTGGAAAGGAGCGGCTAGAGTATGTTCTAAGATTGTGAATTGGAAATAAGTGAATAGAACTTAAACACCAAATTTAGAAAAGAGAACACCGTACATCCATATCCAACTCAGGCTGCTCCCGTGATTGATATAACACATTATGTTGCTGGGACTAAAGGCCTCTAGGATGTAATCCTCCTCATACTCACCCTCCAGTGTAAGCAAGTTTTCCTCTCTGAAGTGACCCAAAAACTTAAAAGTCACAACTAAAGGAGTTCCTAAAACCTCAAGTTCCACCCAACTGTATATCTAGTGAATTGAGGGCAGAAATACAAGGGCCTTTTGAGCCTATTTCTTGCCCATATTCAGATCCAAGGTGTAACCTACAAAGGGAAACCACCACTTAGTACCAAAGTGATAAATACAACTTAGGGACAAGATGCATACAACCTAAATAGTAAAGCCTACAGTGATTTCCCTTACTAAGGAGCAAAAATCGCTAGTAAGTGGAGGAGGATAAAAGGAAAAATGAAGGTCAAGGGTGAAACCACCCCTAACAACGTTGAGTTACTAGAACAAAGTGGTGGATGCTCATGCCAACTACTGTAAGGTCATACTCTCCCTAAGGAAATGAAGATACAAAAAAAAGAAGGAAGTAAAAGGGGGGAAAAAACATATCTTTGGTGGTGGCAAAAAATTGAAAGCCTAAAGGAAAATGGAATGCTCCAAGAAATCGCTAGTGAAATCTTCTCCTTTGAACAGCCCTCTCATATACGCAATTTGTAAAATAAAATTGTAAGGGATAAAATGAAAAAGAAAGAGAGACTGGGGGTATTTAAAGAAGGCATCGAGTCACTTGCTGTGAATCCCAAATGATACGAAGGGTAAAGGTGTCTTTTATTATGAAAGATCAAGTGCATATTTGACAATATGAACGAATTCAAATGATACTGATGTGAAAAACGATGCACTCAACTCACCATGTGCCTGCTCAGGGTCAAATATCCCAATTTGTGATCGGATATCAAGGTCAAAATGCCCGCATTTTCTCGAAGACTGACTTATGCTTGGAGTTTGGATAAGAATCCAACTCTTAAAATCATCATAATTCGAGGTCTTAACCTTGGAACCATGTTGGGAACTTATCGAGTTATACTTAGAGTCAATCAACATTCACCGGGACTTGTAATTCGAGGTCTTAACCTTGGAACCGGGTTATGTTTAGAGCCTGGATAAAAATTCGACTCCCAAACATGTAATTCGAGGCCTTAACCTCAAAATCAAGTTATTACTAGAGTTTGGATAATGATCTAACTACTAACATCATTAGGACTTGTAATTCGAGGTCCTAACCTTGGAACTTGGTCACACTAAATGTTCAAGCAGCAATTTAACTCCTAATATCATCAAAACTTGTAATTTGAGGTCCTAACCTCGTATTCGAGTTGGGGGCATCGTTTCGGACAAAACTTGAAGGCCTAATAATGTGATCAGCCCATTAAGGCCTGACCTTTCTAGGACCTAGAAACCCAAATCGGAGATCGTCGAAAATAAAGTAATGGAAGACGCTTCTATTACACAAACATTTTATCCAAATTCGGTAATGCATAAACTCAAATTCCATAATGTGCATGAAGCTGTTATGAATCCAAGATCGTTACACTAGAATCTCAAAAGTCTGTCAAAGCAACTGTTATTGACAAACCTCACCTATAAATAAAAGTAAATACTCTCAAATTAGATACGTATACACTCCCTCAAACCTTGTACCTCTTGCACTAGCTGACTCAAGTATCGGAGTCCTTGCAGGTAGCCCCCACCACCACGGAGTTCAGTGAACCGACCGGTCATAATCATGAACAGCAGCTTGGGAGTCCCGTTCTTAGTTCGGAGTACCAAATTTATAGAATCCGATAACCCAGCTCCGAACATTTGCCTTTGCTTAGAGTATCTTAGTTTTGCTAATACAAACCAGTACATAAGGTAGAATATAAAAATAATTAATTAATTAATAGTGCAAATTTGCATTAACAATATAAGAATTACTAAATTTTATCACAAACATCAAAGAGGTCCGGTGTCTACTCGTGTAGAGCGTGGAAAGTGAGGGAGTAAAAAATAATCATTTATTTTGATCGTCAACAAAAGACCTTACGTGTGACGAAACTCCGGCCATAAAAGGCTAGTACAAAAATTAGATATATGCGTTTTAATATAGGCATGTGAAGCACGAGGCACATGGGAAACTTAATAAGGAACATTTTCGGTATTGTATCAGGAAATAACATAATTATATCCTGCCACTTAATTTATTTTTGTAATAAAATAAAAATTCAATTTAAATACATTAATAATGTAAAATAGTTTTATATTATCAACTAATAGAAATAATGGAAAGTGTTAACTTATACAAATAACTACCCATTATAATGAGGGACCGATCATGATTTATCATTTTTTTCTATTTCTATTGATTAATAATGTAAAGCTATTTACTGTCAGTACATACCAATTAAACTCATAAAATAATGATAAAGAATACTTAAATTCAATTATAAAAGTTGAAACATATTTAAAATTAAAAATAACTGAAGATTAAGACATGTTTATAATTTTATAATTTATTTTTAAATCTTTAAACAAGTAAGTAATAATCATTATTTTGAAAAATAAAAATCGACTACTTAAGAAGAAAATCCCTTTGTTACGGACTGTAAATAATAAGATTGTGCACTATTCTCGTATCTGAGATTTATTTATTTATTTATTTTAAACGTAATTAATTTATTTATTTTAGGTGAATAGGTAATGGGATTTAGAACACTGTAGTGCATGTTTGGTTTAGCGTTTGCTACATCAAATGCTAGTTCACTGACCTTAAATGATGTGCTATAATGTTTGGGTGCTTTTTGGATGATTAAATTCCAATGTGATTACCTCCTCCAACTCAAGTTCAAATAGAAGCGAGGGTTTTCGTTCAATGTTTCTAAATGTATAATATTACTACTATATTCTTAAAATATTAAATAGATTGTTTTCTTATATTTTATATGTCTTTTATATTTATAATTACTAATATTATCTAAATAATATTAATTCAATTGAAATCATTTTTTAAGTAAACATATTCAAATATAAATTATTTTTTTCAAATTTAATTTTAAACAAAATCAATTTTATTCAAACTCAATTTTGTAAACTTTAATCTAAAAATACACTAAAAGACAGGGACCTTAACTGCTTTGTCACTCACTGCTAGCGAGAGTTGGGTGTGAATTCAATGCAATCATCCACTAGACATTAGTGCGTCACCCTAAACTAGCTTAGGCCCCCAAGTAAAGGAAACTTAAAATCTACAACTGCAAACTGCCAAATATCAACGTCGAAGTCAAAATCAATAATGTATGTACCATTTGGTCCGTTACGAAAGCATTCATCGAAGACTTTAGGAAGCCAAAGGAAAAAAACAAAATACCAATCAAACAAAGTCATACATCGGGACGCTTGAGCTTCTCATCGTTACATTATGTTTTACTGACTTTTTAAAAAAGATACACTTATTCTTATTTTAACACAGGTTCCATTCTCGAGAGCATTAGAGCATAATCCCCCGATACGATTGCAACACAAAGGCCGAAGCGCAAAGGTAATTTTCGGTTCTTTGCGTTTCGCCAACCATGTTTAAACATTGTTTATGTCGTACATTCAAACGAAAAAAAAAAATTGGGCAAGTTATTAAGCGTTTATTAACCCATTGTTTGGATTGGGAGAAAAGGAGAGGAAAAAAAAAAAAGAAGAAGAGAAAATGAGAGAATTTTAAAATTTTCTCTTATTTGGTTAAGGAAAGAAAATAAGAGAAGAGAAAAAAATAAGTGGGATCCACCGTAAATTTTTTTCTCAAATGTGAGAAGAAAATGGGAGAAAAGAGTAGAAGGAGTGGGGCCATCCTAAAACTGCTTATAGTTTAATTAATTTCAAATAAATAAAAGGATAAAAAAATTATTTGAATATAATTATATTTTCTTTCCTCTTACTTTTTTATCCAACCAAATAATAAGAGAAAAAATATATTTTTTTTTATTTTATCTTCTCTTCATTTTTTTCATTTCATCTTTTTTTTTCTTATTTTCTCCCCTCATCCAAATAGGGTGTAAGGATTTCGTTGCTTTAGCAAGCAATAAATAAATAATATAAAATGGGAAGCATGGAACATGAGCATGAGGAATTGTCGAGGATGAACAACGCAAGATGCCCAGATCAATTAGAAAGCGTCCTCAATTAGTAAATCCTAATGCTCTACTGTGTTATTCTCATACACAAAATATTTATATAAACTATCTTTTATGAGGCATTTGTTTTAAAGTTTGAATTTATATTTCTAAAAATGTTATTTGTTGATATTCTATAGAACTTGTTTATTTAGTATAAAAAATTTCCAAATATATTTTTTGAGATTCTTAATAATAAATTAAAATTTTATTTAATTTATAACACAAATTCTTAAAAATATATGTGATAATTATTAAAATATTTTAAACATATTTAATTATATTATTTATTATTATTAATTGAGTAATATTTTAATACTTTTATTTAATAATTTTTTTATGTTATGAGAATATTTCATTCCAACTCCTATTATATAAATAAAATCTTACTTAAACATGACAATATAACTTAGCTTGAAATAATTGTTTTTTAAAAATATTATTATAAAACATGTAACAAATATAAAATTATACCATTCCAAAATAATTAATTTTTATAATAAATTAATAAACCTTAAAATGGTTATTACTTTTAATATCGGGGCATTAATTTTTAGTTGTTTAGGTGGGGCATGAATAAAACTTGTTTGTTTTTACATCAAAGTGTGTAGGATACGTACTTTTTGTATTATTATTTATGTTTACTTATATTTATTTTTTAAATTATTTTACAAAAATTAAGAATGTATTAGATAGACTTAAATAAAATTTAATATAAAGTGAAAGCAAAGTATAATTTTAAACAAGGTTTATCTGTTATGTTAGGAGTTTCAATTCTAATTCCGTCATTTTGAGAAGACCTTTATAGAATTATCACTTTATTTCAAAATTATATGAATAATTATTAAGATAAAAATATAATTTAAGCTAATTAAACTATTTTCTATTAACAAATAATTTTTCTAAATTTTTTCATTTCTTACTCTTGAAATAAGAAAAGACCAAGGAAAAAATTTAAAAAATAATTAATACGTCTTAATATTTTTAATTGAAAATAATTTTTAAAAGTAAATATGATAAAACAGAGAAAATACATCTATTTAGATCGTAATTTTAAATTATTGATGTATAAATAAATTTTAAATCAATTATAATTAAATAACAAAAATATATACACCATAATTCTATGTTCATTCTTTAACCAACTAGCGGATCCATAGATCGGCACCTGTTTCATCATCACGTGTTGATCTTTGACCCACCTGTCAGAGCACTTTTTTTTTTTTTTTTTTTAACAATCCTGGCAGGTACTAGGTGAATCGCTCTGATTATGTGATTATATTATATTATTATATGTTATACCTAAAAGATATTATTCAAGAATTGCATTATAATATAAATATATTACTTAGCGTGTCAATATAAAACAAGAACATAATTAATTACTTAGCGTGCCTGTGTTTGTTTGTTTTTCACTGCTAACAGGAAAATGCGATTTTCTCAGGTACTTTTACCAAAAAATTTCTTATTATTTTCATTTGGTCAATGCCCGTTGGCACTAATATGAACAAATTGTATTAGTTAGTTTGCAGGTTAGCTAATTAATGTGGATATAAATAATAAAATAATAGGATTAAAAGGCCATAATTAAAAATAAACAGAGAATCAAAAGAGTTATTTTTCCTGATTCGAAGTGAGGATTTTATCAAAATAATCTAAAACGAATAGACACAAGTATGGTTTTTTTTTTTTTTCATTTTTGACACGACACAAGTATGTGTTTTAATTTACGTTGAGAATTTTAAAATTATGTTTTGGATAAAAATCATGAGAGATTTTTTCACAAATTATAATATGCAAAATGGATGGGAATCTATTTATTTATACTTACGTGTAAATCTAAAGACTTACACATAATTTTTATCATTCAATTTATTAATAACGAATTATAGTAAGAATAAATAACAAAATTATAGTATTAATAAATAGAGGGAAAAACAAATTATAGTATTAATAAATAGAGGGAAAAACAAATTCAATAATTGATTAAAAAAGAGAAAGAATTTTTTTTCAATAAGAGGGACAATAAAAATAACAAAATTTTTTAGTGAAATTTTTTGAAATATTAATAAAATGTTTCTGTTCTTAATTAATAATTAAAAATGTAATATTTTCTACTAAGTTTTTTATAATAATAAAAAATTATTATTTTATTATTTTTTTAATATTTGTCATTTACATTTTTAATAATTATTTATTATAAATTTTAAGAGTTTAATTGATATGTACTAACAGTATAAAATATTTTTACATTATCAACCAATAGAAATAGAGGAAAGTGAGAAATTATGGTAGGTCCTCATTATAATAGATAATTATTTGTATGAGTTGATATTTTTCACTATTTTTATTGACTGACAGTGTAAAATTATTTTATATTATCAGTGTATTTAAATTAAATTCAAATTTTAATATCAAGATATTTGTTTTTTAGTTATTTATTAAAAACATAATATTTCTACAGAAATTTTGTAATTTTTATGTCACAAATTCTTCTGTTATTTTTTCATTATTTTATAATTTTTACCTTATATAATCAAATTAGATTTATTGTCTCTCTTACCAAAAAAAATAATTATCTCTCCTTCTTAATTAATTATTAGATTTATTATTTCTATTTCTTTATTAAATCTGTAATTTATTATTCTCTTTTTTCATTAAATTTTATCATTTTAAACCATCAGATATTAATAAATTGTATGATGAACATTAGAAGTAAGTCTTTAAATTTATACTTAAAGTGAATAGATCTCTATCTATAAAGAATTTTAAACAAAAAAAAAAATGTTATTCTTCTTTGACACTGTTCTACCAAGAAGACTAGTCTCTCAAAAAAGAATACACAAATAAAATTATTTTTCATTGTTTTCTTTGATTAAAATATCACTACAAATATTATTTGTGTAACTAATTCTTTAGGAATCTTATACCTAATTTTTTTTTTAACTGAGAAAATCTTCGAATACGTTTACAATATCTCACTTTAATTAAACAGTACATTTTATTATTGTTTTCACTGTCATATATAAACACACTTTAACTTGTTCTTATTGAATTTAAATAGTTTGGCCTTTAAATAATTACTATAAATATAAGTTATTATTATAACATACACTTTTTCAATACGTACAAAAAGAAATTAAATAATGTTGTATTAAATATCTTAAAATGACTAATGAATAAAACTTAATATGTACAAAAATAAACAAACTATAACATATGCTTCATAAATATATACATATCAAATTAAGAGAATGTTGATTTGACTTTTTTTAAGATTTTATTTTGTAATTAAAAGATATTTATATAATTTGAGATTAATTTTGATGTACTATTAATATAAGAGAGTTTTATACAATTATCTAATCACATGCTTCTATTTCTAAAATTTTTAAGATAGTGGGTGACTAAATGAAATATTTTTGTTGATGTGTCAATACATAATTAAATATTTATGTAAAAAAAATTTCACTAACAGTGTATCAAAATTAAATTCTTAAAATTTTTTAATAATTAAATAATACTTTTTGAAAAAAAAATAAAGAATTACATGATAAATTTATTTCTTAAATTTTTAATAAACTCCTCCTAAATGTATTAAGAATAAAAACTATAATACGATGGGAATTATGTCTAGTAGAAGAGATTAATCCTCCATAAAATGATAAATCACCGTTTGAATTTCAGTGGAAAGATATGCCCACTTTTTTTGTGTGAATAAAATTGTCTGTAATAGAAAATTTATGTGGGGGAAAAAAAATAAAAACTATAATTTAGTGTGAGGTGAATTTCTCATTAGAGAGAAACTAAAGTGGAGTCTATGATGAGCTTATTTGAGTTTGGGACTAACTTGATCCCTGAACTATTTTATCCTTGTTATTTTCTTTCTCCTCCAACCCTCTTCCTCCTTACCTTCCCCCATCCTCTTTTCTTTCCCATCTCTCCACTATATCAAGTTCTTCTTCTCTTTCTTCTTTTCACTTTCTCACTATCTTTCTTGATTTGTTTTTTAATCAATATAACCCGCCTTACTTTTTTAATTAATGAAGAAAAAAAATGTTGTAGATCTAGATTGGAGGCAGTAACAAAATTGAAATTGCAGCACCTCCGCCACTGAAATCAGGCAATCCCCTCTAAAATACATTCACCTTGTTCTCCGCTGTTGCCATCTTTGCCTTCTCTGGTGGCGGTCTTCACCACCCTCTTATTCTTTTTCAACAACAACCCCTTCATGGGCTTCCCAAGCAACAGTACTTAAGTAAAAATGATAAAATGTCCATCCTCTAATATGATAGAGGCTAGTTCGCTGGCATGGCTATTTAGAGGGAGGTCGAAGCTCCTTCCATGGTTGCCATTAGTTGGGTGTGAATTTTTAAGGTGATATGATAAAACTCAAAATATTATATGATTTGATAAAATGGCCAGTGGTGGTGCTATGGTTGGCAGTGGGGCAGTGATACTGAGGGGTAGGGGAGGGGACCAATTGTGGTGTTGAAAAAGAGATTGGTGGTGTAGTGAGTGACAGTAAAGAAGTGAGAAAAAAAATAAGAAGGATAAAATAAATAAATTATATAAATTTATTTTTAATATATTTTAAAGAATTTAATTTAAATACATTGATAATGTAAAATAGTTTTATACTATCAACTAATAGAAATAATGGAAAGTGTCAACTCATATAAATAACCACCCATTATAATGAGGGATCACCATGATTTCTTACGTTTTCCTATTTTTATTGGTTGACAGTGTAAAACTATTTTATACTGTCAATATATATTAATTAAACTTTATTTTAAAATATAAATACAATTATTTTAAGATTTTTTTATAATATAAATTTCAATCTCAACTATTAGATATAATTTATTAAAGTTTGGGGATCAAATCGATCCTAACTTACCAGGATCATCACAGAGTTCCCAGAAACCAAATGTGGGGTACAACTATTTGGGTGCAACTCCGTTAATAACGAACAGCGATGTATCGCGGCTCGTGAGAAGTGCGAAAGTGTCGCGATGGCAAGAGGCCGTAATTAAAGCGGAAAGCGAAGGCGAAAAAGACAAGGGGGGAACAGCTGCTCAATTTTTGGGCAAAGTTCACGAGGTGTGCATTCTTTCGTTTTAGGGACGTAAGAAAGAGGGAGGACCTAGCAGAACCTTTGGTTTGGTGAGAGAGAGAGAGAAAAGAGATCGTGCTACTTACTTCCCTCCTTATAAATAACGCACACCAACCCCTGCATGCAAGCCTCTCCACTCGCTCAAATCCCGTTTTTGTTCTTTCTCTATTTCTTTTTTGAACCTTCTGAAGAGTCTCTTTCTCTCTGGCTATTATTTCTTTCGTTTCTGTGCGTAACACAGCAAGAGAGAGCGCCGCTTGCATTGGATCTTTCGAAAACCGCTTGACCGAGATGGCAAAGAATGTGGGGATCCTCGCTGTTGACATCTACTTCCCTCCCACCTGTGTTCAGCAGGTCACCGCTTCTTTCTCTAACAATCGCTTTTGCTCCTTTTCTTTTTGCTGAATTGTTAATTTGACTTCTTTTTCTGTTCGTGTTTGGAAAATCCGAGGAATCACACGGCACTGACAAGTGACAACAGCAACAACAACAACAACAATAACCGAGTTTCTTTTTGCTAATTAATGTTGTTTTTGTTATTTATTTAACATACGAGAATACTGTCACGGATCCTGAGTTCTTTTGTGTTGTGTGATTGAGCATTCGGGAACTACAGTGCTTAGGCGAGAAGAACCTTAAAAATGTTTGAAGATGCTTTTAGCTGAATACATGAAAGACATTATAAGCCTGGAAGATATATGGTGTGCTTTTCTGTTTTTCTAAAAAAAAAAAAATTCACAATTTAAAGGGACTAGCTTGTGTTCGGTGACTTAAACCAGTTTTGTGTGGGAAAATCATGAGATCCCCTTTTAAACTGTATCCAAATCATGGCTTCTACGGTTCCTCCATTTACCAATAGGAGGAGGATAGAGAAAACAAGGGAAATATTCTTGTGGATTGTTACGTGGTTCTTTTCTCTAAGCCGTACACTTCGATAAATCCTAAGCAATATATTCCATTAAATCCTAAGCAATATATTCCATGCCATGAATTCATTTTGTCACTGATGTAAATTGAAGTTTCTTTAATCTTTTTTATTTTTTAAATAATGTTTTGGATTTGTTCACTTATGCATACATGCAGGAGGCACTTGAGGATCATGATGGTGCCAGTAAAGGGAAATACACTATTGGACTTGGACAGGATTGCATGGCGTTTTGTACAGAGTTAGAAGATGTCATCTCAATGAGGTCTCTACTTTCGATTTGATGGTCTCTGTTATTTTGTTTGGGTAGTAGTAGATACCATTATCTCGGACTTGTCGTTGCTTGTAATTATTATTCCTGCTTCTGAGTTATGTTTATTTTATTATATATTGCTTAGGATATCATAATTCATAAAGTTTTTAAATTGCTGAATTAACATTTACAACTTACAAGCTTTACATGATGGTTTGTTGTGGTGCTCCGTTATGGAAACGTGTAAATTAGTGTTCTGGTGAATACCACCCATGAAAAAGATTCAGCTCTGCCAAATGCTTTCAGGAAGAATAATAACTGAACTCACCTTGATGTCATCGTAAGCCGATAAATTGTTGTTGGGTTGCAATTACTGCTATTGTGGAAAATTGCGGAAAAATGTGGCTGATGCAGCTGCAATTAACTTTGCAATGTGGATGCAGAGACTGCTGCAACAGCAATATTCAATTGCAGACCACAATTTAAAATCATGATTTTAACCATGTGAAAGAGATGAGTTTGTTGCATCATACACAACAAATAGGTCAATTTCAGAACATTATTTTTTAATCTTTGGGAGTATTTTATTCTTGCTGTAGCTTTTTGCTTTATATACTGCTTGTATGACACAATAACCAAAGCCGCTTGATATGTTTTATTCTCCGTTTGCTTCTTCCAATTTTTACTGTTCAATAGAACTTCGATGCTATCTACAATATTAATGCTGACCATCTTTCCTAGTCTCATCTCTTGAACTCTTGCTTCTTCAGTTTGACAGTAGTTACTTCCCTTCTTGAGAAATATGAGATTGATCCTAAACAAATTGGTCGTCTGGAAGTAGGCAGTGAGACTGTTATAGACAAAAGCAAATCCATCAAGACATTCCTCATGCAGATCTTTGAGGTATCCTTTTAGTGTTGACCTACATGGAGAGATGTTTCTCTTTGTCAAGGAGATTTAATTTCTTCACCATATTATGGTAGCTTAGAAACTCAACTGATTTAAATACCTAAATGTCTATATGGAATTATTCAACCTTAGTTATTGGAAGCTCTTGAGCAGTCAATCTTGAGTATATGGTATCAAACAGAGAACACAGTACCCTCAACTTTTAGCCAGAATCTTTTCATCTTAATTGCATACCCTGATCACATACTGGCCTTCTTTGCTGTGATGTCATTAAGTAATATTCCACTGTCCCAGATATCATACATGTGTCTTGGTTGTTAATAATCAGATGGGTTGGTTCTGTTATACTATGACTTTCTTTCCATAGCTTTATAATACAATACTCCTTTTTCCCCCGAAACAAGCAGAAACATGGAAATACTGATATCGAGGGTGTCGATTCAACTAATGCTTGCTATGGAGGAACTGCTGCTTTGTTCAATTGTGTAAACTGGGTGGAGAGCAGCTCATGGGATGGACGCTATGGACTTGTTGTCTGCACTGATAGTGCTGTAAGATGATTTCCATATTCATACCTTTGGACTATAATCAGTAACAGTAAACATTTTCTGCAGTCCCTTTTAAGTGTGCAACTCTAAGAACAACGGCAGCATATCCTTAATCAGTTTGACAGTTGGTCCCAAAAATGTCTAATTGATGAGTTCCTTTATCAGGTATATGCTGAAGGACCTGCTCGGCCTACTGGTGGAGCTGCTGCTATTGCCATGCTAATTGGTCCTGATGCTCCCATTGCTTTTGAAAGCAAATTGAGGGCAAGTCATATGTCTCATGCCTATGATTTTTACAAGCCTAATCTTGCCAGTGAATATCCGGTAAGCTATGGAATCATATGTTTTAAAAGTTAACTTCCATATTTTTTTCCTCATTAATGTTATGCATAAAACAATCCTTTCAACTTGCTTTTGGTCCGAGAGTATGCTTTGAGGGATGGCGATTGACTGAGTCCGTTCTTTACTTATGTGTTTTGACTTATAATCCACTGATAGTAGTCTGGGTTGCCAACTACATTAAATCCACATAATTTATGTGTTATAGGTAGTTGATGGGAAGCTTTCTCAAACTTGTTACCTTATGGCTCTTGATTCTTGCTATAATCAGCTCAGTCACAAGTAAGCTTCTACTGTTAATATAGTTCCTATGAAATTTGGCTTGTGAATATAGCCAGGTACCTTACTATATCGTTTTGTTCTGCAGATATGGGAAACTCCATGGAAAACAATTTTCTATTTCTGATGCTGATTACTTTGTATTTCACTCTCCCTATAACAAGGTAATTTGGGCTTTTAGACTCTCATATTTAATATTTAACTCTGGATGACACTTAAGAATGTTGTATATTAGGTGTTTTATCTTTCTATATCTCATTCATGATTATATTTACCTTAATTGATGTCCATATTTGTATTTCTTTAACATGTCTGTTTATATATTTCTTTAATACTTTTGAGTTACTTCAGCTTGTACAGAAAAGTTTTGCTCGTTTGGTGTTCAATGACTTCTTGAAGAATCCCAGGTTCCCCTCGTTTTTCATCACCTGGAAACTTGTTTAATTCCAAGTGTTTCATGTGTTTGTTTTTAAAAGTTTATTATGAGTACAGCTTGGTGGATGAGGCTGCTAAAGAAAAGCTGGGACCTTTTGCAGCAATATCTGGTGATGAGAGCTATCAAAGCCGGGATCTAGAAAAGGTCTGAGAGCCAAGCTTTAACTCCTGTTCCTTTTGGGCTGAAGAGCAAAGGTTTGATTTCCCATTTATGTATTTCCATTAAAATTTACAGGCATCCCAGCAAGTTGCGAAGCCTCTATATGATGCAAAGGTGCAACCAGGCACATTGGTACCAAAACAAGTTGGCAACATGTACACTGCATCTCTCTACGCAGCCTTTATTTCGCTTATTCACAACAAACATAGCACATTGGTGAATGTTCTAAACACTACCCAATTCAAATATAACCTTCCTTCCAACAAAGGTTCACGGTTTCTGATGAAGATTACATTTTAAAATTTTCAGGCAGGTAATAGGGTGATACTATTCTCCTATGGAAGTGGCTTAACTGCCACAATGTTTTCTTTACAATTACGCGATGGTCAACATCCGTTTAGCTTGTCAAACATTGCTAAAGTAATGAATGTTGCTGAAAAACTGAAGTCAAGGCATGAGGTATTTATTTCGAAAGTCTTTCAAGAATGAAATTCCACATCTGCTGTCAGATATTTGCTTTATGTATATATGCAAGCGCTAGCAACAGAAGAATGCATCATTATTTGGCCATTAAGAAAGCATTGTAAAAAAAAAAAAAAAAATCAACTGCCAATTTATGCATAGAGATACCTATTCGGTTATGGAAAATTTGTTCCTGAAAAATGGCTTTGTTATTGGTTGTTTGTTCCCTCTATTTTAGTTGTGCCTTCAGGAATCTTAAATGACTTGGAACATTTATATCTCAATAAACGGCTTGGGGATTAATACTTTCAAAAAGTTAATGTGTAAATGATTGAAATCTCCTTCTTTTTGGCTCGTTTTAATGTTCGATAAGATGCTGAAAACAGAGTCCTGTTTGTGGGAAGTACAATTGGATAGACTTTTGATGAGTGCAATCTTTTATGCAGATTCCTCCGGAGAAGTTTGTTGAAACCTTGAAGCTAATGGAACATAGGTATGGTGCCAAAGAGTTTGTAACAAGCAAGGACACTAGCCGTTTATCTCCAGGCACATTCTATCTCACTGAAGTAGACTCCATGTATCGGAGATTCTATGAACAGAAACCTAGTAAACCTCCTGCAGAAAAAGGTTTGGTTGCCAACGGTCACTGATGGTAACATAGTCACCTAGACAACGCGTAATGCCTGCAAAGCTGGAAGTCAACTTTTCTTAGCATTTAGAAGGGTGTTCTTGTTCGCATTAGTTTTGTAAGAGAAAACAGACGAATTACGTAGTGGCCAACGTTGGCTGTTCAGGTATCTTACAGTGTAGTTACTCTGGAGTCTAAATAATTCTACAAGAAATGGACCATATGCAGTTGAAAAACCAGCTGCATAAAGTGCACCTATGCATTTAACGGTCCACATGTGTTTGTTCAATTTTTGTAATTTATACTTTGAAAGCACTTATTGATTTAAATCAAAATTAGTTGTAATCGTTTTTTAGGAATTAATTTTGATATATTTATATTGATAATGAATTAAAATTAATTTTTTATTTTTTTAAAGCTACAATTCCGTGGGTATTTTATGTTGGTTTGACAAATTGTTGCCAAAAATAATAATAATAGCATAAATGTTTTACCCTTTTTTATGGAAGTTTTGATTTTATTAATCATCAATGTCAGAAACGAGGACAGGGACCAGAAAATCCGCGGAGTATAGCACATCATTCAAAATCTAAAAACTACAATGCAAAGGTGTAAACATCGAGCAATATAGACCCATTATCTGAATAACCTGGCCTACGATCAATAATTCTGTCGATCACTTCTAAAGAATCTCCCTCCATACAGGTTGCTATGCAACCGATATCTCTGGCCATGAGGACCCCTTCCCGTATTGCCAGCAGTTCTCTCACGTCAGCATTCATTGCCCCATGTCCGAGTACAGCTTTGCAAGCTGCAAAAGCCCCTGTTTTCATCCCTGGCTATAAATGCCCCACCAAAATTTGAGAATGTTTGTAAAAGGATATAGCTATGGCAAATTCTATTGTGCACCAGAATATTTATGGTGCATAATACACCGTTTAAAATAATTTGGTGCATTATGTTCCCTATCATTATCAAAATCATCACTTGGGTCACTTTAAAATCGGATGGTATAGATTTGAAATAGGTCATTGGTGGAGTCCATTGTCTTCTATAATTGTATTTTTTTTTCTTTTCTTGAAATTGAGACCCAATTTTTGAATAAAAACAATTGAAAGCCTATTATTTTGCCCCAATCCCCATTTCCCATCCACATCCTATTACACTTCTCCTGCTTCCAAAACCTCTTCGACTTCCATCACTAGCCTCTATTTGCTGGTGAAGGTTCAGTTTCAAAAGCCACATAAACATATGTAAGTGGCAAAGAAAATTCTAATTCTCAAAATTCAAATAGACAACGTGAAATCAAAAAGAGTGAAATTAAATTAGTGATGATTGATATCCTAATGCAAGTGCTCTTAAGGAGATACAAATCAAAAGAGAATTCTGCGATAAGTATAAAGCAGCTATTAGCAAAAGATACAGTCAACTTGTTATAGGACTCGAACCCATATGACTCATTCATTCCTCATTTGGAAGATGCACTGAATTTCTGAACCTACTTTTGCTTCCGATTAATCAAAATGCAAGGGGCATGCTTTGATTGAATTCTGGAGAACGTCCTCGCGCTTCTTGACATCGAGATTCTTGTCGATCTCATTCTCAATGGGGATGGCCTGCATTTTGGACCAAGGTTCTAGAACCTTCTATTACTGAGTGCTGAGGGAATGAGAAGTCATTCCCTTCACAAATGTCATCCATAGCTACTGCCCGTTTGTTATGTCCTTGTATGGGGAGGGGTGGATGAAGGTGGCGACAACGGCGGTGACGGCAATGGCTACGTCATTGCTCAAGCGAGGTGTGATGGTCTCAAACTCACAGGGGCCACCATTGAATGCTCTAGAAAGAATAAAATATAATAATAATAACTGACTATTCTCAATTGTTTCTTCTAAGTCAAAGTGCAGCAACACGGTACACCAAATTATTTTAAATGGTGCATTATGCACCATAGGTATTCTGGCGCATAGCAGAATTCGCCTATAGATATTATATGTATTTTATTCTAATTATCTTATTAAGATTAACTCTACATTAAAATAAAAATTATTTAAAGCTTTTTATTATACTTATACATTATTTTTGCCTCCAATATTACTTAAATTTCTTGAATTCATCACTGTAAATATGTGGCTCTTTGGTTGACTTCTCAGGCTTCATAGTATCCTCCATAATGCAGCGTGAGTTTTTAGAGCACGATACTTATCGGATTCTCCTTGCCCCTGTTAATAAACTACTCTATTTAATTTTGCCACATTAGTCGATAGGCTGACTTTACTGTGAAGAGACCTCTAGTTTCCAGAAAGGTGGAAACCAGCACAATGAGTCCTATCTCAAATGGGCGCTCAACAGAATGTTTTTTTTTTTTTGGTCGAGGGAGGGGGTATTTTGTTTTTTTGGGGGGGGGGGGGGGGGCGCCACGGGGCTCCACCGTTGCGACTCGAAGTCGCGCCCCTAGAGTCATGCACATACTTTGTTAAGACCAACTGCTTTTGCCAGTGGTTCCACGGTCTCGGGTGCCACTCAGCGGAATGTTAAGTATCTCTTGATCACTAGATAGGGTGGGCTTTTGCAGTGTCCGCACTTAGATCCTTGTTTGTCCTTTTGGATGGTTGCATGAAATTCTCCTTGGATAGGAATCTATAGGTCCTAAATAATACTGACATGGTCACAATGAATATTGAAATTTCAACGAAACCAACAAAGTAAATTCTTACGTGTCTTTGATTTTTGGTATAATTGTTGTAATATTTTACAAAATATAAGGACATGCTTAATTTTACAAAACATTTTCTAATTTTTTTATTTTTAAAATTAATTATAAAAATATCACTTTATTTTCAGTTTGTTTCTTTGTTTTCATGATTTTGCAAAAGAAAATATGATACTTTCATGATTTCTTTACATAATTTTGAAAATAGAAAACATTATGAAAATAAATTGACATGTTTGTAATTAATTTAAATAATATTAAATAAAAACATAAAATATTTTTTACATCTAAATACATTCTAAAGGTTTGTTTAGTTTCGGAAAATATTTTCTGATTTTATTCTGTTTTAAAAATTAATTACAAAAATATTATCTTATTTTTAATCTATTTCCTATTCTTAGAATTTGGTAAAAGAAATCCTAAAATTTTTTTTGTTATTTTCACCCTTTCTTTTATAAAATTTTGAAAATGAAAATAAGAAATAAATTGAAAATAAGTTAACATTTTTTTGATTAATTTTAAAAATAGAAAACATTTTCTGAATCAAAAAGAACAATTAATTTTCTCAATGGTACTTTAAATATTAATTTCATTTTAAACTACATTATAACTTCGTCATTTAACACCTAGCATGACTCTAGAGCTTTTGGAAGCTATCAAATGGGCGCCGTTTGTGGTGCACTTTGTTAATTAGAGTGCACCACACACCTTCAATTTGAAGCATTCAATTTGCATATAATGGAGATCAAAAATTGAGATTGTCTACCAGCAACCCAAATGGGTGACTATGTAATTGAGCTGCTATTATAAAAAATAAAATTAAAAAAAAATGAAAGAAAATGTAATTCGGCTGTTGAGAGCATAAGAAATTATACCTATTGCATAGGCACCTCCGCATCAACGCCTCAAAGTATAGTGACCGACACTAGCCGGGACATAATTTAGCGAAGGCACCTAAATATGCCTTTAAAACGAGTGAAAAATCACCCCAACCTCCAACACAACCACCACAAAACCTTTGACCATAATGGTAAGAAGCTGGTTGGGTTCTTGATGACCCACAACCGCGCACCCTTCGTGGAGGTGTAGAGCTGGAACAAGAAGGGACAAAGAAGAGAAGAAACAGATCAGAAAAAAATAGCAGCAAAAGAATAAACAACGGTGTAATGGGTGGTGAGGTGGAACACAAGGGGGACCAAGAGAAGAGTGAGGATGTGGACGCAGCTCTTAAGGGTTTCGAGCATGAAGTTGTTTTGTGGGACCTCGCTGCAGTGGAACACAACCTTAATGTTATGAAGAGGTAGTTGGAGGCAGTGAGGTAGTAGGCGGTGCTGTGCATCCCGACGGTAGTGACGACAACCCAGGGAAGGGATAGAGGATGCCGCGATGGGGTAGAGGCGAAAAGGATGCGCTACAAGGGGCAACCACCAAAGATAGGGTCAACCTCTGATATCCTGTATTTTCAAAAGGAGCACGGTGCACAACAATATTCGCATATCAAATTAATTTGATGAAGCCAACTATACAACTGCTATTGGCCTTATTAGAGGGCTATTACCTACATTTACCCATCATTTCATACAGCTCGACCACATTGTACCAGGGAATCCTAACCTCCATATCATGTGGATGTTAGTAAGTTACACATTTTCTTTTGGATTAATAACCCACTCATCTTTTATCTAAATAAACAAATAGTTTAGAGTAATTTTGTAATTATGATCCACTCAATATGAATTACTATTTGGTTTAATCTATTACTGATTTGTATTCTCTCTCATCTTTATATATTTTCATAATTAAAAGAAAAATATTCTAAAATAAATAAAAAATAAATAGATTTCGGACCATAATTAGAATATTTTTAAAATGTCTTGTTATCAATATATTAAAAAAATTAATATTATATTTATTATTTGAGAATATTTAAATTTTTAAAATATAAAATTTTAACACAACAATTATAATATTTCTCTACGTAATATAATATACAGTACATAGTCGTTAAATTTTAGCTAAAATATATCATTAATAATTCGATACCAATACAAGTTACATTGAACCTCGTACATATTAGAGTAAGCCATCACTTCAAGTTGTTCAGATAATAACGGGAAAGAAAATGATTTCTATGCTGAGGAAAGAACAAATATTGGACAGCAGAATTGTTTTCAATTTAACTATTATTTTTTTTTTTTTTGGGGGAAAAATACCGCCAGTATACAATCGGTAAAGTGGTAATATTTTCTTAAGCCTTTTGAAGTCTATATTTTTAAGCCTTATGATTTAAAATTTTAAATATCAACTATAATTTTAATTTGAATTTTTTCATATATTCTTCTTAATGTGTTAAGGGTGTGGTGGATTTATTTTTTGTTTTTAATTTAGAATATTTTTCACATTAATTATGAAAATGTCATAAAGAAAAGAGAGAATATTAATTAGGTGATTGATAAGTCAAAGTAATAATTAATTTGACTGAATCAAAATTACAAAATTATCCTAGACTATATGTTTTTTCGGTATATACTTCCTCCAATTAATAATAGTTGTCAATTTGGTCAATTTGGTCAATTTTATATATATTAAGAAATCTAAAATTAATACATAATTATTATATAAGTTTATGAAACTATCTTTATTAAATTTTATTATGTAGTGAAAAGTATAATTTCTTAATATTTTACTCAAGATGTATCATTATAGGGTGAAAAAATAGCCACATCTTTTTATCAATGAAAGTGAAGGGTAAAATTAAAAAATTATTAATAAATATTGTATTGATATATTAAAATGATAATGATTGTGAACTAAAATTTTTTAACCAAATTAACAACTATTGGAACCAGAGGGAATATGTATAAAGGCAGATAAAGCAACACATGTTGGGTACTTGAGGTGGATTAAGCTTGAATTAAATGTATGATGAAAAGCAAAGTCAAAGAACCATTTTTTTCATAATGTTTATCTAAAAGTAGTTTTGCGAAATTAGACATTCTAGAATTAATTCTTAATTATTAATAATAAAATAATTCAATTTTGATGCACTGAAAAAAAAAAATATGCAATCATCTAATTATATATTATTATATAGTCAAAACTATTTAACTTTTATCATAGCCGCCTCAAAAGTTACATATATAACTATATATGATTGATTGAAAGTATAAAATATTTTTCACTAATAGTGTATCAAAATTAATTTTATAATATAATATTATTTTAGCTTCTTATAATTGTTTAAAAGATGTCTTTAAGACTTGTAACGTCCTTCTCTGTACAGTACTATGCTTAAATCATAGTACCACACTCTGGAATTATTACTGTTACCTGAGCGGACCTTATCTGACAGCAACTTCAGCCGTTTATAAAACTTCTCGAACTATCTAGAGATAACACAGACATAGAAGTGAGAATTTTAAATTCTCAATAGGATCCACTAAGAAATTTCATATCGTGTCATCGTTATTATCTCCAACTGCTTCGATTTATTATGAAAATAGCAGACATGTTATATAACTGTTTAATTATATAGTTCAAAAACATATTGCATCGAAGCAACTCCATTTTTGTCCATACATTTGTCATTTGGAAGAGCCAATACACAATAAAGTCATGAATCATACTATGAATAATAACTGCAACGTATTAAAATATAAATACACTAATATATTGGAAACTTGCATTCTCCTTTACTTGTACTTGAATTTATACAGATATACATAATTTTCTTTTCTTTCTTTGTCTTTCTTTACTTGTCATACATATTCTAGAGTACGATTGTCATGTCATACTCCCTCGGGGTGTGATCACCATGTCACACTCCTTAAAAATATATTCATCCTGCCACGTCCCAGAGTATGATCGCCATGTCATACTCCATCGAGGTGTGATCGCCGTGTTACATTCCTTAGGGTTTGGGATCATTATGCCACCTTCTAAAGTATGATCGTCATGTCATACCCTATTAGAGCGTAATCACCATGTCACATTCCTTAGGATTGCTCATCATGCCATATTTCAGAGTATGATCGCCATGTCATACCGCGTCAGAGCGTGATCGCCATATCACGTTCCTTCGGAATATGGACTCATCATCATATCTTCATTAGTTGTCATACACAACAAAGTCTTATGAGCAAAGCTTAGGTAGTTAGGTGCAAGTTTAAAATCTTAAGTCTTAATCTATCTTGCAAGTTTTAAACTTTTATTAATGTTCCTAAGTTTGAGCTTAGAACCGACTTCCGAGATTCCATTAGTTCCGAATTCCGAAATTCTATAAGTTCCAACTTCCAGAATTATGTATATAAGGTTAATGTTTTGATTCCCGACTTCTGAGGCTATGTTTAGAATTGATCTCCAAGATTGATTCAGGGACGAGTTAAAAGGTTACATGCTTAATGAGATAGCAAGTTTTGGAATTACGCGTATAAGAGTTTTAAAGGTCCTAGTTCTCAACCTCCAAGACTCGGGTATAAGGTTTCATGTTCTGGTACCAAGTTTATGTTGAAGATCCTTGACTTCCGGGTTTAAGTATTTTAGGTTTTATATTCTTACCCTTGAGTTTCGATTTCAAAGTGTTTTATGTGTTTGTAATTTTGATTTCTGACATTAATCCCTAATTAGTCTTCCAAGACTTTTATGATTGTGTTCCCTAAGTTTGAAGTTTCTGACATTAACTATACCTAATCTAGTTTTCTATTCACTAAGTTTCGAGTTCAATATTAAGTATACCCGATCTAGTCTTTTATTTACTAAGTTCCGACTTTCGATATTAACTCAAGTTATTTGTATTCTATTCCAGACTGCCCTATTTCTAGCTAAAATTGCACACTTATAAGAGAAAATTCACCAAAAATATAAATCTGGGTGAAATTATGCGAATTTTATATCAATGTAAAGCTAACAGAGCAAGCTTTTAAATGAAATAAGTTGTATATTATTTGAATGAGTATAACTTGAGATATAAGCCCCGAAACTTGACCCTACTGGACTATCCCGTTCCAGCCCGGATTGAACTTAAGGTGAATTCATTGATATACTGGGGATAGTTAGCAGCAAATCTAACTCTGAAATTTTGATGGGATGTTTCCTCATATGTTATATTTCAAACAATGTTGGATTCACTCAAATTGAAGTTGTGTAGGATGAGTTACACCCTTCTCAACTCACACTGCCCGGATGAAAGTCCTGATTTCTAGGTCAAACTTCAAAAATTCATAACTACCTCTATACTATTCCAATGAATTTATATTATATATATATGGAAAGCCCTGAATGTCTAGTTTCATACAAAAATAGATTCATAAAATTTAAATGGCTGTAGGCGGGGTTATACACTCCGCCCTTGAGTTTTCTCTTTTCTTCAAGTTCTTTCATACCAATTCCAATTCTAATCACAACAAACATGCAAATTCAATCATAAACCATCATCATCACTACAAATCATATCAATATTACGAGGAAAACAAGATCCCCACACTGTCCCAAATCAATAAAAATAAGAAGAGAAGTTGGATTCCTATCTTGCCTAGTTGAAATCTTGTTGGATTTGTCGTTTGAGTTAAAGAAATCTTGTTGTAGTTTGAATGTTTGTGGGAGATGAAGATGATATAAGATGAGATGAGATGAAAAATGAGGGAGAAAAGAATGAAGAAGGGTCAGCATAAATAAGGACCGAAATTACAAGGGCAGAAAAGGAAAAGAAAGAAAATTTCTAAAGCAAGTTGAATGTAATTGGTGGATTAGTGTTGGCCAATTCATCTTGGTTTTGTGGCTGCTTTCTTGGCTGAAAATGGTGCCACATACATGGGTGAGATGGCTAAATCTTGGCCATCCATCATAGGGTTCTTACAGTACAATTTTTATTGATCCGTTTCCGACAGTTTAAATTACCGAAATCTTACTGATTTCTTTTAAATAGGTACACCAGTTTCAGAAAAATTCTGTGAGATTTCCTATGTTCCTAATCTAATTCCATCAAGCCTAATCACTTCTAAATCACATTTAATTGGCTTTAATTAAATGCTTAATCAAATTCTGATAAACCCACTTATTCGATAACGATAAAATTTTTCGGACGTTATAAAACTCAATTTGTAGAAATAATGTTTTCAATATTAAGGGGAGAAAGCAGACAACTGGAAAAGGAAGCAAATTGAAGTACATAATTTTTACTGAATTTAGATTCTTAAGCAAGGTATAGTGAACTAAAAGTTTAAAATGTCATATATTTGTAAAGAATAACAAACGAGTTGCTAAATGCATTTCTTGATTTAAAAAGGATAATTAGATTCCATATATTAGCTGGAAATTCCCCAGTCCAATTAATATATTTGTTGGCCAATCACACGCCAGAAGCGTGGTAGGTCAATTGATTCTAAATATAAAAATCCTTGAAAAAGAAGAGGGGCCAATGATTTTATGGAGACAAATAATTATAATAGTGATACTCCTCACGATGAAGAGAACAAAGACGTAGTAGATATTCCTATTGTAGTCCAAAAATTTTGACATAATTGAAACGCCAAAAGACGTACAAATATGTGAAAATAGTCAAGATTTCAAAAATGATGAGATCTTAATAAACTATATCTCTACAAGAAAAATATGGAATTGATCAAAAATTATTGTTGATAACATATTTGCATATGATGCAGTGCTAAATATTATGCATCAAAATAAGGATCTTAAATCAAGAGCCGTTGAATCGTGTCAATTTAAAAATGATTGGCCAAAATGGAAAGAAGCATTGCAGATTGAATTAGACTCACTTGCAAAATGTGAAAGTTTTGGACCTGTAGTCTGAATACGGTGTAAATCTTATAGGATATAAATCGACATTTGTAAGAAAGTGAAATAAGAAAAATGAAGTAGTGAGTTGATAGTTTATCTACGACATATTTTAAGTTTCTATATTCTTGAATGTATATTATACATGTTTCTGTCTAGTTAAATGTCAAATATTTTGATCCATCATGCCGTAGAATATATCACATTTTTATTTTGATCCCTTATGTTATTTTACATTGTGAAATTTATATATGCATTTATTATAATTGTCACGTATATTGATTACTTGAATATTATTAAAACTCCTGAAGATATTTTAATAGTCATAGGAAATTTAAAAGAAAAGTTTTTGATAAAAGAATCCTCGAAAGACAAAATTTTTCCTTAGCCTATAGATCAAGCACTTAACAAATGAAATATTTGTTCGTTAATCAACTTATACAAAGAAAATATTTAAGAAATTTTATATGGATAAATCACATCCATTAAATACCCTAATAATTGTAAGATCATTAGATATAAACGGGGCTCGTTTCTTCCTTGGGAAGGTAATGAAAAGTTCTTGATCCTGAAGTATCATATCTTAGTATTATAGGAGTATTTATATATTTTACCAATAATATATGATTTGATACAATATTCACTATATGTGTATTAGCATGTATAGTTCTTCTTCAAACTAGCTAGAAAGACGTTGGAATTGAATTAAACATATAAGTCCATGGAACGATTGATATGTGGTTATTCATATGAATCCAAGTTACAATTAGTTAGCTATGCAGATGTAGGATATTTGTCAGATCCTTATTAATGCAGATTTCAAACAAGTTATTTACATGTGGAAGGTAATGGATCAACATATTTAAGTGTTATGTGGATTATTTTATAAAAAAGAAACTCCCACAATTTTATACGAGGATAATGCAATATACTTAATTCAACTAAAGAGGGAATATAATTCTTCATAAGTTTTTCTTCACGCATAAAATCTTCAAAACAAGGAGATTGATGTCTAACAAATTTATTCAAGTGAAATCTAGCAAATTCATTTACGAAATTATTATTCACTTCTTCTTTTGAGAAACTAGTACACAAGATCAAAATAAGTCAATTCTAAGACATTAAATGATGCTTATAAGAGGAGGAGAAACACTTTATTATTTTTTCCTTAATCAAGGTTTTTGTCTTATTAAATTTTTCTTAATAAGGTTTTTAACAAGACAGTTTTCATTATGAGAATATTGTACTCTTTTTCTTTTATTAGGATTTTTTCTCAATATTTTTTTCTAAGTGAGATTTTAATAAGACATATCCCTAATAAATATCCAAAGGAAATATTATAAAATATTATTTAAATGTGAATATCTTTATCTTTAGTCTGATTCGATTAAAATTTGATTAGATAGGCTATATTATTATTTTTAGACTCTCTTATTTGATCTTATCTTTTATCTCTCATTTTTTTACTATAAATAATTTTTTAGGTGCCCCAAATATTAAATATTTAAAAATACCAATAATATAGTTCTCTTTTTTTATCACTTTCTCTATTATCTCTTATATTATTTTATAATACAATGAATATTTTAAAATTCTTTTAGCGTTGACGGGGGCTCCTTCGGCTCGGCCCTGCCTGCCATGAGCTTCATTCTGCCGAAATACGCAGAGTGAGAAATTCAAAACTCCTTTGATCAGCTTCAAATGTTTTTGTCCAATCTCCATTTTTGTAACTTTCACGAATTGAAAGTATCTAAACTAAAACTGATCAGACTTTCTGTTTAGGAGTAGTAAAGGGCATAGGAAAACGCACTGAAGCCAAGAACCGAACAACTTTCATTCAAAAATGAAGTTGCTAATTAGTCATAACATAACCCATAATAGAAGAATATTTGGATTTTTTTTTTTAACTTTTCAGAAAATTCTTTTTAATATTTTAAAATAGACTTTAATTATAATTTATTTAAAATATAAATAACTAAATTTTAAGTATACATCGCTATGCGACTTAATTAATTTATCCAATGATTAAATAAACTTATAATTAAGTTTTTTTTTTTTTTTGAAAAAGATTAAATATGCTATGCTCCAGCCTATCATGCCTATGTAGTAGAAGAAACAAAAACTGATAGAACATCTTTTTATTTATTTATTTTTTTTTAACTTTTCTTATGGTGTATGGACCACCATAAATTGGTGGTGCCTACCAATGGAAACCATTTATTAAGCCTGGAAGACCTTACTTTTTCAGGTCCCTCTGACATCATCCCACGGCCTCATTGGTAGAGAATTGAGACCACCTGTCCCCGGTGGTCCACGAAATAAGATGGATGACAAGTGGGGGAGCCCACCCAGCATGTTCGAACACGTGGCACTAATCATGTGCCCTAACCTCTTTGATCTAATCATAATCGTCCGATGATAAGGATGGCCCTCCCACTTGTTTATCCATCCGCTCCCCACTTCCACTCTATTTAATTATTAAAGAATAGGATTTAATCTAAATGTATTAATAATATAAAATAATTTTATATTATTAATCAATAGAAATAATGAAAAATGTCAACTCATATAAATAATTACTCATTCTAATGAGAGATTTATCATAATTTCTCACTTTTCTCTACTTCAATTGGTCGATAATATAAAATTATTTTACACTGTCAGTACATACTAATTAAACTCCAAAAAATAATAGTAAAAGTTAGTAACAATTTTTTTTTCAAAAAAATAAATACATCAAATTATCAAAATCACACATTGTGATAAATTTTGATCCACTAGCCAAATCAATTCCTTAATTTGATAATATGATTAAAAAGTAGAAATACTTTACAATAGCACACATGTATATATGGATAATATCTATATGCGCTGAAAATTTGCTTGTAGAAAGCTAAATTGAGGTGGTAAATACTTTTGATCTATTTGTATTTTGTAGTTAAATAAAAACTAATTTTATAATCCAATAGGTGAAGAACGCTCAATGTACGGAAAAAAAATGTAAATTCAAACTTTAAAACAGAGAACTATGAAGAAACTTTGAAAAAGAAAAATCATAATAATAACAATAGAAATAGTTAATCAATTATAAAGTAAGATACACACTATATAGTTTTTAATCTATTTTTAATTGAGATTAATTTTTGATATATTAATAATAAATATTATTTTACATTATAAATAAATTATATCATCTTATTTTTATGAACTTTTTAAAATTATTTTTAAAAGTGTCAACTAGCTTTAATAATATAGCTATATATAGTTACACGAATGTATAAAATTATTTTATACCAATTTTTTTTATTTGACATTATACGAAAATTTAATCTTCCTTATTTAAAGGATTATTTATATGCAACATTCCCATTCATTCCCTTTGTTGGATTGCAGTTAGGTGTGCGTACACACCCGGCAGCAACACACTTGCAAGTTGCTGTCTTCCGCCCTGAATTTCCCTGAACCCAATCACATTTGTTACCTTACAACAAAAAACAGAGGAGGGAAAAAAAACGTTGCAATTCTCTTCGTCGGGTTTAGCTCCTCCATTATCTTCACACCATCGTTGGAATGTCCTCGTATCAAGAGGAAGACGAAGAAGAGAGCGAGATGGACCAAGACGACGACGGAGGAACCACGGACCTCAGCACCAGCGACGCCGACCCAGACAGAGACCCACCCGCACCCGCGCCCACAACAACAACAAAAACAGCCACCACAACCGACACCACCACGCCCAACAACAACAACAACAACATTGGACTCTCCAAACAGACCGTGTTCGAGGACGCCACCACAATAGGCTTCCAAGCCTTGCCGTTGAAAGAGGAACCCACAACAACGGATTCCGACCCGGACCAGAAAGCCCACCCGATTGGCCCACTAGGCGTCGTTCCCGTTATGCAGATGCATCAGGTGCCCGTACCCGTGCCCGTCAAGCCCGCAAGGCGGGCCTCCACGAAGGACCGGCACACAAAAGTGGAGGGCCGAGGACGCAGGATCCGAATACCCGCCACGTGCGCCGCACGGATCTTCCAGCTGACCCGGGAATTGGGCCACAAGTCCGACGGCGAGACCGTACGGTGGCTTCTAGAACACGCTGAGCAGGCCATCATCGAGGCCACCGGAACAGGCACCGTCCCCGCCATCGCTGTCTCCGTCGGCGGCACCCTCAAGATCCCCACGACGCCGTCTCCATCTTCCGCCGCCGACGAAAACGGCGCTAAGAAGCGGAAACGGCCGTCGAACAGCGAGTTTGTGGACTTAAGCGACTCCGTTTCGCAATCGTCCGGTTTGGCGCCGGTTCAGCCCGCGGTTCCGCAGGGTTTGGTTCCGGTCTGGGCCGTGGGGAACACGAGCATGGTTGTCCCCACGAACGCGTTCTGGATGATTTCTCCGCCGCCGGCTGCGGCTGCGGCCCCGGTGGGTGCGTCGTCGAACCAGCAAGCTCAGATATGGGCTTTGGCGCCGTCGGTGACGCCGGTGTTCAACGTGGCTGCGGCGGCGAGGCCGTTGTCGTCTTTGGTGGCGGGGACGAGTGTTCCGCCGGTTTGGCCGGTGGCGGCAGCGTCGAACTCCGCGGTGAGTACGAGCACGGTGGTGGGGGCGAAGGTGTCGAAGAGATCGAGCATGGCGCCGAGTGTTAGTTCCTCTAGCGGCACTGCTTCTGCTAGTGCGAGTGGGAAGGCTCAGATGTTAAGGGATTTTTCGTTGGAGATTTGTGATAAGCAAGAGTTGCAGTTCATGGGGACTACTCACCGCGACTAACCTTCCAATCAATGACAAATGAGAAAAAATTAAGATGCTTTTTGTGGTGAGAATTGAATAGAAATGAAAATTCTGTAAGTGTTCATGTTATTTTTGCAACTAAAATCCGAGTTTTAACTCTTGGTTATATTTCTCTTCTAATCTAAGTTAAATTAGATTGACTTTTATTGCGTTACATATGTCGTACATGATGTTCTTTAGAAATGGAAATGCAATGATAAGTGTCAGTTCAGAACAGCTGTGGGTGAGTGGTTTTAGTTTATGCGATAATTGGTATTCATTCATTCATTTTCTGTTCGTCTTTATGTATCATACAGTACCGTGATAGGTTATTTTAAGGAAATGGATGCTCAGGGAGGGTTAGAGTGGAGAAAGAGAAGGGTTCTTTCTTTGTGTTATTACGGCGATTGGGTGGCAGGGACAAGAAAAAAGTGAAAGGAAGGCGGAAGAGGAAGAGTTTAGAAGGAGATGAAGAGTACGGACTACGGAGAGGAGGGTTTGACCTTTACGACACGTGAGTGGGAAGTGCGACACGTGTGGTGAGGGGGTGGGGAGAGGAGTGGTGAGTGTGGTCCACCTACATACAACTGCACATGTCAGGTTGGAATATAGCCATCTAGGTGGCTGCATCTGCCCTTCCCCAAAAAATTCGCCCTATTCATTATACTTTTTGATTTAACACTTAATATTAAATTAAACATCATAATACCATACAATTACATTAAAAATGCAATTTATCTTTATCATTATTAGACATTAAAATGGAATATGTAATGTGCATTAAACAACATGGAACCAAGAATTTCCTTCTATATAATCCAATAGCAACAGTAAGTAATGGTGGGTGGCTCCATGAGGGATCCAAAAATTCAAATCCGCCACTTGTAGGTAGCACAGTGCACACCCACCTTAGTGAGCAACAAGGCGTGTGTCCATTACGTCCCATCCCATTTGCATTTTCGGGTTTGGGATTTGGTGAGTCAGTGGCTCCGCACGCTACAGTGCACGCAAATGCATTGTGCATGGTAGGATAGTGGGGTTGGGGGTAGGGGGTGGGGCTAGCCTTGAAAGTGTTATCTCCTGGATCTGAACTAACACGCCTGTTTCTATGGGGTCCAATTACTCCCCCACTGGCCCAACCCCAACTTCTACTCCCAGCCTTTAGCTTTTTTTTTTTTTATTTTTTATCAAGAGTTATTTTATGTAAATATATTTTATATTTTATATTAGATATTGTATTGATTTATATTCTATTTATTATTAAATAAAGTATAGATGTAATCTAAATGGGATTTGTATTTCATCTAACAATAAGTAGGATGAAAGTCAATATAATATTCAAAATAAAATATATTCACATAATATTTTTTTTAATTAATATATCGAATGGTGATTAAATTAAATTACTAATTTAGCATATTAGTGGAATTAGGTAAAGACTAAAAAATAAATAGATTATCGGGTCAGAAGATTCTTACATGCCAAAACTTTTCTTAATCATATGATTTTACTGTTTTCGTGATTTTATATCTTGCAAGACTCACGAAATGACAAACTTTCTTAATCAAAGAGAAGGCAACTTTTTTTCGCCCGACTGATCTCTGTTTAGATGTGCCTATCAGAATGTTGTTAATTAAATAATATTTTTCATACATAAATATTATTTTGTTCGAGTATTATTCTAATAATCAATTAAAGGGTGAATTGGGAAAGTAAGGAAAACGAGGAGAGACTATGAGACGAAATAGATAGTTATTGACTTATTTCTCCATCTTTAAATGTTTAAGTAAAAAGTTGACGGCCGGCTGCTCTGGTGATGAGTGGATGATAGGTGTAATGGGTATACTATATAACTGATAAAATATGATATATTATAAATCTTTTCATATATTTTTGATAATGTAATACCCAACTCAAAACTTGAAACTGGGGTCTATATGTTTTTGTAAATGTGACACCAAACTCGAAATTTGGAATCCGATATCCATACATTGATATTTATTAGTGTAAGACCCAATTTTGAACTCGAAAATCGGAAGTCGAAACTCAGATACTTGATTGAGTTCTTAAGAGAATGCCTTTGATGAACCATGTAAAATTAACTGTATTATAGACCATTCACATATTATTTATATAACTACAATCCTCAAGGTGCCCTGAGCAACCGCCAAAGTTGACAGAGATTCTCTTTCTTGAAATAAAAATAATAATATAGAGAATAGCTGTTAATTTTGTGGTATCTTTATTGAGTGTATACACAATTTATCATATTCATAATCAATAAATAATCTTTTCCCCATCCTTACGCCAAAATTTAAGGAGGAAAATTTGAGTTAGGGGAGGAAGAACTCCTCCTTTATTCGCACAAAGATATGGGCCATTTTATTTCTTTCTTTTTCGTACCTTCTCATTTTCTTTGTTTATCAACATACGAAACAATACAGTCATTGATGCTCCTGATTAAAAAATCCTTTCAAAAATTATTATATTTAGAATTTAAACTTGAATTCTTGTCTTCCTAACATGGTTGCTTATACACCCAATTTTCATTAATTAAAATTAGCAATTTTTTTGTCGTAAAAAATTGTTCACACAATTTCAAAATAGTTAATGGTTAGGTAAAACTAATCTCAAAAGAAAACAGATCCTCTCATGTAAAAAATTTTACGTGAAACCTGATCATGCATTGATTAAGAAGATAAGATCAAGTATAAGACCTATAATAGAATTTAACTAATAGTAAAAATTAAGACATAATAAAATTATATAAAAAATTTTATATGAGAGGATCCATTTCCATCCCAAAGTGATAATGTCAAGACTCGAACCCTTGACATTGCAAGTAAAATTTGCACGAGATCATAATCCATTTCCATTGCAACCAACTACTTTTAGTTAATTAAAATTAGTAGTGTTGATATAAAAAAATTATTTTGTGAAAATATTATTTTTTCTAAAAATGTTTATAGTTTACATTTTACTTGATTAATGTCGTAATAAGCATCAATATCTTAGCAAATTTGGAAGATCAAATGCATGATACGTTCTCCCGGCAGTACAAAGGCGATGGGCAACGGAACTAGCCGCATCCAGCGGGTATATGCGGCTAAGTGTTGACATTACTTCTAGGAGAGTTATATTTAAGTAACGAAGAGAAATTAAAATTTTTAATGCTCAAGGACAAATGGTCAAATTAAATTTGTCATTGGAGAAAGAGGGTTTATCTATTAGGTTAACAATTTGATTATGTATATAAAAAAAAGTTTGATTATTGTATTATAAACATTCAGAATAAATATCAAATAAATTTCAATTAAATAATCATGTTTCATTTTAAATATTTCATTTTTTTAGGTCCTAAAATACAAATTCTCTTTTATATTATTAGTAGGGGAGCACCTGGCAAGGGAAAGCCTTGGAATTTAATTTTAATATGGAGTTAAAAGATTAAATACTACAGGATAATAATTAAAAGCAGTTGAGTCCACAACTTAATGATTATCTTCTATGTATCTCATCGAGTCTGAGATATCCCATATTCGACTTTTATTCCCTCTCCCTCTGCCTTTGTCACAAAAAAAAAAGATAATAATTAACAACTACCAGAATACATATATGCATATTAATTAGCTCAAAAAAAAAAAAGAAAAAATATGCACATTATTAAATCAAGATATAAATTACTATAATCTATACTAGATATTTTTTAATATAACTTTCAATTTTTGTTTTTCTAAAATTATTATTGTTAATTATTTATTCAAAAATTTAAAATAAACATAATAGAAGATAAAATTATAAATACATCTGCAATGACAATGTTTTCAAGAGTCTCTACGTTGAAGAAAGATTTTACTTAATTACCGTTTCGAACTTAAAGTTGTGAGAGCAATTTTTAGTATAAAAATTATAAATAAATCTTATCACTTACTTAAACATTTGAAATTAAATATAAAAAGGATAAGATTAAAATTTATTTATTATTATTATAAATATTAAAAAATAAAAAATTAAAATAATCCTTATTACTAATTGTTTTTAATCTAAACAAAAACAAATGTAAAATACCATAGTATGACATAATAAAAATATTTTTCTTTGGAGCACATTTGCTTTATCTTGAAATGTCTGCAAGAATTTTTCACATTAATATTTAATGCAACAATGCTCTTCAATATATGGTTAGTTCTGTGATGTATCAGTTTAAATATAGTGCATTACACACCATTTAAAATTGACTAGGAAGTAGAGAAAGAGTTGGTGAATATATCATTTAGCCACACTTCAAAAATGTGGTTAAACGTATTTTGGAAATGTGGCTAATGCAAAACCAAGAGAATACCATTGTGCCTACTACAACACCACCAACCTTTCCCTCTCCCCCAAAGTTGTCTCCTTCGTTTAGCCCACTTGAGAACAAAGCCTCTCACCTGCCACTTTCTGTCTTGCCTATAATGATATCTTAATCTATGGAAAGTTTAAAACTTCTAGTAAAATTGTTCAACAAAAACCTCAACTTAAGCCAACGTTTCTTCTAGCTACTCATCAACAAAATAGGTGCTTTCTCATTCAAAAAAAAAAAAAAGTGCTTGAAACTATCCAACATAAATCTACAACTGGGACCAAGGCTTGCATGTGAATCCTAGTTACAGATACTCAATGAATAATAGAAAAAATCCAACTTGGTATTAAGTTCAAAAGAGAAATTGATTTGGGTCGGTGGTGGGGGTCATGGTGGCTATGTCCCTTACGCTTGATGACAATTTTTCTTGACTCCCGGAAGACTTGCTTCACCTCCTCCACCATTGTCAAAGATGGAAGCTTTTATTGGAGATGGAGGCTGGGTAGCATGATGGCAACAACGTGGTGATAGCATTGCTGGTGATGAAGGTTGGACCCGAGGCCAAAAATGACGGCGATGGTGCAAGTGAATCGACATTGATACAAGTAGACTAGCGGTTGCACATAGTGGTTGGAGCTCCGGCGAAGATGCAGGGGACGGAAACAGATAAAGGACCAATAGTGCACCACAGAATAATTTTTAATCTCCACCATCATATATTATTAAATTACAGTGAATGGTAAGGGTTAACTTGTTCTATGGTGTACCATCTTTTTCTATGCACTATACATCATAATTAAAATGGTGCATCATAAAACTTGCCTCAATACAAATAGCATTGGCCAAATTTGTGGCTCATTTTTCTCTTGATGGCATTTGATAGTAGATATTACTAGAATGTATGTCATATTGTAAAAAAGTTTGCACAAATACAAGATTTTAAGAGAATCCACCGTTGGGGGTGGTTGATTGTCAAGGGCAAAAAAGTTAATGGAATTCGCCACAAATGATGGCAAATTATCAAAAAACCAAAGTGGGTGGTGATAACGTTCACATATTAAAGAGGAGAGAGGATGCAATTTGCCAAATATGGTGGCAGATTTTACATATAATCCCATAATTTAGCAAATAAGTATAAATTTCGATATTATAGTAAATATATGGTTAAAATCCCCAAATGAGTACCAATTCACATTCCACCAATGAAATTCACTCTTTGGTGGAAAACATTGAGGGTAGAGAAAGTTAAAAAAGAAATTAACAACTATTAACATTAATCGTGAAAAAAAATAAGAGATTTTTTAATAGCCTTTATCAGAATTTGGACAATTGTTTCTCCATAAGCTAGTTTTTGAGGTTAAGTTAGACCGACTCAGTTTAAGATGAAATTAGAGTCTATCCTATGTTTGATATTGGACTATTTTCGTGCTTCAAATATCTAGTTCTAGGTATGAGAGGGGTATGTTAAGTTCTATATTATTTAAGGATATAACTAATATAATTTTTATAAAAGTTTGGATAACCTTCCCCTTATAAGCTAGGTTTTGGAATTGAATTAATTTCACTCAATTCTAAGAATAAATAACATTTTTCAAAAAGGAATTATTAAAATTCTCAAACACACAAATAAGCTAATAAGTGAATTTGGAAGAAAACTTAACAAACTAAAAAGTTACCAACATATCTGTACAGTTGCCACTATATTGTGAATAAATTACTAATAATTTGACCTAGGTTACCAATACATCCAAATATAGTATATTTGTTTTCTTCTTCAAATCTTTCTTATTAGACGAATTATAAGAGTTCTCAAACTCACAAATCAGCCCACAAGTGTATTTGATTAAAAATTAAGCCAACTAAAAAGTTATCAACAAATTGACCAAAGTTACCAACATATGTACAGATAGTAAATTAACATTTTCTTCAAATCTTGATTACTAGAAGGAATTATTAAAGTTCTCAAATACACAAATCTGCCCACAAGTAAATTTGGAAGAAAATTTAACAAATTGAAAAGTTACACATATATCAATTAGCTCCCAATATATTATGAACAAATTACCAACCATTTGACTTAGGTTACCAACACTAGATGTAGTAGATTTGTTTTCTTTTTCAGATATTTGTTACAGGGAGGAATTACTAGAATTCTCAAACACATAAATCAACCCACAAGTATATTTGGTTAAAAATTAAGCTAATTGAAAAGTCACCAACATATCAGATTAGTTACCAATATTTTGTAAACCAGTTACCAACAAATTGACTAAGATTACCAATACACGCAGGTATAGCATCTTAACTTTTTCTTCAAATCTTGGTTGTTAGGAGAAATTAATAGAGTTCTCAAACATACAAATTAGCCCACAAGTGAATTTAGATCAAAATTAAACCAATTGAAAAGTTACTAATATATTCGGTTAATTACCAACGTGTTGTAAACCAATTACCAACAATTTGGCCCTAGTTACCAATACAACCAGGTATTATAGAGTTGCCTTCATCTTCAAATTCTTGTTATTGAGAGGAATTATTAAATTTTTCAAACACACAGATCAATCCACAAGTGGATTTAGAAGAAAATCTAACAAACTAAAAAGTTAACAATATATCTAGTCAGTTACCAACATGTTGTAAATAAGTTACATATAATTTGACCTATGTTGCCAACACATCCAGAAATAATAAATTTGTTTTCTTCTTCAAATCTTTGTTATTGGGAGAAATTATTAGAGTTTTCAATCCCACAAATTAATCCACAAGTGCATTTGCTGAAAAATTAAACTAAATAAAAAGTTATCAATATTTTCGGTTATTTACCAATATTTTGTGAACTAATTACCAACAATTTGACTAAAATTACTAATAGATGCAAGTATAGTAGATTAACCTTTTTTTCAAATCATAGTTATTAGAAGGAATAACTAAAGTGCTCGAACACAAATTAGCCTACAAGTGAATTTGGAAGAAAATTTTACAAAATGAAAAGTTACCAACATATTCGGTCAGTTACCAATATAGTTGTGAACAAATTACCAATAATTTGGTGTAGGTTTCCAACACATCCAAGTATAATAAATTTACTTTCTTCTTGAGATATTTGTTATTGGGAAAAATTATTAAAACTATCAAACCCATAAATTAGCCCACAAGTGTATTTGGTTAAAAATAAGCTAACTGAGAGTTTACTAACATATCCGATTAGTTTCAAATAAATTGGCCAAGGCTACCAACATATGCAGGTATTGTACATTAACTTTTTTTTTTCTTCAACTCTTGGTTACTAGGAGGAATTATTAGAGTTCTCAAGCACACAAATCTACCAACAAGTGAATTTGGATAAAAATTAAGTTAATTAAAAAGTTATCAACATATCCAATCAATTATCAACATGTTGTGAACCAGTTACCAAAAATTTGGCTAAAATTAACAACATAACCACATATAGTAGATTTGCTTTTCACTTCAAATCTTTGTTCTTGTGAGAAATTATTAAAGTTCTCAAACATACAAATCAATGAATAAGTGAATTTGGAAAAAAATTTAACAAACTAAAAGATTACCAACATATTCAGTCAGTTACCAACATATTTTGAACAAATTACCAATAATTTGGCCCAAGTTACCAACACATCTAAGTATAGTAGATTTATTTTCTTCTTCAAATCTTTTTTATTGGGAAGAATTATTAAAATTTTCAAATACACATTATCCCACAAGTGAATTTGGAAGAAAAATTAACCAACTAAAAAGTTACCAACATATCCAATCAGTTACCAACATCCAGGTATAGCACATTTCCTTTCTTCTTCAAAACTTTGTTATTGGAAGAAATTATTAGAATTCTCAAACCTACAAATCAGCCCAATAGTGGGTTTTGTTGAGAATTAAGTCAACTGAAAAGTTACCAATATATCTGGTCCGTTACCAAAAAATTGGCTAAGGTTACTAACACGTGCAAGTGTAGTGAACTAACTTCTTCAAATCTTGGTTAATAGGAGAAATTATTAGAGTTCTCAAGCAAACAAATCTATCCACAAGTGAATATGGATGAAAATTAAGCCAACTGAAAAGTTAATATATCCATTCAGTTACTAATATGTTGGAAATAGCAATTTGGCCTAGGTTACCAAAACATACAAGTATAACATATTTACTTTCTTTTTCAAATCTTTTTTATTGGGAAGAATTATTAAATTTTTCAAACACACAAATCAACCCACATGTGAATCTGGAAGAAAATTTAATAGCTGGAAAGTTACCAATATGTCTAGTCAATTATCAATATGTTACAAACAAGTTTTCAACAATTTGGCCTAGATTAGCAATACATTCAGGTACAGTAGATTTGTTTTCTTCTTCAAATTTTTGTTATTGGGAAGAATTATTAGAATTCTTAAACCTGCAAATTATTCGACAAGCGTATTTAGTGGAAAATTAAACCAAGTGAAAAGTTACAAATAGTTATGATCAGTTACCAACATTTTGTAAACTCATTACCAATAACTTGGCTAAAGCTAACAACATGTGTAGGTATAATAAATTAACTTTTTCTTCTAATCTTGGTTACTAGGAGAAATTATCAAAGTTCTTAAATATACAAATCAGCCCACAAGTGAATTTGGAGAAAAATTTAACAAACTGAAAAGTCACCAACAATTTGGAGGTATTGTAGTTTTACTTTCTTATTCAAATCTTTCTTGTTAGGAGAAATTATTAGAATTAACGAATACACATATAAGCCCAAAAATACATTTAGTTCAAGGTTAAGCTAACTAAAAAGTTATCAATATTTTTGGTCAGTTACCATCATTTTGTGAATCAATTACCAATAATATGGCTGAAGTTACCATCACAACCAATAATAGTAGATTTGGCTTTTCTACAAATTTTTCTTATTTGGAAGAATTATTAAAGTTGTTAAACACACAAATCAGCCCATAAGTGAATTTGAAAGAAAATTTAACAAGCTGAAAAGTTACCAACATATCAAATCAGTTACCAATATATTATGAATAAGTTACCAACAATTTGGCCCAAGTGAGCAATTCATCCAAGTATAATAAATTTGTTTTCTTCTTCAAATTTTTATTATTGAAAGACATTGTTAGAGTTCTCAAACCCAGCCCACAAGTGTATTTGGTTAAAAATTAAACCACCTTAAAAGTTACCAACATATCCGGTCAGTTACCAACATTTTGTAAACCAGTTACCAACAAATTAACCAAGGTTACCAACACGTCTAGGTATAGTGCATTAACTTTTTCTTCAAATCTTAGTTATTAGGAGGAACTATTAGAGTTCTTAAACACACAATTCCATCCACAAGAGAATTTGGATGAAAATTAAACCAATTAAAGAGTTACCAATATATCCAATCAATTACCAACATGTTATGAATCAATTACTTTCTTTAAGTGGCCAAGGACTTTTCTTTGTTTAAAATTTTTTACTTTAACTATTATTTACTTTAAAATTAATTGTATTTTAGTACCCTATGTGCATGTATGAGTCTCTATGACTCGTTTGACCATATGTATTGAGGGAATACGTTGAGGGGATGAGATTAAATATAATTGCTCAATGCAAAATTATTTGAAATTAAAAGTAACAAAATCAAATCAATCATGCACTTCTGCTAGCTGAGGCCAAACTGTCGCTACCCATCGTTAGAACTGCCGAACTATTCAAAGATAGATCCCAGACTTGCTGGGGGCAAACACTACTGCTAGAACAAGAGTGCATCAATTTTGCCTTCTTGCCACAATGTACTTTCTTTCACATTAGAGATAGTATCTCAACATATTAAACATAGGCAAAGGAAGCTAAAAGAAGGGGACAGTTGGTTATTTTTTTTTTTAAGTTTATGCAATTAACCACTAGTAAAACATAGGAAAAAGTATGCAACAAAAAAATCTGTACAATGACTATGATTAATATTTTGTATTATGATTTGAATAAGTAGATGTAGAGGTCCTGAAAAAAAGACCCTACATGCACAGTAATATACAAGAGTTATTCATGACATCTACTTCTCGAAATTTTAATCATAAAAATTTGAAGATATGTTATCCAATCAAAATGGCCGACACATGTATACTTTAATCTCATTATATAATCAATTTAAACTCGAAACAAAATCGGTTGCTTTTGATAGAATGTTTGTGTAAGGTCAAGTTGTGATGCATTAAGCAAACTTAAGCTTGGACTCCAATCTTACTCGTTGAAAGTTCCATCACAATTAACCGTGGGATATATGCTTCAAAGTTGAAAATTGATTGGAATCACACAATAAGTTTCATATTCGACCAACTTGAGAAGCGGTGGCTCTTTAGTGATTCATCTTATGTGTAAGAGATTGCTCTCTTTCCCGATGAAATTAACCTATTGCCATATTCAACTCCAAAGTCTTGGTAATTAACAAGGGTTAGGATTCGTTAGTCCACCCCAAGTTTTGGACTAACGTTACTCCACCATATTCTCACCGTTGGATGAATTTCATTTAAATTGGACAGCCCCTGTTATCTCCGTGCCATTTTAGAATGAATTTGTTAATGAGTATCTTAAGTATTCACTTTTGCAAATCAGTCCTATGTGATAGTCGATCGGAGAACGAGCAGTCACACTTCCAACAATTTTCGCTTGCATGGAGATTTAGCAAAGTAACGTTAACTGAGACAATTACCAAAGGATGTGATTTGTATAACCATTAGAAGTCATAGGGAACCATAATGTTGAGTAGTAATTTGAGCGGAAATCCTAATTCCCAATAGAATTTAGTGCGGTGGAAAAGTGATGGTAAATGAACAAAAAAGCGAGATTCAATCTTGGAAGTGGCCTATGAAACCTGCATTTGAGCTTCCTCATAAATTGTTAAATATTGCATAACTGTTTGTGAAGAGAGGCTTTTGATTTGAGTTTAGGGTTTGGAGGTTTGGGGTAAGGCGTTGGATTCAGCAAAGATGGTGGTTGCAAGTTAGGTGGGCTGCTACAAAGGAGAACGACGCGGTGTGGGCATTTCAAATGTGGTAAGGCACAATGACTGTAGGATAGAGTGGCGACAAGGGCATTGGGTTATTCCTTCTGGGAGGTCTCTTCGACGGGCCAAAGTAGAAGTAGTAGTACCAGCCTCTTTGTCTGCATTATTCTTCAATAGTTGGCAATACCATTCATCAAAAATGGATTCTTTTTTGTTTTGGTGCATGTAACTACTTGCTTTAATGGATTGTTAATATGTTAGCTAATTAGTCGAGGATTTTGGGAAATAATGCTTATTAGAAATTTACATTATGTTCTTTCCTATTGTTGCTGCTATTCATGTTTTGTAATTGGGGTTGTTCTTTTACTATTTGGGGAGAATGGATATACTTGCAATGATGCAAAATAGCAGATTAAATATGCCCACTGTATATGCCATTAGTTGTCAAGGCAGTATGGAATTGATGTTGATTGTAGGAGAGATTATCATAGATGAGATTTCTAGTATTTGTTGTGATTAACTTATTTGCCCTGTGTTCATGACATCTGGAATGAAACTGTACCAGAGTATCACTGTTTATTGTCACAATATTTTTCTAGTCAGTCTCATTAAAATGTATATCAACTTTCAAACCAGTGCACTGAAAAGCTATTTGGTGTAGCTTATTGGAGCCATTTTTGAACTAGTAGAGAGCATTATTTGAGCTCGATTAATTGTTGGAAAACTTACACTCCTCATGATACTCATGATGTTATGGATTAGCAGGAGAAGCACACTCTCATTCATTACACTCTTGATATATGGCGGACAAATGGCATCATGCAAGACTGAGTGAAGGAATTTTATTTTATTTCCTTAGATTGTGTTAGATTTGGTTTATAACAAAATATATATTACACACTTCTATTCCCATCGATTGGTGTTAGTTACGTAATAGGCACAGACCTTGTGTGCTTGATGTGCACTATCGATTATGCAGCTGCACTAATGGCATACTGCCTTGACAACTAATGGCACCCTAATATTCTATCGACCTGCAAGAACAGAGGTAACGCACCCCTACACGAATTACTCCGACAGGAAAGGGGAAATTGGACAAGGAGTCTATTTGCCAAAAAAAATGGATAAGACCTATCTTGCAAACATTCAAGGGGTTCATTTTGTAATTTTTGTGGTGGGACTAACGTTATTCATAACTTGGGGTGGATTAATGAATTCTGACCCAATTAACAAATGCTTCTTCTAGGAATCACGCTATTTAATTTTTTAACAACCAAAAAAATCAATAAAATAACATGTCAGAGCTGTACTAAAAAAAAAATTGTCAGAGTCATTCTTTGTTTTTTAGTCTGGGATGGACTAGCTAACGATTTTAAATATATTTAGTTGAGTAGGTGAAAAGATGATACAGTGAAATTGATAACAAAAAAAAAAACTTGAGTAAACATAAACATTAATTAAATTTATACTTTAAAAATAAAAATAATTTATTTATGGGGAAAGAGATAAAGAAACAAGGATCGAACCTCTAATTTAAAGCCAACAAACTTCCTTGTCACATAGATCAAGAAATATGCCAGTTGAGCTAACGCTCATTAGCCTCATGCTTTTATTATATCGATCATATAAAAACATTTTGATTTTGAATTTTCTATCAAATCAATAAATATGACCTTAGTTATGCCATTATGCACAAAGAATATATCCTGTGGATATACAAATTCTAAAGTCCAGCTCACTGGGAAATAATTTTCTCCCTGTTTTGGTCTTGCACGGAAGCAATGTGAATGACCCAAAAATCATAGTCAATTACAGTGACTATGATGGGCGTCACAAAATAACTCGTCTGTCTATGTTTTGCAGGGGCGGGAAGATATGGTGCGTTACGAATGGGTCCGGATCTGCATCAAAGTGGGTCCTATTGTTGGGCTGTATTCCGTCTTTTTGCCTTACTATTGGGCACCTCTGATCAATCAATTACACCAAAACTCTGTACTGCTTTGCCCAAATCTTACATGTCACTGGCAAATGTTGCTTCCCAGTTCCCATTTTCGTTAAAAAATATTTTAAAAAAACAAGAAGCTTACATAACCAAAAAATCATAAAAAAAAATTATAGAAATAATTTGGCATCCATAAATTTATGGATACAAACTAAAATTTATAAAACATCCATAAATATTTTTGAGCTTGAAGCACTATTTATGATGTAATCCACATTTCGAGTAATCATCAATATATTCTATTTTCTTTATTTCAAAGCAGTAAAAACTCATCTTGTTAAATAGCATGGAAAATGCCAATGATGGACCTGACACAATAATAGGTCTTTGTTTAAATTTTTTAAAGAAGAAATATTTTTAGAATTGAAATACATGAATAAAAATTTTAAAGCAATTAAATAATTTAGAAAAAGCTAAAATCGAAATAAATGTTTAAACACTTTTTTATAAGTTAAAAATAATAGTTTCTGAAAAAACTTTTAAAGAGTGATGGCATGGAAGCATTTTTGTCAACTTAAACTAACAAATAAGGGAGTAATTTGGTAGCTTAGGCCTTTGGTTTATGTAGCTGGCTCGATTCCTCCTGGAAATTTTGGAGCATCTCCATTAGTAATTTGGTAGGGAAACCAAAATGGAGCGGCTTCATATATATCTTTTCTAACTTTCATTCATTTTCATTCACATACATGATACATCATGCATCCAAATATTAGAACAGGTCAATATGCACAAGTGACAAAGAATCGCATTCATATCAAAATTAGAGGATATGTGTTAAGTTATACAGATCTTAACAGGAATATTTTGAAAGTCAGAAGGAATGTGTTACAAGTTCTTCAAAACTTACCGAAATCCTAGTAGCTACTAGCTAGGCTCCAGGCCCACCCAAAATACCGGTGTGACAACCATATCAAAGTGTCGGTGAGTACCTGCTTCCTAGTTGCCAAGCTGTCGGGACTATGTTGCACTGATACTGGTCCGATACTTGTATCGGATATATGGTATGTCACATATAATAATAATAATAATAATAATAATAGAGATTCATGCTATCAGTCCATCATCAATGTTGCACCTCGTCATCCTTGAAGAGCTAATGCCTGTGGCCATTTGAATGGGCGAGAATGTAAAATGAAAACTTGTTGCTGGTTATTCGATTGGAGATAGAGAAAAAACTCGTCTATCATCGCTTGTCATTACTAGTCATTTGTCATCGAAAACGGCTGGTGTTCAATGGAGAGGCAATTTTGAAGGTGTGGTGATTCAAATTTTGGGCTATTATTATTCATCTTCTGAAAGTGGTGTCAAAATGGAAAAAAATATAGACGGATTTCAAATTAATATTAAAATAACTATAATTTAGGTAGAATCATATTTAAGCCATAGCCAACTGTACCCAACTATATACAAGCCATACCTAGCCATATCCAAATATTAAAAATTAAAAAAAAAAATTTCGGTATACATACTGGACACATACATGTACACGATAAGAGGAGTACCCATGCTTCCAGGTGTCGTGTTATGGGGCTGAAGACTTTCAAATGATCTGCAGAAAATCAGCTTAGTTTCGCTTACATGGCTATTCATTGTTTGACCATTATAAGCCTCATGATGAAACCGTTTCTGTGCATTATCGACTTATCATTGTTCAATTTTGATCAGCAGTGGCATAGTTTCTTGTAGTTATCCCTAGTTACTCGAGTGCTGCATTTTTTATTTAGTGAAACGCAGGTTGCTCTTAATGTCCATTGCGTTTGAACGAACCGAACAATTAGTATTGGTCTATTGGATCATGGGTTCATTCTCAGTCATTACAATCAAAAAGAGCTCCAGGCTCAAACTCAAATGCAGTTAAAAGTAACACATAAGAGAGCATACAAAGAATTCTTGTTTATAAATAAATCCCAATAATGGGATGATATCAGTACAAATACAACATGCAAATAAATATATGCACTGAAGCAAATGGACGGAGAGGGACAACTACGCAGCATCCACACAAACTGAGATCAATAGTAATGGGAAAAAAAATCGGAACCTTCATTATGCTTAAGCATTCACCTTATGATTTGGCTTGAAGACATACTTAATGAGGGATTCCTTAATAGACAAGAGTTCAGGGAACTCTTTCTTCAACTTGGTTGTGTCAAGCTCATTGTTGCTTCTAGGGGCAACTATGACCTTGGCCTGTTCTTCTAGGGTGAAGTTCTTCCAGGTGAAGTTGGGGTCAATGTATTCTTTATACAACTCTAGGACTTCGTTGTGGCTGACCACTCCAGGGTTTGTGAAGTTCCAGATTCCAATAAGGTTTCTCTTTGCCATCTTTATGGAGATGGGAAGGAGTTCATCCAGTATGGTCATCGAATTCGGAATGTTCACTACCTTCTCATACCGAGCGATCTTTGTGATGAAGTTGCGAGGGTTGGATAAATCAGAGGAGATAGGCATCCTGACTCGCAAGGTACATACATTATCGTAGTTCCTGAGCAGATCTTCTACCTGTGACACAAAAGGTGAAACATGGTAAATAAGTATATTCAAGTCTAAACCAATTTTTTCCACATACGTGTCGCTGATTCAGATACATGTAGCCAAGTTTGCAAGGCTAAGCCTCGGCATGCAGCTGTAAGGTTGCTACCTTGCGATCTGGAGGCTATAGACTCAAATCCTGAAAACAGCCTCTCTCTGCTTGTGAGAGTAAGGCTGCATTCATCTACCCTCCCTACACCCCAACAAGGGCGAGCCTCATGCGCTGAGTCACAAGCAGCTAGGTAGGCGCACAATAGAATGGTCTGTGATGCCTTAGAAGATCCTTCCAACTAGGATCACATAGCTAAATAAGCAAGCACTTAACTTGTAAGCTAAACTCGATAAATTCGAGAACCTTGAATGTGTGAGACTTTGTTGTAATTCTATGCAGGACTGAAGTTTGAACAAAACACAACTTGCTTCAGAAGCAGGGGCAGGTGTATGTAAATAAATAATCCACTAGTTGTTTATCACAGGGGAGGACCAGGCCCACGAATGTACAAGGACATATACACAAAAAGTATATCCATGCATCACAAGTTTAAAACATAACACGTGATTAGGTATAATTGTTCAGAAGAGCATACTATGAACATGTGACCTGTGAATTTTAATCTCAATAATATATTTATTAATTATTATTGTATAAAACAGATCCGAATCCAAAAGTTAAAATGATCTATCCCAGGAAACAATTCCCCAAATCTGCATTCTCATTACTTCAAAAAAACCGATAATTAAGCATGAAATCCAACAAAACCACAGCATTTAATAATCTAATAATAATCAAGCAAAAAGAAGAGAGAGAGAGAGATACATACCATGGCCTTGGTCTTGGAGTAGAAGGACCCTGTGAAATTGGGAGTGTCCTCTTCCTTGAACCCGATACCGGATCCGAGAGGGTGGTCCTTATCGTACTCGAAGATGCATCCGGTGGCGTAGTTGATGAGCAAAACTCCATTCTCGCGGCACACGTCGGCGAGCGTGAGGGTCCCGACCACGTTGGCCCGTATGGTCTCGGCCTTGTGCGACTCGCACCAGTCCACGTTGGGCCGGCCCGTCACGCCGGCCGCGTTGAACACGTGGGTGGGCTTTGCCTCCGCTATGTCCGCCTCCAGCGAGGCCCGGTTCTCCAGGCGGCCCGACCCGTACGCGAAGTCGATCCCCTGGGCCCGGCACAGGTTGCCCAGCAGGCCCCCAATCCATCCGGTTCGACCGTAAATTAGGAACTTCAGGGGCTTGTCAGATGCTTCGCCGTTGCTTGGGAGACCCATGTTTGTCTGTGTGTAAGAGAGAGAGAGAGAGAGAGAGAAAGAAACGGGGAATTGGTAGATCTTCGGCTTTTATGTCTCTCTGGTTCTCTCTCCTGAAACAAGCTAGAAAGGGATTTTTTTGGTTACGCAAACGAATGAATGAATGTCTTCTTGTGGGTGCGCTAGGTTCATCTGTGTATATATACCACACATATGTATGTGCGTGTACATCGAATGACGACACGCGATATTGCCATTGTTCTGACGGTGACTCCTAGGAAGACGCTAGCTCGGTGGTTAATTTCGGTCATGGTTAAATTGTTTTCCAACATTTCAATTACCATATTATTTTTGCATATATACATCACAATTAGTGGAAACTTATAATGTCTCTAATAAATGTTCATTGGTAGCAATTAAACTCAACCTTGACCATCCTTAATCACTATTATTACTGTTATTAAATTTGTTAAAGAATGTTTAAATTGGTAACTACTAATAATAATTAATATAGATTTTTTAAAGACATTTAAAGAAATACCAATTGTGATAAAAAAAAGTAATCTTTTTATTGATAGTCGCTATATGTTACAAATTACATCTCAGATAAAAATACCACTTTTCGCTTCTTGTCTTTTTTATATTTTAATAATAAATTAATAGTAAATATAGTTTGTTTTAAAGGAGAATGACCAGTAAAAATCGAAGACTTAGTCAAAGGATATATTTGAATTCTGCATGTGCAGAAAGTAAAATTCTAAGCGAATTCTTTTAACCAGTTAAGTCAATATATAACGTCAACATCTCATGTGAATCTCGTATTAAATTCTTTTTCTTTATGAGAACCTATTTTCTTTCTCCATTAAAAAAAAAAACCATTTTCTCATGGCTTTAGTTTTGTGATAGTTTATATAATTTTAAAAAATAGTTTTAAGTTATTTTTTCAGACGCAAAAAATTAAAATTGACATGCATCAAAGAAAAAGGAAGAAAAAAAAAAGAGACAAGCACTTAATTGTTAATATTTCAACTATGTGCATAAAAAGTTATATCAATAAGGATTTAATTTGTACGTATTATTAATGTGAAAATTTTTTACATAAATATCTAATTATATATTTTAATATTTATAAAAATATTTAACTTAATCATTCATTATCTTTAAAGTTTTAAAAATAAAAATATTTGATTGAAAAATAATATAAAATCATTTGGCACATGACTTCGATCAGCAGCTTTGTTATATAAAGTGCAAATCTTTTTTGGGAGGCTAAGAAGATTTTGATAATATCTCATGACATGAGCATGTTTGATTTGTGGATAATAAAAATATTATGTCGGTCTCAAAATCCTGATAATATTTCATGACACTTTAATTTGTGCAGAACAAATTATTTTTTGGTCATAAATGTAGAATAGATTATTGTATGAGTCAATGGACATATTTATATGAATAAACTTAATAAAAAAACCCATACCAACTAAATTAGATCTAAAATTTTCAACGATAAAAATTCAAAAAGGGAAAGTAATTGACATTTTATTTAGATATCGAATGTTTTAAAATATAATTAATCCCATATATAAGTTTCTATCGAATTCACATTTAATTCAATTGATGTAATAGTTTTTATTCAATACACAGTAATACAATCAATTAAGTAGAAACAATTAAACATCAACCGAAAAAAAAAAAGACACTATTAAACAAATCAAAATGTTTTATTTGTTGTTTCATATTTTCCATTAGTGCTTCAAAAGTCATTGATCAAATTTGGCGTTGGTCAGAAAAGCAAAAGAAAGCCAGTTGTGCAACTTGTACTCAAATGGAAAGGTAAATAAGTTGCTGGTGGCATGGTCGGATAAATTGACATTTCCAATTGACATTTCTTATATTAATAAATTGCCATGATGCAATCTCCTTTGCCAGATGTTGGGATTTCTTTTGTGTAAAACTCACCGCAAGTTGGGATGTCTTTCCTAGAGTTGACCCACGTTCGAAAAATGTAAAACAGAAGGCTTAAAAGACACGTTGAAGCCAAACACAAGATAGACACAAATAAGCCAAACGGGCGAGCGAAAAAAAAGCGATATTTTTGCTTTAACAATATCATTATAAATTCTATAGCTTTTTACGGCAACATTGTGCAGGAAGGACTTTTCTCTACACTTAAAAATGGTGCACAAGCATAAAACTGGACGCAGCTTATATAAAGCAAAGGAGAAGGTGTTCTGATAGTTGGTGTCATCGGTTCAAACGACCTAGCACGTGGTGCACTATATACTTCCTATACTACGGAGGAACCTAATATATCACAGCTACGGCGACGTCTCCTATGCACTATCAGTATATAAGATGCACCACACACCTCGTCATTTAATAGTTAGGATATTATAGATATAGAGTATCAATGTTTCTCTAATCTGAGGTGTATTGTAGTGTTCTCTCAGACACTCTATCTCCCCCCCCCCCCCCTCTCCAACCCTGCCATCTCCAATTCTCCGATCTCCACTGCTCGTCCCTAGCCTCCATTTTGTCGCCGACAGCCCCACCCCCTGATCCATCAAATACCATAGTCACAACAATATCAATATCAACCACAAGGAGGAACATGATGGACACAAACATCAACATTAATAATACGGCCGCACACCTTTTGCTTTTGCTGCGCTTGGTAGTAGTGAAGAAGAAGAGGGATAGGTATCAGAATCCACCAAAATCGACAAAGAGATGAGGTTCGTCATCATGAAACTTTGCCCAACTTGTTCTAAATCACCCTCTCAAGTCACTCCTCTGGTTCTTCTTTTTGGTGCTGTTGTTGTTGTTGCTATTGTTGATCAGTTGTGGCAAAGGTAAAAATATCATTTGATGTTTTAATACACTTCCTAACAAATTCTAATATCATGTTTCTTTTACCTGGAATGGGAAAATGGAAATCCCCAATCATCCAACAACTCTGCAATTCATATGTCTCCGCAAGTTTATGGATCCGTCTAAGCGGTCCCTAAAGGCTAAAGCATGTTTACAATTTTGAGTAACTTATAGTTTGTATTGAAATTGCCAAGTCGATGTGACAATTGTATGGTTGATCGAACCATTTTCTTAAGTTGGAGGGAAATTTACGAAAATGTTATTGACATGATGTTTAAATAGTTCTAACATCATAATGTTAATAAGAAGAGAAATGGAGTCCAGTTTGGTTTTATCGTGCTGTAATTAATAACAAACATACCCAGGCCAAAAAAATGGCAATATATTCTTCATACTGACAATGTGAAGGTTGCTGGTGACGAAATGGAGACCGGGGCATGGAGTGGAGGTTATAGAATCTGAGATGACCGGGAGAATTTGAGAGAATTCTATGGTATACCACATGTTAGAGAAATATTGATACACTATAATATCCTAACCATTAGATAACAAGATATGCAGTGCACCTTATACACTAATGTGCATAGGAGACGTTGCCACAGCTACACATGACGAAGAAGTTTAACGTAATTGGATACAGCACAACCAAGGCACGCATATTGGAAGTGTAAGGTTCCAAAACTTCTGATTGTGAAATTCACATCACTATGCATCTTTCTTTGGATTTTGCTTCAGGCGTGGAAAATGGAGATGAATACCTCCGAGAGTTTCTTGCAACCTGCACATAGCATTTAGTAGAAAACTCTTTAAAGTTCAAACTATCAATTCTAACAGAATTAGTAAAGTAGTGAAACCAATGCATTTTTACCTGGGAACCTGTGACCAATCTGGAGCTGCCAATGCCACTAGCCGTCGATTGCTCTGAATTATGGCCTGACTGCTGTTGCTCGAACTCCTGTTGTTGCAAGGCTATTGCTAATTGCAGATCAGAACTGCAACAATATTAGACCTCAGGCTTTGCAAAAGAGCCATCTTTACCAAAGCATTTTGGATAAAAAAAGTATAAGTGACCATATTATTGACATAGAAATCAGCAAGTCAATGATGTCAAAATTACTAATTAACCAGGTCCTAAATATTATTAGTACAAAGACACCGAGTTTTTAAAACAGGAATAGTCCACAAGTTTTCCACGTCGTATTTTAGAGTTTGAATTTCAGGTATTAATCTAACGGATTTTTTTTCTTTTGGAGGGGAGGTGGTGTCATTTAAAACCACTATTAACATAATTACAAAGATTCGACAAAGCTTTTAACATTGGCTACAAAACTATTATTAACATGCCAAGTTGAAAATATTACTTGATATGTAAGCCTGTCTCTGATGCACTGCCAATGCTGGCAAGATAGTCCTGAAACATAACAAGTTGTCCTCATGTCAAGAAAAAATTCATTTTCAAGATTTGATGTTACACTTTTAAAAGATATGCATACAGCAGTGCTCTTAATTGCATGATCTTCATCCCAGGTGTTATTTTCTTGGCTTTCTACCTTGAATTCCTTGAAGTCCCCAGTCATAAACAATGTATCACCATTGACCTGAAAGATAAGTGCCCAATAAAATTAATTTCGGCTATTCAATGAAATACAATATTGGGAATTTGTTTATTTTATCCACTGAGATATTCACTAGGAGAAACAAGTAGAGGATGCCCATGTTTGTATACTTCAGACACCAATCGGTCACTTGCTTACAACAGTGAAGGAAAATAAAGAAACACCACAAGCACTATAATCACAATGAAAACATATATGCAAAAAACACTGTACAAAGATTCATACACAGAATCCTATCATGAGGCAATCCAAGAAAGCTCAAATCATCGAGCATGCAACTTCATCAGTTTTCAGGATGTTATAAGTATAAAATAGCAACTATTATATGAACAATAACTCCAACAAGTATCATCATTGAGAAAAAAAGAAACAACTAACTATTATAAGATTACGGGATTAAAAAGATCATAGAAAAACAATGTTTACCTCATTCAGTTTTTCCCACACCAGATCAAACTGATTTAAGTAGCCTTGGTCCGTAGCTAGGAGATAAAGCTCACCCTCAAACTGTTAAACAAAAGATAACATATTTTTAGCATTGAAAAGTAAAAAATAAGCTAAAAAAAACAAAAGAAATTTTCTCAAATGATAAAAGGGGTGCTACTGGCATATCTGACTAACCAAACAAAAGAACCTTCAAGCCTTTTACTGACCTTAAACACGGTGCTGAAATGATTGTTACGGAAAAAAACGCAGAGCTCACGCTCTTTGAGACCATCTTGTAAACAGAACAGGCTGAAAAAGCATTAATAATTTATCATCGTTAGAAAACTCCTCATAGCCAAAGAGGAGAAATATATGGATCAAAGAACTAATTCAAGATATTTAGACCAACAGGAGGCCTACATACCCGTAAAATGTCAACTGACTGGCGTTATTCCTCAAGAAACACTTGATCAGTTCCCCTAGGACCATAAAAAGGACAGATGCTTTCTATTAAAGTATATGTATATGTATAAGAAAAAAATATACATATTATGATGACAATCGAACCTCTAATTATCTAATAAGTAGCACTACTGACCTTGTTGTGGATTAATTTCATCCTTTGCTCTTAGATCAGAGGCAGCAAAGCTAATTTTGTCAGCCTGTTCTGCTAGCACCACTTCTGCTTCATGGGGGGGTTCACTATCCTCAAAATTTGCAGTCGTATTCAGTACACATTCCTGTTCTTCATATATGGGCTCATTCCCATCAACGGTGGAAGCCAGGGCTACTGAGGCATTGGTTTGTTGGAATATTACACTAGATAAATCTGAATTTGTATGGCTTGTCGATAAGCTTGATAATCCTGTTGCATCATATCCTCGAGGCTCAACTGCAGCTTCATGATTACTAGTTGTAAGAGTGGATTGATTGTGAACTTGTCCAACCCTTACTGAGACATCATTCTTGCCTATAGATTCATCAGATCCTATGTAATTTAATTGGCAACGACCATTTATCTTGTTGGTTTTTATGGATAAATTAGCTGCCTCCCCCAGCGTATATGCAGAAGATATCAGTTCATTACTGTCTTTTCCAGATGGACTGCAATCATCTGCTAAGGATGCTTCTGGCTCGTGAAGGTCATTGCTTCCAACATCAAAGTTTTTCTCCAACTTCTTGCCAGAATCTACAGCGATAACTTGCCCAGTACACATATTTCCATCTATACAGACAGATATTACCCCTTCATTTGCATGACCGACAACAGAATCACTTACTGAAGCATTAGGATCTGCCTCAGACAGCGTCAAAACTCTCAACAACTCTGCATTTTCTTCAAGATCCCCTTTTCTTGGTATTTGTTGATCAGAAAGAGATTGTGGAGAACCATCAAAGGAGCTGGCGTTCGAAAGACTTGGAGAAGGAACTCCAAGAGCTGCAGTTGTTGGAGCAGCGAGAACAACACGATCTTCTTCTTCCATACTATTGTTGTGTTGACTTTTCGAGTTTTGTGTTTCAAGAGTAACAAGCTCTTCCATAAGTTCATTGTAAGACTTTGATCCTATTGCATTAGCACTATCATAATCCTGGTTCACAATCACATGACGATTTGATTTTCAAATTAACACATTACAAAATAAGAAAAAGTTGGATTTCACTATAAAACGGGTCAGCACATCTTTATAGAGAAATATTCTAATCAGAGATTAAGAGAGAAGGTAATAACTGGGTCCAGGAACTTAACAAAATGGCCACCGATATATATAGCTTCCATAAAAAAGGGCATCCTCCCGACATCACATAAGTGAACTACAAAAGTACATCCATAGGTTTTTCACATGAGTATGTACAAATATACCAGTGAGCAGAAGAGAAAAATAAACTTCAAATTATTTGCTCATCAATAAATAAATATAAGATTACAGTTGGCCTCCACCCCCTTTGTCCTGCAGGTGAGTAGCCAATTGATGGCATGAAAAAAATTGCAGAGATTTTAATAGAATGTATTTAGAACCATAGAGTACAAGAATCATATCATTGATATAGTTTAAGGACATGAATAACTGATCAAATACGGATTGAGTCTAAACAAAATACCTGAGGATCAACTATCCAGCCATGATACAGAGGGATGTCCAGCAGATCAAATATGGCACACTCTGGAGTGAACTCAAAATCATCTATTCTGAAATTACTATGAATTTTTTTTTTATCAGAACTTCACAATTGACTACGGATGCGCATAACTGCCAAAGAAACAAGCAGAACTGACCTCCTGAACTTTACATTTACATCAATTCCAGTAGCGAGCTTAGGGAGCAAGTCCATTGCAGCAGAAATATTCTGTCTTTGATTTTCAACAATGTCTGCTTCTTTGTTCTACAAGACATCAAGAAAAAAAATTGCGAAAGCAACTTAGAGTTGGACAGATTGACCATTGCCAACAATCGTAATTTTAAAAAAAAAAAAAAAAAAAAAATTGCAACATATCACTCCTTACATTCACATTACTATTAGAATCAATTAATCGTTCCGCAATCAGCGAAAGCAATTTCTGCTGCGAAACTTCAGCGATATCAGGATTCAGATGTAGCACGTTTCTCAGCAGAAGAACGTTACCTGCAGCAATGCAATGCAATGCATAAACAACTAGCAACAAGTTTGCTTCTTAATTAAAAGCGAGAAAAAAAAAAAAATCCAATGAATCTTGAAAGTATAAGTGAAATGCATTGAGCAAGCTCGTGGATTAAAATTCCATTTGTTGGATTATTGTCCAAGAAAACACGAGGTCGTTCGTCGTAGCTCATCACACACTTTCCGATGGCAGAAGATAACAAATACAGACAAAGAAAACAGAAACTGAGAGGAAAAAGAAAAAAAAGGATTGAAAAAAGGAGAAAACAATCCAAAAGGTAACTCATATAATATCATGTGACTAGAATTTATTTCCAATAAGTTTGATTTTAATGTTAATGATTAAAGGCCTGGATGAAGATCCTAGCATTCAACGAATTGTATTGCTTTGAAAATAAGCACGCATCATCAGTGTGGAGATTTTAAGATATACGTATTTTCGTTTTGGAGAAGAAAGGAGAGGCGAAACGCACGTACAGATAGCGAGGAGGGGGCAGGGGCCGTTGTCGTTTTGGAGAACGATGGGGGTGCTGCGTCCGAGAAAGTAAATCGTTTTGGTTTTGTGCATGTAGTCGTTTTGGTTCAGGGGTTGTTGTTGTTGTTGTTGTTGTTGTTGTTGTTGATTCCTTGGGGAACGAGAAGAAGAAGAAGAAGAAGAAGACCATCCCATTACTGAGGAGCGAATTATTCTGACCTCAATGACAGTTACGTTATGAGCCGGGGAAGTAGGAAAGAACCAAAATGGAACATTTCTTTACTCGCCGGACGGCGATACCAACGCGCTTGTAAGTTTGTAACGTCGCGTTCTCATTTTAATTCATTTCTTTTTTTGACCGGGCATTTTAATTCATTTCAGTTTATTATCTTGTGGGAAGAATTATATTTATATAATTCAACCGATAAATTTATCTTTTTATTTGATTTATGTTATTTAAGAAAAATTTATACAAACATTTAATTATGTATTGCTATATTAATAAAAATATTTAATTTAATTATTTATTTTTTAAAAAAATTTTAAATAAAAATATATAATTAAATAATATATTAAAATTTTTTATATTTATAATATATCAAAATTAATCTAATTTAAAATTATCATATGAGAGCCTTTTGAAATGTTTTATTTGAGAGTGATGCTAAAGAACCAAGTTTCTCCTAACATACAAACAGTTTGGATGACTAATAATGTCCTTGCGTAACCATCCACCGGCTAACTGTGTTCTTGCGCGGTGGAAGTCAAGATCAAACTGTAAATAATATTTGATTAATTTTATGAATTTAATTTAAATATATTAATAGTATAAAATTATTTTATATTGTCAGCTAATAGAAATAGTGAAAAATATAAATTCATATAAATAATCATTCGTTATAATAAGAAATTCATCATGATTTCTTATTTTTTTTTTTATCTATTGACAGTATAAAACTATTTTATACTATTAATATATACCAATCAAACTTCACTTTTATAAGTTCAAGGTTTTTTTTTTTTGGCAAAAGTTCAGTTAATTTGAACCGCATTGATTAGGAGAGATAAATAATATTTTTGAAACCAGTTGTAATAAAACTTCCATACTATTTATCATTTTTCATTTGAATATGTATGCAACAGTTTTAAAATAAGCTTTTAAAAAGTTTGGATTGATTTTATGAGAAAATGAAGCAAAGAACAAAAAAGGAAAGAGGGAAGAAAATGCGGTGGAATAGAGCTGAAGGTCAGTATTATGTGAGCTCTGATATATCGTGTTTGAAATACAAAATAAGAATTGTTCAGCATTGAAATAAAATGACAAGTGGAATATAAAATTTTTTAAATAACAACGCTAGATGTATACTATTTTATTAGATCAGTCTTACATTACTTTTTTTAAAACTATGAAAAAAAAAAAAAACTTTCAATATAAATTTTTTTCTTTTCTTTCTCAAACATGTGTTGAGGTAAGGAAATAGTGTCCAAAAATATTTTCACTTTACTAAATAGAAAAAGAAAAAGTTGTACTACAAAACAAAAGAAACTAACTATTAAAATACTGCTTACCTAGCAAATTAACTCAATTAATCTTTAATTAATATTAATTAATCTATATCGTACTCTAATCATTTTCCATGCTGAAGTATATATTGTTCTGGGCTGAAGTTCTAAATTTTAAATCTAAGAAAATTTGTGATTGACATAATGCAACCCTTCGTATCGATTCTGCCTTCATCATTAAGCAACAATTCCCTTCATGATTTTCACTGTTTTTTCTTGTTTGTTCTGTTATAATTTATAATAATTAGGTCTTGCTTGATAAAAATGTAATTCTGGATGAAGCTAAGGCCGAATGGCAAGATGTGTCGTCTCGACTCGTAACCGCTGCATGATACATGACCGGTTTTTTTACTCTTTTAAAATTAAAAAAATATTATTTATATATATACATCATTTTAATATTATTTTCGAAAATGTCCTCTTTTCTTGGATCGTGCATAAATCAATTTATGTTGCATCAATTTATCAACGATTATCAATACAATAAAATTAATGTAAACTGAATCGATTTATACATTATTTATGAATAATGAATCAATTTATATACTTTTCATATGAATAGTATATAAATTTGATTTATTTATAATAAAATAAAATTTATAAATTATTTATTTTATTAATTTAGAATTAGAATAAGATAATTAATAATTTTGGTTAATAAATTTTTTAATGGTAATTAATTAAAAAATTGTAAATAATTTTTTTAATTTAATTATTATTAATTTTAATATTTTAGTCTCAATACTATTTTTTAGTAAAAAAAATTTAGATATTTGAATTACCATTAAATTAGCTTAGAGTATAGTTGCGTGATATGAGCTTTTGGCATGCATTACAGACCTACATACTATTTTAAAAAAAAAAAATTATCAATGACTTATTTGATATGATATGATTTAAAAGTACATAATTTACAAAAATAATAAAATATATATATAGTATTCTTTTTAATTAATATTATGTAATATTATTATAAACAAAATATATAAGTTTTATTTTATTATAAATAAATTAAATCAAAACACAATGTATACTAAAAATCATATCACACAAATATGTAGTGCCGTGATACATACTAAAAATTTACATCATATAAATAAATCCTAAGCTAATTTAATAGGAACACAAATATTTAAATTTTTTCACTAAAAAATAATATTGAAACTAAAATATTAAAATTAATAATAATTAAATTAAAAAATTATTTACAATTTTTAATTAATTATCATTATAAAAAATTTATTAACTTAAATTATTAATTATTTTATTCTAATTTTAAATTAATAAAAAAATAATTTATAAATTTTATTTTATTATAAATAAATCAAATTTATACATAGTATATAAATCAATTTGAATTCAATCGATTTATACACTGTGTTTTGATTTAATTTATTTATAATAAATAAAATTTATATACTTTGTTTATAATAATATTGCATAACATTAATTAAAAAGAATACTATATATATATTATCATTTTTATAAATTATATATTTTTAAATCATATCATATTAAGTAAGTCATTAATGATTTTTTTCTAAGATAACATGTAATTCTATAATACATGTCAAAAGCCCATATCACGTAAATATATCCTAAACTAATTTAATGATTACTCAAATATCTAAATTTTTTCATTAAAAAATAATATTGAGACTAAAATATTAAAATTAATAATAATAAAGTTTAAAAAACTATTTACAATTTTTTAATTAAATATCATTATAAAACTTTATTAACCAAAATTATTAATTATCTTATTCTAATTCTAAATTAATAAAATAAATAATTTATAAATTTTATTTTATTATAAATAAATCAAATTTATACACTATTCATACGAACAGTGTATAAATCGATTTAAGTTAAATTGATTTATACATTATTCATAAACAATGTATAAATCACTTTGAGTCAAATTGATTTATATACTATTCATTCGAATAGTGTATAAAACGATTCAGCTTACATCGATTTTATTGTATTGGTAACTGTTGATAAATCGATGCAACATAAATCAATTTATCCAAGAACCTAAAAAAGAGGACATTTTTGAAAATAATATTGAAACGGTGTATATATGTAAATAATATTTTTTTATTTTAAAAGAGTAAAAAAGCCATACATGATACATTTTGCAATTTAATGATATCAATCTAACGGTATATGGATATATTTATTATATATGATACATTATAGTAATTACTGAATTTTAACTAGAGTAGAAAATATAATTAAATATATTTTAAAATTAATCAAATTTTATCTATATGATCTTAAAATTATCAAGAATAGCCTAGAAATTTTTTTATTTAATTTTAGGATAATTTTATTTAATTTCAATATTATACAAATAAATTGTAAAATTAGTTTATGATAATTTGAAATTGTTGAGAATATTTTCAAAAAATTCTATTTAATTTCATAATTATATAGATAAATTTTAATTACTTTTAAAATATATTTAATTATATTTTTTAAGCTGACAAAAATTAAAAAATTATTACAATATATTATAAATAATTAATTCATCAATAAATCTTATAATCTTTACTATCAAATTACGAAATACATAGTGCACCTTTCAGCATGAGGTGCAAGTAAAGTAGCGCTCGCTACAATCGCTATCTAGGTCGTCAATTGATAATAAATATTACTTTAAAAAAATAAATATTAAACTACTTAAATTAACCAAACACCATGTGCGTGTATGTGTATACATAAATAATGTTTAATGTTTGAATCTTATAAATAAAAAGAAGTTAATATTAAATGTGAGCTTGGTATTAGAGTAAAATTAAAATAGGATAGAAAATTTTATAGATTAATTTTATGTAGAATTATATATATTAAATTAATTCATGAAATTTTCTTCTACATTCTTATTTTTATATTAAACTTATTTTAAAAAAACTATATCCTCACAATAAGTGAACTTGACTTAATCTACATTAGTTAGGATTTAATAAACTTTAAATATTAACTATTTAGATTAAAAAATGCACTTACTATTGAAAATGTGTGTGTATATATATATATATATATATATATATATATATATATATATATATATATATATAAAACAGTAATTTAAGTATTAAAAAATAATATGATAAGCTTTAAAATTTTTTCCTAATGGGTTTTCTGTAACATCCATTCATAATAAAACTAATGACATAACTTTACGTAAAAGGTTCTAAGTTAGACATTAATATACATAGATATAGAATAGAGTTCAAGAGCAAGGATAGAGTCCTATTCACCAAGTGAATATTAATTTACATAAATATACTGCAAGGTCCAGGGGTAGAAGTAAGGTTCTACTTGCAATAAGCTAAATGTTTTTAAGCCAAATGATGAAACTACAATTTATTTAATTACAACTCTATTTGTCGTGGCAACTAGAAGAGTCTATCTTGCTGTAGAGTATTACTTGGCTAACCTGAAACCACCAGAAATAGAGTGAGAATTAAAAATTCTCAGTAGATAATGATTAGTTTTAAAATATTTGAATTATAATGGTTTTAACCGTGTCTTAGCATGGAAATTCACACGGCTACAGTATCATAATTTCATCATATTACTTATAACCAAATCATACTTCATAACATTTGTGAGCAGTAAATGCTAAAAACATATATGCTATGCAACCCATAAGGTGGCAAGCATCAATAAGGTCATAATATTTTTACTTTAAATTTCATTTTTCTTTGTCTGCTTGTATCACATATAAACGAAAGCTTTCTCTTAGGGAATTCCTATTTTCTGGTGTTACTTATAACATCGTAATGATAAAACGAGACTTTTTTGCTATGCTAACCAAGGCAGGTAACATAAAAAGGATATTATATCTTATCCATCTGCCTTCTTGGCAGTTAGCGGTAAATATTAAATATCTTCTTTCAAAATACTAACTTGCCATAATACATAAATTTACAATAACTATACAAATGCATAAACTTAAACCATAAATATAACTTAAATAAAAGACTCAAGTAATATAAGATAAACAATAATTTGAATAATAAATTTATCTCATAATAAATTAAATAATAAACCATAGAATCAATAAGTGGAATAAAATGTAGAAACTATAAATTAATTCATAAGTTTAAAATAATCAAAGTATGCAAAGACTTAAATAATATAAACTTGAGTAAAATAAATAGCATAATATTTCAATAAAATTTCTCAAAACATTGAATTGTCAATTGTAAATGTTAATTTCTAAAAGAACTGAATCTAATATCAATTTTATTTAATTCCTTTTTAACTTTTTTTTTAATGATCCATGAGTCTATCATTGTCATCATGATATATTTAGCACATATTGGTCCCTTGAAGAAATTACTATAAAAATTGATAACTCAAAATAATGCATCAGTATAAAATAACATTATAATAACAAGAATCGTAATAATAATAATAACAACAGTAAGCAATAGAATAAGGGAATATTAAATAAATTAACTTGAAAAGATAAATAAAATAAAACTAGAATAATATTAAGTAATAATATAAATTAACATTAGATCAAATAACTTAGAATAATAAATAAAATATATTATAATGATAATTAATAAAGAGCAATAATATAAAAGAATATAAAATAACTTGGGACAGTAAATAAAATAAATTTCAATACAAGAAATATTGAGCAACTATAATGTAAGGAAAATAATAACATAATTTGGAATAATAAAATATGTTGCAACGAATAAATAATAAAGAGCAACAATATAAAAAGTATCAAATGAAAATAGCTTGGAATAAATTGTAATAAGGAGATATCAAATAAAATAACTTGAAATATAATATAAATTGCGATGGTGAATAATAATAAGTAAAATAATATTAAAATATAACTTACAATGAGTAAATATAATCATATTTAATTTTATAAATAATTTCATTATTCACCTCTAATTATTGTAGGCAATAGTGTGTACACGCCGAGTTCCTTTTTCCTCTTCTCCTTAACCTTCTTCCTTATGCTTTCTCTTATTTTACGCTCTCCTCTTTTGTTTTTTTTTTTTTAAACAGAATGCCAACTCTTTCTTAGATTTCCCCCGTAATCCTCTCTTTCATTTATATAAAATGTTTGCAACGCTTAAATCGTCACTCGCGACGTCTTGGATTACTATTTTATTATATATATGTATGTTTTCTTTCATTCATTTACTGCTTTGATTTTTTTTTTTTCCAACCAGATTCACTCTTCTTTTCTATGTTTCATACTTATTACCATGTTGTTTTTTTTTTTCAACAATGGTTTAGTTTTAAAGACTTCAAGTAAGACATCTAACTCGTGAGTCTCCCTTTTCCTTTTTTTTTTTTCTTGTTTTTAATTAACATCTCCCCCAGAGTCTTCATGCAAGACTTCTCATAAGTCTCCTTTCTTTTTTTTTTTAATTTTATAATTATGATTATATTGGCATTGTTTTTATTAGTATTACTATTATTGTTCTTCTAATTAATAATATTTGATTTTTTTTCTTATCTTAATAAATAGAATAGTATATTTTGAAGTTATCATTATTAATAGTCTCAAATTAATGTCTATGACTTAACTATTTGATCATTCTAAAGAAATACTTTACGACAAAAAAAAAAGGATGTTACATTTTGGAAGTAATTGACCGGGAACATCAAATTTGATGGTAACCAATGATTTTGATTCCTTGACCGGCTTGTTCTCTACTGCCTTTAGTTACATAGAGCTTTATGCTTTAGTTGTAGTGATATTTTTCTGTTTAAAGGTAAAAATAAATAAATGGTTATCATTATTGCAATGGTGTTTATCGCATATATTATTTAATGGGAGATCCTATCTTCTTCAAAGACCTTTATTAGATTGGGTTGGATTAGTTTGATACCTGATAATAAGATTTGGATACCTATAATTCTATTAAAACAAAAAAAAAATCCAATAATTACAAATTAAAATTAGAATGAATATGCAATATAATCCTTCTAAATACCTTATCAAAAAAACAAATCCTTCTAAATATTTTAGAAAGTGGATTCTATGCTAGGTTGATTTTGGTATCTCATCTGATGTGACATAAAATATAATTAATTTAATTGATAAATAATTAATACTTCTTGTAAATGGTTAATGGCATGTTTAAAAATCTGTTTGCAGCCTTTAAAATCAACTCTGACCTCAAAGTTGATTCATTGATTTTTTCAAATTTTGATGATATTTGATTTTTATTATTCAAAATCAATTTTTATCTCTAAAATTGATTCTCAAAATTTTTTACTTTTTGTTAGAATCACTTTTAGAGAAACTATCAAACATAAATCACTTTACCTCAAAATCAATCAAAACTAAATCAATTCCAACAAAATCAATTTTATCTAAAATTAATTCTACTAAAGTATAATCAAACATGCGCTAAATAAGTTATATGTAAATTATTAATAAGTTGGTGGTGTAGAATGGTTTAATAATGTTATTATTTAGAACAATACTTGCACCTGTCTCCCGAGTGAACATTTATTTTATGAATTTAATTGATATGTACTGACAGTATAAAATTATTTTACACTGTCAACCAATAGAAATAGGAGAAAGTAAGAAATCATAGTGGGTCCCTCATTATAATGAGTAGTTATTTGTGTGAGTTGGCACTTTTCACTATTTCTATTGGCTGACAGTATAAAACTGTTTTACACTGTCAGTGCATTTAAATTAAATTCTTATTTTATATGCTAACAATTACTAGATTTTAATTGCTGTTATTTTTTATATGATAATTATTTAGTGTGCGTTTGGATAAGATTATTTTGCCTAAAAAATCACTTTTTTTACTAAAAAAAATCACTTTTGACATATTTGAATAAATTATTAAAAATAATCAAAATCTCAAAAAAATTTATTTTCAACGTTTTAATAGAAGCTAAATAGAGTAATTTATGAAAAAAATTGATTCTCAATTTTCTCAGTTATATATAAAATTTTAGTTTCAGAATTATTTTTTTCAAAATCTGAAACAAACGCACCCTTATTAGTTAGCTTATCAAAAACTATTTATTGGTTGTTATTTATTATTTATTAGTATTAAATTAAAAGTATAGTTTAATATTTTTCATAAACGAACCATTAACACCTTTAAGCTCCATTACACCTTATTAGAATTCACAGCACATACAAAATCTATTTTTGAAACCATCAGTCTAGGATCCAAAAAATAGCATACCCTTGAGCACCTATAATCATAGCACTTAAATAAATTGAATCTGACCACACATATATTTAATTAAATAAAATACTACATTAAATGAAATACAATTGTCATTGGCTATTGTACACAACAAACAACCCTCGAGAAATCCATGTTTGTATTACACCTACCTATGCCAATAATGAAATGAAATACAAGTACTGTTGACTATTATTACACACATGCCCATGCCGGTCATTGTGATCCATTTTCCATTGAGAACACTATCTATTATGCTAGTGCAATTTTTGGCTGGAAAAAAAAATCTCTTCTTTATGGCTACCAAATGGCAAAGCATCATTGTCATTATTCTGCTATTATATATTAATATAGATACTTTTTATAAATTTTTTCTTTAAGTTACTTTTTTGTTCAATAATAATTTTAAAATTATACATTTCATTTTATAATTATTTTATTATAAATAATTTTTTTTATAATTATTCTCTAATTTATTTTATATAATTATATTTTAATTAATATAAATTTTGTAATTGTTTATTAAACTTATAGTAAAATCTCAACAATAAATCAATGCATTAAATTATATTAAATATATTGTACATAATTTACATTTGTGTATCACACAAGTTCTTACATTAATATGTTAATAAATAAATAAATATCATTGTGTTGTTTTGAGTAAAAGAGATTCAAATCCCTTAAATATACTATTAAGAAAGAGAAAGCTCGAATTTTCTATTCGAGTGAATTTTGAGAATGAAAAGTTATGTACAATGTGAGAGCAACTACATCAATAAAAGGAGAGAGAGAGTAACTAACTCACTACCACTCTAAGTAAGGAACGGAATTATAAACACTTTAAAAATACTCCAATAGCTCCCTATCAAGTTGGCGAATGAATGTTGATCGATCTTTCCTATCTTGGACTGCAAAGTCTGCAACACCTTAAGATCTTATGCTTTGGTATATATGTTAATGTCAGCAAGTTAATTGTGACCGTGACCAAATTGGAAGCAAATGAAGAAGGCCGCTTCGAATCTTCTGCCTAACCACATGACAGCCCAATTCAATATGTTTGGTACGTTTATGGAATATATGATTGGCGACCAAATAGGGGCCAGACCTGTTATCATAGTAAATCAGTGCAGGTGTGCGAAAATGATGGTTGAAGATCGTGTAACAAGTAAGTCATTGCATTCAAAATGTGGCCGCAACTAAGGTCCTATATTCAGCCTTTGAAGAAGACCTCAAAATAATTTATTGTTTCTTGGAATTCCACGAAGTGAGTGAATTACCAACATATATGCAATAGCTTGCGATTGATCTTCTAGCGTTCAGGCATGAAGCCCTAACTGACTCACTAAATCCCTTAAGTTACAAAACATAATCAAAAAGGGTGTGAAAGAAATGAGCACCGGGACTCCTTTTTAAGTACCTCAGAATCCTTGTGGTTGTTTGAAAGTGAGATTGCATAGGACTGGACATGAATTGAGTAAGATATGTCACAACAAAGCTTATATTTGGTCGAGTTGTGGTCATGTGTAGGAGCTGTTCAATTAATTTTAGATAGCCAACAATGCCAATGCGTAGAATATTGTCCTCCTTTTGCAATTTTAATTATAGAATGATTCATTAGGAAGTGAGCAAGTTTACAAGGTAGCATACTTAGGCTATTGCTTCAACAACTCAAGGGTGAATTTCTCCATTGACATAGAGAAATGCCTTTAGTTATTGTAGCTAACTCTAATCCCAAGAAAAATTTTAATTGGCCAAGGTCAATATTTTTGAACGAATTATCAAGTTTCTGTTTGATATAGCAACAATTTTGTAAGGGTCTTTGCTAGTGAGGATCATCTTAACAATGTGTATTAGCAGTGTTGTGATGGAATTAGGAGATGACCTTTTTGTAGAGAGGGTGTGGTCTATTTTAGGAGGAGTGAGCCTTGGAAGAAGATCCATGTATGTTTCTTCATGCAATTCTACACGGAAAAATGCATTGTACACATCTATTGGTGAAGAATCCAATTCTGTGCTGCAGCCACCGCTAGTTAAAGTTTCACAGGGTTTAACTTAACTAGTACTGAGAATGTTTCTAAGAAATCAATATCCTTTATTTATGTAAATCTCTTGCCTACTAAGCTTGCCTTATATCTCTCTATGGATTCCTTAGCCTTGTGTTTGATTTTATACACTCACTTGCAACCCACACAATTGTCTTTTTCTCACGGAGATCTATGAACTCCCATACTCCGAAAGGATTGAGAGCACATATTCTAGCATCTATGGCCTCTCTCTAGTATTCAGATTTGACTGCTTAAGTATAGGTGAAGGTTTCTTGAGTGGAGGAAATATTTATTGTGAAATGTCTGTTATTATAAAGTGTAAAGTATAAAATTATACAAATATTACATTATTATAAATATATCATTTAAGAATAATATACATATATAAATAATGATAAATATTATTCTAACTCAAATTTGAGTACTAAAATACTAAATTTCAAAATTTTTTTGTCGAAACTATAGATATCATCTTATTAGAGACAATTCTACTTGATTCTACTTGAGTTAGATAAGATCACTTCGAATTATATTTCAAAATTTAGTGATTAATATAATTACTAATAAATTTTTTTTTCTAATATTAATAAAGTAGAAGCTTATCTGGCAGTCAGTAAAGCTTATTTGACTTATGTTACGCTCAAACTGACATGCAACTCAAATTGGTTTATATCCACAAATCCATGTTAAATCCTAATAAACATTTGTAATATACAATCCTTTTCTTCTTAAATATTAGAGAATGTTAGTTGCGTTTGAGACATTCTTAAAGGAATGTCATGAGGTTTTGCCTAAACATAGTTAAGATTGAGTTTGAATTTTTCTCTTCACCAATATTTAAGAAACATCATTTAAAAATATTTAAAAATTAATACAAATACTATTATTTTAGATATTAATATTAAAGCACAATTTTAATTTTTTTTATTAACACTCATCCTTTTACACTTGATTCGAAGTGTAAAAAATTTCATAAAAAGGGAGAATTATTATTGTGATACTTAAAAGATTAATATGTTGATAAATTAATTCTTAAAAGAAATTTCATTATCTTATGATATCTCAATGATTAGCATGTTAACAAATTAGTCTCTAAAAAATTAATATGTTAACAAATTAATTTTTAAAAGATCAATATATTGATAAATTAATTTTTAAAATATCTTTTATTAACACTAACAGAGCTTATTAATAATAATAAAATTCATCATTGAGATACCATAAACTAATAAAATATCTTTTAAAAAGTAATTTATCAACAAATTGATCTTTTAAAGATTAAAGTGGTAATTCTCCCTATCCATAAAATCCAGATTTGACACAACATTTATGACATTTGAAGATATTGTAGACATAAAAATGTATGCTTACTTCACACTAAATTTTATATATCTTGGGTGATGTCTTAAGTGGGGATGACAGGTTAGTCACCATGGTAGTAATTGATAATAAAATAACTCTTTTACCCTCAATTTATTTTTTATGCTCTCTTTCTTCCGCCAAGCCCTTCCACCTCCCATTGCATCCATCCCAGTTTAGAATAGATCCATCGACGACAATTTCTCTTTCTTTCCCTCACATTTTCCCTTCACTTATGAAATCCAAAATATACACAACTCAAAAGTAACCTCTAGCAATTTCTTTTGTTTTTATTGTTCATCAAATTTTCTGTTTCATATTTGATATGTAACCTTTGTGTCTGTGTTCTTTCAAGCAGTGCTTGTGGGTATGGGAACTTGTACAGCCAAGGCTACGGGGTGAACACGGCAGCACTAAGCATAGCACTGTTCAATAAGGGCTTGAGCTGTGGCGCATGCTTTGAGATCAAGTGCAACCAAGATCCCCGATGGCCATGGGCGTTAAGTTCCTAGGCAAAGTGCCATTAACGACATTGGTCGGACATCGATAGGAGAGCAGGGCTGCTGACAAGACGAACAAGTACGAGGAGAAGTGCTGCGTTAACAGTGACGTCTACGCGGATTGGTGGAGGCTCAACCTCAATCTCGTCAGAGTTAGTGGCGTAGTGGGGGAGGGGGGCATTGGCACCGGAGTGTGGTGGAAGTAGGGCGGTGGCATCGGCGCCTGGGGAGTGAGGCGGCGTGGTGGTGGTGGCGATGGGAGCAAGAGTTGCCAATCGGGGAGGGGGGGAGGGAAGAAGGGGAAGCCAGTGGGAAGGGTATAAAAGGAAAATGAAAATTAATATTAAAATTTAATTATTTATTGTGTTGTTTTGTAATTATTAGATTCAATATTTAATGGCTTAGATTAAGTCATTATACGATGACAAACTCGTTTAATCCCATGCAAAAACTCGCCATATATCTTCTTGCTCCAAGCTACAGGCTTTGGAAAACTCTAAATTAAACCTTTTTGAGGCCTGCTCAGCTAACTATACAAATAATTGGAGCACGCATGCCTCATATAAGTTTAAGGGTGTACTTGTTAGTTTTTGAAAAAAAAATTCTGAAATCAAAATTTTTTATATAATTAAAAAAATTTTAAATAATTTTTTTTAAATTTTTTTTAACTTCGACTAACAAATTGAAAATATATTTTTTTTTGATATTTTAATTATTCTTAAAAAAATATTTAAATATATTAAATTTTTTTTAATAAAAATGAATTTTTTCCCAAAAAATCTTATTTAAATGCAACATAAAAAATTTTCTCATCCCTTTCTCCATAACTAGCCTAAATAAATTCGTGCCTTTCGCCTCTACCTTTGATGCCCAGTATTGAAAAATCTATGACAAAATATTCTTTTTAATTACTAACAAAAATTTTAGAGAATAAATTAATTTTTTAGAATTTAAAAATTTATTAATAGTTATTTATTATTCAAAAAAAAGGAATATGTTATTTTTTTTTATATAGATCAATATTATAAAAAAATTCTTAAAATTTATATTTAAAAAGATTAATATATCTCTTTTTTAAATGATTAAAAATTATCCGTAAATTTTCAAATTTTAAGGGATAAATTTATTTCTCAATATTTTTGTCAATAATAAAATTAAATATTTTATTAAAATCTATATATCTATCTTTTTCTCGACCCTGTTGGTCATAAATCCCATTCGAAGAATTATTTTTTGATAAATCACATTCAAAGAAAGAGCTACTATCTTTTTTCAATTGACAAAGAATAATGGATATTCTTTCTTGATGCATGACAGAAACCGAATTCGGAGGAGGATGAAGCGATGGACAATGCATGGTCCCCACAAGGCACTACTTGTAACACTCAACACCATCAAACTTTACCTACACCTTTTAATGCCAATTCTGCGCCACCGCCGTTGGAAAAGGGCACTTGAAATATATTAAAATGAGCAAATAGACTAAAGGTATGTTATTTGTACATACCAAAATCTTCAACACCCCAACATTCTCTCTCAGCTTTTTCTCTCTTCATTAATTATTTCACTCTTTTTATTTTCTTTTATAATTTTTTTTTCTCCTTTCTATCTCTGGGTGTCCAAGGTGTCTACCTACCCCAGTGGTACAAAAAATATTTTTCAATAGACTAACCGGAGGGCCCCTTTCCCTACGAGCCAGGAAGCTTCGCACTCAACACCCGCGTGCTGGTGACACGTGACATTTTTAGGAAGCCATCTAATCACGCTTCATGTTTTGGCACTACTTTATTGGCCACTCTCTCAATTCTGATTGTACGAAAATACCGACGTGTCTCAACTCTCGTACGGACCCAAAAAACTCCACTCATTTAATATAAAATATTATATCAATTTATTAATCATTTATAATTAAAAATAATAATTTTTTTATTTTAAATTATTTTATCATTTTTAATGATAGAAAATAAACAAATTAATATAATATTTCAATTAAAGTGAATATAAATAATATTATTCATAATTTTTACTAAAATAAAAAAATTATTTATTCTTAAATTATTTAATAAAAGCTACACATAATACATTTATTCTCGAATAAATCCTTACTTTATTATTTTATAAGAAATGATAAAAATCACAGTTAATCCCGTACGGATGAACGCCCTTTTTCAGTTTCGCATTTTCCATCTGTATTTGTATCTTGCACTCACTTGTGACTATTTGTCCGGAAAAAACTGGCAACCGACAGGGTTGTTTGCTGTTTACCACTTACAACATCGGGCATGTCCGAGTTACCATCACCGGAAGCATGGGTTGTCGGTGTCTACACCCACGTGTCGTCATCACGCAGCATCCACAATATAACTGAGAATGTGTGCCTTCAGCGACTCAATAAGCCTCTTCTTAACAGGAACGGCTGAGTATTGTGGTTTCACGTGCGTGGGAGCATTTATTCCATGTTTTCTTAATTTGGGAAAGGGCCTATTATTTATCTCGGGGTTTACCTAAAAAAGAAAAAAAATGATTCGGTTCTTTCCAGAGTCACTCTGGCCCTTTACCTCTATTTTACAAAGAGTTTTTTGGCTTGGATACTCCATTATTAAGTATATTAGGTTAAAACCTAAGAGTAAGGTAGGTCATAGAGGTAGACCTGGCAATCAATCAATCACTCATCCCCTCTTTCTCTTTTTTTTCTTTTATCTTTTCTCGGGAAAATATTACTAGGGTTTCTAAGATTGAGCCTGCAGTCACTTCCTTGACTCTACAGTCTAGTCTCTTATAGCTGAGATTATCAAGAGATTCCATTGTTTGGGTTCAAGGGTATTTGTCAGGTTTGATTTCTTTCATTATTCACTTTCTAATTTTGGAAAATATATAACATATCGGCTTCGCCCACTTGTATTTTAGTCCTTGATTAGCCAGATCTCATCAATTTCTGTGTTTGTGTTTCAGTTCTCGGATCAATTTTCACACAAAGAATAAGAATCTATATATCGTTTCTGTGCCGATCCTCAGCTAGCAAGGATGGTGAGGGGAAAGACTCAGATGAAGCGCATCGAAAATGAGACGAGCAGGCAAGTAACATTCTCAAAGAGAAGAAACGGGCTGCTTAAGAAGGCCTTTGAGCTGTCAGTGCTGTGTGATGCTGAAGTCGCACTCATGATCTTCTCTACAAGAGGGAAGCTCTATGAGTTCTCCAGCTCTAGGTATGTCTTTCACAAACTAATTAAGCGCCCCCCCCCCCCCCCAAAACAAAAAAACATCTTTCAGCAGTTTTTAATTTCATCAATAATTAATTCTCTGTGCTTGACGGCTTGCAACTTGATGTTTTGGTTCAATATTCAAATAGTCCTTTTCTTGCGAGATCCTTGATACATATATTAAAGATATCAAACCAAAAAAGATTTTCACTGGCGCTGACTATGTTACTATACACATTATGCCTGCAATGACTGGGTAGGCTTGTACTATAAAGCTCAGCCTTTTTATCTAGTGGTTATTTGATATCCGTAAGGGTTGTTGTCTTATAAATTTCAAGTTAATCTAAATTTGGGTCACTTGGATGGGTAGGCATATTTCCCTGTTTATTTTTCTCTATTTATTTTTTTTCTTTCATATATATACGTACTTAGTAGTCATTAATTCTTGCTGCTTACTGAACTAAGGAATTCAATGGAGGAATTTATTGTCCTACGGAGAGTGGATAAATTTTGAAGCTTGATAAATAAATGGAAAAGAAAGAACATGGACAAATATGGCATCATGGTCTGCGCCACTGACTAGAGAGGAAGGGGCTTTATAAACAGTACACTGTTACAAAATGAGTTCCTTCCCTAGCATTAAGACTGAAAGAATATAAGTTTAATGGATTGCCAAAGCTCAAGTGAATTAAGAACAGTAACATGAAAACATTAGTTTGATGATAAACTGGTTTTAAGGTATAAAGACATGTAATTATTACACATGTCATATTTTCCCTTGCAAACGGTTTTTTTTCGAACATTTTCCCTAAGATACTGGTTGAAAGTAATTAGTGATCCTCTTGTCTAAACAATGATCACTCTTTTGCGTAGTTGTTGACATAGTTGTTAAATATTTGGGTTAATTTTTAAACTCTTATGGGTCTATAATCATACCACAAACTCTTTTTTCTCTTTTTAATTAAATTCGTATGAGTTTAAATAAATTTTATCAAAATTGCCTAAACTCTCAATTTTACTAGAGTTTAAAGGAAAGTATGGTATAACAATTGAGCTACATATTAAGTTATACAATAAGGATATTTCTTTAATTTGTTTTATAATAAAGTTAAGGTTATTTAATATTAATCATAAATATAATTATATTTAGTTACTAAAATATACTAATTTTGTTAGAATTTGAATTGGCTAAGATTTCATGAGTTTATTTACACTTTGAATTTGACAATTTTAATTAGTGAGTTGTGTTATCATGAATTTGGTTTGTGATGGATTAAAAATGTAATCACATATCTATTTATTTTAGACTATTCAAATTTATAAATCTGTGTTTAAGTTATTTTTCCTTTTTTCTTTTTTTTAAACGTGAAATCTGTGTAAGTTTGATCCATAAACATATATATTCGTCATGAACCTGAGTTTGTTGTACTAAATTAAACTCTTTATTGCCGCAGCTTGAGCTGGAAGGGTGAGTATGCCTTTAATTAATTTCCCATTTGTCTTAGATGCTCTAGAAAGTGTAGTTATTAAACATTCAAACAGCTTTGGAATTGCCCAACGATGTAGTTTACTGTTGGTGTGTTTCTTTCAGAATGAAATGCTGTTTGATCATAGGACATGTTTTAATATAATTGACAACTGACTTGGAATCTTAAGATAAACATGAAAATACGAGCCCGTCCTTGATTTACTAGGCATTATTGTTATATTATACTATGATTCTCTTCTTTAATTACATCTTAAAAGAATTATGTCTCTTTCTTCAACACGAGCACTATACCTATTGGTAAAAGTTGTATCCTTGTTAGTGGTGTGTTAAATAGATCATTGCTGTTTATATGCTCTTGCTTTTGCTTATCTTAACAAAAATATATCCGAATCTTGGGATTATATATGCATCAAAAGCCTTTCTGCCAATATATTGGGGGCTTTTCTTTTATATCATTGGCTGAAGCGTCAACTGTAGTTACAGAAATCCAAGGCATGTTCTTGAGCATCCGATGACTGTACCATCTCTCTGATGTCTGAAATATGGGTCACTTGATCACTTGTATATGCATAAACTAGAAACCCCACCCACTGCAGCAGTTTACTTGTCTATCCGAGAACCTCAAAGAAAGCAAAAGCTTAATTTACTTTTTAAGATGTGAAAAGACTTCTACTCTTTTAAAATATTCTTTTCGGGTATTCATTTTGTTTAATGTACAGGCTTTTTTCAAATATATTTCATGGCTTCATTGCTTCATATATCTTGGTTGTTGAGTTTGATGGTTAAACATCCAACATCCCTATTAAGAAAGTTACATTATTTGTGAATAGAGATTTATACACCTAAATTAAAATATGGTAAGCGTAAATTTTATTTATGTAAGTGTCAATTTGATATATTGCTTTTGTTAATGGCATAGATTCACTTTTAGTTTATATTACATTTAATACTTATATAACTAAAATTTTACACTTATTTATACTGCAACCCGCTACATATCCATTTAGATATTTGTATACTATGTTGGAAAAAAAAAATTCTCATCAAGAACTTACATATTCCCTGTTAAAATGCTATTGAAGGTTTCATATGTTGCTATTACCTAAGATGTTGGGATTTTTAAATGTTGCAACAATTGTGTAATATTTATTAATACTATAAGTTACTTTTAAATGTAAGTTCTTGCAAGACTTTGCATGGATATTATAATATTTGTTTATATTGTAATTTTATTTATTAATATTACAAGTTAAGTCTTACAAACTTTTCCAAAAAAAAAAAATGTTATTTCACTATAATTTGTTAGAGAAAAAACTTTTAGCTTTTGTATATAAGGTACTTTTTTAAAAGAACAAGAAGAGTTACATACTTTTTATTAAAAGAAAAATAGTAATCATTGTAAAAACATTCTGTGACTTAGTTGCCAAAGGTTGTAGACGATTTTCCTATACACTATTTCAATAATGTAATGCAGTGGGTCACAATATGTAATGTATTTTATTACAAAAAAATGTTCTCATATCTTTTATGCATAAATATGCATGATATTTGAATTTAGACCCCCAAGAAATTTAGCATATGCAGTAATGGGATAGCGGTGGCATGTTTCATTCAGTTCAAAAATTAGCAAATAAGAACTGCAAAATAACAACTAAGTGCGATGGGAAGGAGACGTATCCTGAAACAACAATGAAGCTGCATATAATTTTAGTTTTGTCAAACAAAATTTATTTTCTTTGTTGTCATCAGAACGAGCTGGCTGGAACGCCCGGAGATAATTATTCTTGTGATTGATATTTTTCTCACCATTAACAGTTAATTAATTTCTAAAAGGATATTTAGATTATATAAAATAGGGTGTGTTGGAAGATATCTAGAGCTGAGTATGCAGGCATGGAGTTCGCGAGAAAGTGTCCAGTTTAAAGTACTCCGCCTAATTTGTAGCTTAAGGCACAAAGAATTTGGCACAGTACGCGAATAAAAGCAAATAAAAAACGAGACCCATGAATACTACTTTCTTGTGACAATGTGTTTCACTTCACTATCTTTGTGCGGTGCTTTAACCAGATTGATAGCCAGTTAATTAAATGGATGCTTTATGATTTAGACGATGCTATATGTGAAAATGACCTAGTCCGTATAAAATGAGCATTGTCTAAGCCAATTGTATTGCTCTCATCTATTGGAGGTGCTTCAGTATAAACAAAATAGTCGAACGCTATCAAAGGAAGGTGAAGGATCTGGGTCTCAACACCAAAGGGATCCAAGAAAATACACAGGTTAGCCCTTCATAAATATTTGCATAAATTTACTAGCGAGTATATATAGCAGCGATAATGTTAGGATGATGTACTATTATGATTATTGTGCACTGAGTTCTCAAGATTATCAAGAAAACTAAAATTTGGTCCATTGAAGCGTTTATATATGGTGACTGCCAAATGGAGCAACCAGTTAATTTAAATCTCGGACTGGTTTTGTTATCTTTTGGCTTCAGCTTTTGATGTTTGTGCAACTATCATGTTGTTGCAGCTGACTGAAAATATTGGTTATTGTAGCAGAAGAGAAGATCTCAATGCGAAAACTGTATAGCTTCCATAGTGAACCCAAGTAATCCTAGCTTTAGAACTATCAAGAGATGTGAATTGTGTTTTAAGCAGCTTACCAACATATATGTGTAGGGACATTTTGACCCAATTTGTCGACCAAATGCACAATACTTTAAATCTATACACTTTCACTGTCAAACTCTTTGCATATGTACATTCTCAAGTCAGCTGATGAGTGATGACATTGAGTCACATGTTTTTTTTTTCTGTTTTCAAAAATGTCGAAACTTTACATATACCTCAAATTATGCACGGGGCCATGTTTTCCTTTCAGTTTATTGTAATCCTTATCCAGTTCTACTCTTCTGTGCTGCTGCTGCTGCATGATCATAGTTATTTTTTGTAAAATAAGAAAATTGAAAAAGAAGTATTTCATCATTTGACATTTTTCAAATCTCGAAATCTTTAATATCACTTGATTAGAAGATAAGAATATATATAAGAAATATTTTATTTTTCTTTACTATTTTTTTTTAAATCACTAATATTTGAAATATCCTGTATCTCAATCAGCTCGGTTTGAGTTGGGGTAACCCACTATGAAGGTAACTTTCAGTATTAATGCACTCAAACTCAAGACTCTGCATGAGAAAAATAAGTATGAAACTACTAATCGAATTAACCAAACATTGATTGTTTTTATTTACTTCTAACTAAACTCCAAAATATGCAGAATATTGATATAAAATTTAAGAAAGTTTAAGAAACATTACATATACCTAGCTACTTGACTAAGGTAATTTTCCGTAATTCATTAAATAATTCACCTAAATTCATATAACTCCAATATTCTTCGTAAATCTCCATAACCTTTATAACTCTTAATGGCCACCCCGCCAAAGGTCACATGGACCTAGAAACCGAAATTCTATTTCTTTAAATTAATTTTTTCATTCAACACTGTAGGATCACGTTTGGTTCATCTGAACAAATAATTAGATGGCTTATTGTTGAGTTATTGAGGGGGAAATCATATTTATTCACTTTTTTTCCCGTTTACATGCAGCATGTAAAGCAAGGTGATATCAGCATTGCAAAGAGGCTAGAGAGCCTAGAAGTTTCTAAAAGGTTTTAAGAGCTGGCTTTCGCTGGTCTGATCATATTGATTGCTACTGAGAGAAACTCAAACCACTAATCTCAACCTTGGAGATTAACATGTATTGCAGGAAGCTTTTGGGAGATGGTTTGGATACATGCCCAATTGACGAGTTACAACAGCTAGAGAATCAGCTGGAACGAAGCTTAAACAAAGTTAGGGCAAGAAAGGTACGATTGAATCACGTGTAATTTTCTGAACAGTTTTTATTGGACATGAAATATAGCATTTTTATTGTTTATGAAGGTTGAAAAATACTCGATTAGGCTAAAAGCTTATATATTGAACAGAGCATATAACACTATAGAACAACCTATAATTGCATACATTATGATATTTGCTAAAATACTAATCAAAATAACTAAGACAACTAACGTTGAAGAACTTGGTCTTCCTGTAACCAGAATCAACTGTTCAGGGAGAAAATTGAGAAGCTAAAGGAAGAGGTAATGTAATTTTACTTACATGATTGGATGGATATATTTCGTTTTAATTGTTCTAGATTGCTTATTAGAATTGCCATGCTCTTTGGTCTCACTTCAGGAAAAATGCCTACTTGAAGAAAATAGACGATTGCAGGAGCAGGTAATTACCTTTCTTCGTATACTGCACATTCCCAATCCAGATTATGCTTCAACTTTATTTCTATCTTCTCATTAGTTGGCAATTTCGTATTTCTTTCTGAAGTCTCATCTGAATTATCAAAAACAAACTATTTGGTTGTTATATCCCACAAATTTAATTAATTAAAATGTTAGCTTCCCCTTTATTGTCAGCTTAATTAAAAGCTAATTTCAGACACGATTTCATTGTTGTAGTGGATTGAACAACAACGGTCTTTAAGTAAATCAGATGTGGTGCTCATCAGAGAAAGGCACGGCGAGGACGAGGAAGAGGTGGAGGTGGAGACGGAGTTGTTCATAGGGCGACCTGAGAGACGAATGCCTTGAAATTAAAGTTGAAACCTGCAACACATAATGCTCTTTTATACACATAAGTAAGGTGGCACAATCTACATATATTCAAAGTTAATAATGTTCATATAATCGCTCACAATTGCTCACCGTCATCCTTTTATATTCATGTCTGATTAACATACGTGGTACCTTAATCACGATGGTGGTTGTGAACTGTCTGATCAAATACTTTGTGTCAAATAATCATACTTCAGGACTCTGTCATCAATCTATACCAGTTTTAATTTTGATTTCGTTGAAAGGTTTGTGTTAGCCTCGGGTGTGTTTGATTTGAGATAAAAATGGGGGTAAAATCTTAAATAAACTCTATAATTTTATGCATAAAATTTATCTATGAAGTTTATCTTTTATTTTTATCATATACCAAATACATCTGAAGTAAAAATGAATCTCGCATAGATAGAAATGATTTACATAGTATTTATAGAGTACAAAAGTGAGAGGACCTAGTGGTTATCCATAACTAATTATTAATGGCTAGATGAGTTAGTTATTAATAGAATGACTAATCAATATTTTTTTCGTTTTAATTTATCTGTTTATTTGGATAATTAGATTCATTTTTAAATTAATGTATCTAGATTAGAATCTATCTACACTACAGCTTGAGTCTTGTGAGGAATGGAATTTAGGCCTGAATCCAATGAGCTCATTCCGGGTAATACTCCCTAACTGTAGGGACATGTGTGCTGAATTGTGCCTCCACCACTGATCATTCATTCTGCGCTTTGTTTTTAATGCTGGGAAATTCGACCATGTTTGGATAGGCGCTTTGATTCAAATGGCTTAAGGAGTTTAAATGTGATTTTACAAATATTTTATCATGGTTAGTTTTGTGCTTCAATTCATTCCTCGTTAAACTTGATTTTGCCATAAAATCATGGTTTGTCAAAAGCAAGAATCCTTGCTTTCACGTCAGGTATTATTTCAACCAATCGTGCTGTATGGCACGAAATAATGATTACGAGATGAGTACGAAATGGTGAGCGTCAACTTTTATTGGCAGATCACTCACAATTTGCGCAATTCACCATGGTATTATTTCCACTCCATGTCATTTGTTATGTGTATGTGCAGTTTCTACTCTTAGAGCGTGCCTAGTTAAGGGGTAAAAATGGGGTAAATTTCACATATTTAGATTTGGAACGGTGAAAATTTATCTCCATTTTTGCTCTTTTAGCAAACACATTCTTACAAATAATATTTTCCTATTTCAACATTAATTTTGTCAAAATTCTTTTTCATATAAAAATATCAAATATAAATTATTTTATTTTAAAATTATTTTTAACTAAAATTAATTTTGACAAAATTAAGATCACCAATAATTAAGTTTGTAAATGCAAAACTAAACACATTACAACTCTACAAGTAGTTGCTTCGCCAATTTCATAGGCTTGATCCCAAGTTAGTTTAAGACGGTCACTGGGCTAGCTAAAGCTAGAACCTTAGCAAAAGATCTCCGACTCATAATTAAATATTTGTTGTTTCTTTTAGGTTGACATAGCTGAGGATAAAGTGGGAGTCTTGCTTATCTTTGTTATAAGATAAATAAATGAAGTTTTCCAACTTTTCCAGTATCTTAGGACTTGGTTACACGGTAACTTTGAAGGGTTATCAAAACAAGAAGAAAAAGGATATACTTTCATGAATCATGACTACTAAAATGAACATTTATTTGAATGTCGTAAATTATTAACGATATCTTAGCCTTTAGTAATTTCTTCTTCTTCTTCTTCTTTTAAAAAAAAAAATAAAATCAATTTCATGTCTATCCAAATGTCATCATTTGCCTCCCCAGAATTTCCAGTCATGCTGCACTGCTGCAAATAGGAAGCAAAGGAAATTTCAGAATTTCATATCCTCTTACTCTGTGCTAAACTAAAAGTTGATAAGTCTTGAGTACAGCTCATGACTTTATGTCACCACGAAAAATTATTAGATAATCTGAGAGTAAAAAGACGAAAAGCTAGTGACCTGAACTATTCAATGAGGAGTAATGAAAATCTCAGCATAGTCTTTATTAAGAATATGAATTATATTAGCCTTTTTTTAATACTTAATTAAGGAATATGTATAGGTTTTCATTATTTTAAATTAATGTGCGACAAATTTGGAAGTTTATTTTTCGGTCTGACAAGGCGAGGTTCTCTCAAATGAAGCGATGTGGAAACTTCGATTTTTTCTTTTCGGTGCTGAACTAACGTGGAAACCCTAATGGGGTTTGAGTGAGACGCTTATAAGAGGGCCTTTTCTATTGAGTAAAGAGACTAAGATGAGTCCCAAATCTTCAGAATTCCTTTTTTGTGCCAACAACTCTTGGAACATGTAAGGAGTATTTGGTATGGGGTAATTTATTTGGACTATTAGTAAATTAATTTTAACTTATTTGCGTTTATCATATTGCTTTGTTTGGTTCAGTTATATTTCTAACAATCCAAATTTTCAAAGCAATTTATATTATCTTTAACTCCATGGGAGATGTTTATATGGATTACCACTCATGTGATAATATTTCTATTATGAGTATTATTAATGTGAATATTATGATTATTAATAAAAATAAAAATAATAATTAATAATTGTTATCAATTAATATATATAATAATAGTGATTATTATGATTATTATTATTATTATTAGAAATAATAATAATTATTAATTATTAAAAAATAAATTATCTAGTAATTTTTTTATATATCAACTACTGTATTATAATATTATCAATAATTTAAAAGGTGATAATTTTTTTGAGTAATAATTTAAATTATCAATAATCATATTAGGTAATATGCCAATTGCCAAATGCCACCGAAAAGGCAAATTTGCTCACTTCATCTAATGGACTTCTCACAAGCTAGAAAAATAATCTAATGGACTTCTTTTTCTGACCAAAAAAAATGTAATGGACTTCTTTCTAGATAACGAAATGTTGGAGAATTCGTGGAATAAAGCCCCAGTTGCATGGTGGTGTGCTAAAGCATACCCTTGCACTTGTTTTTTTTTTTTTTTTTAATGACTAATGTTAAATATATCGAATTATTTCTCAAGATTTAAGAAGATCGTATAATCGGATAACAGAAAGGAGAAGTAAAATCTACTCATTTATTCAAAGGTTAAAAATAATGTTAAATAATTTTGACCAAGTATGCATGGGCATGACCCACCAAATCACAATTTAAGAATTTGCAATATACTAACTACTTTCTCTGTTTCATAATAGTTGTTAATTAGGGTAAAATTTTATGCTTTATAATAGTTGTCATTTTTACATATCAATGCAACATTTATTGTTGATTTTTCAATTTTACCCTTCATCTTTATTGACTGAAAGAAATAGCTATTTTTCACCGCATAATAATACACCTTCATCTTTATTAAAAAGTCATGCTTTTAACCACAATAAAATTTAATATGCTTAGTTTAGTAAACCCATATCATAATTATACATTGATTTTAAATTTTTTAATATGTATGAAAATGGTCAAATTAACAACTATTTTGATCCAGAGAGAGTAATAACTTACTATAGTACACATGCCAGTGTGCAACACATGGCTAGGAATAGTTCCTCTTTACTTCGATGGAATTATCTGGAAGAGTTTCGTTACACAAATATTGAATAATCGGAGTTATCTAACTCAAATTCTCCAATGGTCAGCGTCAAGATCACTTTTGCTATGGAGGAGGTCCTTAAAGCTTCCTGGATCAGACTTTTATTATTTCCTCCGGGCTTAGAGCTGGCCAACTTGGAGAGGATGTCAACTCGGATGTTTTCTTCTCTTGATACATGATGGACTTCATAAGAATCAAACTTCTTTATTAGGTCCTTTACCTTAGCCAAATACTTCTGCAATAATGTGTCCTTGGCTTGATACGCTTCGGTCACTTACGACGTCACGATCTGGGAATCACTGCAAATGAGTCAAGTAACACTAATGTCAGCGAGTTGAAGCCTTGCTATCAATGCCTCATATTCAGCTTGATTATTAGAGACAAGGAAATCGAACTTGATTGAGAACTCAACCATAATGTCGTCCTCTTTCTCAAATATAATGCCAACTCCATACCCTTCGGCACTCAAAGCTTTGTCTGCATGCAACGTCTAGCTTAGATCTTGGGCTTCTCCCTCATCTACCATTTCCACAAGGAAATTCGCCGAGGCTTGGGCTTTAATGGCTATTCTAGGCTTATATCGGATGTCAAATTCGAAAAGCTCCATCAACCAAGCCTTCATTCTTCTAGCGAGCTCAGGTTTCTAAAAAACTTGTCGGATGTATTGGTCGGTTCTTACACTATGGTATGAGCTTGGAAATACTGGCGAAGACATCGAGCAATAATCACTAGCGCGAAAGCGGATTTCCCTAATTTTTGATATTGGAGCTCTTGCCCCTATAATTTTTGCTGACAAAATAAATGGCATACTATTGCCTTATATACTCTCGAACCAAAGCACTGACTACAACCACGTCGCTCATCAAGAGATATAAATACAACGGATGGCCAATCTCGGGCTTGCATAAGATCGAAGGGCTGGGCAGGTACTTCTTGAATTCAATGAATGCCTTCACATTTCAGTGTCTATTCAAAATTGCTTTTCTTTCTTAATATAGCAAAGAAAGGCAACACATTCTAGGTTGATGCAGCTAAAAACTTGAAGAGGGAGGCTATCCTCCTTGTCAATCTCTAAACCTCTTTTACGGAGGTCGGACTCTTAATCTCTAAGGTTGCTTGATACTTATCAGAGTTCACCTCACTTTCCCTATGTGTAAGCATAAAACCTAAAAACTTTCCTGCTTCAACTACAAAAGTGCACTTCTGAGAATTTTACCTCATCCTGTGCTTGTGTAGACAGTCAAAGATGATTTTGAAGTTAGGTAGGAGTTTCTCATCCTTCGTCATTTGGACCAACATATTATCTATATAAAGCTCCATTAGGTTTCCGATATGATTGGTAAATATCCTACTCATCAACCTCTAATATATGGCCCCCACATTTTTCAGCCCAAATGACATAACTTTATAGCAATAGTTAACCATTAGGGTAATGAATGCAGTCTTCTTCTCATCACACAAGTGCATTAGAATTTGATTATATCCTAAGTATGCATCCATGGATGAGAGAAAATGGAATCCAGTTGCAGCATTAACCAATCCATCTACACTTAGCAAGTGGTAAGAATCCTTTGGGTAAACTTTATTGAGGTTTAATGTAATCAACGCATATTTTCCATTTTCCATTAGACTTCTTAACTATGACGATGTTAGACAACCAAGTTGGATACATGACTTCATGAATGATACCAATGTGTAACAGGGCTTAGACCTATTTTTGAACTTCATGGGCCCTATCCAGGCTCATCTTCCTCCTCTTCTTGGCTATTGGTCGGACCTCGAGAAAGGTTGCTAAGCGATGGCGCATGAATTCTAGATCAAATTCCGGGCATATCGACATTAGTTCATACATATAGATCCACATTTCTCCTTAGAAAATTCAAGAGCTCTTTCTTTAATGAGGTTGGGAGGTTCTTGTTGATTTGTGTTGTTTGGTCGCTTGTCAACCCAATTTACATGATCTTGAGCTTTCCAATAGGCTCAGGTTTTTTCACTTCCAACTGTCCTCAAGCGACAAGATCGACCATCATTACCTTTGATGAACACAAAGGATGTGAACAATTTCCAAATTCTTTTTTCTTTCCATTCCCAAATTTTCAACTCATGTTATAACAACGGTGGGCCACTACCGAGTCCACTCTTACTGTTGCGATTTCACCCTTATCAGTGAAAAACTTCATGGTAAGGTATGCGATAGAAATGATGGCTCTAATCTTGTTTAAGGTCGATCCTCCCAAGATTATATTGTATGCGGAGGGGCAGTCAACTACTAGAAAATCGACCTTAACTATTCAAGTCTTAGATTGGGGTCTTAGAGCTGGATAAAGGGTAACGTATCCATCCAGATATACTTTCTTGCCGAAGAAATTGATGAGCTAATCTTTATAAATTTGGAGATCAGAATTTTTTAATCCAAGTTTGTCGAATATATCTCAAATATGATATCGGCTGAGCTCCCCTAATCTATGAATAGCCTTTTTGCCTTGACATTTACTGTCATGACCAAGATAATTATTAGGTCATCATGTCCTGGGACAATTCCTTCTAGGTCGAAACTGGAAAGGACAATCTCAAGGGTAGTCGATGGCTTTTTTGTCTTCTTCATCCTTTGACTTGACAAACTCAAAATCTCTTGGAGATGCTTTTTGCGAGCTGACTTAGTGATGCCGCCTCCCGCAAAGCCTCTGGCTATGACATTGATTGTCCTTATAATCATTTCTACATCTTCTTGATCTTCTTCAGTTCTCTCAAGCTCTGAGGTTCCCAGAGCCCTAGGATTCCTTCTTTCTTCGTCCCTTATAGGGGATGCTTTTCTTTTCCTCTAACTGCTTTGGGAGGCGATATAATTCACCAACCTTCCTTTTTTAATCAACTTTTTGACGACATCTCGAAGGATATAACAATCCTCCGTCTTGTGTCCAAAGCCATTGTGGTACTCGCAAAATAAGAACCTATTAGTATTAGCCCTTACTCGGAGCGCCTTTGACTTTGGAAACCTCTCCACTTGTTCAATTTCTTTGTATAAATCAGCTAGTGATACGGTGAAGGCAGTATAATTGTGATACATTCTGACACTCGGTACCCATGCTTCTTTTTATGGATGCTCTTCTTGCTATGGGCTCGACTTTTTCTCGGCTTGACTCCTTGCTAAGTTAGTCATGGCCTTCCGCATTTTTTCAAGGTATATATACCTTTTTGCCCTTAGTTAGATTTCATCCATGGTGCTTGCTGGATACTTGGATAATGAGTCCTTGAAGGCACTAGGTTGGAGCTCGTTTAATAGGGTTAACATTGCTACCTGGATTTCCAACTCCTCCACCATCAGTGTTTCCGTATTGAATTGCTCGAGAAAATCTCGGAGCAGTTCTCTTTGTCGTTAGGATAATCCCAACAAATTGGTGACCAACTTTCACTTAAATCTCTGTGTCATTAAATGAGCCAAAAATCAAGACTAGAGATTTGAGAACTTGTTAAAGGACCTTGGTGGCAAGGAATTGAATCACTTAAGAGCTGCCTTTTTCAGCATAATTGGGAAAGCATTGCATCTGAAAGGGTCAAAGGCCAAGCCATTCTGGATTTGAATATGTCCATGTGCTCCTGAGGATCTGTGCTTCCATCATAAGGTTCCATGTCGGTTGGAGGTTTAAAACCCTTCGGGAGCTTGATGCTCATGATACAGTTAGAGAACAACATTTCATCCAAGTTGTCATATTACTTTAGATGGTGCCTCAATTGCTAATCCAGGCTCTTTATTCGGGAAGGTCATGACTTGGCATGGTCGTAACAATGTGAATGTTTTCTTTGAGGCTCTTTACGATGCGCGCGCTCTTGCTCCCAAGGTCCATTGTTGCTCCGAAAGCTCGACTCTTCACTATGGTGTCATGGTCGATGATGACAAGTTTCATCATGGTTATGCTTCCTATGACCTCGGCAATGTCGATCCCAAAGACACCGCTTATCCTTGGCTTCCTTCGTGCATTCCAAGTTCTACTCTAGCTCTTGGATACGGATAGCTTGGTTTCACATGATCGATACTATCTTGGCGTATGGAATGGGATTTTCTAGGGCTTGCTCAACTTGAGATGCCAAAACATTAATTGTAGTTGGGGCCAAGGAGCGAGAAGCCATGATGTTCTGTGTGTTTTGCTAATCTTTGGCATTCGATGTTGATTCAGAGGCCATTTGACCATCCGCCTACTATCGCAAAGGTAGTGGTTCGCAGTTCATGGGGCCATGTGCTGCCGTCAGGTCTTGTTTGTGATGTATGGACATGATGGTTGACAATGTCGAAATAGTAAAAGGCAACTTCAATATTCCACAGATGGCGCTAATATTTAGAGGTGGGTAGTTGGATTTTGAAAAATAGGAGAGCTTCAAACGAAATTGAGATCCTGAAGTTGCCAGCACAAGGTTGGTGATGGTAGAAACTTGCTCTTCACGACGACAGGGGTATAATTAGAAGGACTTCAACACCTCAAGTCAGGGAGTGCAAGGGATACGAGGTTAGAGGTGTGAATGCATACCCGACCTTCGAGATGTTACCTCTTATTTATAGACGAGGTTGGATAAGGGTTGATTCAGTTGGGTTCTGTAATTCTTGTGAAACCGTCTCGGGACTCCTAACGATTTCATGCACGTTAAGAAATCCGAGTTGAATGTCGTCGCAAATTGTGCGCATGTCATTACATTATTTGTAATGGGTTCCGAATTGGGCCTTTTAACCTTATTTCAAAATTGGCTTTAATGGACTGAGCAGGATGTGGGCCTTCTGTTTCTAGTCTAAAACAGTTCCAACGCATGCCATATGCCTTTTTTTTTCAAATGATAGCATGCCATATGCTCTCTTATGAGTAAATAGAGTAAAAGTGTGTTTGTTTCAATTTTTTTTATAAAAATTGATCTTTCAACCATTAAAAAAAATTACTTTTCACAAACTTGCTCTTTTTAGCTTTTGAATAGAAGATGAAATGACCAGTTTCTATAAAAAGTGATTTTTTAATTTAAAAAAAATCACTTTTTTAGCCCAAAAAAAAAAAGCTTAACCAAACACACTCTAAATATTATATCAATGATCAAGTGGATATACACTAGTGAGACCATACCAAAATATAGTATAATCAAGATAAGGGAGCCAAAAGATATGTACTAAAGAAAGAGAAAGAGAGCCAAAAGATTTTTTTTTGGGAAAAAAAATATAATACTTTACTCCCCTAAATTATAGACCGTATGTATTTTAACTTTTATATTTTAAAAAAGTATAAATCAACCCCTTAAATTTTTTTAAATACGTATTTTAGCTAAAATAAATATATTATTCACCCCTGAACTTTTGTTATATACAAATTGATCCCTTAAATTTTTCAAAATATACAATTTAATACCCTAAATTTTGTAAATGTACATTATTTTCATTAACAATTAATAAAAAATTAACAGAATGATCAATTTACATATTGAAAAAAATTCAGAGAGTCAATTTATATTTTTTTAAAATATAATGGTTAAAGTATATACAATTTATAGTTCAGAGGGATAAAATTTTTTATTTTTTATGACAAAATTTATGGTTCACCTTATACAATAAAAAGAAATTATTTTATATTCAATTATTTTTATCTATTATTTCATTTTTAAATATCAATTGAAATACTATGAGTTAAAAAGTAATAATTTTATTTATAAATAGTTTAAAATAAATTATATACCTGTATTTAGATGTGCACATGCAGTATATGCACGATAAATATTTCATAACGATATTTTTTGGTGAATTGAAACTGACGTGTGTGTGTATATATATGATTTATGATGACACGTGGACTATCATTTTATTAGCACATATTTTAATGTTAAAATCAAATAGTACATGCAATGCCTCATAAATGTTTTTATACCTTATGGTAGGACACCTTGCAAATGAGCAGATAGAAAGGAGAAAAAAAATTGTAAAAGAAAGTGAAAAGAGTGAAATGATTGATGGAGAGAGAAAAAGCTGAGAGGGGGTGTTGGGGTGTTTGGATTTTGGGTATGTACAAATAACATAACCCTAAAAAAATTACGCTATTTCCTTCCAAAATATTATTTTAGTAAACATATTTATTTTTAGTAAAAATGTTAAATGAAAATAAATATATTAAACATTTTTATTGCATAGAAAATATTTAATATTTTTATATTAATAATTTTAAAAAGGGAAAAATTAATTAGATTTAATTTATATATATTGATAGGATAAAATTTTTTTATATTATTATCCAATTGCCATATGAGTAAATATACATGATGCTCACTTCTACTATTGCAAAAATGATGCAAACAGGAGTATTTGATTGGATGGTCAATATTTATAAACTAAATCCAAATTATTTAGAAATAATGCTATATATCCCCACGATTATGGAATCTCGGCGGCAACTTCGTCAAAGTTTTCAGCCGATTCATGGTGAATACGACGGAAAGCGTAGTTAAGTCTTGAACGGATATGTTTCTCTACCTACTTTTGGACAAAATTGATAACAATATTGATTTCAAGACAATGAAAATCCTGACTATCTGAAAATGATGATTCCCATAAGAAATCAGGAACATACGTCTTTCCCACAAGCACCCATTAATTCGGGACAATTCTCATGATGACATAACAGACGTTTGAAATAGGAAAAGAAATTTCCAAACCACAAAGCACTTATTTAAGGATATGCAAAAGTTTAGAAACTCCAAATATATTGATATCTTGTTTTCCTGCATGACTGGCAAGTAAGCAGAAAATCAAACATATGCTTTGCGAGTCAAAATAATCCATCTCTACTTTTCCATTGGAGGAGCATGCGAGCAAGGGTACCACGTGTGTTAATTGGGCCGCTTACACGTGTTTAATACTAACCGAGACACCTACCTACGTTAAAACGAGAACAATTTTTTTATTATTATTATAAATAAAGCACAAAAAAAGGATATAGAATTCGAGATACCTAACCTACCATAAAAGGCAACCGCAATCGCTGGAGCAGAAGTCGCACACAACAACACGCATCTAAAGCGCTCGGGACACTATCGTCGCCCACTTTTCCTATTTCCATGCTATAGCTGACAAGCAAAAGCGAAAGCAGGTTCAAGCAAAAACCGAAATAAAGCCAGCACCAGCAGTTAAACGCGAGGACAAAATCACAAAAAGCCTCTTAATTCACTCTTTCATCTTTGGACGAGCACAGCCCTTCAAGGGTTGTTGGAGATACGAGATACAGGATCAAACATGGGAACTCTTAATGCTTTGCTTCCTTCTAACCTTAAGCCTTTGCTTTCTGGGCAGCAAGACTCTCTTTTTCAGCATAGAAGACCGCTCAGGAAGAAGAACCAAGCACTTGTTCCTGTGTGTATATATCTTTTTTTTTTTTTTTTTCGTTTTTTCAGTTTTAAAATAAAAGTTTTAGGGTGGGTTGGTTGAGGTTTGGGTTGTGAATGAAGAGTTAATGTTTTGTTTTTGTGCACGTTGGTTTTGGTTGGATCAGGTTGCTAGGTTGTTTGGGCCAGCCGTATTTGAAGCATCGAAGCTGAAGGTTTTGTACTTAGGCGTGGACGACAATAAACACCCGGGAAACCTTCCGAGGACTTACACGCTAACCCATAGTGATATAACCTCTAAAATCACCCTCGCCATCTCGCACACCATAAACAACTCTCAGGTATTTCTTTTTTCTTTTTTGTTAATTTAAATAAATGGGGTTTGATTCTTGCACCTGTACTTTCCTTATTCCGTTGGAACCATAATTATCTTTGAAGAAAAGAAAAGGGTTGCTACTGATGGGTGATTAAACAAGTCACCAAGCAAAAAACAGAGCAAACAGGGTATTTTACATTCTTAACGTGAAAGTGAACACTTTTTTTGAGTTGGGAACAACACAACAGTAACACATGTGAATCACACTGCTGGTGACATATTGACATAGACTTTAATTAAAAGATTAATTAATTATTAAAGTTGATTGCAGTTGGAGGGTTGGTACAATAAATTGCAAAGGGATGAAGTGGTGGCACATTGGAAGAAGATTAAGGGAAAGATGTCTCTACATGTTCACTGCCACATAAGTGGAGGTCATTTTCTGCTTGATATATGTGCTAGGCTTAGATACTACATCTTCTGCAAGGAGCTTCCAGTGGTAAGCAAATTTTCCAATCATGAATTTGAGTAGAGAAATTTTATTTGGACATTAAAAAAAAAAAAAGACGAACATCTTATAGTCATAAAAAAGAAAGACAAAAAATCTAGATAGTGGTAAATCTTAAAAGACAAACGTTAAGATTTTGGTTCTGTATGTTAATCTCTATGAAGTCGATTTTTTATGTTTTATTAACCTTTCTCATCTAGGTAATCTCTCTCTCATTCTCAATGATCGAACTCCAAATTAAAATAAAATAAAATAAGATTGAAACTATATGATTTTATGTTATAGGTATTGAAGGCCTTCGCTCACGGGGATGGGAACCTGTTGAACAACTACCCAGAATTGCAGGAAGCATTGGTTTGGGTTTACTTTCACTCAAACATTCCAGAGTTCAACAAGGCGGAATGTTGGGGTCCACTGAATGATGCGTATGCGCCATCAAGTGGGTCCCACGAAGAGGGTAGGCAAGGTGATCTTCCAAGTGACGAGGGCACGCCACAACCATGCCAAGATAACTGTGACTGTTGCTTTCCACCCAAGAGTTCAACAAACTCTTGGTCTCAAGGGCATCGCAGTCACGACCATAAACATTATGATGAGATTATTGGAACCCAGCAGGACCTGTAAACCTCACATGTTCGCAGTTAGAACTTAGTAGTCTTAGGTGGCAAAGCAATTGTCTTGCCTTTCATGTATTCGTTACTAGAAGGGAAAAAAAAATGGAATCCTTTAATGTATGTATATATATATATATATATATTCGCATTCTTTACATGTGAATTAAACCTGTACATAATGAATCATTAATATGAAGATTTTTTTTTTTTTATACCGTAAAATGTGTTCTTGCATGGTAGGTAATCAAATCTTCTCATATGCGTTACTTTAGAAATAGCATGTGTAAGTATTAACCAAGTTTGCTAATACAATAATATATAATTAGATAATAATGTAAAATAGTACGCTAAAATTAAATTCATTGGAAATATTTCTTATATTTAAAATAAAAAATTAATTTTGATATATTATTAGTATAAAAATATGTTGTCAATATATAAAAGTTTTATACTATTATTTAATTATAAGCGTATTTTAGTTAGGGTGAATGCTCTGGTACCTTACCAGAGTTATACATTTAGTGCCCTTTTTAAGTATTAGCAAATAGAGGGCAGACATGTGGGTGGTATTTATGTGGGCAGCTTAAATGTGGGTACACGGTACTATCACCAAATCATTCTTCCTGCCATGCACCTCCTTTCTCTTCCTCCGCCACCGCCGTCCGTCTCCTCCAACAGCCTCATCAGCAACACCCTCCACAGCATCCCTAGCATGCTATTGCCCCTGCCCCTGCCCCTCCGCCTCTGTCGTCGTCCGCCTCCTACAGCCACCAAAACTACTGCTCTGCCGCCAACGCCGCCGCAAGAATCATACCCTAAACCCGCCGGAGTCAGACCCACGCAATTGCGGTCCAAATGGTTTGGATCTCTACCCGAATTTGTTTCAAGAAGAAGCGATTGTTGCTGTTGATAAGTATGTTGTTGTTGTTCTTGTTCCCTTCTTCATCTGCAGAGACTCACCTCGATTGGAAGCTCGTGGGACGTGGCGGCATCGGGGCTGGGTGAAGAGGGCTGCTATGACAGTGGGTGGCCACTGGTTTCGCAGTGGCAGCAAGCGCTTGCTGGGGCTGGGGTCTCGGGCTTGGCGAGTGTTGCGTGGAGGAGGCCAACGGGTGTGGATTGCATGGAGGAAGTGCAGGTTGGGTGGTTTGTTTGGCCGGAGATTGTGGTGGCGCGACCAATGGTTGTTATGCGGGCGATTGCAGCCACGGCTGAGATAGGACGGAAGGGAAGGGTAGGCATGGCGGTGTCGCGGTGATGGTGGGTTTAGGCGGCTGCTATGGTGGCTGTTGGAGGGTGGCTGTCGAGAGTGAAGGGAAGCAGGGAGGGTTTGTTTTTCAGGTTGGGTTTCTAGTGTATACCAGACTGATTAAGGTGCATCCAACTACATGCACATTAGTCAGTTTTCTATTGGCTAAAAGAAAAAAAGGTACCAAATGCACAATAGTGCAAAGGTACCAGAGAAATGGCCTTTAGTTAGAACCCCTTAAAGATTGGTCTACCATGGACTTATGATAAGATAAAAAGCTAACTAAAACGCCCTATTTTCTCTATCCTGTCACGTGCCTCTATTTCCCCTTCTTACCACATCGTTGCCCCCACCCCCTCACTTCACCCTTCACCACCACCCCATCCGTCAGTACCACCATCTTATCCACTATTATCTACACTGTTAATCGAATGCAACCACGGTTATGAGCATTAAGCTACCACTATCAAACTACAGAATCAGTCCCACTGTAGCTTCTTAAGAATCCCCTAATTACTTCCCATGGTTTCCATATCACCACCTCTTAAATTTGTTCTCCACCCCCACCCATGACCCTTAGCCTCCATTATAGGACCATGAGATTGGGGTTTTTCTGAGTGTTATATACCTAATGATGGTGGTACAATTGCCCACGTCCCTTCTCTTTTATTTTCCATGGTGGTGGTGGTGCCATGTAAAGCATCAATGCCTCACCTATACTAGACATTCTCTCTCAAGGCCTCCATAGCACTCGCCCCCTTCTCCACCATACCCCTAACATGCCCATGTCAAAACTCACCTAACTGTAGTGTATGTCTATCTCATGGTGGTTGTCCCTCTTATTGTTATGCCTCCATTTTTTGCCCATGTCACCATAAGCTAGTCTTCAGCAAAGCAAATAGAGTGGATATGAATTACTGGAGCAAGGGGGCATATTGTGTTGAATAAGCCAATTTTTTAATTATTGTTTATCTTTCTGGAATATAGTAAAATCAAAAAATAAAATTGGTGGCTGACATAAGAAATTGCAGTGCTTTTAATTTAAACAATAGTTTTAATTTAAATTAACTTATTTGTTAAATGAGAAATTGGTGGCAGCTATCTGTATTTGGCCTTGTGATTATGCTCTATGACAATTGGAGATGCTTGCTTAGGCCTTGTCGGTGGCAGTAGATATGGAGATAGTATTAATGATAATGATGGATTTGTAGGTAGTGGTAGAGCTGAATGGTAGAAGTGATGGTGAATTAGGCAACAGGAGATGAAGGGAAGGGAAGGGAAGGTAGAGTGAAGCAAAGAATATGGAGATAAGAAATGAGAAAAGAAATGTAAGGGACAAATATACAAAAGCAATTTGATCTTCTAAGGTGTATTTGTTTCAACTTTAAAAAAAAATGTAATTTTCAAGCTTAAATTTTATATATAATTAAAAAAATTAAAAACTAATTTTTTTCAAAAGCTACTCTTTTCAGCTTTTACAAAAAAGCTAAAAATAGATTTTTTTTATATTCTATTTTTTTAAAAAAATTATCCAAATATATGAAAACTAATTTTTTTCAGTGAAAAAAATAATTTTTGGCTAAGATAATTCCAAACAAATACACCTCTAATATATTAATTAAAAATTAATTACCATTTAACCACATCTGTTTATCAATTAACCACACTCAATAAATGTGGTTAAATGTTTGGTCCATGATGGATCAAACTTTGATGTCCCCACCCTAAATGCGCCCTAATTATATGCAACTATATGCAAAACTTTTGAGGTACGAGATAATTAGTGTAAGAGTTAAATATTTTTGTTAATATAGTAATATATAATTAGATAATAATATAAAAGAAAATTTATACTGATAGTACATCAAAATCAAATTATTTAAATAATGCAATAACTTATATATTAGGTTCTATCATATTATTTAATCTAACAATGCAATAACTTACATACTAGGTTGTTTCATATTATTTAAGATGAAATAAATAATCTTAATATGAAAATTTTTTATATTAGCATTATAATTTTTTGTCACATAATATAACTTTTAAAAGTGTAGGACGATAATCCTTTTAAAAAAGGAAAATACTAAACAAGACCCTTTGCTTTTGGCTCGAAATTGAAATGAGTAATTATGGCCTTGAAGCAAACCTCATACTTATATAGATTTTTGTGTGAGTTTAGATTGGCATTAAACAATCCAAACTCCAATTTATTTCATGCCTGACATGAATTCAGATATAAAGAATTATTTGGCTATTTTTGTGAAAAAATCAATCGTGATTGCAAACTCAGTTGAAGTGGACTTTTTATATTTGAATTTTCATGTTTTACGTTTATGAATATTTTATTAGAATAAAGTTTCCAACTCTATCCCCAAAATAATTACCACTAGTCCTATTTTATTTTTTTAAAATTATTTTTAAATAAATTCTATTATATATTAGCAAATCAATGTGGTTCTACTTGAGGGCATCATTTTATAATTATAACATGTTACATATTTTAAAAGTTTAATTTTCATTACAGATACTATATTTGTTCATATAAGTACTTATTCTATATTTTATATTCTTTTCAACCATGTAATTTAAAATAGTTTTTAAAAAATAATGGTTAAATAAGGAATAATATTAACATTACGCTATATAATTTTTTTAGTAATTACATAAGTAAAAATAATTTTAATCAATATTATCTCTATAACATTTACTTTATCAAATTACAGATCAAAAATTTCATTTTGTCAAATTCAATTATAAAATAGAAGTTCCCAACATAAATTACATTATAACAAACTTTAAATCAAATTAAACTTAAGTTTAAAAAATTAAGTTCATTCAAAATTAAGTTTACAAACTCTAATTATACTAAGATATGATGTTGGGCATGGTTAGAGGCAGTTTGCTCACAATTGCAATAAAAGAAAAAGAAGCAAAAGATTGAATAATTTTGGGAGATGATGGAGGCTTATGCTAGGGGAAAAATACTAAAAAGAAAAAGAAATGAGAGACGGGAAGGAGACGTGTATGCTTAGAGAAAGAGAAAGGACAAAGGAGTGTTAGTGAAATTGTGTTTTTCCATAATTGATAAATCAATTGATAAAAGTTAATAATCAATAAAAGTTAGGTATATAATGGTAATCGAGTTACACTCCAAAGAGAACATCAAGGTGCAAACTTATAAAAAATAAAGGTTTAAATATATTTTTAGTTCCTATAAATATAGATTGTTTTAATTTTAGTTTCTCTAAAAAAAATTTTTGATTTTTGGTCCCTTTTTTTTCAATATTATGTATTTAGTCCTTACTATTAGCTAATACTGTTAAGTGGTAATGTTTATAAGGAGTAAAGAAGATTATTAAAATATTTATAAAAACCAAAACAAAATCTTTAATATTTGTAAAGATTAAATGTATATTTTAAAATAATTATTGGGACCAAAATTTAGAAGGACTGGAACAAAAAATATAATATTAAAAAAAAGAGGGACTAAAAACTCAAAAAAAAAAATTAAAGAGATTAAAATCAAAATAACTTATATTTACAGAGATTAAAAATATATTTAAGTCAAAAATAATTATTAAGAGAGCATTTTAATTGCAATAGTATGTGAAAATTTAATCTTATAATAATACTTGTAGAGATATCTAAAGATAAAAAAATTGATAAAAGTTAATAATGTACAAGAAATTTTGGTTATTGATAAAAAAATATTTTATTCAGTTAACATATAAGAAGAAAGACATACTTAATAGAGAATATTAACAGTTAAGATATACAGTTCAAAATATTTTATTCAAATTAAAGTAAATAAAATTAAAAAAATAAAAAGGTTCATTTTGTCAAAAATGCCGTGATGGAGTGTCAAATTTTTCTTCTTTTTCCTTAAACTTATCAACCCAGGCTCTGTTCGTGGACACGTTCATAAAAAGCAGTAGGTGGACAACAACTTGTTTTTTCTTTAACTCTTATCAAGTTTTCCACATCTACAAATAAATTAATCCTCCTCGAAGCTGGGATATTGTGAATAATAAGAAGAACAAGTTGCCCAGTTTTTTCCCTTATAGTTTTAAGGTGAAGGATACAATGGTCCCTCATATGTTTTGGACCATTGCATGATTCACCATTTAATGTTGCCGAATGCTACTTGAATAGTTCAAATTTAAAGTTATAATAATTATATAAATTATAAAATAAATAATAAAATTAAAATTAAAATAATAAAGTTTCAAAATTATAAAATTAAACTTAATTCAATTCTCAATTTTCCATTCAACCTTTCACCTTTTTTTTTTCCCTTTTATCTCACCTTACCATCACCAAATCCCACCACCAGCCGCCCTTGTTGTAGCTTGTCGCTGCCGGCAACAACCTCCTCAAAGTGGCATCCCAGCCACCTCTCACAACACCCACAACTTACTGAAGCAATTCAACTTGTATATTAATAACTTGTTTGGGTCTTGGATTCTTAAGAGGGTTCTGCTATCTCGTAGTCAAATTGGCGCCTATGCCAATCCAATAGCGTAATATGGGTTCTGCTTTCTTGGAATCAACCACCCAGACAAGATTCAATACTTATTGGCACCATTGTTCCTCTTGTCTTTTTGTTTTATGTCAAATGCTAACAAGAGAACAACAAGAAAAGAACGACACTACATGATAAGATCTAAAGCAAACATTTCCTGCAAGATAACTAACAGCTTCGACTGGCTAGTGAGTTATATTGCCAAAGGACTTCGTAGAAATGATTTTGATAACCAGTGTGGGTGCTCAATGAAGAGTCTAGCACCATTGTTCCTCGTAACATGGCAAAATCATTTTTAAAAGAAAAAATTTACTTTTATTATTAATCATGATTTTGAAAAAATAAAGATGAAGTATTATCAAGGGACAAGGGACATGACTGCTGGTGGTCATTGGGATAGGCAGTGGAAGCTTGTAACAGAAATGGGTGAAAGTAGAAAATAGTAGGGGTTGAAAGAAAGAAAGAAAGATAATGGTTGAAACTGAAGATTTAAAGGTAAAAAAGGGTTAAATTGATAAATTTTAAGGTTAAAAAGGTGGAGCATGGCATGGTCCAGTACATATGTCGGACCTTGTTAACACTCACCTAGTTTTAAATGTCCAAACACATCATGACAACAAAAGCCAGACACCGTTCAATATTAGGCATATATGTTGAAAAACTAGCAGTTAACAAACACCTCAATTTGTTTGTATCTGTGTCTAGCCTTTCGGTGGCCTTAATTTGTCTGTTTTGTTTTATGTCTATGATGACTCTTGTACTGCTCCTCACAGTGTTTTGTGGGTTGAGCTTCTCTTGCTCAATTTATGGAAAAAAATAATTGACTCATTCCCAGGGTCTATCGGACCATCGCCATCCAGCCGTAGAACCAAAGGAGGTTAAGCTCTCCATGTACGATATAGGGAGAACAAGATCCCTTTAAACTGCTAGCTAGAAATGAAAAACATGGAAGAAGAGAAGGAAATCTTGCAGTCCAAATAATCATGCAAGCTTATGTAAACAAATTATACAAGTTTATCCTGTCCATTATATGCGCAAGCTATTTTATTGTTATAATTCTGTCATGGGTCCCAAAATATAATTATAATGTCGAAATCCCTTTGACCTAGATAAAGTAAATTATATATCAACAGAGTGTTTAAAATTTTAAATTACTTTTTCTATCATACAATAATTATACTAAATAACTAACGTCACAAACGGTAAAAATATGTCAATTACTTGCATAATACAAATTATTTTAAACCAATAATTATATATATATATATATGAATTTAATTTAAATACACTGACAGTGTAAAATAATTTTACACTGTCAACTAATAGAAATGGTGGAAAGTGCCAACATATCAAAATAACCACCCATTATAATGAGGGACTCACCATGAATTCTCACTTTCCCCTATTTCTATTGGTTGACAGTGTAAAACTATTTTACACTGTCAGTGCATACCAATTAAACTCTATATATATATGTAATTTAAATAATATTTGTAATCTATTTATTTTTTATGGGAATATTTGCAATCTATTTCAATTAATTGAGAACTAATAAGTTTCATTTGACATAATAATTTATTATAATTAGCTCCGCAATAGGCAAATTAAAAATAGTGAAAATTACATGTGTATAAAATAACCTTAGGTCTTATTTGTCAAGTTTCATAACATCGTGCACATATTGAATTACACCTATAATCGTGAGCAGATAGACCTATCAATTTAGTCAAAAACACTTGATAATGAACAATTAAATTAAGCAAGAGGCGCCGACACGAGTTGCAAGTTGGAACCTTGCTCGTTGCCTTATGCAGTTTGGATAATTGGCATAGGTCAAGGCCTTCTTGTCATTGCCAGTTCTACCCTCGTCGGTTGACCGCGGCCTCACTCATCATTGTTCAGCCTCCTTGTAGATGAATTGATTTGTGCTGTAATTTTCTGGAAAATGAGACAGAAAACAGTCCTATTTTTTAGTGTATTTTTTTTTTTAAAATGTTTATTAGAAAGCTACTATGATGATATATATGGATGCATCTCAACTATTAATCTTTTAAAATATTAAAATTTACTTGTTTTACCATCTAAGATGAGGAGCTCAAGTGAGAATAATTATCGATGTGAGAGGAGCTGGGTACAAGTAACATACTCCTTTTGGGGTGGGAAACAATAGCGTGGGTGAGAAGCATAAAACAAAAATAATTAATGCCCACTGTTGCATCCTGTGCTGTTCGTGGGCCTCGGGTGGTTATGTGCGTGCAATGCCTGCAATCTACCACAAGAGCCGAACTTGCATTTGAAATTTGGTTTGATATATATATATATATATATATAATCTTGGTGTTAATTAGTTGTCTACGTAATTTTGGGTCAAAGAATATATAGCATTTAATTAGATAAAGTTTTGTCTAAAGTAATAATGTTAATATTAAATCTCTCTCTCAAATGCCTATCGCGTAGAATCAAGTTTGATAGAGAGAACTGGGGTCTAGATCATGTTCTCATTGAAGCAGACAATTTGGAGGTAATCGAAGCTTGTAGGGGAATTAATAAGAGATAAAAATTGCTGCGGTTATTGGGGATGTGCGTGAAATGATAAATAGTTTCTTAAAGATTGAGTTTCTTATGGACAAAGAGAGAAGGAAACAAGGTTGCTCTCATCAGATTGCTCACGGGGAGTTTTGATGCCAATTTGGACTGCCCATTGCCTCTGCAGTAGCAATATTGGGTAGGCCAAAAATGGCAACCATGCCAGCCACTGGCTTATGACTATTGTTGTACGAGAACTACTATTTGCTCGAAAACAAAGTTATAAAGCCGGTACGAATTTGATGTATACCAATCAAAATAATAGAAAGATGAAAATGATGTTCAACAAAGGGAAATCACCCCCGATTAAACGATAAAAAGCAACACAATCCAGCTACTTGTATAAAAGTGCGAAGTTCAAATTCTTTCCTACTAATCATTATTACTCTTGTTGTACTTGCTCATGTATTATGCCTGTTTCTTCCAAAGAGTGTTGCTATATAGAATGTTTGGTTGAAAAGCAATAGGCTTACTACTTAGAGTTACCATGAGTGAATTCATTTTGTACGAAATATCGTACTGACTTACATCTTATCTATTAGTGAATGACATATAGGCCTAATTCAAATGAGATCCACACCCCATCCAATAATGAATGAGGTGTGAGTCGGCACGGTATCCCATATAACATGAGTTCATCAAATATTTCTCTACTTCTTATTATCATTTATTGAAGTTTTGATTTACTTTCTAAATTACACTTCTCAAATAGTAAATAAATTTGAGTTAGGCAATTAAAATTCTTGTAATGCTTGAACTAAATTCCTCGAAAACACACTATTGAGAAAAAATAACCTTAGTACTAAATATAATCATGCATGCTCAATGTAGTCAAAGAATATGGGGATTCCTAAGAAGGGAAAACGAAAAAAAACAAAAGACTAAAATTATTTGCATAAATGGCACTTACCCCTCTTACGATTTCATCATAATACAGATACTCCCAAATTTCTACAAATATTACATTTCACCCCATTTCTCATGAACTTTTGAGTTTCGACTTTAACATTCTGACTTCCGATTTCATTATGGTACGATTGTTTTTCATTTAACAGTGTAAAAAATGAAATCGGAAGTCCGAAATATTTAAGTCCGAGCTCAAAATGCATGCACCTATTTCACGAGCCCACCAAACGGCCCCACGTGTCGCCTCTCCCTTGTCCTGTGTTTTTCGAGTTCCGAGTTAGTGTCCATGAGGAGTGGGGCAGAGTGTAATATTTGTAGAGATTTAGAGATATCTGCAATATCATAAAATCTTAACGGGAGTAAGTGCAATTTACCCAAATTATTTTTATAGAGAAAAGCATAAAAATAATTTTTCCTTGATTTTATATAAAAAGTTAATTCTCATTGAAACGTCCCTAAAATTTCTACCTATATGGGAAGTTGTTAGCGACCTGCCATGATAATCTGCAGTATAATAGTATGTTTTGAGAGTCGGTAAGAGATGCTAGGCATATATACATATTGTTTAACCTAACCTTTTCTGCTCAGAAAATATTATTTAAATATATTATGTAAAACTAACATAACTCTTTCTACCCTTGACTCTTGAGTAATGTTTATGCAACTAAATTCACTCTTCGGTTATCAGATATTCGCTTTGCGCTGGGTAGCAAGATGCAGCACTGATTGAGTGACACTATTTTCATTTTTTTGGTCGTGGGTTGACACTGTTTATCAAGTGCCCTCTGCATCGGGTTCAATCACGCACCCTCGTCTCTTTGTTCGGTTCCTACCTTGCAGGTGATTCTCCGTGGATCATGTTCTCATTTTTGGTATATTATAATATGAGATGTGTTATTTATATATAGCCCACATCGTATTTTGGGCCGACATATCACCCATCCACCATTGGATGAGTGTGAGACTTAATTTAAGTAGGAATTACACACCCATTCAATAGTAGATAGATAGTATATCAGCCTAAAGTATAAAATTAGTTATATCAAAATATCATTTCTCTTATATTATTTCGGCAGGGGATCATGGGTTGTGTTTCTTTCGGGGAAATACTCTCCTGGGAGGCATCAGCTGATGGACACAGACAACATGTTGAGATTTATATTTTAGGGGGTTAGGATTAATTTTAATTTCTTAAAATTAATTTTATTAAATTTTTTATATTATTTAAATTTCAGAAATTAAAATTAATTTTTGTATTTAGAATTAATTTTAAGAGAAATAAAATTTTTTTATTTTTTGTCAGAATTATTTTTAAAAAAGTTATCAAATATAAATTATTTTAATTTAAAATTAATTTTAATCAAATTAATTCCAATAAAATTAATTTTATTTTAAATCAATTCAAAAAACAAAAATAAAAAAAAAACCAAATATACTACAGCCTAATTTGATAATGCCTTCTGAAGGGATGCTCCGGTTTATAAAAAGTATAAGCCAATTTTTTTTGTTTAGTAAACCGAAAAGTTGAGGTGCTTTTGCTCATGACTTTTGAGAGTTAGGGAGTGCTTTTGAGAGTCCTTATGGGATACTTTTTGGAGCTGATTTGTGCTTTCCAAAATTTAAAAGATTAATATAACTTTACTCTATTTAATAATATTAAAAATAAAAATTATTTTTTTAATATTTATAATCATTATAATTATTTTAGATATTAAAAATAATTTTATCAAATATTATTTTTATAACTTTTACTTATTAAAAATAATTTTTATATTATTTTATTAAATAATACCACTATAATTTTTAAAAGAATCTTTTAAAAAGTCAAAAGAGATTAATAAATTTTAAAAAATTACAACAATACTAAACCAAATATAAGGGTGAAATGGCGATTAAGCAGTCAAAATCAACAGAAGGACTAGCCTCTGTTCTTGTACATAATTGTCATGCCAGCGCATGAGCCAGCTGAACCACAAATGAATGTAATACATTTTTAACACGTTTTAGTTTTGGGAAGCGGCAATTCGACGTACCTTTTTTACTAGTTTTATTTTATTATTTTAAATCACCTTTAACTGAGTAGATGTCTCTAATTTATAATTTAGTGACATTCCTTTACTACAAGGGTGTGTTTAGCATGGAAAATTTGTCCAAAAAATTTTACTTTTTATTTTTATCTCTTATGTCAAATATACCCTAAATTTTATAATTATAATAATTAATATTAAATATAAAAATAACTATAATTTATTCGATAAATTTTAAATAAAATTAGGCTATTAAACCAAGTTCATATATTACTTGTGAACTCAATTATTTTTCCTCTAAAATCAGGTATCATTATGGTAAAATTCTATCAAGTATATTTCTCTCCTGTCAAGCATTATAAAACAAACGATATACTATTTATTTTGGGTATTACCAATATTACTTTTTTATTTTTTTATATTAAAATTTAGATATGTTGTTTTTGCTCAAGTATTTTGTGAAAAGGTGGGGGATTATAGTTTTGTTTGATAGAATCTAATTATTTCAGTTTTTTAGATTTATTTTACTACAATTGTTATATTTAAGTTGATAATTAAATTTAAGCTGGGAATTTAATTATAGTTAATTCTTATATTTAATATTAATATAATTATTGAATAAAATTATACAATATAATAATGACAATAGATTACAAATTTAAGACAACTTTTTTAATCAGTAGGATATTTTAGAAAAATAAAAATGGAAGTAGTTGAAAAGGAATGGCAATAGTTAGTTACCAAGATTCTTGCTTCTGTAATTGTAGCAATCAGAACCACTAGATTCACCTAATGGATATTTTTCACGCAATTTTCATCCCACATTTTGAAAATATATTATTTTAAAATAATGTATTAATATATAATCTTTGTCAAATTTAGATTCTCTAAAGTGAATATGTTTATAAAGTGAAAAAGTTAACAATTAATCACTCTTGCATCATTTAGTGAGATCTATACATAATAAAAGTTATTAATTAAAGGGTGATTAATCCCTTTCCTATTTTACAAGTATGTTGACTTTAGAAGATCCAAATTTATTTTTATCACATGACCTTGTTTCAAATATTTTTGGCTACCCGACCAAAAAAACACAATTTTTGGCTCCGTGAAATGTATCACAGGAACTGGTGTCGCCCAAATGTATGCACTAGAGCAGACAGGGGAGGAAGACTAGAGAGGTGATTGTTGAAAAGGTGGATGTAGCACGCATGACAAAGAAAAGAGAACAGACAGAGTGTTACCCTTCACTTGGATGAAAAGAGAAAGTAGGTAGAAATAAAATGAAAAGAAACAAAATAAAAAGAAGAGAAAATGAAGAAAAAAATATATTTTTTTATTGATTGGTTAAAAAAAAAATGGAAAGAAAAAAAATATAATTATATATAAAAAATAATTTTATCAATTTATTTTATATAACTAAAAAAAATTAAAGAGGTAAAGTGGACAATTCAAATCATAAATTTCTTCTCTCTCATGTTCTCACCAATAGAAGAGAGAAAATTTTTTATATGAGATCCAAATTTTTTTTTTCTTTTTTATTTTCTTTCTTATCCAAGCAATAGAAAATTCTTATTTTCTTTCTCTCCTACTTCTTTCCTTCCATTTTCATGCTATGCAAGCAAAAGGTCAGTGAAGTCACTTTAATGAGTTTACGTACAACAATATACAGTATAGATGAGGACTTCATAAAAGGAAAAATTAGACATTTGTTCTTATTACACCGGATACTAATTTGACTTCAAAAATTTTACTCAATTCCTTATAATACGACTAATTATTATTCCGGCCTCCACATACATGACAGATCGTTAATGTCACTTACAGATTAGCAGTCCAATGGTCAGCACGTCATTAATAATGACAAGTTCGTAATTTGAGTTTATGAAACATGACGATATTACGCCCCCACACAACATGTATAGAACATTAACCTTACAGAAAAGCAAATTTTCTACTTTAGTTTCAACCTCTACATGCCCTTGCATTGGATAGTAAATCATAAGTTGTGAGTAGATAATCCACTCCATTTCAAAATAACTTCTGAACAATCAGAACTAATATCCTTAGGAGAAAAAAATGGTTATACTACCACTCCTAAGAAAGAATAATTATTTACAGAGGCTGTTACAAGCATGCTAAGGATGTTTCTCTATGGACTCATCAAATATGCAATGCACGAGAGCGTTATTCAAAAGAATCAGAAGAGAAAGACATGAAAAAAACACAACCTTGCCTGCAACTCCCTTTGACATACTTATAAATCTAAGACAAGAAATGACCCCCTTTGTTTTCTTCTTTTCAATATGAAATGAGAGACTCCGCTTGAATTGCATGGATATCTATCATTGGCAGCCATATTATATATAACTTTTATAGCTTCCAGCACGGCTCTCCAATAAGTATACTGCTGACGTGGTGTTTTTCCACAATGCTGTTCTCGGTTCTGAAATTTGTTTCTGCACAGCAACCCAAACCTTGAAATATGTCACATGATTAGGTCAAAAAGGCAGGATCAATCACCTAATAACTGTTCTTCCAAGAGATGATGCTCCAATTTCACTGTCAGTATTCTGCATCAATGGCCACATCCATATATCAATAACTAACATAGAGACAACGAAATAAAGAAGATGATCATACTCATCTCTATATATGCTATATTTTAAAATATCTGACATTTTTTTCTTATCGGTTTATCATATAAAGTTATGTTATTTGCACATACATTCATGAGATTAACCAACAATCAAACTAAGTTGACCACTTAAGCAATTTTAGGTAACCACCTTACCGAGGCCAGTAGGGATAGTGTTTAACCATCTCTCAAACATATTTAACCAATAATATATCTAAAGACAGCCAATGAAGTTAAAAGGATTCGTGATTTAAATTTGTGTGACATTTAGTCAATCTCACGTATGTGAGATATGTGAGGGTAAATATCATGTGTAAAATCCTTTTCTTACATACTCGGTTTGTTTCATGGCAGTACCAGTCATTTTCATGGAGAATGCAGAGCAACTGAAAATTTTACGCCATTCTCAAAGAACAAAGACAACAGAAAATAAAAGGAAATGATATTGCAGCCCTTTCATAAAACTATAATAAAGTGAGTTTCATGTATCTCCAGTCATATTTAAGGCAATAGAGACAATTCCAAGTATAATTAACAGTTAACACTAATGTCTTCACAAATTTAAATAGGCAGAGCACACAAATTTTTTTTTTCTATCTTTAGCGAACAATTTACCTGCGATTTAGGGGAAGGGAATACATTCCAAAATCTAAGTGTTTCATCTCCAGCTCCAGTTACAATAGTCTGAAACAGTAAAAATCATCACAACCAGAAAATCGTAGTTACTCAGTCACATACAAAGAGCAACAGGTGAAACGACAAGTAAAATACCTGTCCATCTGGAGAGATGGCAAGATAAAGAACTCTATAAGTATGCCCAGTAAGAGTGGCCAACTGCATCAAAAGACAAAAAGAATGGTAAAATTGTTTAAATTAAGAAAAAAGTATATGAGATACACGTTGCACAACAGAAATTGAATACCTTTGACATGGTGGGGTATCTCCAAACTATTATCTGGTTCTGGGAGTAGCCATGTGTGCTTACCAATTCATTGACATTTTTAGACCAGACAAGATTGCAAACCTGACATATATAAAGGTTGAACATCATTTTATTTGTGTTAGAAAAGAGGAAAGGCAGAGTGAGAAGGCCCCTTTATCCTTCTCTCAATATGTGAAGGCAAGTGCCAAAAAATCTGGAAACAATTTATAAATCGAAAATGAAACTTCAAGAATCCAACTTTTGCAGTTATGAATGATCAACTAACTAGAATTCAGTTAGTTTTAGTTCGGCATTTATTGGCAACTTTATAATAGTGTAAGAAACACTAGATTGAAGCTATTTTCCTTGTAATGTCTCCCTTTGCACAAAAATGATAAAGCATATAATGATATTCATTGCACCCCATGGATTAGATGTCTAAGTGGACGGTGAACTGCTTCCATGTGAGAGGGGAAGCACAGTTCCATCATATTCCACTAGTTAGGATCCCAGAGTTATGGTATAAGAGATGTAATAAAGTCATGAATAAGCTTCACCAAACAGGTTAAGCAAGCTTTTAGGAGTTGGTCCTTGACATGGTATCTAAGCTTAAGTGATCCAGAGTTTGATCATTCCCACCTCCATTATTTTAAATTAAAGTTTTCAGTACATGGTAAAAATGGGCCTAGTAAATGTTGACCTGGCTATAACCTACACACAGAAAATGGTATATCTTAGTAAAATCTAGTTTAATGAACTGCCCTAGCTTAATAAATAACTGACACCCTCTCCCATAAAAATAGGAAAGGAAAAAAGTATTTCAAGGTGACATCAACTGTTATCTTTCAACAAAATCTATGAAGATTGCACTAACAGAGAACCACATCCATCATGGGGTTCATGTTTCTGTACCAAGTCAGGGGGGCCCTTTTCTAATCATTTCTTGAACCTCTTTACAACAGTGTATTTGAAATTATCTTCCAAGTGCTGTTTTATTCTTCTCACTTTCCATTTCATAGATTTTGGTTTGGCAGTTTGTTCACTTTGTTGTTCTTTCATGCTTTAAATGAGTTACTGAAATTACCATTCAACAAGGAGAACATGCATTTGCTAGCAACAAATCGAAAAGGTGAGTTTGATATGAAAGTACAAACAGGTTAAAGACAAGTACTATTACCTGACTTCCAGTGTCCATACAGCTCAAGTGCGAGTTTGTGGTTGTATTCCAGAAACGAATACATCGGTCTGCAGTTCCTCCTCCGGATGCAAGAAGTCCATGAAGATGAGGAGACCATGCAATAGCTTTAACAGCTGCTGTATGCTCACAATACTTTAGGACAGGCTGGGTTGAGTGTTGATTCCAAACAAACAACTGCAAACTTAAGAAATAATTATTAATACCAGTGCAGGAGGAGTTAAAAAATAACAGTGCCGTTGGATATTTCATAACAATGATAAAGTTTGCAATAGCATACTCTGTTGTCATTTCCTCCAGATGCTAACTCACGGTTATCATAAGACCACTTCAGTCCACAAACCTTTGAAGAACCAAAATGGAAAACAAAAAATTCAATATCATGCTGAATACCATGTACAGTAGATTGCGTCGACCAGATGATGCTGGAGGATAAACAAAAAAAAAAAATCCAATATCTGACCTCTGATTTGTGCCCTGAAAGTTTACTGACAAAATCTTCCTGTGCTCTTATATCTCGTTGATATATATTCTTATCCCGGCCGCCTGAAGACAAAAGAGTAGAACTCCAGGCCAAGGCTCCAACACGTAAACGATGACCATCCATTGATCTTATCTTCTTGCATCGAGATGCATCCCAAATCTACATGGAAAATAGTTAGAACCAGACATGGGTTAACTCATAATTCAGAAACAGAGCACACAAAGGTTCATGAAAGAAAGAATAAAGTGAACTTAGCAAGTTACAGGGATGCAACAATGCCCCAAAACAGTTAAGCCAAAGTCAACTTGACACCAAATTTTTTGAGAAAGTCCGTCTGAAGAGCAAATGATACACAGGCAATGTACCTTATATCTGTTCTGCCCCAATTTATCTCAGAAATAAGTTCTTGCTGCCTACTTTTACACACTCTTGAGGGCAAAATGGTATCAGTTACAATGTTACAGATCTGATGCTAAAATCAATCAAGTAAGCAAATGAAGTTTTCTGTAAGTATTTTTGAAGTCTACTATATTGCATGCCTATCGACTATATCAATAGATAACTATAAAACTAATTAAAGTTACCAAAGCTGAAGCCAATGTTTCTTAGGTCCAGTGTCATGAAAAGGATATGTTTCCTAGATCTAGTAGAATCCCAAACGTACCAACTTAAGATGATGGGTTATAGTTATACAATTAACACACGCTGCCATACTTAATGTTTTCCAGCATAGATAGGATAGAACAACAAAAGTAATTGACCCATTAATTAAATGATATACTGACACACACACAAGTCCCACATTCTTGCGACACAAACTCTACACACACAGTCTTTCTCCCCTCTTATCAGCCTGGCTTTTAGGAGTCGATTCTAGTCCACATCAATTAGCACCAAAGCCTGGTTTGCCCACACCTTACTCAGGATGGACTGCTCTTTTTAACTAAACACAGGGGCATGAGTCCCATATGACTCACTTTACAGTGGAGGCTCTCCCCTTTAATCAGAGCCTGATTTTTTTGGAGTGGGTTATCTTCTATGTTATTTACTTTTAATTACATTAATTGTATTGAACGGCTGCTTCACACAGTTACATGAATAGCAGCATCCAACACTTACACAAATACATAAATGCCAACTTACAACATCAACCAAATAACCTAATATTAGAAAGCACATAGATTGTGTTATGGCATTGTAGTGTTACTTCCGGTTAAAACGGATGCAATGAAAATGAAGTATAAAAAAAAAAGGGAAATGGACCCGTCTGATCCCTTGTTTGGATGTATTATAGTCAAGGAAGGAAAGAATGATGTGAAGCATGGATACAAACAACAGACTCAAGCACAACATGACACAACACAAAACAACACGGACATGGTGACATGACAAGAACTAAAATTCAAGGACATGGCATAAACATTATATGAAAAGATATATCAGTATACATATCCACACACACACACACACACACACACACACACACACACACACACACACACAAAAGTATGAAAACTTCATTAATATTCACAGAACATGCCCATTATGTTATGCTTCATAAAAAGGAAGAGTGATGTTTCCCCAAGAAAGTACTTCAGCTTAACGTCATTTCCTCTACTTAATGTATTAAAAACATTTCCGTTCCATTTTGCATAATCTAGACAAATATATAGTTAACTGCTTTAAATTTGATACTGGTTTCCTTCTTAAAGCTAAGAGTACACCCAGGAAGCTCCCTGCGCCATGGGAAAGCTCAGTTCACCTACGGGATGTCCAGCAATTAATTGACTGCCCTTTGTAGATATTCAACGCATCACATTCACTACAGCAAGCTCTTATTAATTCGGTGCTATTTGTTTTTCTCTTCAACCTAAATGAAGGACTGCATCATCATCTTGACATCTTTACACTTTACCCTGATGCTCCCTTCTTTTTGCCAATTTTCTTTCTTCTTTGCAGATGGTAGGCTTACCAAATAAATTGGAGTTTCAGGTTTTTTTGTTTTGTTTTTTTTTTTTTTTTTTAAATGCTGCTAATCAACCACAAATACAATGGTATATGATTATGGTGCTACTGTGCTAGTTTGGGCGCAGGCTATCACATGTTATCACCATTTCTATACAGAGTCCTTCCTCCCCGAGGAAGAAATGAAGGGGGCAAAGTAAACATCATAATTCATAACTCAAAAGAAAAAGCGAGTGGAAATAAACATCATAATTCATAACTAATAAGAAAAGTCAGTGGAAGAAAATTAAAGCAAGTAATCCAAAGAATGATGCCATCCAATAGCTACCAGTACTAATCAAATACACTCCTTTGAATATAAACGGATCATCATCGTGCACGAGATGTGATCAGCACATAAACGCTCACCTGAACTCTACCATTGCTAGTTCCAACAGCAAGGTGGGTACCCAGTTGAGCCCAGCCAACTGAACAAACGCAATCGTCGATCCCCAAGTCACATAATTTAGTTACCTGCACGTAGTACATCAACACTGCAATCAACCCCAATACAACAATCTTTCATTTACCACAAATCAAAAATAGCCACAGTAAAATTGAAAAGTTCCGAAATTGAGCACATGCATTGTCCTCAAACCAAATCCAACAACTCAATCACCTTGCTGCTACACGCATTCCACAAATAAACACAGTTACCGAGACCAACAGCCAACACGTTGTGCGAAGACCAATCCACGAGATTCAGATAAAAATCGTCTTGCAGAGCAGGCGCATCCAGAACCTAACACAACACATCACCACAAAAATTTCAGTCTCCACAAACCCTTTAAAAAACAGAGCATCAAAAAAAAAAAACGAAATTGACCTTATAAGGCGATCGCGGAACCTTCCTGGGAGCCTTGACGGGGCTGTGATTGACGCCGGGGACCGCATCGTCGCACATGAACGGCGAAAGTGAGTGCAGGGACTGCCGAGTCTCCATCTTATACCGGAATATGTTCCGGCTGGGGAGCGTCATCGCCGCCGCTGGCGAGCTCCTCTTCTCCGGCGTCACCGGCGCCGCGACTCCGGCGGCATCGGGTCCGAACAACGCGGTCCTCAGCAGCGTGGTGTAGGCGCTCGAACTGTCCTCGCGTCCCTCCGCCGCCGGAGAAGAAGCCGCGGCCGGAGCGGCGATGTCGAAGAGGGCGAATTTGGAGGCAGATCTGCTGGGAATGAACCTGTCGGAGTAGATGGCTCTAGAAGGGGAGCTGTAGTGGGCGGAGTTGATCATTCGGTCCACGTGGCGGGTGTCGAAGGAGAGAGAAGAAGGCGGAGGAGGAGACATAGTTGGAGTGGGAGGAAGGAGACTGAGCTGAGACGAAGATGGTGGCGGATGATCATCCATGTGATGATTTGAGAAAATTGTGTGCGAATGAATCTGAGAAGAAGAAGAAGAAGATGATGAGGCTGTTAATTTTCCCGGGAAACTGCAGTAAAAGATTGCAGCTTTTTTTCTCTGTTTGTTTGTTTTTTAATTTTTTATTATTATAATTAGAATTATAATAATAATAACATGCGGTTTGGTTTTGGCCTCGGTTTCTGAGATCGGGCCTTCAGCTTCGGCTTCACTCAGTCACTCTCTCTACTGTGTTCTCTAACCTGGAGAAGATGGTGGACCCCCCCCCTCTCTCTCTCTCTCTCTCTCTCTCTCTATATGTGTGTGGGGGCCGATGGGTCTTCTTCTTCTGTTGTGTGATCTATGACTCCATCCACCTCACCATTTTATAGACTCTGACCCACTTTTGCTTTTGCTGTTGCAATGAAGGAAGGACATCGAAGTCACTCAACTTGCCGGATTCTCTTTCCATTTTTATATTTGTTTTTGTTTTTACCTCAATTTGAAGATCTTGATGATTCACTTTTCGTGCTAATTTTTGTACAGGAGTTATGACTAATTACTTTGTAGCATGTGAAAATCTAACTTTTTTTTTTAATGGTTGACAATGTAGTTTTATTTTGATTCGATATTAGATGTTCCGTGCATATTAATTTAGTGCACTGTTTCTCTATAAAAGAGTGTCACCTCTCAAATAATTAATTTGTAATTATTATCAATTAACTTTTTTGCACGATATAATGAATTCATAATCAACAAATAGAATGATCAACACATAAAGACATGATCAGCCTAAATGTGTAAAATCCTCAATTAGTTACTAGTTACATACTACTTCTTTCATTCCACAATAATAATTGTTTAAGTTAATAACATAACGATTAAAAAATTAATTTAATTCCTTTTTTTATCCTGAAAATTGATTTTAAAAGATTAAATTACCCTTTGATTTGTTATAGAGTCACATTATATGATACATCAATGGGAAAGTGATGAAATAGAGTGAAATAGTTACAATTAATGAAAATAAGAATAAAATTGATATAAAATAATTAATAGTTTACTAAAGTTCTAAAATAACAAATAATAAGGAACAAAAATTATTTTCTAAAACAATTATTATTTTGAAATAAAAAGAGCATATATAATTATGGATTTATTTTTGATATATTATTAGTATAAAAATAAATTATACGGTTATCCAATTACATATTGTCACATTAACAAAAATATTTGACTCTTACACTCATTATTTCGAAAGTCTCACATATAGTAGTATATAATTACGTGACAATGTAAAACTCTTTTACATTGATAATTTATCAGAATTAATCTCTATAATTATTAACAATTTAATCTTTCATGTAATTATTATTATTATTATTATTATTATTATTATTTACACAAAAATTTAGTTAAATTTGACATCAATTATCCCATCATGGCTAAAGCAAAGCCCCAAACCGCTTCTTACCGAGCCCTTATTAGCATTATTAGTATATTTAATTATATTTAAGTTTATTCACTTGTTACCTTTTAATGACTCTACTACTACATCTTATTTATGTGTCTTATTTAGTTAATACATAAAAACAATAATGTATTTATACATTATTTTTGTGTTTCTCATATGTATCGTTTACTAGAGGTAATTTTGTTTGAAATATGTTTGAGTAATAAATGTGAATATCTTTTTCAACTGAGATTCAAATCGTAATTCGTTATACGTAGGAGACTGATCCCTTTTATTAGACCCACTCCTTGTTAGTATATATTGATAGGGTTTTGCTAACTAACTAGGGCAATAGTTAAGATTTCAAAACCAGAAAATTTTGCTTAAAAAAATTTAAATTTTTAATAAATTATTTTCAAAACTTTTCACTATTAAAATATTAACCAGTGCCCTAAAATCTAGTTAGCAAAATTCATGTTATATTTATATATTATAAGTGCAACACAAAAGCAAATATTAATTATTAAATATTTTATTTTGATCATTTGTTATGGAGTGTTTAACAATATTGAAAAATCAGATATATAGGTGGAATAACGTGGGAGCCCCTGGATTTATGGCTGTTGTTGTGGTAGTAGTAAATGAGGGAGTGTGAATGGCGGATATTGGTGTTAGTATTATGAAAGTTACAAGTTATTCTATTTGAAGGGCCAATTGGCTGGGCAGTTGGAGTTTGGAAGGAAATGTGAAGCATTTTGTCTTGGTGCTGCATTGTTTCTAATGTTGTAATTCTGCCTTAGGTGTTTTCGCTGGGGTGGATTCCCAGTTAGGTTGTTAATTGTAAATTGTGCTTTATTGTGCAATCGTGTCTATAATGTGATATTGTTTTGTTTGGCACTATTCTTTCTTGTTTGGGTAGGTCCCCGTTGACTTTGAGTTGTAGTGATCTTTTGTTCTTTTTCCCTTGGCTGCTCTCGAGATTGAGAGTGTTGTAAGCCAAGCAAGGGTTCAAATTATCGAAAAAAAAAAGAAGGTATAATTGGGTTAAGTTTTAAATAGATATTATATGGTAATTAACAAAATCTCTTAAAACTAGTTTTTATCTAAATTAATTTTAATCTAAAATTAATTCTAAAATTAGTATAAAAGATTTGTATACATTCATTTAATTATCTAAACCAACATTTAGACAAATATTATTTGGTATAACTAACAAAATCTTTTAAAATTAATTTTTATCTAAATCAATTTTATTTTAAAACTAATTCCAAAATTAGTGTGAATGTTTTGTACACACGTCATTCATCTAATTATATAAAATCAATTTATTAAAAATGTCTAGAGTTGTTTGTCAACTTGAAAAGATTTAAATATGATATAGCATATAATCAAAAATATTAACCTATATAAAAATGAATTAATTTAAACCGTTTATAAAATTAATCCTCGTTTGATTGTGGGGGCATAAGGGTTCCGCAAGAGATGTCAATTTTGGATTTAAATTCACAATCTTATTTATCATTTCAACTAATTTTTTATGAGTAAAAATACAATTTTGATTCTAAATAAGTAACGAAATGGCTATTACCACACCTTTTTGTTTATTGTCACTCTTATTTAATGAACTTTTGTTTAATTATCCTAAAATGCCGTTCATTCTCTTTAATCATTAAACTAATATACAATCTATTATTATTTCTAGTTGTATTCATACTTAATATTATTGATTTTTTTAAAAAAAATTCAATTCTACAATATTTTATTTTATGAAAATCTTTTCATTTTTGACTCATTTTTCTAATAAAACATATTAAATTTATATTTTGACACATTAAGACAAAAAAATAATTATATAACAAAATGATTCTCTCAATCTTAAATATACTTTTAAAATTGAATTAGGTTTTTTACTTCACATAACTTTCTTTACACATAATAGTATTTTTATGTTGTTTTATTTTAATATTCTATCAATATGATATGAAATAAAATTAATAAAGAAAAGTTTCGTTATACATAGTAAATTTTGAATTAAATAAAATAATTAATAAGAACCATTTTAAAATTTAATTATTATTCACTATCAATGTTAAAAAGTTGTCCTATGATCCATTAATATTTTGTCATTTTATTTAATGAGTGATGTGAAAATATATTATCAAATATTAGTATAAAATTTTTATCCCAACATTGTATATAATTATCAAGAAAATAACTAATTTAAAAATAACTAATTTAGTGTATTATGTCACCCTAATTTTTAATAATAAAAATGAAAAATAAAAAATATAATAAAAATTGATAGATCGACATAGGAAATGCTAATATAAATGTTTATTCATGAAATGAAAAATAATTGGATATATATGTTGTATATTGCAATATATATTTTCACTTTTCTTATTTTTTTTAATATCTAACATACTTACTACTATGTTTTGTAGATAATTATTAAATTATAAAAAATTTTAAAAGTAATTTAACATTTTTATCTCAATAATTATATTAAATAAACTAATTATAAATACTTATAATACTTAGTGGTCATATAATATTAAAAATATAATCAACATTAAATATCTTAAAATTAAATTAATTACCATTTAATAAAAATTTATGTAAAATTATTATGAAAACTTTTTCACAAAATAAAAAATACAGAAATACAAATCATGATATATTAAAAGAAGATTTATTGAAAAATATTGAAAATAATTAGTTTGAATAATATTGAAATAACAATATATTATTAGTTGAATTATGAGATACAAGGAAGGATATTTTAGGGCAATTAAATAAAAATTCATTAAATAGGGAGTGGCAATAGACAATAAGGTGTTGCAATAGCCACTCCCAATAAATAAATATCCATAATTAAGAACAAAATTATTCTTACCAATTAAAATTATATTGAATAAAATAAACAAATAAATTTAATTAATTAGTCATTCAAATTGTTGGAAGAGGATAAGATGAAAGGGAAAAAAATGAAATTAGCTCAAACTGATTTAGAATTAACTTTTTAAAAGTTAGTTTTAACTCAAAATTTGTTTAAATAAAAAAATAGTTTTAAAAGTTCTAGCAGTTACCAAGCATTTTTTGCACTTAAATATTTGGTTTTTAAAGGTTGCCAAAATAGACTCTTTTGACTCTTACAATACTACATTTATTTAGGGATGTAATGGGTACTCACATAGGTGAGGACATGCCCTCATTCCATTCTCATTTAGAAATTTGCCTCCATTTCCATCATGGGTTTCAATTCTCGGTTCTTTGTGGAGATTCAAATTCTCGCAGATATTTGCCAGTTTATGTCCAAAAAAAATTAAATTTAAAAGAGAGAAAATTTATATATAAAAAAATCTTAAATTTAAATAAAACATTCATAAATATAAATAATTATTATAATGTTAGTAATACAATACAATCCAAATAAAAAATAAAAATACATAATACAAATCTAAACTATTGTAAATTTTATTTTAATCAAAGTTAGTCAATTATTACAAATTTGATTTTTATTAAATGTTTAGTCTACTATATATTGACTATATTGTGAATTAACTTGGTTTCATTATATACTATTGTCAAAATATATATGTAAATTAGTCTATATATGTACAAAATATATAAATGAAGATTTAGCGGGTGGCGGTTGCTCTAGTGTTGATTTAAAAAAATCAGCATCGTGAAGATATTGTTCTATCAAATGAGTAAATGACAGGTATGGTGGGTATATCATGTAACTAATAAAATATGATACATCATAAATTCTTGTATATATTTTTGTCAATTGATACCAAACTTGGAACTCGGAACTTGGAATTAGGAGCTATATGTTTTTGTCAATGTGACACCAAACTCGAAACTAGGAACTCGAGTCCATATAGTGATATTTTAGTGCAAGACCCAACTTTGAACTTAAAAATCTAAGGTCGGAACACGGGTGCTTGATGGAGGCTTCAAGGGAGTGCGTTTGGTAGACCATGTGAGATTAACTGTATCATAGATTATCCACATGTCATTTATATAACTACTATCTTTACGGTGCTGATTTTTTTAAATTAACACCAGAGCAACCGCCTTAGCGGGTCTCCATGGGACAGGAACCTTATCCCCCACTCCCGTCTTATTTAAAAAATGGAGACTTTATCACCATTCCCGTGAGGACCCAACCAGTCCCTGTACTTGTCCTCATCACGAGTAATCTCCGCAGATACTCTCTTTGGACGGGTTTTTTGCCATTCTTATATTTATTATAGTTATTCTTATTATTTTAGCTTCTCAAAGCATCCTTCACCTGATAGATAAAAGACTAATACGGTCAGGCACTTAAATAGAGATCCTTCCAATAATATTTTTTTCATACAAATGAATCTTGAAATCAAACCAAGGATCATACATTTAATGGATCTAAGTCCCTTTCATTTGGATCAACACCTTATTGATATATTTATTTTTAATTTGATCCTTATACGGAAAAAAAAATTATTTTAACCCTATGTACATAAAGTTTCAATATAGACTATTTATTATCGTCATAAAAATGTATCTTGGATTTATAACACAATTTAACGTGCAGGGACCAAATTAAAAATAAATATTACGTATACCAAAAGTATACATTTTTAATACTTATATATAATATTTATTTTCAATTTAGTTTATTTATATATAACACTTATTTTTAATTTAATCTCTATATTTCATAGTAACTTCATGTCAAGTTCACAATAGTATAAGCACAATTGACGGTAAAGAAAAAATAAGTGTGTGTAATAGAGCTAAATTATAAACTTTTCTCCGGTAGAAACTACGAAAAAAAATATAGTTTAACCTATTTAATACTGACAAAAAGGCCTTACGCTACAACATATATTCTTTTTTTATTATTGTTTTGATAATTTTTTCTTTTTTCACACATTGTTTTGATAAGTTGTCAGACACTTGTTTGTTGCTGATGTAGAGTCTTGATTCTGCTTCACATCGCATATCCTCATCGCCGGCAGCATATGGATCTAACGTAAAGAAAGAAATGATATTTTATAATAAACTTATGCTTAAAATTTGTACAAAAAAAAAACATATAATTGAATATGAGATTAATTTCGATATTATCGGTGTAAATTGTTTACACTATAAATTAATTATATTTTAGTTTAATATATATACATTGGTAATATAAATATTAGAAATATAAGAAAATATCAAATTATAATGAGTTTTTCATTATAATGGGTAGTTATCTAACCTGATTTAACATATTTTTATATTTCTATTAGACGATAATATAAAATTATTTTACATTATCAATATAGATAACTTAATCTTATTATACTTTATCTTTTTCAATCAAAATTATATTTTACTTTTTCATAATTTTTTAAATAATTATAAAAAGATTTATGCTTTTTTTATGACATAATTATATATAATTAGATGATTATGTAAAAATATATGAAAATGAAATTATTAAATAATAGTATAAGGTTTTTTTTTTCCAAAAATGCAAAGATTAAATCCAAAATTAAATTAGATGAATAACTCTTTTTTTGTACTGTATTTTCCACGATTTAACAGCGGTTGAACAACGTTATTTACACAAACTGGAAAGACATGAATGCATGTCATACAATTTGTCTTCTGTCATAAGTGGAGAAAAACAAATAGTGTTACCAAGTTTTGAATTTTAATGCATTAACTGGTTCATTCTTCTTTGACATACAGAGAATAACCGGTCCACTCTGCATGAATCTTTGCCTAGAAATTTTAGTTTACTTATCTAATTTGCTGTGATAAGAGAAAAATCAATCACTAGCAAAAAAAAAAAAAAAAAAAACTGTGTTGAAGAAAGTAAAAGATCATATTAATCAGAAAAAAGAAAAAACTGCAAGCAAAAATAGAAATAGAGGATAATATAATGGACTGTTATAAAGATGATTACATCGTTTAAAACTTTTCGTTCTTCACTAACACTGCACGATTTATGTACAGAAATTGTCAGTAATACTCGAACACCAGTATAAACTTAAACACAGAATTTTAAAATTGTCAATACATAACATCTCTCTTAAACAGATGCTGGTGGAACTTATGCACATGGGATTTATTAGTCTGCTATAATTTAGTGGAGATATCCAGCTATGTCAAACGTAATGTATAAGATATTAGAAATTGATTGATATATAGATGATAAGAGATGCACAATAAAATATATAAAATCACTCGTCCTCTAGGATACGAAGCATTTTCATGTGACCATATGAATGGTGCATATGGTAAGTCCTTTTTCGGTTTTTTGGCTGAGTCGAAGATAGGTGAATGTTAAAGTATTCCTGAACCTTCTAGTGATTATTTCTTTATTATGTTATTAGTAAGAAAGCGATAAGAAAAGGTTGAATAGGGTTCAAAGTGTGGTATGCTATTATATGTATGCCTCTGAATAAATACAATTGATCATTTTTGTATAGAAGGAAAACCATTTATATAAATGGAAGTATGTATAAGTTAAGGCAGAAAACATATAAAATATAGAACAATCAAATCGTGTCTCAGATTGAAGCAGACAGGCATTGTTAAAGTCCAGCCCAATCTGCCTGGCAAGAAACCAAAAGGTCCACCCTACGTTACAAGATTCGAAACGGGTAATCGCTATCTTGTGTTCATGCACTGCCCTGGAAAAATGAATCAGATTTGGATCTAGATATTTTTGATTAATTTTCTAAACCAAATGGTATCTTTGCTCCTTTTATTATTTTAAAATTAAATTTAAGAAGAGATTTACAATGCCTCGCAATAATATCTTTCATCGTTAACAATATTGTCCATGATGAGTGGTAAGCCTAGATTAAGGTGAAATTAAAAAGTCGATCTTGATTATTAGAAGATATCTCGCCACAAGTTCATTACAATGGTCTTAAACATTGGATATAAACACAAATTATATCGGAGTATCAGTCTTCAATCAAACCTTTCAAAAAATTGTCATGTCAATGGTTAGGTAAAGGGACTTCTTCAATAGAGACAATTTGAAAGTAACGATCAGACAAGATTATGAGAGATGAACAAAAGCCATGGGTGAGGCGATTAAACATCTCGACAAATGGGGATGAACAAATGGAACGGGAGCTGAAATTTCTTCAATAAAACCACCAAAAGACCAACGGATATCGCAACTCTCCATTAGAAAAAGATGCCAAGGTTTTTGGTATTAAGTTTGATATTAGCCATTAAAAGGCTATGATATATGAAGACGCTTTGAATGAAAACAACTCATAATGATGAGTATCAGAGAGTGTATTATATAGACATGAAAAAAGATTTTTGATACGAAATTAGAATTTGTATTGTGTTATGAATAGTTTTAAGGTGAACAAGTTTTTTTGAAAACTCAATTCCTTTCAATTTTTTCTATCTATGATTTCGTTTTTTACTTGTTCAGTTACTTGTCACATAGGCTTCATGTATATTTGTGACAAATTTGGTCATAATAAATAGCATTTCTCTATAGATATAATAGTTATGCAAGGACATCTTATTAGATAATAATGAAATTACGGATGACAAAGTAAACTAACTCACATCGCTTGCCCTGACTTGCCAATAATCCACCCAAAATGGGGCAAGGTGGCCATCCTATCTTGGTAATATGGGCTGGCCATATCAACCCGTCCTATTTTATAGCAGGTTGGTGGATTAATCAACTAAAAAAATAAAATAAAATAAGCATGTTTTAATAAGTTAAATCACCCAAAAAAATTTAAAAATTAATAAAATTTTCACCTAAATACAATGAGATAATATCCATATAAACTTATAAAAAAAATCTTAAATTACATAATTTACATCCAAAATTCAAGCATAAGAGGTTAATAATATAAATCAATCACAACAAAGTGGTGAATCATTTAACAAATATACATAACTATAATATACTAATAAGAAGTCTCCACAAATTAACCATAATAAGCTTATTAAAAAACTCCACAAAGCATAATCAATGACAACATAGGAGGCGTTTGTTTGTGCTTCTTCAAAGGGAAGCAATACTTTTTCTCAATTTTTTTTTTAAAAAGTACTTTTAGTGTTGTTTATGTATACTTATCCAAAAAAGTAGATGTAGAAAATAACAAATATTTTTGCTTTTTGAGAAATAGATAAAGAGTTGCTTCTCCCAAAAACAGAGGTAACAAAAGAAAGATAAAATAGTCTCAAATTCCAAATCTATTTTTTCTTGAAAATATCGCTCATTATTCTCTAAATTGTAATTTTAAACTATTTTTTTTATATTTATTATATCTAAATAATTTAACAACTTCTAATTTTAATAAAAAATACTTTTATAATTATATCCAAACATAAAATAATTTTTTTCTATTTTTTAAAAAATACTTTTCTCAAAATTTTAACTAAATGGACCCATTACCCACAACAAAATATAAAATCCAATGTTACATGATACATTCACATTAACCATATGTGTTATTTCACCTTCAATTAAAAGAAAAATCCAACCTACAAGTCAAACCCGCATCGCCTAGCCCTGCTTTAACCCGCAAGTTAAGTAAGATGGATTAAAAAAATTTGGCGGGTTGAATATAGTAATCTAACCCACCTTTTTTGGGGGTTTAAGTGGGGTCAATTCAACGAGTTCAATTTGTTTTATTATTTATAAATGAAATAAAAGATAAACCTACACATTACAGTAAGATAATAATAAACTTATAAATAAAGATAAGATAGAATAAATTAAATATAAATTCAAACAAACATAAGACCTGTTATAATTTATCAAAATTGAGCTGAACACCAAAGTAAAGGCAGAGATCTACTCGTTTTATACAGAAATAGTGTATGCTTATCTTTGTGAGCAAATCTAATCATTCCTAAATCAATGCGAAGTTTCAGAGGAAAATCCCAAGTATGTCAAATGTAGATAGATGAACTTCATTGGGTGTACATTTTAGCTTTGTCAAACTAACAAAAAGAGGAAGTCTCTTAGCAAAATGAAAATCTGATTCGCCAGTGGAAAATTCATTACAACAGATAAGAATAACCGTGGGGCTCATATATCAGTAAATGAAAGGGAGTGGCCTGAGAGTGAAAGGTTAACCATGCAGTGGTTTAATGGAAGTTGACATTGGTGGAATAAGTTTGTCCGACGCCCCAATTGGAAGGAGCTACATTCCATGCTATAATTGTCTCTTTGGTTGTGTAGGAAGCTATCTTGAACGAAAGGGCTTGGCCACCGAGTGTTGCAAATGCTTGGTAGGAAGCACCCCAGTTGTGGCTCATGCTAATCCATCCTGTTCTGCTTCCTTTCACCCATATGTTGGCAATGTCTCCTCCACCTCCCACATTCATCACGTACACCAATAACCAGTATCCGTTTCCTTGGAAAGAGAATCGAAGCCCTCCACTCCTTAGGCACGGTACTCTATCAAATTTATCAACGTATCACGTTGTAGGGAAGACCAACTTGATAATTAAGAAGTTGTGTAGTAAACATAAGTGGATATCAATTTTTGTCCTAATGAAGAATTCTTATTTCTGGACACGAGAAAGAGATTGGTGAATTTTTAAAAGTGACAATCTCCTTTCCATTAAAAAGAACATAAAAAATATGCAAGAAAGAATGTACATTTTATGTTTATTTTAGATATATATATATAGGGAGCGTATCACATAAGAGAAGTGATTTATTATGAGAGTGAAAGGAGCAAATTTGGGCCGTATAACTATATATGGATGGTCAAGATTTAAAGTTATTCAATGGTCATATAATTACTTAAAAAAGTTACTCCTCTCATATGATACGCTCTCTATATATATACTTCAAAAGCTAGACATAAAAGGAATATCAAGTTGCTATTTTATCTTTATTTTTATTTTTTATTTTTTATACCTTTGGACTAGAAAAAAATAGTAAAAGAATCTCCTAAAGTGTAAGTGTCTCTTTAGTCCCCCAAAATGTGTTCAAAAGAATCTCATCCTAAGCTTTGTTAATTAATTAGCAGGAATGCTGTATAGTACAAGAAGAATGGTAAAAAAATAAAAATGAAATATGAATAAAAATACAAAGATAAAAGAGCAGGGAAAACACAGGTAGATAAGAGTGAAATATTTGTTGATAAAAAAAAAAAGAGTGAAATATTTAAAGTATAAAAATATTTCCCAACTAATAGCTTTGTACAAAATGCAATTTTAGTATCATTAATATTATTCGATAATTAATAAAATTGATTCTTGTGATCGATGTCATTTAAAATATATATTCTTATAGTAATTTAAAATATTTTATTCTTATAACAATCACTATGTAAAATAATATATAATTATTAGTCAGTATAACAATATTTAGCAATACATCAAAATTAAACTAGTTACCTGCGGTACATAACAGGGACAATGCCAGCGTTCCACTGTGCAATTTTCATGAAGGCAGGCTTGGACATGTCAAAATGGGCTCGGGGTGGGTTGCACCAGCCACCGTTATCAGATGGCTCGGCCCAATTAGGAGGGCAGAGATTGGTGGCAGTTACCGTGGTGTAAGGCACATTGGCGTAACATGCACTTGATTGGTAGCATTTTATCTGATAACAAGTCCCACATGCATACCCATTGTTGAACAATGTTGAGCTCAAAGCTGCTGTATCTGTCCCATAACCATTCACGAACAAATCTCCATACCCACATGCTCCTCCTTTACGTCCATCATCAATTTTTAACCACAAGAAAATGTCATGTTAATGCAAAGTAGTAAGATTGGTTTAATAAGATGTTAGGGTTAAATAAATTTTAAAAAAAAAAAAGATGTTAGGTAACAAGGATTTAGGCTTTTACATCAATTGTTGAATTGACATGGTTTAATTTAACTAGTGGTGGGGAATTGATATGATATGACATACATACCCATGGTGGCAGAAGCACTTTCATCACCATAAAATGTGGCATGGGCAACAGCCCATTGACTGGGCTCAAATATGCCTGTTGCTACTGCTGGATTTCCAATACTTGTGAACATCCATGTAAGTGTAACCAACAAAACGCTACAAAAGCTAGAAGATTGATGAATTGCAGCCATGCTTAAGTTTTGGATCCTTGCTAACTGGCCGTGTTGCTTTGTTTAATTAGGTGAAGGAATGGGATGCTTATTGTCTTGTACATGCATCCTTTTTATATAATGTTCAATTCAGTAGCACTTAGCACGTTGCTAATTGAAAGAAATTGCCTTCGTGATCACCACGAAGACAACGTATCTAATTGCTCCAAGTCAACAATATTATTCTTTTTAATTTTCTGTAGTTGTCTCTAAACACTGTTAGCCAATGAAGAGGTTACTAAGATAAAGACCCCTGAGCAATGATCCAGGAATATTATATTCCCGGATTTTCTTATATAAGTGAAAAAAAGCAGAAGAAAAAAACGTGCATCCCTGTTTCCTAAGTCTCGTTCTTCATATCATCCATCCAGCAGCGTTTACAAAGTTCAGTCATTCTCATTAATAATTCCTTAAGGTTGTTAGTTAATAAAATTTTCAATAGCTGAATAGCATAGTCAAAGTACCTGTTGTTGGTTATCCATCAAGTCCACACTTTGGACCAGAACCTTAATAAACAAATATTTTGGCGTTGGATCATGGTTATGCAATTACTCCATCGATGTCAGCAGTAATACTTCAACCGCTATGGTGCGAATGCAAATGAGTCAGAGCCATTTTTATGGCTTTGGAAACATCAGAAGTAAAGTCACTTTTATGGCTTTCGATAATCCAAAAGTAACCACCATCTAAGTGAAGTATGCAACCTTTGCTCAGAGGCAGTTTTTGGTGACTTAATGCTAGGAAGAAGTTTTCTCTTCTCTTGTTGTTTTGAGGAGGAAGCTTGTCTGTAAATACTAAATAATTCTCTTCGCTAGTGGTTTTAGTATCCCAACTCAGAGAAACATATACAGTGTATTATGAGACTTTCTCCTATTTTATACAAAGAAAAATATATTCTCTTATTTCAAAAGAAAGTTGTAATTTTGTTTTTCACGAAATGAAGACCTTCTTTTTTTTTTTTTTTTTTTGCCTGTAATTTTTCCATTATTATTAAGGGTTTTTCATGTTAAATATTTGGTATTAGATTCAATTTCTCAACTTTATTTTAGTTCTGTTATACTATTTTGATAACTCTAGTACCTAAGATATGGTTGCCGATCACGTCCATCAGACGATAGTATTTGGGATGAGTATTATATGCCTAATAGTTTTAAATTCAAGTGTAGTGTAAAGGCTTCGAGTAATGTTTTTGTTTGTTTGTTCTTTCTTAAAACCGACGGGCTCCCAATCAAGTTCTGATACAATTTTATATGTTTATATATAATATTATAATTGTAGAAAAAAAATTATTCAATTGGACCATGAATACCAAGAGTTTTTTTTTTTTTTTTTGGGTCTGAACAGTGTATGTCTATCTAGTCTATATATTCTATTTGAAGTGTTATGTCCAAACAATTTTCAAATAGTGATCCAGGGTGACCGTACATATATTCCGTCGTTCCTTGCAAATCCATTGCCGACAAAGTAAAAAGCCTAAGAATTTTATTTCATCAATTAGACAGCCTCGTTCAACCTATCGAGCCTTTCAATTAGCTGAATAGATGAAATAGTGCTGTCAACTAGCTTTAACTATTTGAATATTGTCACTTTTCCTTCTTGATGTTCCTGGGTGTGTAAAGTTCCTGACCGGTAGAAAGAAATTCTGCAAAAGTGTGGAAATAAAAATCTTTACACACGTTATTTTTAGGTTAAACTCACCGACGGCGTTAAGCACCGTCACGACTCATCTCTTCCAGTGGACAATCCAGTGTATGCTATACAAAGTCCACATTACTTACTATACAAAGCCCATATACTTACAAGTAGGACAGTGGCACATAATAACAGTTCGAGTATCACACAAGTTGTGTGTGACAATGAGAACATGATTTCATGGCCTTTAGCTGATGATCATGATTATTTGCGAATTTGATAAATAAGTCACTTTCACGACACTCCCATCAATGATCTCCCACTGCTGGAACAATGAGATTTCAGGCATACCTGTATGTAGATCAATATAATATGTAGATCATGCATCAAGACGTAATTATAGATTGCCATATGGACAATGGATCTTAAAATGAACAGATCCTGTGTTACACCAAACATGAGGAAATTTGGCACTTGGCTCCCACTGGGGATGGAACAGATTTAATACAGAATGTTGCAAATTCAATCCCATCGACAAAGAATTACTCTAGTGATGATCATGCCATCAAATTCAGTTGGGGCACAAACATAATAAATGCTTTTCACGTAAATGTCGTGAGTCAGAACAGAAGAAATAAAAGAATTGTGTGGAAAATCTATATAAGAGCGATCTGGTAATACATGCACTGGGTTTATCTGAGTATCAGATTCAGACTCATAACAAACTAATCTTTTAGACTTTTCACCACATACACGTTTAGTGTTTAGACTATAGTGATGTTCTGATGCCAAAAGTCCAAAGCATTTAAGCTATGCTTGGTAAGACAGTATGAGCTGAAACTTGGAGGCGAAAAACAGAAAAAGCGAAAATTTATAAGGATTGAATAAGGACATAATAAAAGCCTAGATGCATCCCTTATTTTCAGTCTTCCATTTTTAAACTTCTCATTGCAAACCTACACACCTCAAGACAAGTTTTAGCTAGATTAGCGTCATTGACAATGCATCACAGGTTGAATTATGGAACAAACGTGAATGTAATGAAAGGAAATAACACGATACCATTACCTTCTTCAGAGTTAGAAATATTAAGTAGCAGATCCATAACTAGATAGAAAACAAAATCAAGTAGTATATTGCTTCATACGCTAAACATATACGCTTCAGTAGACTCAGCAGAGATTCTACAGTGTACCAGAAATGTACCTCCACTTAGGCATTACTTCCTTCCGGCAATGTAATCAATCTTGTAGTTGAATCGTATATCATTTCAGTGCCACAGCTGAGTCAAGATTTTATTTCCGATTGTTAAATTAATGCTCCATCATAAACTAAATCAGTTCCATGATAGTAATATGAATCTTATGAAGCAACAATGATCAGTCAATGCAGGAGTAGGGGTATACTTACCTTGAGCATTTGACGGTGTTGCTGGTACCTCCGCTTGAAATTGACAGTATAGTCCCAAAGAAGGAGGTGTTTTCAGTACCACAGTTTGGGCAGGGGCCCTTTTAAAATTTAAAAAGTTAGTATATGTAGTAGTTGAATATAACTTACAAGAGACAGTTTTAGCAAATTTATACCTTTAAAATCAAAAAATCTTTTACAATTGCACTTGTTAGTGACTGGGCTAGCCACACAATGAGGGGAACGGCAGCAAACCAAGTGAAAATGAAACTAAAAGGCTCTGGCAGCTGCACAGAACAATTCACAATATCTGTTACAATAGGATTATTTGTAATAATGTTTTTGAATATCTAAGAAATTAATTAATTTCTATGTGATATGAAGAACCAATCTCATCATTCTAGCTTTGGTTTTTAGTGGCCCTTCAGCTCTGATTTCTCATATATAAAACGTGTTTCATAGACAATATAAATTCCATTTTGTTATGCTGACTTCTTCAGGGTTTGTGGGCAGGCAAGGCAAGTACTAAGATTGAGAAATATGTTCAATTGGTAATCATTTACAACAACAACATCCAGCCAACACATTACAATGTATTTCAGATCTTGGCTAATCTATTTGTTTGACTACAGGGGGTTCCCATCCTCTAAAGTGTACTTCTTTAGAAAGTAAAGTGCAAGAGGCGAACATTAACAACAAATTTGAATGAGTTTTTACAAATCCATGGAGTGTTATCACATTGCTCGTATAAAATTACAAGCCACATATTTTTTTCGTCAAATGTTGATCCAGTTTGCACTTTACTCTCTAAAGTTCACTATGCACTTTGGAGGATCTTTTTCCAGCTCAAAGATACAAATAATCCAATAATATCTTGTTTTTTAGGAACCAAAAAGCTAAATTGCTTCCTGACATTGAGAAGGCAATAGAACATAAGAAAGGACTATGACAATGCAACTACTGTCATATGCTAAGACATTCTAGAATCAAACTCTAAACGACCAGTTTGTGATGCTAGATGCAAGGAAAAATGAGAACATACCTCTAGCAGATATGTGATCTCAAATCCAGTCAGATCATCAAGGAAGAAGAACCTAAAGGATTATAGGGGGAAAAAATGGAAAAGCAAAAATGTCATGACCTAACACGTGCAAACAGTAACTTTCATGCCAGTTGGACTCACACTAAGATCAAATCAAGAAATACATACTTTAATACATCCTTTGGGGTGGAACCTTTGATTTAAGAAAGGTAAATCGTAACAATTTCAAAAAAAAAAAAAAAAAAAAAGATACTGGTTTGAAAATTATGAAATATGTGGGAGCTGATAGAATATGACAGCAGGTAGTGGAATGGATGCGTAAAAGTCAGCACATAATTGGCGTTTATTACATTCCTTTCCACTCCCCACTTATATCGATAGTGAGTACAAGATTATCTAAGAATAATATTATTTGTACTAATTTTTAAGATATTTTTAATTATCCTTTTAAATATTGGTTAAGAGAAAAATTGAGAATATTTAAGAGATATTTCATAAATATATTTTTTTTTTTTTAATAATTGGAATGCATTATTTATATCAATTCTTCAGAAAATGCGCATATGGGTATTACAACAATTTCTTTGAACTTTCAGTGTCACCATATGTCCTGTGTGTCAAATGGACCAATTATGACTGGCAGTAGCTGGAATTAAAACTTTCTCCAGAATACATCACGAACCCATGAACTCAATAAATAGAGAGAGAGAGAGAGAGAGAGAGAGAGAAGGGGGGGGGGGGAAGTTCCTTACAATCCTAATGCAATCACAGTAGCAGGGACGTTCAACAGGAACATCTTTAAATAGTCAACAGATAGGTCACTGTAAACCTGCAAACAGACTTTAGTTAGTAATGAAAAATAAACACAGCAAATCCACATATTCATAAATCACAAATCATATGATAAAATCCTAAAGCTGAATTCTAGTAAACAAAGAAGTTTTTGATTTGACATGTAAGGGTCATGCCATATCTCTAGCCAGTACTTGTAATATCATTGATCTTGGCAGCCAATATCCGAATTCAAAAAGGTAACTCCTAATAATGAAACAAGAGAAATTACTCCTTCATTTATTATTTAATATTGCAAGAATGATTTAATTGGAGAGCAACTTTATATAATTACAACTGACAAGAAAACCTGAAATCAGAGAACAGATCACAGATTAACATGCACCTTTCTACTACGAAGACTGCACCTTGGACCCTCAACCACAATTTCACTCCCTTCCATCTAGAAAAGAAGTAAAGAACTATGAGATCAGTAATGATACTAGAAGAGTGATGCCAGTTAAGAAAGCAATTCCAACTGCAATCCCAAATTTCTATGATCCATATAACTACTAGAAGTAATATTTCATAAGCATATCCCAAACTGTCCAAAATGAAACCTATAAAATGTTTCCTGAACTGCCGTACCACTAGTTGTCGCTTTATTTTAAAGGATACTGTATCTAACCAAAGTTCTAAACATTTCATCTGGTCTCCATGATACACTTTTACTCTATTTTTCCCCTCAATTATTAGTGAGACGATCAATTCAAACCAGTTCATAAATACACTGCACCCACTACAAAACGACTTTTCATTGATGAATTGAAAATAGCAAACCTTTAGCTTCATTTTCAATTCATCATACTCCTTGTCACTCATAATTGGCTTTCCAGATACATAAGCCATAGCAGCTTCCAGAAACTTCTGTTCATCAGAACCTGTACAATCAACCAATAAAAACTTAAAAAGATGGAGTCACAGGTCAACACAAATCATTTATTATAACAGCTGCAGCTACTGTCAGCGAAGTTGCTTCATACTTAGCATGACAACGCTGCTTCCTTCCCACATGAGTTCTTCCTTGAGATTATCAAATTCTTCATTTGACATAATAGCCTTCCCCTCATAATAGAATGCCTGATGAATAAAACAAAACCCCACAACAAATTTAATACACAAAAGCTAAGATCTCTTTTCTGTAAGATCCTCACACATAACTAAGAAAGCAAAAGAATTCAGGGGAAAAAGAAAACTTTTCGGGGTGCCATACTTGCAGTGCTTGTAGAAATTCTTGCTCAAGTTCACCAACTGATTTCTTCTCTTTTTTATCTATGCTACAATATGGGAGGATTTTACTATCAACAACCTCTTCTTCGAATTCTCCAACCTTTCCTGAAGGAAAAGAAAAAAGATTACAAAAAAAAAAAAAAAAAAGGCGTAGCTGCTGTTAATTAGAAGATGTTCAATAGTAATACAACAACAATAATAACAGCAACAACTAAGCCTTCTCTTAGTAGATGGAGTCAATTACGTTGATCAAATTACACCATAGTATTATATCATAAATCATATTTATGTTAAAAGATGTTCAATAAATGACATATAACATGATGTTTGTTAAAAAGACCTTGTTGATCTGCAGTGGCCTTTGGGGACAGTAGAAACAGTCTGCGCCTGAGGCATAAGTGGCGGCCATTGAACCGAATGAAGGGAACACCAGAAGGGTAAGAGAAGGAAGATATTGGAATCAAAGGTGTTGGGGAAGTAGGGGCAGCAGTCCATGGACGAGAAGATGTTAATGTGAAGGCTAGTTTGCTAGCCATAATGATCACTGCGTTATGTTGTGATGGTGATGATGTTGGTGGTGACAGAAATTATGGAGTTTAACTGAGAAAACTCAGGCGGTTGTTTTGTTTGGAGGGAAAGGAAAGAGTAGTAAAGAACTAAAGACAGCTTTAAGATAAGGCAACTGGGAACGTGTGGAGGGAATTGCAACGGCTTATTCTCCTCTCTTCCCATCATCTTGATGTCATTTGTTCCTTTTCGCTGCGGACAACGCATTCATCAATTTATCATATCACTTACTTTGTTTGGTTTCACATTTGTTTCTTACGTGTCCGTGCAATCTGCTATGTGTTCATAAAAAATCTGCTGTGCCTTCCAATGTGGACACGAGGATGTGTTGCATTAGCTTGATATTAACCATGGGTTTTAAGCCACGTACGCAGAGGTTGGTCCCATGCAGATTTTTTTTAATCTTGATTATTACTTTCTTAAAAAAAGTTATGTAATAGGAAAATGTAATAATTATTTTGTATTAGACTAATAAAGTAGTGATCATTATTTAATATTTTATTTTATGCATAATTTATATGTCTTATAAAAAAATTTACATTGTTTATGCATGGTTTTAATATAATATTATTCACAAATTTCTTTATATAATAATAAAGAATAGCAAGCACAATTTTCATATTTTTATATAAATTTAATTGCTATATACTATTACTATAAACAAAATTTTATATTATCTTCTAATTAAATAATTGTGTTTATAGGATTTTTAAAATAATGGATGATTGAGTCAAATAATTTTATTGATATAATAATATATAATCAAATATCTATATAAATTTTTTTATATTAACAATATATATAAATTAAATTGTTTTTATATTACTTATTTTTTCAAGCTAATGTATCACTTTTTCATTAGGAGATTACATTGTGATACATCGCATCCAGAATATGTTGTCAAATTGTAATAAATTTTTGAAAGTTGATTATTATTATTATTATTATTATTATTATTAGTATTAGTATTATTGCGGCCCAGTGCACCGACCATTTTAGTTGGTATAGTCAGGAGAATCATTGCCAGCCAAATAGGGCCTCTTTATTGTGACTTGAGTTTCCTGTGTTCTTTCCAGTTTTGGGCCTTTAAGAGTCCAAGATATAAGGAGACATTTTGTTTTATTTTATGGTTTTTGGATGTGGATATTAGGAGCAATTTTAAACTCCGCATTCGTGTTCGAGCTAGCCCGAGGGCTGCAGTGGACCCCAATCAAAAAAAAAAAAAAAAAAGAGCCATGTTATGTAAGCGTAAATTGACTAAATTCCTAAAAACTATTATTGGACAAATTTATTTATAAGAAATAAAAACTCCTTGATATAATTCTTAAAAGTTTAAAAAATAGTCACACTAATCCTTTGATTTTATGAATAAATTAGTCCCTTAAAAATATTTTTTATTAGACATATTATTCCTTAAAAAAATTTAATTTAACTCCTAATTTTAATTTTTAAGAATTATATTGAGGGCTTTTATTTATTAGGACATGCTTCGTTTGCTCTTCTCTTCTTTTTCGGGCACATTTGGCATGGTGCTAGAACTTTGTTTAGAGATGTTTTTGCTGGTATCGACCCCGATTTGGATGCTCAAGTAGAATTTGGAGCATTCCAAAAACTGGGAGATCCAATTACAAGAAGACAAGTAGTCTGATAGAATATTCTTTCTTTTTGTGTTATTCCTTTTTGACTATATTTTGGGTGTGATTTTAATTTAACATAGGGAACTGGATTAATCTTGATTTGAATGATTGCTTTTTTTTACTCTTGTTCTTTCTTTTTCTTTATAGGGGAGATGATCCAAAATAAATAGGTATGAAAGCTATAATTGTAAACCACGATGAAATCTATGGAAGCATTGGTTTATACATTCCTCTTAGTCTCGACTTTAGGAATAATTTTTTTCGCTATCTTTTTTAGAGAACAAATAATTTATTCAATGATATTTTTTATCAAGGAGTAACTTGAGACTTTACTCTAATAATAATGCATAATAAGTTTAACTCATTTAAACTTGATTTGATACAAGTACTTGAATTCGTGTCAATATAGGGCTCCATTATATAATTGAGTTGAGCTCGAACACATACCACTAGCATATGTTCGGTTTTAATTGTTTTTGAAAGAAATTATTTTTTGAAAAAGCTCCTTTAACAAAATTTTAATTGTAAATTATTTTGAATTAAAAATTATATTAATTTAAATACGTGTCATGATGGTCTATGACCCGCACTTAGACCATATTAATTCTAGCATAGCTTAACTAGCCTGACAAGATAAGTTATTTCTTAATTATCAACATTTTATATAAAAGCATAATTAATTCCAAACTTGAAACTCATTATCATTATTAGATAATGCTTACATTCTTAATTTTTATTCGAAACATATGATATAATCTACTACATAACTTATAGTTGCAGACTCTGAAATCAAAAGTAACGGCATACCTCCAAAACATTTTGGAAGCACATCAACAATGTTAGCCAATTGAACAAGTCACAGCTAAACACAATTAGTAACTTGCAAATATGATAATATGTAAAAAGTAAGTCACATAGACTTAGTGAGGACATTTAAATCAAGTGTATAGAATTGAGAAACCAAACACACACAACTTTTTAATTAAAAGAAAATAACTTAACAATAATTCAATCACTACAAGAAAATATTGGGGATTTAACTTAACAATACTGCAATCAATTCTATACTTTTTTAATATCTTGATAACTGGACACTCATAGTTAGAAAGTCAATAGTCTTGAATATGCCTTTTCAATATTTTTCATAAATCATTATTCTCAATATAACACAAAATAAAATCTCCATCACTTGAATAAATACTCCATGAGGGTTGCATAAAAAGAACTAAATCATTTGGAGACTATTCTCAACCTATTCGATCACAAGTTTCATGATATATTAAACTGAGGGCATCACCTCACCTGATATAGTCTTATAATTAGGGTCCTCTCACTTTTTTTTCTCAATTTACATATTATATGCACATAGGCCATTATATCTCTTCGCTATGGTGAACAGTAATGCCATTATATCTTTTTACTATGGCACGCGGTAGTGCCATTATATCTCTTTGCTATGGCGAGTGGTGCTCTAATTTAAAACCTATCATGACTTTCTCAAAAACAAGTTATATTAAAAACTCAATGTTCAAGTCCATAAGTCAGTATTATTATGATTCCAATCTTAAAAATAACAATTCTCATAAATCGTTTTAACACAAAAGAACTAACATCAATATTATGATATTATAAAGACAAAGAAAGCTGATAATAGTTTCAAATGAGTTACTAAGGTGAAAGTTTGAACATTCCAATAGATAGGAATAGTAGCTAAACAAGCAACTAATCAAGTAAATTAAATAATATGAAGTCATTAATTTTAATGAGATGGTTTCTCCTATGAAAATGAATTTAAAACATTGCCACTAAGTAAATATGCACTCGCAACTTTGAAGAATCAAACAAACTACTCTCCTACAGCTCTAAGAGAAGTAATTGGCACAATATATAGAGAATCTGACCAAAATAAATATTTTGATAAGTTTAGATAATCTATTTAGAGACAAATTAATAGTCTGTAAGCCTTTCTCAAATTAACTATCTCACAACTAACAACACCACAACTCCAGCAACCTATCCTTTTTAGAGCACAAAACTTTAGCAAACATGGTAATTTAGTGTTGTGACTTAACCCAAATTCAAATAAGGAACTCGCTCATGAGAACACTATTACCAAGATTACTCACCAAGAGTTGCGAAGTTAGAGAGACAAATCAAGAGTTCCAGTTGCCATGGTGGAAGAGCCGCGGTGTAGAGCGAAGGAAATTGTGACG